>CM070554.1:70608675-71253596 GCA_036346405.1 Phyllostachys edulis | reverse complement strand
TGACTATTTTGCAGAAGTTCGTTCTCGGTTATACGAGGTTTACCAAAGGTATGAAAATAAGTTCTAGGAGTCCGCTCACAACGACCTCCAGTAGCCCCCGCCTCAAGTAGCATGACAAATATGTGAGGCCAATATCTTCGGTGGCTCTTCCTTCAGGTCCAGGTCTTCTTCTTCTACACCACCGCCTGCTCAGCCAAGACTCACAAGGAGTGGGGAACTATCCACCTATCTAGAGAGCGATACAGTGTATTTGGTGGCAAGCCCGTAAGTTAACATTTCCCGTGTTATCCATACTTGTACGTGATGTGTTAACTGTTCCTATCTCGACGGTTTCCTCCAAGTCTGCTTTCAGTCTTTTTGGAAGAATATTGGAGGAAAGAAGAACAAGTCTCACAAGTGAGATGGTGGAGATACTTCTATCTGTGAAGGATTGGGAACAAGCTGATTCACGAACACAACACTCTGTGAAAAATCCAAAGTTGTCGGAGGTGTTCGAAAATCTGTGAAAATCTGTACAATGGCACGTAGAACAAGGAAATATGTAGAGCTATAGATTGTACTCTTTTTTCTTTATCAAGGTTTTCTTGTTTTGAGTTTTTACTTGGCGAAGGTTTTAACGAGGCAGCCAGTTGAACATTAATAAAGCTCTTTATTACATTTTTCAATATGATTGTCTCATTTTTTTTTCAATTTCCATATCTATTTCTGAATTCTACACATTTTTCTGATTTTTTTGGATGTTCGGATTTTTTCGGGCCCAACGGGCTAAATGGGCTGACCTTGGCCCAATAAACAAGGCTCGTGCAAAGCAGGGCGTGCCTAGGCTGCCTCCTAAGACGTGGGCCGACACCAAGACAACCCATCTAATAGGCGGGCCAGGATGGGCCGTGCCTAGATGGGCCAGGCCAGCTTGTGCCTATGTCTTGTCGTGCCGGGCCGCCCATTTGGTCAGCACTAGTCTGAGTCGTGCAGGCTGAGCGGAGGAGAAGAGTGAGTCCAGGGTTAGGAGTTAGGACTAGGAGTGGGCTGGGCCAAGGGACTGACCGAGGAGTTAGAGTTGTCAGATATCCAGGTCCAATCCTGAATCCACCAGATATTGCTCGCTCCGTATCATATCCCTAATTTGGATACAACTAACCGGATGCCATCCCGAATCCGGACGGGTAGTAAATTCCTTTCTCGGATCCAGGCAAGGATCCGGTCTCATCTGGATCCAGCTCCAGATCAGCAGGAAATATCCATTCTGTTTTCACCCCTACTTGTTTGGCACTGCACTTAATGCAGACCATGATTCATCAAAATTCGTCCAAAAGAAGAGAAAATGATTCATACGAGATTATTGTTGAATGAGATGCAGGGAAGGAAGGAAGAAAGCACAATGCATGAACTGAATATGCAACAGATGATCACACTGGTTACTCAACATGTAAATTGTAACACCTGGTTACTTCCTGTTGTTGGATTACATTACATGCGAAACCAAAAGAGAGAACAATGAGCAATTAAGCTTGATAAAATCACTTGCCATTTACATCTTCGTTATTACACAACCAGCAATCTCTACATGCCGTCATTCAATTTCAACCGGCAACATTATTGCGTATAGTATATCTAGCATCGATTCGAATGAATAGGTTGGATTGGATCAACAGGTTCGGGAGATGTACTGTGTAGTCTATCACCTCTAAAAGACATCACTGACTTGACCATCATGGATGCCTGGCTCATCCCTGCACCTTCAACCACTACTTCCGTATAAACTAAAACTACTACAATCTTGTGTTCTACGTCAAATTTCTGTCAAGAGTTTCTTTTCAAGAATTGTGACATCGCCAATGTATACTTTCCACAAACAATAGCTGTTTTGTAATTGTACACGCTGCTCTAGCTCCCAGACGCTCAAGACAGCAGCTTGTCTGGTATGAACAAGCAGCTGCAGCTGACGGCGAGTGTGATGCCAAGGAATACTGATCAATCACTGCTGGATCTCGCGCAACTCCCAGTTTCCTTCGCCGTCGATGAGCTTCAGCTCCAAGGAATGGAAGGGTATAAGAGCAGGCCTCTGTAACACAGGAACACAGGGAAAGGTTTCAGCAACACTAAAAATCGACATGTTCGACAGCAGGTATAGACTTTTTCAGATTCAGAGGCATCAACAAAGAACAGTTCGCTTGGAAGAAAACAGGGATCACACCAGATATTTTACGCTGTCACGGGAATTTTGTGAACACTTACTTGTGAGGAAGTGATCACAGTTATGCCCATGTTAGTTGCTAGCCTGTACAAATGCTCCTCAACATCAACACTTGTAGCACTGCAATGAAGTATGCCATTTAGGACCCACAGTAATTCATCAGCCAATAGAAAATGTCAAAAGAGTGTTATGGCGCAACACATACTTCGTGCACTCGTCGAGGATACCAAATTTTGGATGGTGGAAGAACAAACGAGCCTGGAACAAAACAGCATCTCCCACTTCAATCAAAAGATATCAAGATACAGATACACAGAAAATGAAAGTGAACAAAAAGTGGTTTTTGACAGTTAACACAGCTTGAAGTTAAGCTAAGACTGACCATCCCGAGCCTCTGCTGTTCTCCCAACGATAAAACATCTTCCCAGTTTGGAGTAGAGTCCCAACCTTCTCTTTCTAGAAGATAGACCAACCGAACATTCACAAGAATTGTCTTCAGGTGATCATCCAGCAGCTCAGAAGCACCAGATCTGTCACCTACATTACCATAGAGTTTCCAGTTACAAGGAGAAGCAACATACAACTTACTAGTTCCTTTTGACAAGCAACCTCCTAGTAAATAAATGATACAAGGTTCAAATATACAGTTCTTGTTAACTCAATAATTCAATAGGCAGATATTCCAAAAAGTAAGTGGCACCTACCAGCTCTGTATAATGAAAGAATTTTCATTTCTGCTTCCTCCCTTGATAGAGGGTATATGATCTGGTCTCTTAGAGTACCCAGGCTGGTATATGGACGCTGAGGAACATGAAACATCCCTTCAGAGGGCTTCGTAACTCTCCCAGAAAAGGTGGGCCATAAATCTCTGAGCACCCTAAAAACAGAACTCTTTCCACTACCATTGGGGCCTTCAGAAAATCAAGGTAAAAAGAAACATGTTAACATAATTTCACTTGAAAAAAGATAAATAAAGGTTGCCTACAGAGTGCAGACAGACCACATACCAGTCAGAAGAAGGCTTTTCCCTTGTACCACATTGCATGACAGCTTGCTAGCCAATAGCTTCTGTGATGGTGTTACAATATCCACTTCATGAAATGAAATAATCTCTTCTGAGGCTGTGCTAATGGCATTGGAAGGCACCAGAGTATCTAGAGAAACAACAATTCAAAAGCCATGCTTAACGAGCGTGAAGATATAATGTAAAACTTAAAAAATGACCATACCATCAGTTGACTGAGAACATTATGAACATAAAATTGCCCCCCAACCATTTTCTGGCCACTGCTATGTAGCACTAGTATTAAGTTTGGCGTAATAAAAAGGCAACCGGTGCTAGATTGAGAATGCTATCGTTCTGTGATGTGCCAAAGCCCCATCATAATATGCCAAACAGGATGCTTCAGCATAAACACACTGTATGATAATGTCATATATTTTTAAAGCAACCATGATGCATGCCATACAACAGATTCACCACAAGACTACTTATTATCATGTAAAACGATCAGTGATACCCTACTATGTTATGTGCTACTGAAAAAATAAAGAAACTTCTAATAAAAAAGTAGAAAGAAAATTGTTATATTAATTAAGTTCTAGCCAACTGGAACTTACCCCTTTGAGCTACACATAGAAGCTCCTCAAGCTCAAAGATTCGATTAATCCCACCAGAAAGTTCGAGGAATTTCTTATGTAACTCAAGAATGTCACCAAAGGCTATGAAGCTTTGTGACACCACTGATGCCAAGAAACGCAGAGCATGTGCCAGCTCTCCTGTTGAACAAAATAAAAATAGAAGATTTTGTGAAGTTCAAGTTTAAAATAATGTAGTTTGGACAACGGAAGAGTTTCGGTGATTAGTAACCTTGAGTTGAAGTCGAAGCTCTGTCTCCCTTGTGCTCCAGAGCATATAACAGACTCAAACCCCATGTCACGTTGTGAGGGAGTTGCTTTGTCACAAAATCATCAACAATACCATAAAGCCACTGTTTTCTCAACAGAATCTTTGAGTGGTTAAGCAATTTTATGAATTTCGCCTCAATCATCTGATATATGAGAACAAAATCATAAGAATATAGGCTTTAGTTCATCTCATCTAACAATAAGGGCAGCAAAAGCTATTAAAAAACATCCTTAATTCGTAAAACCATAAAAAAGGGGGAAAACATATCATGCACATATTGTAATATAAGTTGGAATCAGCAAAGACAATCGACAATGTATGGAACACAGCATGTAAAAAATAACACAGAACAAAAATTCAACAGAAACAACAAAGGGATAATCGGTGACTGGTCTCTTAGGGTGCATTAGTTATATTTTAGCTTCTCCAAAAAGTTCATTACTGAAGTTTTTCGATAAGGAAGCTTCAAAGCAAGCAAGAAGGAATTGGTAATTATGCACGTAAATCTCTGGGAAGCAATAATGGGAAATGGCATTAAAAAAACATCTAGAATATGGATGAATTAAATAGGACAATACTGTTAGAATAGGAATTCTTTTGTATTTCCTTATATGTATATGGCATATTCCTCTTTGTACTCCCTATATATATTGCTCATTAGGCTTCATAAATATACACATAATATTTATAACATGGTATCAGAGTTAGGATACTAATCTAGCTCCTTACACTGCCATCCTAACGTCCCGACGTCCGACATCGCCGCTCGCACGGCCGTCGTCGCCCTCCCGGTCGCCGCCGACGTCTAACCTAGCATCCCGAACGGCGCTCCGCCCGCCGGCGGATCCGTCCGCCATCACGTTGGCCGTCACCTCTATCAGTAGCCGTCGCGCCGCTTCGGCCCGGCCGCGCGCGCTCGGCGACCATCGTCGCCGTCCCCGACTACCACCACCCCTGCCGACGCTCGCGATTGGATCGAGCAGAGTCTGCGTATAGAAATCGATTTGGTTTCTATACAAACAGATATTTTCTAGGGAAAAAACAACACGTCGATCTAACCGCCGTGCCGTCTAGCACCGCGTGTTAGACTTCGTTGCCTTGGTCGTCGCGCCATCCCACACTGCCTACCGATGGCTTCCGTTCCATCAACTACGATCTCATTCTCGGGAACAAAGCTGTTATGAATATTGTGTGTATATTCAAGAGGGCCCAATGGGCAATATATATAGAGAGTACAAAGGGGGTTGTCATATACAGATAAGGAAATACAAATAGAGTCCTATTCTAACACCCCCCCCCCCCTCAAACTCATGGTGGATCACACACACTGAGTTTGGAGAGAAAATACAAATGTTGTGCCCTAATCTGTGGCTTCATGAAGAAGTCAAGAACTCAGAACTCGATGGCACAAATCGTAAAGCAAGTACTCCCTCCTGCACCTGTGAGCGAGTGTATGAAGCATTCACACTAATGTGCTTGGTGAGCTCATGCTTCACTGGGTCCCGAGCAATACTGATAGCACATGTACGGTCAAACAAAAGAGTTGTAGGTCCCATCACAGGCACTCCAAAATCTGCAAATAGCCACCTCAACCAAGTAAACTCGCTATTATCACGCCATAGTCTCAACTCACCTCACGCCGAACGGAAACTGCATCGCTTCTTAGTCTTCCAAGCAATCAGGGAGGAGCCAAGAAAAACACAGTAAACACAAAGAGAACGACGATCAGAAGGATCACTAGCCCAGGTCGCATCGGAGTACGCCTGAAGCTATAGTGAGGTAGAGCTAGGGAAAAACAAATGACGAGAGATAGTCCCACGCAAGTAGCGAAGAACACAAAGAAGGTGACTGTAGTGAAGATGGATAGGATGAGCCACAAAATGACTCAAGATATGAACAGCATAAGTAATATCAGAACGAATGCTCACAAGGTACACCAAACTCCCAACAAGATGGCGATATCGAGTAGAATCCTCAAGAAGATCACCATCTGTGGCACGAAGTTGTAGGGATAGCTCCATAGGAGTCTCACGGGCATGAAAGTGTCGGTCAGACTGCATCGATCAAGAAGATCCTGGAAATACTTTGCTGGGAGAGGTAGTAGCCCTTAGGCATGGAAGAGACCTCAATCCCAAGGAAGTACGTAGGAGAACCAAGATCAGTCATCAAAAACTGCTCACTGAGATGCTTCTTCACATACGTGATGAATGAGGAATCATCACCAGTGATGAGCATATCATCAACATACAAAAGAAGTAGTGTCCTACCCCGAGATAAGATATGGACAAAAAGAGCAGGATCATGGGAACTGACAGCGAAACCGACAGCAATAATCACTGAGGTAAAACGTGCAAACCAGGCACGAGGAGCCTGTTTGAGGCCATAAAAAGCACAACGAAGATGACAAACATGCCTATCAAGAACAGAATACCCAGGTGGTAGCTGCATATAGCCACGAGCCACAAGACGAGCTTTGTTGCGCTCGATAATACCATCAGACCGGATCTTAATCTTGTACACCCACTTGCACGTGATCAGACGAGCATGCACAAGTGTCGGTACAATATCCGAAGTCTCCGTACATCGAAGAGCGTCAAGCTCCTCTGCCATAGCGAGCTACCACTCAGAATGAGGAGCAGCCTCACGATAAGAAATAGGCTCAGTGACAGAGAGAGCATGAGCTATCGGAGCAAATCCAAGACAATCAGGAGGTCGAAAGGATGTCCGGTCACGAAGGACGTAACAAGGAGCATCATCAGAAGGATCAGATGTGGGTATCAGCAAGATACCACAAGATGAGACCGCGGCGACAAGGACGCTGGAGAAGTGAATATCGAGAAACGAGATGGTGGTGCTTTGCAGAAGAAGCGGTGCTACAGAGGCAAAGCACTGTATGAGGTATGAAGGAACCACAAGGATGCACGGGGAAGACTGTGATAGTGGAGAAATTGGTGAAGAGTCAGAAAGAGACAACCATGAAATCGACTCAACAATGGAAATAGGAGGGGGCGAATCTCAATAGAAGGTCGAGATTCGTCAAAGACAACGTCTCGTGAAATCCTGATCCGTCGAGCGGAAGGATCCCAGCAACGATAACCCTTATGCTCAAAACTGTAACCAAGAAACACGCACTAAACTGACTGAGCCGATAGTTTAGTGCGTTCACGAGGCTGCAGTAGAACAAAACAAGTACAGCCAAAAACACAAAGGTGAATGTACTGGGGGGCTCGAGAGTAGAGACGCTCTATAAGATCGACACCCTTAAGAGCGGTGGAAGGTCAGATATTGATGAGATATGCAACAGAGAAACAACCTCACCGTAGCTGTGGTGGAACGTGAGAGGCAAGGAGAAGAGCGCGCAGCGCCTCAATCGATGACGATGTTTGCGCCAAGAAATTTATTTCGAGCATGAGCACCAGACAGGAAGATTGGTAAAGAGTGCCCTGCTAAGAAAGAAACTGTCGAAAAGCGCCAGAACAGTACTCGCCAACAAAATCGCAGCGAAAAGTACGGATGGGAGAATCAAACTGAGTACGAACCATTGTTGCAAAGCTACGATAGATCGCAAGAAACTGACCACGATTAGAGATAGGGAAAATCCATGTGAAACGGGAATAATCATCAATGAAGATCACATAAGATTTATGCCCACCTTTAGAGATAATAGGCGCAGGTCCCCATACATCTGAATGAACTAAATCAAAAGGACGAGAAGAAAATGACTCACTAGAATGATAAGGAAGTTGGAGCTGCTTGCCCAGCTTACAACCCTGACAAAACATGGACGTGTCAGCGTAAACACGCCCAAGAACACCTGATTTAACTAATGAAGAAAGACGAGACCCACACAAGTGACTAGACGATGATGCCACTGCGCAAAAACTCCAGAGGTAGTGGCAGCAGTGGCAATAGATGTAGAGGTGATAGGAGCAACTGAAATGGATGGAAAGTGGAGGCGATAAGAATGTAGAGACTCGACGATCCTTACCTGGCGTCGACTCAGCCCTAAGTACCATCCTCGCTCGCTTGGCCCCGACAAAACAGTATGAGAGTCAAAACCAACCCTACAAATGAGATCGGTGAGTGACCCACCGAGAGAAGCCGCATGGTAAGCCGAGGAACATGAGAAACAATCGCAATGTAAAAGTCAATTGGACAAAAGAGTGCCTCGACTCTCGGCTGCATAAAGGATTATCGTCACCGTCTGCGAATCGAGATAGGAAAAACAAGAGGTCCTATTGAAGCGAGAGATGTGGAGTCTCGGTGTCATGTGGAAAGAGGCACTAGAATCCGTAACCCAAGAAGTACCGGAGGAGATGTCTGAGCTAGACTAGCGTAACTCGCCGAGCCGTGAGAAAGTCTTTGAAGTAGAGCCCAGCGTAATCAAGGAATGAGTCACCTCGCTGAGAAGGTCCTGAAGTGCTGGTCTGTCCTCCTCGTGGAGGAAGGGCCTCCCTGCCCTCCCTTGGATCGTCCATTCCCATGCGCCTTGTTTTGCTTTTTGCGCACCGCACAACGCTGATAGTCGTGCCCGAAGTTCTTGCAATAATTGCACTGAACCCCAGTTGGTGCAAAACAGAGCGTAAACAGACATCGGCGATGGATCAGAGTCGGCGAGAAACCGTCGATGTAGTCGAAGAAGAAGTGGTAGCAAGCACAGCCGGAACAAACTATGCTGCTAACCCGCGACGAAGCTCTCGGTAAGCGCCGATAAAAGCCTTGGTGATCGCTCGGTCGTGGGCGAAGCTCAGTTAGCTTGAGCTCGACAGCTCAAACTCTGGGCGAAGACGGCAGACGAAGTCATAAAAGCGAAGGCGATCACGATCTGTCTTCTGCACTTTATGACACTCCTGGCAGAGCGGAGAAGCCAGTTCGTCCAGATGGCGCCAGAGACCGGCTAGGGCTCGGAAGAAGTCATCAACGAAGGAGTCCTCCTGGCGAAGCGTCTCCAACTCACACCGGTTAAAAAATCGAGCATCGCCGTCACGGTATCGCCATAAGTACTCCTAGATCTGACGAGTGGCACGCAGACCAACAATGTCTGACTGAATGGAGTCGTCGACACTGACCACCAGGATGGCTCGAACACGGACCTCATTAGCACACCAACGCTCAAAAGCGTCTATGGCATACTGAAAGGCCTCATCAGTGAAGACGCAGAAGAACGGCGGCCTCTGCCTCCTTCTTGGCGACCTCATCTTCGCAGGAGATGCGTAAGTAGGTCAGTTCGGGAGAGGCGAACCGCGACGGCGACTGTGCCTGCACCGTGACATGTCCCCAAAGGCAAAGACCATCGAGCGTGATCTCCATGAGTGAAGACCACAACCCGTAATTGCACCATTGAGCTTTATTCCGAGAATGGGATTGTAGCCGATGGAACGGGTTACATCAGATGGCGGCGCTAGGCAGCATGGCGACTAAGGCAACGGTTCAACGGTACCGGCCGCTGATTGCTAGATCAACGCATCGGTTTTAAAAAAATGATTTGGGCCGGCCATTAAAACAACCTCACCACGCAATAGGGGTAGTGGCTCGCTTCAAAGGAAGCAAGCACGCGGAGAACCCTAGGTTCTCTCTGGGCGGCATGATGGCAACAGCGGCTGTGGTTAACTGGCAGGCGCGGAGCGCTGACGAGCTCACGAGGCGCTACATGGAGGCCCCAATGATATCGAGGCCGTTGGAGAAAAGCGGCCCTCAAGAATCTGCAGTGACGAGGCTGTTTAGGGGTGGGCCGGTTTAGCGAGGCCGTTGAAGAAGTTGCCCCTGCGGCGGTGATTATAGGCGGTGTCGGCTGAGGTTTGGCTTGACGGAGGCGGTGTTCTGCCTCGTGGTAAGCGGCGATGGCGATGGCGACCACCAAGCGGCAATGGCAAGAACCCAAGAGTATGGGCAATGGCTTCTACTGTGGCAACTAACGCCGAAAGCAGAGGTCGAGCAAGAAAGAAGCTTCGGCCATGGATCAAGCGGGCGACCAGCGTGAAAAACTAGGGTTAGAGCCCTAGCTCTGATACCATGTTATGAATATTGTGTGTATATTCAAGAGGGCCTAATGGACAATATATATAGGGAGTACAAAGGGGGTTGTCATATACAGATAAGGAAATACAAATAAAGTCATATTCTAACAAAAGCTTCATGGGACGAACTACAGGTTGTGATCTTCACTCATGGAGATCACGCTCGATGGTCTCCGCATCTGCGGACATGTCACAGGTGCTCGACCTCGTCTGTCGTCGCCGGTTCAGCCTCCCTCCAGATAGCCTACTTCTGTACCTCCTGCAGAAGATGATGCCGCCAAGGAGGCAAAGGCCGCTGCTTCTGCTACTGACACTGCTAATGAAGCCTTTCAGTATGTCATAGATGCTTTTGAGCGCTGGTGCCTAGTGTGCTGATGAGGCCCATGTTCGAGTCATCCCGGTGGTCAGCGTTGACGACTCTATCCAACCAAACAACGTTGGTCTGCGTTCCACTCATCAGACTTGGGAGTATTTGCACGAGCGATAACAGCAGAGCAGCGATGCTCAGTTCTTTTCACTTCAGCGTAAATTGGAGATGCTTCGCCAGGAGGACTCCTCTGTCGACTTCTTCGAGCCTCGCCGCCTCTGGCGCCACCGACGGGCAGCCGACTTCTCCGCCTCGCCAAGTGTCATAAGGTGCGAAGGCGATCGTGACTGCCGCTTTTGACTTCGCTCGCCATTCGCCTAGAGTTTGAGCCTGTCAAGGCTCAACTGCTAAGTCGCTCACCACAACCGACAACCACCAAGGCTCTTTCGACACTTCGTGCTGAGAAGCTTCACCACGGGTTAGCAGCACAGTTTGTTCAGGTTGTGCTTGCTACCCCTTCTTTGACTACACCGACGGCTTCGCCGACTACGCCTCCTCGTGTGTCTGCTTCGCTCCTAATTTTGCACTAATCGGGGTTCAAGGCAATTATTGCAAGAACTTCGCACGACTAACAGAGTTGTACGATGCGAAAAAATGTAACAAGGCACGTGGGGTGGACGATCCAAGAAGCGTGGAGACCCTTCCTCGACGGAGGACGCATCAAAGACGTCAGATCTTCTCAATGAGGTGACTCTGCTCGGCAGCTGTCAGTCTACTTGGCAGCTCCCTCACAAATTTCAACAGTTCTCGCTAGTCTAGTCAGACGTCTCCGCCAGGTACTTCTTGGGTTCTGGATTCTGGTGTCTTTTTCCACATGACACCGGACTCTACATCTCTCACTTCAGTAGGACCTCCTATTTTTCCTATCTTTGTTCAAACAAATGACTCAGACTCTCTATTAGTCACCGTCAGGCACTCTTTATCCAATCGCTTTTTTTGTTCCAAATTTATTTCTCATGTCCCCACTTACCATGTAGCTTCTCTCCTGGGTCACCATCGATCTCTACAGAGGTTTGGTTTTAACTCTCACTCCTGTTTCGTCCAGGACCGACAGACAGGGAAGGTACTTGGGACTAGCTGGCGTCGTAGGGATCGTCAAGGTCTCTATATCCTTAACCGCCTCCACCTTCCGTCCACTTCAGTTGCTCCTATCACCTCTACGTCTACCTCCACCGCTGCTGCTGCCACCACCTCTAGAGTTAATGCACAGTGGCATCGTCTATGTCACTTGTGTGGATCTCTGTAACATCCCAATTTTCAGAAGTTTAAAAATCTTTTTGAGTAGCTTACCTCTATAAAAAAATTCACCAAAGTTTTATTAGAATTAAAATAAAGCTTAATATGGACTTTCAAAAGCAAAACAATTTAATATGATTAATTCCAACATCAACAATTGTCAAAAATATTTTATTTGGGCTCTATGTGCTTGGATATATTTTCTATATTTTCTAGAATTTTTTCGAGTTCATTTGCTATTTGCATTTTCAGTATTTTCTAAAAAGGAAAATGTATTTAAAATCTCATAAAACCTTTGGGCTTAATTCCTAATCTCTTGGCCCAATTTCCATTCTCTCCTACCAAATTTCACCTAGCCTTTCCCTTTGCTACATCTGGCTACTGATGTTGCCTCACGACTAGCGGGCCCGCACCATCATCCCCTACCCCGCGTCATCATCTTCACGTGAGCATCGCCCTCGACTGCCAATGCTGGATCTTGAGCCCCGTCCGGCACATTTGTTTTTCTAACTAAAAACTTTCGGGAAAACACGTCAAACTCTATCTCTATCTTTCCCGCACCCGTTTTGGCTAAAATCTTATCCCGGATAATATTCTATCTCCAAAAACCAACCAGGTCCGAAAAGAACGCGATTTGGGGTTTCCTTATCTGATCGCGATCTCGCGCTATAAATAGCACCCCCGGGTGCACAATCTCTTGCTCATCTTGAATCCCCACTTCTTTGATCCCCTAAAGTTCTAGTGCCGGCGTAATCGACGAACTAGGGTTTCGGAGCCGCAAGCCAAAACTCAAATTTCGTCGCCGCCGGTCATGCTCCGCATCCGTGGACTAGCCACCGGCTTTCTCGTCGCAAGATCAACCTCGTGCACCCCTCCTTTGGCCCGAAGCATCTCTGGTAATCATCCCCGACAAAACCGAGTTCCGTCCTCCGCTCCGACGACAATTCCAGCCATCACTGTGATCATCCCGAGCCAAAACAAGTGCCACTAGGTGCGCAATAGCTCGCTCTACACAATGCGCGTATCCACCGCCGACGAGACACTGCCGTGCGCCGTTGTCGCCAGAGCCTGTAGGTTCGCCGAGGTGATGACGTCGTCGGATGACGTGGCGTCCTGGTCAGCGTTCACCTCAGCGGCCACCTCAGTGCATGTGACCTCGTGGCGTTCCAATCAGCGCCGCGTCGGCATACGCGTGGCACTCCCAAACCCACCGCAGATCCTATCTTCGGTAAACCCGGTGCACGATGAGCCATCCCTCTGACTGTGGGTCCCACATGTCAGGTTGACTATTCCATGAACCCTTGAACCCGTAGACCCATGAGCCCTTGAGTGGACTTGGTCCATGGACCGAGGGCCCACTGTCAGTCTCAGCGGGATTTTCCCGGATTTGTTTTAATTCCGGAAATTGGGTGATGACGTCAGCATGATGTCATTATCTGATTTTCAGTAGAAAAATAATTCGGGAATAGCATCTTTTTTTTCTTTTTCTTTAGTTTAGAACTTCCAAAAGCCATATCTTCTTCATCCGAACTCCGATTGAGCTCATTCGAATTTCTAAATTCATCTAAATTCAAGCTCTATTTATCTGAGTTTTTTATTTAATTTTTGGAGTTTGTTTTATCTATGTTTTGTATTTATTTGGTTTATTTACTTTGTTTGCGAGTAGACATTGATACTTCGGGAAGTTTTGGGTAAGGAGGAGTGCACCAAGATCAAAATCAATCCCAAGATTTATTCCAAGGCAAGTCGCGGTCCTTTGATCATATTGAACCTATAATTTCAAAAGTATATTGTTTTATACAACTGCATGCTATCTTTATACAAACTGTGTTGGGATTAGCTATTACTTGTTGACATTATGCCTCTTTTGATTATTTAAATGCCATGAATCCTTTGTCACCCTAGCATGGATAATTTTAGGTGGACATATTGGTATCACCAACATGGGTATCGTTCAAATGCTTAGTTCAGCCTAGTTACGATGGGTTTATTATCATATGTGTCATAATGATTAATCTTGAATTAATGAAATATGGAATCGTGGTGGTTAGCCACTGTTGTTAAAATTTGTGTACCATGACAAGATATGTCATTGGTCTTGGTTAAACAAAATGATTTTCGATTGGGCGAGCAGTCGTAGATTGAGGGTGTGGATTTAACACATTGTAGGTTTGTAGTAGACTCGTTTGAGTAACTTGTCAAGGACTTAATCTTGTACGCCATTGAACCGGGCCTTAATCGTACAACCACATGGCTGGTATAGGACGGACCTGGCTAACTAATTAGCAATGTCTTAATTTCGGCTCTGTCTTGGAAGCGTGAGTTGCGAGATAGATGTATACTCACGATGGCGCAAGAGGGGGGACCCTGTCTGGTCGGAAAGACATTCAGTGTTGAAATCTTAGCGGTCAGAATTGGGTTAAGGAGTTTTGTAAAAGCCTTGTGATGATCACTTAAGCCGCACACCTAAGGAAGTATGGTCAGGCTCTTTGAGTTGATTAATCGCTTGTGGGAAAAGATATGCAACCTCTGCAGAGTGTTAAAAACTATTCGAATAGCCGTGTCCACGGTTATGGACGTACTCGGAGATTTCACATGACATGTAGAGTTTCTTTATAAAATGAGTCAGAGTATGAATGTGAAGTTCACTTGATGAATATAATGTTCATTTGATGAATGGATAATTCACTTGGTGGTTTGTCTTGGGAAGTGAATGGGGAATTCACTGGTTGTTTCAAAGAAATTGCTTACTTATTTATTATTCCTTTCAATTACGCATTTCAAATTATTTATTGTATTTATCGTCAATGTTGCTTTATGCAAAAAAACCATACAGCTAACCATTGTTCAAGCTTTGCATGAATACTATTTGCATATATTTCCCCACGACTTACTGAGTACTTTATGTACTCACGGCTTTACGCCATTGTTGCTCAGTTGAAGAATATCAAGCTGCTCAACAGTTTCTCACTCAGGAGTACCATGAAGGTTTTGCGGATTAGGATGCGTCCTCCACTCGATTGCCTGTGGGTATGTTGATTAGTCTTTTCAAGTTTTTTCATTCCGCTGCAAGAGTTTATTTGTTTCTTTAGTCCTGCGTGGCAAGTTAAGTAAACACTGATCATAAGGTCCGGTTATTATTACTATTTGTTATTTTGATATCTTTTTAGTTATATCGATTAAATGGATGGTATTTCATCATTGTTTCCTGTGTGAACTAGCTACTGATCTGAGACTAGTTCAGAATACATAGAGGGTTCTTGGATCGTATTTTTAGGTCTCGAGAGAGGTAGTATTAGAGCCATATCGACTATAGAACGCAACCTTTGTTAGCATGGTCGTTTTAACTAAAAGCTTCAAAACTTATTTTCTAAATCAAATCAACTTAATTTGACTTGAGCAGTTGTTCTTTTCTCATCTATTCTATCTTTTTCTCACCTCAATCTATTCTATTCTTTCTCACCTTGTGCTAGAGGTCTTGTCTCTTGTCTTATCTGAACGTTGATTTGTAATCTTAATTGACCGCCTTATCCTGTTAATTTCTTTAGATGGTTCAAGTGTACAGTGATCAAAGAGGAGATTGGCCTGAAGTGTTCTTCAGTGCTTGTCGCAGAGTTTGGGAACAAGCAGAGGTGTAACTTACTTCACTAAGAAAAAGAAAGTGAAGGTATTCCCTATGTCTAATCGTGGTCAGTTTCTTGCGATCTATCGTAGCCTTGCAACGATGGTTTGTACTCAGTTTGATTGTTCCATCCATACTTTTCGCTATAATTCTGCTGACGAGTACTATTCTTGCGCTTTTAGACAATTTCTTTCTAAGCAGGGCACTCTTTACCAGTCTTCTTGTCCTGGTGTCCATGCTCAGAATGGGATTGCTGAGCGCAAACATCATCTGATTGATACTGCCCGCACTCTTCTCCTTGCCTCTCATGTTCCACCACGCCTCGGGTCGAGGTTACTTTACGATCAAGATATCTCATCAATATACAGCCTTCCACTGCTCTTAAGGGTGTCAGTACTATAGAGCGTGTCTACTTTCGAGCCCCCCAGTACACTCACTTTCGTGTTTTTTGCTATACTTGTTTTGTTCTGCTGCAGCCTCGTGAGCGCACCAAACTATCGGCCCAGTCAGTTGAGTGTGTGTTTCTTGGTTATAGTTCTGAGCATAAGGGTTATCATTGCTATGATCCTTCTGCTCGACGGATCAGAATTTCACTGATATGAATAGCACTTGTATTCATTATAAGGCCAATGGGCCAATATATATACAAGTACAAGTATGGCATATATGCAGATAACCTCTTATACAACAGGAAAAATACATAGGTAGTAATACACATCTAACATTCACGAGACGTTGTCTTTGACGAATCTCGACCTTTCTTCTATCAAGATTCGGCTCCTCCTGTTTCCACCGTTGAGTCGATTTCACGATTGTCTCTTTCTGACTCTTCACCCACTTCTCCACTATCACGCTTTTCCTCGCTTTGTCTCCAAAGTGGTTCCTTCAGATTTCGCTTCCCGGTCTTGCCTCCCGCAAAGACCGCCTCTTGTTCATGTAGCACCGTCGTCTCATTTCTCTGGTATTCACTACTCCAGGCGTCCTCGTTATTCACCAGTCTCCTCTCCTGGTATCTTGCTGACACCCACATCTGATCCTCCTGATGATGCTCCCCGTTACGTCCTTCGTGATTGGACATCCCTTCGACCTCCTGATCGTCTTCGATTTGCTCCGATAGCTCATGCTCTCTGTCACTGAGCCTAGTTCTTATCGTGAGGCTACTCCTCATTCTGAGTGGCAGCTCGCTATGGCAGAGGAGCTTGATGCTCTTCGACGTACGAAGACTTGGGATATTGTACTGACACTTGTGCATGCTCGTCCTATCACGTGCAAGTGGGTGTATAAGATTAAGACCAGGCCTGATGGTACTATTGAGCGCCACAAGGCTCGTCTTGTGGCTCGCGGCTTTCAGCAGGAGTACGGTCGTGACTACGATGAGACTTTTGCCCCTGTTGCCCATGACCACTATTCACACTCTTGTTGCGGTTACTTCTGTTCGCCGGTGGTCTATCTCTCAGCCGGATGTTAAGAATGCCTTTCTTAATGGTGTTTTGCATGAGGTCCACATGCAGCCACCACCTGGGTATTATGTTCCCGATGGGCACGTCTGTCGTCTTCATCGTGCTCTTTATGGCCTCAAACAGGCTCCTCGTGCCTGGTTTGCGCGTTTTACCTCAATGATTACGGTTGTCGGTTTCACTGCCAGTTCCCACGATTCTGCTCTTTTTGTCCATGTCTCATCTCGGGGTAGGACACCGCTTCTTTTGTATGTTGATGATATGTTCATCACTGGTGATGATTCCTCATTCATTACATATGTGAAGAAGCATCTTAGTGAGCAGTTTTTGATGACTGGTCTTAGTTCTCTTACATACTTCCTTGGAATTGAGGTCTCTTCCATGCCTAAGGGTTGCTACCTCGCCCAGCAGAAGTATGTCCAGGATCAGTATGTCCAAGATCTTCTTGATCGGTCTAGTCTGACCGACACTCGCACGTCCCTACAGCTTCGTGCCACTGATGGTGATCTTCTTGAGAATCTTACTCGATACCGTCATTTTGTTGGGAGTTTGGTGTATCTTGTGAGCACTCATCCTGATATTGCTTATGTTGTTCATATCTTGAGTCAGTTCATGGCTCGTCCTACCCATCTTCACTACAGTCACCTTCTTCATGTTCTTCGCTACTTCCGTGGGACTATCTCTCGTCAATTGTTTTTCCCTAGCTCCACCTCACTACAGCTTCAGGCGTACTCCGATGCAACCTGGGCTAATGATCCTTATGATCGTCGTTCTCTTTCTGCTTACTGTGTCTTTCTTGGCTCCCTGATTGTCTAGAAGACAAAGAAGCAAACTGCAGTTTCCCGTTCGAGTACAGAGGCTGAGTTGAGAGCTATGGCAATAGTGGCAGCAGAGGTTACTTGGTTGAGGTGGCTACTTGTAGATTTTGGAGTGCCTGTGATGGGACCTGCGACTCTTTTGTCTGACGGTATAGGTGCTATCAGTATTGCCTGTGACCCAGTGAAGCATGAGCTCACCAAGCACATTGGTGCGGATGCTTCATACAATCGCTCACGGGTGTAGGAAGGAATACTTGCTTTACAGTTTGTGCCCTCAGAGTTACAGATTATTGACTTCTTCACAAAGCCACGGACTAGGGTACAACATTTGTGTTTTCTTTTCAAACTTGGTGTGTGTGATCCACCATGAGTTTGAGGGGGGTTGTTAGAATAGGAATTCTTTTATATTTCTTTATATGTTTTTTGTATTTTCTTATATGTGTATGGCATATTCTCCTTTGTACTCCTTATATATATTACTCGTTGGGCCTCATAAATATACACACAATATTCATAACAGATACTAGCTTAATATTTGGGATATAATCTCATGAAGCCAATCATTCAATATCACAGTGAGACTTCATAGTTCATATTTAGCAGAGTTGTCAAGTAAAAAATTTGCAACTGGCATTCACTACCCAGTGTTTACCAATCATCGTAGTTCATGATTCAGATTAAAATAATTTACCGAATAAACAGTGAACTGACACTATCAACACATGGGTATAAAAAAAAATTAAGCATCATCCATTCAGTGTGAAGAAACTCACAGTTTTTTCTCTTGAACCACCACCAAAGAAAGCAATCGATTCAGCATGTGTTCGAAGCCTCGAGTGCATGAACCTTGTACATAGTTCACCAGGTTAACACATGGAAACTCTTAAAGCAGTAAGAAAGTCAGGCCGGCCAAGGCACAACAAAGTATGCAGTATTAACCTGAATGTTCCTTCAAGCTCTTGTTCTTGGCTTGCAAGACGACCAAAGTCAGGGGATACAGCTCTCAGAAAGCCCAAACCTATCAACATGTAAGCATACAATATAGCAACTCCTCTTCGTCCGGACAAAAGTTTCATTCTCCATGTAAACCTAGAGAATTCGATTGGCATTATTACACGTAATGTTAGGGTGCTAACCAAAGATTAAACCAAGTAGATGTCAGTGCTTGATACCAAGGATAACTCACCAAAGAATGTCGACTAGTGGTTTTACCATTCCAGTAACTAAGCCAGCAAGGTCAGTGGTCAACTTATCCACATCAAATGTTAATCTTTGGTCTGCATCAATACTTTTACCTGACATATTAAATACCTGAAAACATATACCAGAATAACTTAGTTTCAGTAAAAACACACAATATTACCTCTGTTGTAATACACAATCTTATTCCTAAACCCAGGCCCCCTGCATGCACACCAAGAGAATACAACTAGCAAACATTAAAAAAACATCTGACGACTGATACAAAATTTGAACAAAACTCTATCCAAACCTCATGAAAGAGACCTAGTGTGGAGATCATGTGGATGATCCTAATCTTAGTATGTTGAACAACTGGCAATAGCGTCGAGGTGTTTGGAGAAACCTCGCCAAAGAAAGTCCCGCCGCTTGTTAGTATAAGCTGGTCCGACCGGCCGGGTGGCGGCCCGACCGGCCGTAAGGGGGTGAAGCGCCGTGGTCAAACCGCCGGATGAGCGGTCCGACTGCCCATGGACCGACCGTGCAGTCAAGTTTTTCCAGAGAGGATTTTGGACAGAATTCTGGCTAAGTCCCTCAGAGGACTAAGTAGTGGTCTGACCGGCCAGGCAGTGTTCACGCGCACGGGATGGCGGTGAACTTTGTGGGTTATGTCATATTCATGAGTCCTATTGCACAGATGTTGCATGATGCATAGTTTGGCTAACATGGGTCAAGTTGTGAAGAACTTGTGTCCGGAAATGGTTGCTTGGTCTATTGTTGTGCATGTGGTTTGGAGTCAACTATGGTCAACAGCGAGAAGGACCGGGACTTGGTTAGGAGAACCAAGGTCTAGAACGGTCGTGGATGCCAGGTGAGATGGTTGGACTCAAGCAAAGCGCAAGATGGACAAGAACCATAGAAGGCGAAGTTTGAGCAAAGGCCTTTGTGAAGATATGTGCCCATGCCTCATCAATTATATGAATGGATGATTATGCGTATCATGCGTTGCTACGTAACGGTTTGCTTGTTTGTGATGGTTGTACTTGTAGGACACCGGAGCAAGGTCATGGTGAGGCGGACTAGATCGGCACTAGGTTAGGAAAACCGAGGTCCAGAACGATCGAAATGGTGCTAGAAGATGACTGAGGCTAGCGGGGTGGTTACAAGCAGACAAGACAAGGAACCAGAGCTACCGGTGATGAACATGACGGGCAGCGGCAAGGTAGACTGAGACTAGGCTCAAGGAGGAGTTGAGGTCCGGACTAGGCTCAGGGAGGAGCTGAGGTCTTGAACGGTCAAGGAAGCCGAGTGCGGTCATGGTGAGACATGTGGTGCGCCAAGTGACTTGGCCACAGTTGCAAGCGAGGAAGGTTCGGTGGGATCCGAACGCGTGAGAGGCTTGGCGGGAAGTCATTGGGGCCACATGGATGATGACGGAGCATGGAATATGCTTCGAGGCGAAGGAATCGCCAAAGGTCGCTAGAGAGGCGTTTTGGGAAATTGCCCTATACCGGAAAAATGGTAAGTGGTGGTGTGCGAAACCACCTTCTTGGCCTTAGAGAAACCGCGACATGAGACAGCACAAAGAGAGGCAATTTAGGTCAAGAGAAGATGAAGATTGCGTTTTGAGAAGTGTGCGTGAGTAAAACTTGTTTCTGTGTAGGCTTAACGGGTGCCCGTTTGGGTTGTCTCTCTAGAGCTAGCCTCCACTATAAAAGAGGAGAATGTGGTTGTGCACTCCCAACCCTTGTAGCCTAGAAACCCTAATTTGTGATTTAGGAATAGGAGAGGAAAGTGGAGAGGCTTAGTTCACGAGAGATGGATTGATTGAGTACTCAAGTGTTGAGCTTTTGTCCTCTATGGTGTAGTGGTTGTAAACATATAATCACTCTAATCAATCTCTGCAAGATTTGCCTCAATATGAGTTCTATCTTATTCTTGCTCCCTCTTTGATGCATTTGGGATCTTTTGTGTTTCTTATGTTTTTATTTGGGATCTTGTTGTGATCTTACTTGCTGGGACGTGTGGGATATGATCTAAGGTCATCTTAATCATCATTCATCCACGAGAAAGCTTTTGGATTAAAGTTTGATTTTGCCTAATTTTGATAAAAGAAAGGATGATTTTATGGGTTTTACTCTTGAGGACTTTTGGCTTGATTCTTCCTGTGATTGAGGGTGCTAGGACGTATAGGAGACCATCCTTAGCTATCTTGAATTGATTCCTCCCACGAAATCCTCTCAATCACTTTTTTCGTATTTAGCCCTATTTTCGAGCAACCTTCGCTCAAACGGAAAAAAAGTCGAAACTTTGGCAATGATCTTTACGATATTTGATTGGAATAGGTTCCTGACATCCTAGAGAATATATGTTTTAAGTTTCATGAAATTTGGAGTTGTGGATCAAAAGTTAGATCAATTTGTGATTTTGAAATCCTGCTAAAATCCAGTTATGTGCTGTGTTTACTGTTCACCGATCTGCCTGCCACTATTTACCGATCTGACAAGTCAGTGGGGATCTTTTTGTTGCCTGATTCTTATTTGAATGATTATCTCTGATCTTCATAGCTCCGTATAGCTATTGGAGTGAAAAAAAAACCTTGAATGTCTTGAGACAAGATTTTGAAGATGTCGTTTTTGTGTGGCCCCCATTCAAACCCCTCTTCTAGTCACCTCTTCGGTCCAACACCTAGTCTAACAGACAACCCTTTGTACCCACTATAGACCATCCACTCTATATCACTGGGCAACAACTGAAAGAATGAGTATTAGCATGTGTTCTGCTAGAGGATATACCTTGTAGAATGCATTTCTTTTCAGATAATATTGAAGCAAATGGTTGGTCATGCGAATTCGCCATCCAAGGGCAAGTCTTGCAGTAAGGGTTCTGTGAAGATACAGGTTATTAAATCCGTGAAATCAAACATATACAGAAATAGTCATGAATCCACCATGCTTAAATTTGCATGCCCAGAAAAAGAGTATTTCAATTCTAAAATAAATGCTCCCCGGTCCCCACTACACTTAGATGGTGATATATTGGGCAAAGCACCAAACAGAAAGTTACAGGCTCTTCATTGAAACTGAAATATAAGTGATTATTCATGACTATGATAAAGAATCTCTTGAATGCAGGTACCCACAGATTACCTCAGAGATGGTGCTACAAAAGAATTTGAAGCACTTTGCAGAATACTGACACCAATCAGACGAATAAAGGCAGCTTTATCCTGCTCCAATACAAACTTCACAGTTGTCCCTGACAGGATGGGATGTATAAGACAAGAAATTCATTTGCAGCTCTTCCAACAATAGAAGATATTGAAGGGGGGAAAAGCCAACCATTCAATGAAGCAATACGATCTGAGATCCAAGTACGAGAGAAAACAAGTAGAGCAACAGCAAGCAACTGCCCTCCTTGTTTGTCAAGTAGTTTAGGAACCTGGAGAGCAAGAAAATGGGAACAGCATTACAACTCGAGAACATAATAACATCAGAGATAAGCCTCCTTGATATGGTTTCCTATGCTTCATCAGATATAGTCTTTGAGTTTTTTTTTTCATAAAGCCTGAGTTTATATTGCATTAGTACACTCGAATATTTAAATTTCTAACATTTGCAGATGTATATATTAGCTTGCACCATGCACATAGGAGCAACTGAGTATTAACAAGCTACAATATCTGTAGTAGCTGAACTTGACTTATTGAGGAACAAAAATCTAAAGAGAACAAGTGAAGTATGAAGCAGAACAGAGTACCAATATTTTAAGCATTGCAGCTGCTCTGGGAGGCAGAGGTCTTGGGGGGCATTGTAAATGTGGGATTAGAGGTGTTCGTACTGTTTGTTCTATTTCCGATTTTGGGGAAGTTGCTATAACCTTTGTAGAGTAAGAATGTTCCTTGGGCCTTGATGAAGCATTGCTCTAGTAAGGGAAACACATAATGCAGAGACACAGATAAGATTAGTTGGTAATAATGGAAAAGACATATCCAGAAATCATATACCTTTGCCCTGCTCATAAAAGCCCTTTGAACAGTTAGCGCGTCAGATTTACGGTCAGTTTCTGATGATGTGAAGTCAAACTCTTCAGTACAAAAGGATGAGTCATCCCTACAAAACTCAAGAGTGATACTAAACTTTCAGTGAATTAACTTTGGAAGAGCAAACATTCAATGAATTATTTCAGGGGTTATAACCTTCTATGCTGAACATCACACCCTCCTTCACCGTCCAAGGACAAAACAATATTATGAAACGCAACTAAAGCTGGGCGATGAGATATCGTTATGCATGACGTGCCCATTGCTCGAACCTTTTTACAAAAACGCTCTTCCATATCAATTGTCACAGCACTAGTACACTCATCAAGGATGGCGAACTTTGGCTTATGGTAGAACAGCCTGGCCATTCCTAATCTTTGTTGCTCACCAAGCGACAGCTCATCACCCCAGTTAACTTCCTTGTCAAGAGGATAGCGTTCTAGCAAGTATTGCAGGTCAACCTGCGAAAGGAGCATGATTACGAATTCCAGCAGGTTCATGTACTCAAAGTTGTAACTCAAGAAGCCAAAATATAAATATAAATGCGTATCAATATGAATACTATTACATTCTTTAGAAGGTCCACCATGCCATCATAGCTAAGTGGTATGATCTCCTGATCTGCCGTAAGAGGATAGATTAGCTGTTCACGAAGTGTGCCAACAGCTGTGTATGGTCTTTGTGGGACATAAAAGATCTCCTTATTAAGATCAGAACCGACACCAGGTTTGACAATATGGCCAGATACCAGTGGCCATAGGCCTCCAAGCACCCGAAAAAGGGAGCTTTTTCCACTACCATTGGGACCTGAAATAAGAGTAAAAGCCCGGTAGAAGATCAACTTTTCACATAACTGATGTATGCACACTGAGTGTGTGAGATGTACAATGAGACACGCATACTAAGATAACCCAAGAAACTAAGCAGTAAACTTAAATCCTATCCTTCAAGAAGGTGGAATTAACCATCATACAAATGACTAAGTGGTAAATCTAGTAACTGAGCAGACTAGCAAATGAATGCCTTTTGAGACTAGCAATTTCATTAATGTAATCAGATAACTTGTGAAATGATGCCTTAGTCAACTTTGGTTCGGTATTTTTTAATTGATCTTCTTTCAGAAACTAAGGTTTAAATACATGAAATCTGAAGTCAGCATGTTTTCATATTAGTACTTCAACACCAAACATATTGATCGTGTATTTGAGTCCTAGGGGCATATATAGTAAAAGAATAAGCCTATCAGATCCCAAAAAAACTGAAAATAAAATAGCAAATGTTATGAATATATTGTGCATGTATTTATGGGGCCCAATGGGCAATATATATAAGGAGTACAAAGGGAAAGCCATATACAGATAAGGAAATACAAAAGAGGATTCCTATTCTAACCATCCCCCCCCCCAAAACCCATGGTGGATCACACACACTGAGTTTAAAGAGAAAATACAAATGTTGTACTCTAGTCTGTGGCTTCGTGAAAAAGTCAGCAATCTGTAACTCTAAGGACACAAACTGTAAAGCAAAGACTCCCTCCTGCACCTGTGAGCGAGTGTATAAAGCATCCACACCAATGTGCTTGGTGAGCTCATGCTTCACTGAGTCCCGAGCAATACTGATAACACATGTACTGTCAGACAAAAGAGTCGTAGATCCCATCATAGGCACTCCAAAATCTGCAAGAAACCACCTCAACCAAGTAACCTCTGCTGTCACTGCTGTCGTAGCTCTCAACTCAGCCTCTACACTCGAACGGGAAACTGATGTCTGCTTCTTTGTATTCTAGGCAATCAGAGAGGAGCAAAGAAAAACACAGTAAGCAGAAAGAGAACGACGATCAAAAGGATCACTAGCCCAAGTCGCAGCTGAGTACGCCTGAAGCTGTAGTGAGATGGAGCTAGGAAAAAACAAACGACGAGAGATAGTCCCACGCAAGTAGCGAAGAACACGAAGGTGACTGTAGTGTAGATGGGTACGACGAGCTATGAACTGACTCAAGATATGAACAGCATAAGCAATATCAGGACGAGTACTCACAAGGTACACCAAATTTCCAACAAGATAGCAATATCGAGTAGGATCCTCAAAAAGATCACCATCAGTGGCACGAAGCTGGAGGGATAGCTCCATATGAGTCTCAGCAATGCGAGTGTTAGTCAGACCCGACCGGTCAAGAAGATCTTAGACATACTTCTGCTAAGAGAGGTAGTAGCCCTCAGGTATGGAAGAGACCTCAATCCCAAGAAAGTACGTCAGAGAACCAAGATCAGTCATCAAAAACAGCTCACTGAGATGCTTCTTCACATACGTGATGAATGGGGAATCATCAACAGTGATGAGCATATCATCAACATACAGAAGAAGCAGTGTCTTACCCCGAGATCAGACATGGACAAAAAGAGCAGGATCGTGGGAACTGACAGTGAAACCAACAGTAGTAATCACTGAGGTAAAACGCGCAAACCAGGCATAAGGAGCCTGTTTGATGCCATAAAGAGCACGATGAAGACGACAGACATGCCCATCAGGAACAGAATACCCAGGTGGTGGCTGTATATAGACCTCCTCATGCAAAACACCATTAAGAAAAGCATTCTTAACATCCAGCTGAGAGATAGACCACCGGCGAACAGAAGCAACCGCAACAAGAGTGCGAACAGTGGTCATATAAGCAACAGGAGCAAAAGTCTCATCGTAGTCACGACCGTACTCCTGCTGAAAGTCGCGAGCCACACGGCGAGCCTTGTAGCGCTCGATAGTACCATTAGACCGGGTCTTAATCTTGTACACCCACTTGCACGTGATAGGACGAGCATGCACAGGTGTCGGTACAATATCCCAAGTCTCCGTGACGTCGAAGAGCATCAAGCTCCTTCGCCATAACGAAATGGGCACTCGAATGAGGAGCAGCCTCACGATAAAAACTAGGCTCAGTGACAGAGAGAGCATGAGCTATCGGAGCAAATCCAAGACGATCAGGAGGTTGAAGGGATGTTCGATCACTGAATGACGTAACGAGAAGCATCATCAGGAGGATCAAATGTGGGTGTCAGCAAGATACCAGGAGAGGAGATTGGTGAAGGACAAGGACGTCTGGAGTAGTGAATACCAGAGAACCGAGATTGTGGTGCTGCAGAAACAAGAGGCGGTGTTGCAGGAGACAGCACCGAAGGCGGAGGTACAGAAGGAACCACTGGAGACAGACTAGGGGAAGACTGTGATAGTGGAGAAATGGGTGAAGAGTCAGAAAGAGATAACCATGAAATCAACTCAACGGTGGAAACAGGAGGAGCTGAATCTCAATAGAAGAAAGGTCGAGATTCGTCAAAGACAACGTCCTGTGAAATCCTCATCCGTCGAGCAGAAGGATCGTAGTCGTAGCAGCGATAACCCTTATGCTCAAAACTATAACCAAGAAATACAAACTCAATCGATCGGGCCGAGAAGTTTAGCGCGCCACGAGGTCAGCAAAGCAGAACAAAACAAGTCTGTACCAAAAACACGAAAGTGAGTGTATCGGGGGCTCGAGAGTAGAGACGCTTATAGGATCGACACCCTTAAGAGCAAGTGGAAGGTCGATATTGATAAGATATGCCGCCAGAGAAAAATTTCTACCGTAACGTGGTGGAACGTGAGAGGCAAGGAGAAGAGCGCGGCGATCTCAATCGATGACGATGTTTACACTCAAGAACCCCATTTCGAGCATGGGCACCGGACAAGAAGATCGGTAAAGAGTGCCCGCCGTAAAGAAACGCCTAAACGCTGCTAGAACAAGAGATCGCCAAACAGAATCACAAATAAAAGTACGAATGGAAGAATCAAACTGAGTATGAACCATCGTTGCAAAGCTACGATAGATCACAAGAAACTGACCACGATTAGACATAGGGAAAATCCAAGTAAAACGGGAATAATCATCAATGAAGATCACATAAAGTTTATACCCGCCTTTAGACATAATAGGCGCAGGTCCCCATACATCTGAATGAACTAAGTCAAAAGGACGAGAAGACAAGGACTCACTAGAATGATAAGGAAGCTGTAGTTGCTTGCCCAACTTACAACCCTGACAAAACATGGTCATGTCAACAGTAAGACGTCCAAGCACACTCTGACGAACTAATGAAGAAAGACGGAACCCACACAAGTGACCTAAACAGTGATGCCACTGCACAAAAACGCCAGAGGTGGTGGCAGCAATGGCAGTGGAAGTAGACGTAGAGGTGACAGGAGCAACTGAAGTGGACGGATGGTGGAGGCAATCAAGGATGTAGAGACCCTGACGATCCCTATGGCGCCGGCCAGTCCCAAGTACCGTCTCTATCTGTCGATCCTGAATGAAGCAGGTGTGAGAGTCAAAACCAACCCTACAGCCAAGATCGATGAGCTGACCCATCAAGAGAAGCTACATGGTAAGTTGGAGAACATGGGAAACAACTGCAAAAGAAAAGTCAGTGGACAAAAAGTACTCGACAAATGATGCATGAGGAGTACCGCCACCGTCAACAGAGATAGGAAAAACAGGAGGTCTCATCAAGCGAGAGATGCGAAGTCCGGTGTCATGTGGAAAGAGGCACCGTAATCCGTAACCCAAGTACTGGAGGAGACGCTCGAGCTAGACCGGCAAAACTCGCCGAGCCGTGAGAGAGCTATCAAGTAGAGCTCGCGTAATCGGCCAACAGAGTCAACCCGCTGAGAAGGTCTTGATGTGCTGGTCTGTCCTCCTGTCGAGGAAGGGCCTCGCCGGATCGTCCCGGCACCACACACCTTGTTCTGCTTTTTGCGCACCGCACAACGCCAATAGTCATGCCCAAAGTTCTTGCAATAATTGCATCAACCCCGCCAGTGCAAAACAGAGCGAAACAGACACCGAAGAGGGATCGTAGTCGGGCGTAAACCGCGGTCTGATAGCCGAAGAAGAGGGTAGCAAGCATACCGAACAAACTCGGCCGCTAACCCACGACGAAGCTCCTCAGCACGAAGCGTAGAAAGAGCCTCGGTGATTGTCGGTCATGGTGAGTGGCTCAGCAGTTGAGCCCTAACAGGCTCAAACTCTGGGCGAAGATGGCAGACAAAGTCATAAAGGCGGCGATCACGATCCGCCGCGACTTTATGACACTCGGCAGAGCGTAAAAGCCACTCGCCCACCGGTGCCGAGACCGCTAGGGCTCGGAAGAAGTCGTCGACGGAGGAGTCCTCCTGGCGAAGTGTCCCAACTCGCGCTGAAGCGAAAAGAACTGAGCATCGCTGCTCTACTGGTATTGCTCGCGCAAGTACTCCCAGATCTGACGAGTGGCACGCAGACCAACAATGTCTGGCTGGATGGAGTCGTCAACGCTGACCACCAGGATGGCTCAAATATGGGCCTCATCAGCACACCAGCTCTCAAAAGTGTCTATGGCATACTGAAAGGTCTCATCAGCAGCAGCAATAGCGGTCTCTGCCTCCTTATTGGCGACCTCATCTTCTACAAAAGGTGCAGAAATAGGTTGTCTGGGAGAAGACTGAACCGGCGATGGCGGGCACCTGTAACATGTCCCCAGAGGCAGAGACCATCGAGCATGATCTCCATGAGTGAAGACCATAACCTGTAGTTCATCCTATTAAGTTTTGTTCCTGAGAATGGGATTATAGCTGATGGAACGGAAGTCATTGGTAGGCGGCGCTGGACAGCACGGCGACCAAGACAACGAAGTCTAACTGGCAGCGCTGGATGGCACGGCGGTTAGATCGACGTACTGTTTTTTTTTTACTTGCGGGCTGGGCTAGCTCTCGACTAAAAACGGCCTGCTAGCAGACCTTACGAAGAGAAGAAGGGCACACGCGAGGGGGAACCTAGTTCCCCCCTTGCTGGCGGAGGCGGCGAGCGGCGCTCTGGCGACGACCTCGACGTAGGAGACGTGGAGCCCCGCGAAAGTGATGAAGACGAGTAGGACGATGGCAGCGGCCTCGGAGACGCCGACGTAGAGCAGCAGCGGGGCGATAAGCAGGAGGACGAGCGCGACGGCTCGACGTCCAGGTCCGCCCCGGCTCGAGCTCGAGGTCTTGAGCGACGACGGCTCGGGCTCGAGCTCGAGGTCTGAAAGCGGCGGTGGTTTCGGGCTTGAACTGCTCGAGGTCGAGTCGGCAAAGTTAGCCCAACCCGACGGCAGATTTGCACGGACGAAGCGACGTCGTTGGCGACAGCAAGAATCGGCGAGGGCATCGACGGGACTGAAGGGAAGTCCGCCAGAAGCGACACGAGGCGGCGGCCAGGTTTGCAGACTAACGGAAGGAGAGCTAGGTTAGAGCCCTAGCTCTGATACCATGTTATGAATATATTGTGTGTGTATTCATGAGACCCAATGGGCAATATATATAGGGAGTATAAGGGGAAAAGCCATATACAGATAAGGAAATACAAAAGAGGATTCCTATTCTAACAGCAAACACAAAAATGCCATTGAATATAATTACAGCATCAGTTTACAATCGCAATGTGGTAGACAAGACTTGGTACAAAATGAAGCAAAAAATTTGTTTTTCCCTAGTAAAATGCAAGTGAGTTAACTTTTCCTGTCAACAGATTGCTTAGAGGTTATAAGAGATCGAAACAAAGTGGCTAGACATGTAACGACATCCATCTCACAACATACCCTACTTCATAAAAACAAAATTAAATAACAGCAGATGATTTACAGATGCTCCACAACATGTGCATATCATGCTACTGATACATACATACATTCAGTAGCATGTGCATATCATGCTACTGATACATACATACATTCTCATATCTCCTCCTGTGTGGGGGATCAAATTTCAATCAATTCAATTTTCATTACAGCAAGCATTGCAATAGTTAAGTCACAAGTCCAAATTCATTTGATAGGAGAGGATTACCGGTGATCAAAAGATTAGAACCCGTTTCTACTCGGAGAGTTAAATCATCAACCAAGACATTCCCGGCAGGTGTCACCACCTGCAATCACTTGATATTAGAACCTTGGAAATATACAAACAAATAAAAAGTGAATGCGATACTCCTCCAAGCATGCTATTACCTTAACACCTGAAAATTCTATATGGTTTGCTTCACTGGTGTACTTTCCAGCAGAAGAATTGTCATTCAATGATCTATCACGAACCCTAGAGAGCTCACGTGAAACGTCCAGTAACTCGCGAATCCGGTCTGCATAGCCACTGTAAAATTACAGTGCAAGTCCATTGGCACACAATCATGCCGGAAGAGAAAAAAAATCAGAACTCAAAGACAACAGCAACTGCATTAGAGATACCATAGGGGCACAGGATTCCACTAAAGTTTGCCCCAAAAAAACTATAGCTATAGTGTGTTTTGCATATAGTCCAAAAATTCTCTAGATGTATACCACCCACTTAATATGACAGGCCGAGGTGCAAAATTTTAATGGCTCCACCAGTTATCATATACTAGAAGATACAAAAGGTTCCTAGCAACAATATGCAATGGGTCAAATTGAACAGCATACAGAGTCATAAATTGTGATTTCAAAAGAACTCTGAAATACTGAAAAAAGTACAAAAACACGCGTTCACAATATATCAGGAAGCGGGAGTTAACACTTTCAATTCTATTCCATCAAAATAATACACAAAATCACACATTATGTGTTTTACTTGGAATGATATTAAACCATTAAACAACAACCGAAAAGTTAGATTCTCTTCCTTCTTCATGAAAAATGGTGAATGCACCACCTGTCCACTAACTTCTGCAAACTGCACGCAAAGCGTCGCCTATAGTGACAAAACTGGAAATGAACTGAACCTTTTGTGTGTTGTCAATAGTTTGCACAATAGATGGTTTTACCTCAAAATATTTAAACGTCTTGAGCTGATAGAAAGGATCCCAAAAGACTGAAACAGTGATATGATCACACTTGTGTGGTATCGGAGATTACTCAACATTTCAGCCCTTCCTAGGGTAGATGAATCAGGTCTAAGGTTGCCAGAGAAGAAAGGTTCAATAATAAGGACAACTGCTACAGTGGCTCCAAAATACTTCAGAAAGAAATCTTGAATCATGCCGAACCACCAGTTTTCATGGAGTACACGATTCAGGTGTCCAACGAGAGCCTGGAACCGCTGCATGATATGAGATGCTTCTCTGTTCTCACCGCCATAAAATGCCACACTCTCAGCATGAGTTCTTAATCGTGAATGAAGTTGACGATAGTCCCCTTCTAGTTGCTGTTCCATGGATTTCAGCTTTCCAAAAGCAGGAGAGAAATTTCTAATTGCTCCACCAGCAACTAGTATATATGCCTGAAAGCATTTTCTTATTAATATGTTACAGAAACACTAAGGAAGTATAATGTAACAGAAATTGATCATTGCTCTTCATTACTAGAGGTATAACTATCATTTATATCACAAACTAATAGATGAAGCGTAGCAATCAAAATTTTCAATTAAAATTTACCAGAATCCAAAACATGTATTTTGGACTAGCATAAGAACAGAGACGCCAGGTGTATATTAACCCTTCTGCAACTGCTGCCAGATCATCCTGTACAAGTTCACTAAGTTCAGAGCAGAACTTTGGAATATCACTAGCAATCCTTTGCTCTGGGTTTGTTATTCGATGATCCACGTGTGAGATCTTGTAGTAAACCATATTCTGGACGTACAGCAAAAAAGAAGCAACAAGATATCTTAAGAATATTGTATTTCGAAAAGAAATCCAACAAGTTAATAACCAAACTATTGTCTAACTTGTGTCCTAAAAGTACATCACTGCATGCACCAGTTAAATCAACTATATTTCTATAATAAGACATGAAAGAAGAAGAAGATGAACTGATATGACCACTACTTCAACATCAAATGAAATAAAAACCTTCACGACCTGACATGACAACATAATTACTGCCATACCCAATAAATTACGTAAATTAAAAAGCGGAAGAAAATTCAACTAGCATAGAAAAATTACTATGTTAGAAAGGGAGAGAGAAAGGATATTCACAATTCACATGCAAACAGAATGTTGAAGCCAACTCGAAGAAACATTAAGCAAATGTCTTCATGAACCAACCTAATACTATACAACTGCCTACCACGGAAATGAGAATGGTTATTAAATTGAAAAAGATTAGCACATGAAAACTGGTTCGGTGATCCCCTAGTCCTCCATATTTTAGGGATTTTTAATTTATACTCTACAGCCAACTACAAACTGCATGAATATTCTTGCTCCGTCAGCTGTTATCTTTGCAGCACTATCCATACTTTTAAGTCTTTGGTCATTATAATCTAGGATACCAACTGGAACCGTATCAGTCCATTCATAGACATAAACTTGGAAAATACTACTAAAGATATTCTTGGGAACCAATGCAAGTGAGAAATGTGTGCAATGGAAAGGAACATATACTGATATACAGAATACAGAATCAAAATTAATCAACTGATGTACCTGAAAATAATCAGCATGGACGAGATCTGTTAAAATTTTCTTGAAGCGCAAACTTAAAGACCCTGTTAAGTATTTTGAGGTCTGATATACTGTGGACTGGAGAAAGCATAAGATTAGATTTTCGATAATTAGGTGTGTAAAGGTTGGAACACGCCGAAGAAATGCCGCTTTAAACAAATAGCCTTGAACTTTTGCTAATCTATGCCCCACAGCAGTACGCAGCACCTGAAAAAAATAATGCAATGATGAGAACAATGGTTTCTATCATTAATTAATTAGTAAATCTTCAAATACCATTTGAAAATCCAGCAGCAGGTAATATCACATCCCATACATAATGGTAAAAACCAAAGGACTGTGCGATGGTAATATCATTTTATTAAATGAACCACACGAGTAAGCTTAGAGCTTAGTCAATGAAACATATGAAAATTGTATTGGCTTACATTGTGGCACTACAAAAACAAAATTGGGTATTTTCAAACTTGCTATACCCTGCATGAAATTATCGGTTTGCTTGCCTCTGTTAAGAAAGTAGAATAAGTGATAGAGATTCCGTCAGTATGTTGGCTTTACTGCTAGCAGGAGCAGCGTGTTAGTAGGCCAGATGGTAACAAAAGTCATTGTTACTGTCCACAGATCAGAAATGGAACTTATTTCTTGTCTGTACAACTGAAAGCCAGCTGTTCAGGCATCGGACAATGTTGATATTACTTCAGAATTAGGGAACTACTAAGTCTGGACTTCCCCCCCAAAAAAAAATGAAATTATGAAACCAGTGTGGTATCAACAGAAAATGGCAAAACTTACGGCTGTTAATATCAAGCCTAGAAGGTAGCGCGTGCCATTTGGGCCAATCTTCTTGAGTAGGATAGCAGCTAGGAAATGCACAGATTTCAGGCCACTTTTCCTTCGCTTCGTTCCGGCCAATCTACCATCCACACCATTTTGACTCGACCTGTCCCTGTCCCCGTTCCTGGCCAATGCATTGGCATCATCACCGTAATTTGCTTCCGAACGCCTTCTCCGCTGGCCTTGGCTTGACCGGGCATACGCCAAAGCTCCACCGGCAAGCAGCGCACCGGAAACAACCGCGAGAGTTTTCCTGTTTCCACACAAGAGTGATTAAGAACAAAGATTGCATTTTCACTGATGAGGAATTGAAAGGGGGCGGGGGATAATGATCACAAACCTCCTCGAAGCCAAGAGTCCCCGTCCATGCTCCGTCAACTGCAGCAGCTGCAGGGATGGCATCTCGCTGCCGCCTCTCCTCTGCAGATATATGCAAGTAGATCCCTTATGTGTAGCAAGGCATGGACCACCGCGGAATGAAAGCGCCCCTCCCACCGTCGCCTCAAAGCATCATCGCTGGCTGCATACACCCAAAATGGAAAGAAAGAAGGACGGGCTCGGGGTCGGGCTCAGGCTCAGAACCACCACTGCAAGTCCAAAAAAAAATTCTCGGGCTCCGTGGAAGGCGCAGGCGAATTGGGCGAGTTGGGGGTGCGAAATCGAGCCGAATCTTAAGCCGGCGAGAGGAGGGGAGCGCGGTGGGTCCCTCGATCTCGGCGGAGGCGGCCCGATGAGAGAGATCGCCGGAGACGAGAGCGGTAGATGCCGCGAAGCAGGGAAGCGGGGAGACAAACAGGTGGGTAAAAAAGAGAAGTTTACGAGATTTAAGGGGGAGAGAGAGAGAGATTGGGACTGACAGCGAGGGAGAGCTCGCAACGCAACTCGGCTGCAATTTGCAGAAGCATCCTAACCTTTTTTTCGTTTTCCTGTCCTATTCTCCTCCTCTCTGTTAAAGTTTTGAATTTATTAAATGTTCTCCAGTGTTTGGATGGATAGATGGATGGATGCAGATAATTCAAATCAGCGAATCCCACCAAGAATACATTTGAAATGCTAGAAGAACGAGCTAATACAGGAAAGGTTTTTTGATAAAAACTCCAAACAAGCAGATTTGGAGAGGGCTGGAATGGAAGTATTAAATTTGTTGGTTGGTTGCGCTGCACAGCCTCTTTTAATGGATGGATATGGACTTGTCCTTCTTTCTGGTCCTGGTTCCAATAAGTATATAGGGCATCTTCAATAGTGTATTTATTATTGTCTTTTAGCTATAACATATCAATAAAATCCTACGTGGAAGAGATAGAGCATAAATCGTTTCTTTCTAAAGAGACTGTCGTGCACGCGAAACAAGACATGATATATTAATGTACTCTAATTGACATGTAGGCCCGTTTCAACGAAAAATTATAAAATATAAATGTTGGAGGGTGTAGTAAAGACTATCTGTTAAAGATGTTGTCTCTAAAGATGATGTAGCATATGTTAGAGACAAGATTATCTCTAGCTAACTATTAGGGATACCCATAGCTAGCCAGCTGCCGAATCGTCAAGTCTGAGGAACTGAAACGGCAACTCTACTCAACTGAACCCAGCACAGAAAGGGTTGGTCGTTGTATGCACGCAGTAACGTGTTGGGCACTTAATTAGCTAGCTTCCGGCATGGATCTTCTTCTTCTTCCTCCTCCCCACAACCAGCAGTATCCGAGCAGGCTAGCTAGCTTGTGATTTCCAGAAGCTGGCGAGCGGCTGGCTGTCTGTGTGAATTGAATTGTCTCAAGCGAAATTGCTATGAAATTTAGCACGGGCGCGAGGACTGGAACGGAACGGAATAGTAGCTAGGCCCCGCCACAGTGCAAGCAACGCAGTAGTGTAGTGGGCCTTCCGTTGCTGTTGGCTCGGTCGATCGTCACATGCATGATCGACCGGACTGCCACCTCTACAGGCTACAGGACGCACGCCGTCGACTAGCCAGGCATACGTGGCTGCTACAGTTGTCTTTGAGTGCGACGCAAATTTTGTTTCCTGCTCTAACTCATAATTCTACTCTACACATAGTCTTTATATACCGCTATAAGTATCTTTGTAGTTCATAGGAAAGATCAAGAGCTTCATGGTAAACATCTCCTTATATAGTGATATTGTCTTCACGTGTTCGTGGTTTTTTCAAAAAGGGTTTTTCACGTAAAATTTGTGTCTTCCGTTTCTATTTTATGTGCATTATTTACAACAAGTGATATCAGAGCACAGACAGCATCTGGTCAACATTGTTACAACGTCTTGTCGTAGTCTCGACGGCTTGGCAAATCGACGTATCAATTTGCAATCATTTGTCAAATTCGAAGCAGAGGCCGCACGTTTCTCGCACGAGTTTGAAGCCAAGTTCTTGTCCGAGCAAAAGTCGAAGCAAAGTCACGTAGAGCACTCGGCTTACCAACCATCTACCAAATCTATCACACACGCAACTAGAGCAGAGCCGAGAAAGAAATTAGCAAAAAAAAAAAAACTTGTTCATTGTCAAACCTGAGGTGAACTTGTTGCTTCGGGACGTCATCCAGCAAATTGGCCTCCTTTTCTTCGAGAACACACGAACTGTACCAGCGATCCTGACAAGCATTGCTACGTTCACACAGTATTGTACCAGCAAAACTATGGTTTCTTCCGTATGGCGACGTTTAAGTATGATCTTCCGCTGCTGGATTAAGACACAAAGTTTTTTCTATGGCAAGTCAATATGCGAGCTGTCCTTGCACAGCTCGATTTGGATGACGCTTTATTGGGGATCGATAAGATGACTGTTGTACGATCATTTGAGGAAAAGCAAAGCAAATATCGTAAGGCCTTATCTCATATTCATCTTCATCTATTAAATAATATTTTGCGGTAGATTTTGAAGGACAAGAACGTCGATGCATTATGGTTGAAATTGAAGTAGATTTGCATAACCAAAGATATGACCAGTATGATGCATTTGAAGCAGAAGCTTTATTTGCGGAAGATGGCGGAAGGCGAGTCATTATTGAATCACCTGACAACGTTCAAAGAAATAGTCTTGGATCTTGAGTCTATGGAAGTAAAATATGATGATGAAGATTTGAGTCTTATTCTTCTATGTTTGCTGCCTAGTTCATATTCTACGTTCAGAGATACTATTCTATATAGACAATATACTTTTAGACTTAATGAAGTCGATGAAACATTGCATGCGAAGGAAAAGATGAAACTCATAGTTTCGAACGAAAGTTCAAATTTACATGCAGAAGACCTGGTTGTCCGTGGCAAACAACAAGAGAGGGGTTCAAACGACAATTCAAAAGGCAAAAGCTCGAGTAGAAATTACAAAGGCAGGTCGGAATCCAGATGCAGGTACAAGTCATGCAAGTATTGCAAGAAAAATTGACACGACATATCTGAGTGTTGGTAGGTAAAGAAAAATGAGAAAATAAATAAAAATTTCAAGAAGGGTCAACAAGAGAATGATTCTAAAGCCACCATTATTACTAAGCAAGATTCTTATAGAGATGTTGTCGTTGCCTTTGCCGGTAATTCTAAAACCGGTGATGTGTGGATTCTTGATACGGTATGCACTTTCTACATGAGTCCAAACCGACATTGGTTAGTGAATTATGAAGCTACACCAAGTGGTTCTATGTTATTGGGTGATAATTTACCATGCAAGATTGCAGGCATTGGTTCTACCCGGATCAAGATGTTTGATGTTACCATCAGAACTTTATCAAATGTTCGACACATTCTGGGTTTCAAGATAAATCTTATCTCCCTGAGTACTCTTAATGCCAAAGGGTATAAGTATTCAGATGGAGATAGAGTTCTAAAGATCTCAAAATGCTCTTTTATTATGATGAAAAGGTGATATGAAAGTTTACAACTTATATCATTTGCAAGGTGTTACAATTTTAGGTAATACTGTTGTTGCCTAAAATAAATCATCTAATTCTGATGCTACTAATCTTTGACATATGCGTCTATGGCATATGAGTGAAATTGGTATGATGGAGTTATGCAAAAGAGAATTCCTTGATGGTCAAAGCATTGATGGTCGATGGCGTGGGCGCACGGGCAAGCTTTGGCCGACGCAGGGCATGGCGTTGGCCGGCGGGATTCGCGACGAGAAAGGAGGGCAGGTGCGGGGATGGACAGTGGCGGGACGGGTGCATTCAATGCGCGTTGGCGGGAGCGACAAGGATGGGTGAAGGCGACGGGGCGGTTGAGGCGCGCTGACACGGGCGCATACGCTACTTGGCATGGGCATCCAATGGGCAAAGAAGATGACCAGGGAGAGGCGCCGACAGGTGGGACCCACTTGGTGGTGAGAGAGGAGAGGGAAAGGGAGGCGCGTTGGCACGGAGAACTGGGCCGAGCGCAAGCGGGCCGGGGAGGAGGAAATGGGATGGGAGCAAAGGCTTTTGGCCCATAGTGATTTTCCATATTTTTTTAGACTTTATCAATTACAGAAATTGAGATAAAAGAATTAGGTTTTTAGAGAACAGCAGAAAGAGTTCAAAAATTAAGGAAAGATTCACAAAAAATTCCTAACTTATTTTGAACTTAATAAAATTATTTCCAACTCATAATTGGTAATTAAATTTGTAAATAATTTCTTTTGGTTTTAAACTAAATAGGAAAAAGCTTTAAAATTATAGAAAAATAATTACATTTTATTTTTAACTGGAAATACAAATTTGAGTTGTTAAAACTTAGCCTCCGTTGAAGATGCTAGCCTCTAGCTTGCTTTCTGTTTTAATTTAGTAGAAAACTCTGTACTGGTACTATCTGATTTCTAATAAAAGAATTGGGGTCAAACCCTCTGTTTCTTTCCAAAAAAAAGAGCCGAAACTAATTACTTTGCCTTTTCTTGCCCTTTTGAGAGGCTACAGAAACCATTTAGACATGCCGGGTAACAGCAATTTAGCATGCTTAACTAGAAACCTGTCCTGGATGCATGTCTCGATAGATACGCGATCTGCCTACCTTAAACTGCCAACCGAAAATAAATGCGTCACAGGTGCAAGCGCATCGCATGCTTATTGTATGACGATCGATCAATGGCAGCGCTGTACTGTAGCATAATTCCATCTTCCAACCATAATCGTTGAAAGAAGGTACTTAAGTGTGGTCCAATCGAGATCAGACACCTAACAGCCAACTCTCCTGATGTGCCTCTGCTAGCTGCGTGCTGGCTGCGAGTTACTCACAGTTGGTTAGCCACTGCACGGTCCCACAGCTCCATATGCGCATTGCAGTGTAATACTGTCGTGGTTGTTGGTTGAGTATAGGGTATTTATTCTCATCTAACCGTCGGTATAGCTCTTCTCAGTTGATATAGCTAGACTCTACGGCTTAGTTGAACTCTTGATTTCTTATTGTTTAATTGATAATAGATACATGTTATCCCTTTTACAGAGACAACTCAACTTAACGTCTAAGAAATAATCTACAAGGAAACCTATCAATCCAATCTAGTCTTTCGAACTATTAAAAACAATATTCCTAATAAGTAAGATCATATCCCTAATAATAGCTTAAACCTACCTAACCAACTATCTTTTATTATAGGAAATCAATCAGCATCTATGAAAAGTAGCAGTCATCCAATACCGATGGGTACTGTTTACACGTTGCTACCGTACCTATAGTACCGTTCACACGCCTGCTGTGCTGTAGTGTCTCGCGCCTTTGTCTGCAACAAATACTAATTAAGGAGCGCCCATTCCTTCTTTTTCACTACGTCCACGCCAATATATAAATAATTTGAAAAAAGTAATGGCCAAACTGGATGTATGAAGGCCTTGTTAATGTCGAAATCGACGCGTAAAAGAGAGCGTCCATGCGGTCATGCACACGAGTCTCACCACTGCTACTACCGCTACATGGCAGATAGCATAGCATGCACCGATGATATCGAAGCATTTTTTATTGCACTGTGACCAAGCGGGGCAGAGTTATGCCCCAAAATGGTACGGTGATGGTGGTCATCTTTCTTTTCGGACTCCATTTCAAAACCACTTATTTTATTCTATAGCAACAAGAAGATCATCTCGGTAAAGACTCGTATAACCAGCGGCAACCGCAACCGCAGAGACAAAGTGCACCTCCCTGGCTTCAATTCAAAGCTTTTTTTTTTTTTTTGAAAAGAGGGAACCCAGCTTTTAATAGAAAGTTAATAACAAGTTTTTACAACGCGCAACAGAAACCAAATACTGAGAACTCCAGTTTTCTAAGAAAGAGACCAAACAAAACGTATCTGCTTCAACATCAGCACGCAGACCAGCAGAACGACCGAAATCTAGGGAAAAGCCTAGATTCGGAAGCCCAGCCCAGTGGCCTACCAAATGGGTTCAGTTCATGATCCATCTTCTCTGGGCCCGGCCCATACATACGAAGTCTAAGCCCGCCCGCTGTGAGCGGAGGACCAGGGGCAATAATGTAAATTCGCAGCAAGCAGGCAGCACAGCCGCGCATATATAATATAATAATAATGTCGTGCAGGTCGGGACTCGGGACTGGAGTGAGGGTGTCGTGTTATATTTATTATATATAGAATTAGAAACCCAGCAAAGCTTCCAGTTTCTTCTCCTCCTCTTGCTCGCGAGCCGGGCGGAGGATATATATAAAGCCTCTCTTTCGATTTCCTCCCTCCGCTCCGCTCCGCTCCCGATTCAAATAATTCCTCCTCGCACCGCGCCGTCCAACCTTCCGGATCCGCCCCGCGAGCGCAGGTGATTCGTCTCTTGCCCTTCGATTCGGGTGCTTCTGCTGCTTCAGTGATCGCTGGCAGTGTTCTGGGTTTCGGTTGGTCCGGTCCGGGTGAGCGGTGAGCCTATGCTGGGACACGCGGCCTTCTAGGGTTTGCTAAGTGGGGAGGATCTCCTCGTTGCTCCAATGAATCGCTAGAAACTCGCGGCCTTTCATACTCTGCTGATGGGGGGACGGTGGAGTTGCGCGAAAATTATTCTTTGTTTTTAGTTAGGAAGGCCTAATCTCAAATGGGAACTGACCAAATGATGCGAAATGTTAAGTACAGGGAGTCTTGATTCTTGCAGGGGCGGAGCCAGGATTTTGTCATAAGGGGCCCCGAGAAGAGACATGGATTTGCTACTACAATCCCATCATAATCTAGATACTTTGAGCTCTTGATATATATATATATATATATATATATATATATATATATATATATATATATATATATATATATTTGAAAAAAGGATTGCTTTTACATCAGATAATAATTGGTGCTCAGGCTATCATTAGCGACCAAATACAAATAGTCATAATTGTGGTGGAGTTAGCTACAAAATTATAACCAAGGTTCTAACTGTGAGACTGTCTAGAGTGATTGATAGAATGATTTTTTTATCTTAAAGGCAGGTACATCATGGAGGGTGTGTTAACCTTGCAGTGAGACTTTGCATGAGTTACATAGGAAGATGTCTGGGGCAAGAATCCAAAACCCGTTTCCGGTGGAAATCCTTGTCGCCGTGGGAAAAAAACCCTACGTTACGGATTTTAAAAATTCGGACGAAGTTCGCTTGAATTTGCAAAAAAAACCAACCGAAATTCAAAAATTGGAATTTAAATTTGCTAAATCGGGACCAGCGGTAACCGGCCGGTTTTTTTTCCCCTGGTCTGGGGTTTTGTTCAAAGTGGACTTAGAAAAATCCTATGACAAAGTAAAATGGCCTCTTGTTTTTAAAACCCTCAACTTGATAGGCTTTCCCTTCAAATGGAATGACTGGATAATGCATGTAGTGAGTGGTGGGAGAGTTTGTGTGAAGGTTAATGATACCATGAGTCCATATTTTAGAACCTTCAAAGGTCTTAGGCAGGGCGATCCCCTCTCGCTACTGCTTTTTGATCTAGTGGCTGATATTTTGGCTTTATTAATTAAGAAAGAACCTTCAAAGGTCTTAGGCAGGGCGATCCCCTCTCACTATTGCTTTTTGATATAGTGGCTGATATTTTGGCTTTACTAATTAAGAAAGGTCAAGAGTTGGGTTTGATCGAAGTTTTTAATTCTCATTTGGTTGAAGGTGGGCTGGCTATTCTGCAATATGCAGATGACACTATCTTCCTTCAAGTTGACGAAGAAAGTGCAAAAAAATTGAAATTTGTGCTTTGTCAGTTTGAACAATTATCAGGGCTTAAGATAAATTTTCATAAGGGTAAAGCCTTCTGTCTTGGTTCAGCAGGGGATAAACAAGATATTATGAGGAAATTTTCACCCATAAGGTTTGGGATTTTCGTCTTCGGTACCTGGGGATTCCCGTGGACAGGAAGAAGGTAAGAAATATTGAATGGAAGAGCATTGAGGATAAGTTTGAACATAGGTTAAGTTGTTGGCAAGGAAAATTGCTAACAATAGTGGGGAGATAGGTGTTAGTGAATTCTTCTTTAAGTAGTTTGCCTTTATACATGATGTCCTTTTACAAACTATCTGAGGGGGTTAGGAAAAAAAATGGATATCTTCAGATCTAGGTTTTTATGGGGTTCTGGTGAAGGTAAAAGAAAATACCACTTAGTTTGTTGGCCAGTGATGTGTTTGCCTAAGGATCAAGGTGGTCTAGGTGATCTTAAGACCATGAACTTGGCACTGCTGGGTAAGTGGTTATGGAGATTAGAAAATGAAGATGGACAATAGCAAGAGATGATTAGGAAAAAATACCTTTGTAATAGCACATTGGCTCAGGTAGAGGTTACGGTTGGGGACTCCTGCTTTTGGAAAGGTCTAATGGGGGTAAGAGACCTCTTCTTATCTTGCTGCAAGATGAAATTGGGAAATGGTTCTAAAACTAGGTTCTGGGAGGATTTATGGGCAGGTGATATTCCTTTTTTTTTTGTGAAATATGCAAGATTATATAACCTTACCTTTACCAAACATGTCACAGTGGCACAGGTTTTTGAGAAGGGATTTGGTTATATTCGATTTAGGAGAACACTCTCGGGGGACATATTAGTCTTGTGGAGCCAGCTCTTAGATGATTGTAGTCATGTGCAATTGAGTGAGGGTGACAGGCTGATTTGGTTGTTAACTCCTTCTGGGGCCTTCTCTGTTAAATCTTTCAACAGTATATTGAGAGTCCAGAACATTGCTTTTCCACATCGTTTCATCTGGGATGTTAAGCTACTGTTGAGGTTAAATGTGTTTCTGTGGCTAGTGCTAAAACAAAGCATATTGACCAAAGATAACCTTATACACAGGGGGTGGGTGGGTGACAAAGCTTGTGTTTTGTGTGGTGCCAATGAGAATATCAACCACTTATTCTTGCTTTGCCCCTTGATAAGATTTATTTGGAATGTTGTGTGTTCTACTTTTGATTTGCCTAGTCCTCCAGTAGATATCCACCAGCTGTTTAGCAACTGGATTGATGGGTTTGTTAGGAGGACAAGGAAATTGATGTTAGTGGGTTTAGCAGCCATTTTATGGAGCATCTGGAAAGTAAGTAATTCAGCGTGCTTCCAACAAAAATGGCCTGCAGAACCTGTGTTGTTGATATACACTATCTGTTGATGGATTAATCTTTGGGCCAAAGTACAGAAAGAGGGTGAACAAGAGCTGCTTATCAGGGGCGCTACGGCAAGGTGGCAAGTTTCTAATGAAGTTTTTGGAGCAAGGAGGAGATGGGCATCATGGACAAGAAGAATAGGAGATGGAGGGGGACTGGATGCATAGCTGTGCTCTGTTTGTCAGTTATCAGAGCTGTTTTGTCAAGTTGAATGTGCTTAGGCTTAGGTGCTTTATTGCTCTGGTTCGTCTGGCCATTGCTATGCTGCTAGCAAAAAGTTCAGTAGTTCAAACCGTATTGTAAATTTCTTTTTATTTCTGTTGCATCTTGAACCTTGTAGTTTGGTTTCTATTAATAGAAATGGGGGCAGACCTTTTATATATAAAAAAGAATATGTGGTGGAGTTTGGCGCACACTTAATGCTTCACAGAGTCAGCCGACAACACGGTTTTTGGAGCATACTTACATGTCACCAAGTTAGCCGACGGTGCGACAAAAACAGATACATTTAAGAGCACTTGATTTAACCCTAAATGTATAGAGAGATGAAACGTTGTGCACTTTTTTGGGGGGTAATTAGGGAAGCATTGTGCACCTATGCTGTTATGTTGTACAAACTAGACACGGTGGTAGCTTGAAATGTTTGGTAAAAATAAAATTTGGATGGTAGATAACATGGGCTAATGAACTATGAATTAACTCATGTGCTTTTTAGCTTCAGACAAAGTACTCCTTAATCACATAAGTTAATTAGTAATTACTACAGCAGGCTACTGATCAAGTTCTAATAATACATCCTAATTAAAGCTTTACATGAATCATTGTGGGGGGGGGGGGTGGCGCTCATGCCCATGCCAGTCCCCTCTCTCCGCTTTGCTCGATTTGTGTGACTTGTGCGTGTCAAATGGGAAATCTTTGCTTCAGAGGTGACTCTATGACATGAATGAGGGTTAGTTAGTAATAGCAGGATGTGTCATGTGTGTTGGCGCAGGCAAGGTGATGGCCACCTTCGAGCTGTACCGGAGGTCCACCATTGGCATGTGCCTCACTGAGACGCTGGACGAGATGGTCTCCAGCGGCACTCTCAGCCCTGAGCTCGCCATTCAAGTGCTTGTCCAGTTTGACAAGGTGCGATGTGGACCCCATCTTCGGTTATATACTTATATGTTCACGTTAAATCCTTTCCTTCCGGATGATTTATTTTATTTTTTCGCATTTTTCTTGTAGTCTATGACGGAGGCGCTAGAAAACCAAGTGAAGAGCAAAGTTTCTATTAAGGTATGTACTTCTGTAAGAGTGAGAGTGTTTTTTCTATAAACAGCAGACCTGTATTCATTTGTATCACCTGTTGTGTTATTCGCATCATTTTGATGTTTGCCTGTTCGGAGGGCTCATTATGATTGATAAATGATAATTGGCAATTGATATGCAGTTGTGAAGTAATTTACCTGGTTCTAGATTTATGACCTTTCGGAGCATGGTAATATGTTTACTTTTCTAGGCAGTCAAAATACCTGCACTTGGTATCAATTCTGTGTTGCAATGCAACTAGCTTGTTCATTCACACCTTGGTAAAGGAAAGAAATCTTAAACTTTTGCCTTGCATATATTGTTCCTACTAAGGATTCCCATTCACAGCTGGTAATGACAGAGATTTACTTTCTTTTTAAAAAATCTGTCTTGCATATGCTGTTCTGCGCTCTGAGGGATATTGCACAAATTGGGAGCATTGAAAGTGTATAGAAAAGGGTAACAAAAACCAAGACCTGTCGACATAATGTATGGGCACAACTAGACAAGTGCATCTAAAGATACCACTTATCGCTTATCTGCTTTTGAGAGCATAGTTTCAGTTCTCTTAATTGGCATCACATCAAGTACCGCTGGATTTTCTTAATATCCAAAACATTAACATGGATTGTGGAAGAGAAGAACCCTTGTATGGGGGCAAACTAACTGGAGTGGCATATGTCAACATTTTTTTTTCTTGCCAGCTTAATCTTCAACAAAATGAAAATATACACAGTAGTGTCAAATGGCTTCTAATATCAGAGGTGATGGTTAACTATTCTATGACAAGTGGGATTTTGACCCCTGCGGACAAAACCAGAACATACGCATATCAGACCTGATTCACCTGAAACCACCCTTACACATAAAAGTTTGAGGAAAACAGCATATGCATCTTGAAATTTGAAAACACTGAGCAGACTAGACGGTGTCCAGAGCTGGAGCTTGGAGACATCACACTGACATCCCTGCCCCCTGCAATCGGTGTGTTGTTGGTGGCCAGCCATGCAAACTCTTGTAGATCTTAGCTGCTGCCCCCCTCCTTGAATCTGTTACCGTTTGATGATGCCTGTAGGAGATCCTAATATTGTAGCAGGTAACAAATGTTGAAAACCAGGTCAATAGTAAGCAGGCTTTGTTTCTGCATCTCCAGCTATGATGCACGGACACGGATATATCGACATGACACAACACCGACACGGGAATTCACCATTTTCCCAACAATGTCGATACGGCGACACGGCTATATATATTTAAATAATAAAAATAAATTACACATATGTATTATTTTTTATGTTCCTTCATACTTGTCAAACTGAAATAATACTTACATCTCCATTTCACATTTCCTCACCCTTGATCACCCTTGTCTAGAACGTCAATATGATTCCACAACGGAGGCTTGAACCTACTGTTGGTGTTTTGCTCCTCTCTAGTACTCGAATTACCGGTTTCCATTTTTCTAGAATGAAGAAAAACAAGCAATCAAGAACATAAGAACAAGCAATCACGAATTTATGTTTGCAAACATCTAATTGATTCATGGTGAAGGGCATCAGTGCATCACTATGTGAATCAGTGAATGACATTCATTTAGAGAATCAGTGAGGACTGAAGAGCATGAGCATCACTTACTGGGAGAGGGAGGAGGCGTGAGGGAGGTGGCCTGCTGGAGAGGGAGATCGCACGGTGGAGGTGGTTTGCCAGAGATGGAGGGTGCGCAAGGGAGCTGGCTTGCCGAAGAGGGAGAGCACGCGAGGGAGGAGGGCGCTTGAGGGAGGGGCTGCGCGACACGAGGGAGGAGGCGCGTGGTGGGCGTGGCGATTTGGTGTGGCCATGAGAGGAGGGTCAGGAGGAGGAGGAGGTGCAACTGCAAGTGAGCCGGGCGATCTAGTGGCGTGGCGAGGCCAATGGGACACGAGGAGGACGATGGGGAGGAGGTGGCGTGCGGGCAACAACGTCGGGGGGATTGGGATCGAGAGGAGAGGAAGGTAGGGTTATGCCTGTTATGAATATTGTGTCTATATTCAAGAGGGTCCAATAGGCAATATATATAGGGATGTACAGGGGGGTTTCTATATACAGATAAGGAAATACAAAAGAGTCCTATTCTAACACCCCCCCCTCAAACCCATGGTGGATCACACACATTGAGTTTGAAGAAAAAATATAAATGTTGTGCCCTAGTCTGTGGCTTCGTGAAGAAGTCAACAACCTGTAACTCTGATGGCACAAACTGTAAAGCAAGTACTCCCTCCTGCACCTGTGAGTAAGTGTATGAAGCATCCACACCAATGTGCTTAGTGAGCTCATGCTTCACTGGATCCTGGGCAATACTGATAGCACTTGTACTGTTAGACAAAAGAGTCGTAGGTCCCATAACAGGCACTTCAAGATCTACAAGTAGCCACCTCAACCAAGTAACCTCTAATGTCACTGCTGCCATAGCTCTCAACTCAGCCTCTGCACTCGAATGGAAAACTGCAGTCTGCTTCTTAGTCTTCCAGGCAATCAAGGAGGAGCATCACTAGCCCAGGTCGCATTGGAGTACGCCTGAAGCTGTAGTGAGGTAGAGCTAGGGAAAAACAAACGACGAGAGATAGTCCCACGCAAGTAGCGAAGAACACGAAGGTGACTGTAGTGAAGATGGGTGGGACAAGCTATGAACTGACTCAAGATATGAACAACATAAGCAATATCAGGACGAGTGCTCACAAGATATACCAAACTCCCAACAAGATGGCGATATCGAGTAGGATCCTCAAGAAGATCACTATCAGTGGCACGAAGCTGGAGGGATAGCTCCATGGGAGTCTCAGCGGTGCGAGTTTCAGTCAGACCAGACCGATCAAGAAGATCCTGGAAATACTTCTGCTGGGAGAGGTAGTAGCCCTCAGACATGGAAGAGAACTCAATCCCAAGGAAGTATGTAAGAGAACCAAGATCAGTCATCAAAAACTGCTCACTGATATGCTTCTTCACATACATGATGAATGAGGAATCATCACCAGTGATAAGCATATCATCAACATACAAAAGAAGCAGTGTCCTACCTCGAGATGAGACATGAACAAAAAGAGCAGGATCATGGGAACTGACAGCATGGTTATTAAGTCGTCGACTAGTCGACAAGTCGGTGGAGCATGAGCGATTGGATCCAGCGACTCGACTTGCCAGGTTCCATCTTGTCATTGCCGCCCATCGTCGCCTCGTAGTAGCCCGGCGCCGCCTTCTCTCTTTGGTGAGTCGCTTAGCTAGCCGATGGCGGAGATGGAGGCGACGTGGATCCGGTCGGGGAGGTGGAGGCGAGCTCGTGTGGTCGGAGATTGTCACCTCTATTGTAGCTCCCGGCCAAGACCGCCTTCATCTCCTCGGCGGAGCTCGGCTCCTGTTGTTGTCGCCGCCTCTGCTTCCCTCGCCGCCGCCGCTGCCTCCTTCCTCCTCTCGCCGTCCCTCTCTTCGCCGCCATCGCCTCCTCGCTTCCTCATTGTCATTGCCATTGCCGCTGCCGCTTCTCCTCCTCTGCTCCCCCTCCCTGTGGCTGTGTGGTGTGTGTGGTGGCTGTGTGTGGTAGGTGTGGGTGTTGGTGTGGGTGTGCTGTTCTGTGTGGTGTGGTGTGTGGCTGTGTGGTGTTGTGTGGTGTGTGGTGTGATGTGTGTGTGATTGTCTGTGTGTGCTGTGTATGTGCCGTCTGTGTGTGTTGTGTTGTATAGACCATGTGAACAGTACCTATTGACTAGTCGGCCGACTAGTCGACTAATCGGTAAGTCGGTCACTAGTAAAGTAGTGTCGACTTACCGACTTAATAACCTTGACTAACAGTGAAACCGACAACAGTAATCACTAAGGTAAAACGCGCAAACCAGGCACGAGGAGCCTGTTTGACGCCATAAAAAGCACGACGAAGACGACAGACGTGCCCATCGGGAACAGAATACCCAGGTGGTGGCTGCATGTAGACCCCCTCATGCAAAACACCATTAAGAAAGGTATTCTTAACATCTAGCTAAGAGATAGACCACTGGCGAACAGAAGTAACCGCAATAAGAGTGCAAACAGTGGTCATATGAGCAATAGGGGCAAAAGTCTCATCGAAGTCACGACCGTACTCCTACTGAAAGCCATGAGCCACAAGACGAGTTTTGTAGCGCTCGATAGTACCATCAGACCGGGTCTTAATCTTGTACACCCACTTACACGTAATCGGACGAGCATGCACATGTGTCGGTACAATATCCCAAGTCTCCGTATGTCGAAGAGCATCAAGCTCCTCTGCCATAGCGAGCTGCCACTCAGAATGAGGAGCAGCCTCATGATCAGAATTAGGCTCAGTGATAGGGAGAGCATGAGCTATCGGAGCAAATCCAAGACGACCAGGAGGTCGAAGAGATGTTCGGTCACGAAGGACGTAACGAGGATCGTCATCAGGAGGATCAGATGTGGGTGTTGGCAAGATACCAGGAGAGGAGGCTGGTGAAGGATGAGAACGCCTGGAGTAGTGAATACCAGAGAAATGAGATGGTGGTGCTGCAGGAAAAAGAGACGGTGCTGCAGGAGGTAGTACCGGAGGCAAAGGTATATAAGGAACCACTGGAGACAGACTAGGGGAAGACTGTGATAGTGGAGAAATGGATGAAGAGTCAGATAGAGACAACTATGAAATTGACTCAACGGTGGCAACAGGAGAAGAAGCCGAATCTCGATAGAAGAAAGGTAGAGATTCGTCAAAGACAACGTCTCGCGAAATCCTGATCCGTTGAGCAGAAGGATCGTAGCAGTGATAACCCTTACGCTCAGAACTATAACTAAGAAACACACACTCAACTGACTGGGCCGATAGTTTAGTGCGCTCACGAGGCTGCAACAGAACAAAACAAGTACAGCCAAAAACACGAAGGTGAGTGTACTGGGGGCTCGAGTAGAGACGCTCTATAGGATGACACCCTTAAGAACAATGGAAGGCTACATATTGATGAGGTATGCAACAGAGAAGCGACCTCGACCAGGCGTGGTGGAATGTGAGAGGTAAGGAGAAGAGTGCGAGCAGTCTCAATCAGATGACGATGTTTGCACTCGGCAACCCCGTTCTGAGCATGGGCACCAGGACAAGAAGACTGGTAAAGAGTGCCCTGCTCAGAAAGAAACTGTCTAATAGCGCGAGAATAGTACTCGCTAGCAGAATCATAGCAAAAAGTACGAATGGGAGAATCAAACTGAGTACGGACCATCGTTGCAAAGCTACGATAGATCGCAAGAAACTGACCACGATTAGACATAGGGAAAATCCATGTAAAACGGGAATAATCATCAATGAAGATCACATAAAGTTTATGCCCACCTTTAGAGATAATAGGCGCGGGTCCCCATACATCTGAATGAACTAAGTTAGAAGGACGAGAAGAGAAGGACTCACTAGAATGATAAGGAAGTTGTAACTGCTTGCCTAGCTTACAACCATAACAAAACATGGACGTATCAATAGTAACACGTCCAAGAACACCCTGACGAATTAATGGAGAAAGATGAGACCCACACAAGTGACCTAAACGGTGATGCGACTGCGCAAAAACGCCAGAGGTGGTGGCAGCAGTGGCAGTGGAAGTAGACGTAGAGGTGACAGGAGCAACTGAAGTAGATGGAAGGTGGAGACGATCAAGGATGTAGAGACCCTGACGATTCTTACGGCGCCAATCAGTCTCAAGTATCTTCCTTGTCTGTCGATCCTGGATGAAACATGTGTGAGAGTCAAAACCAATCCGACAGTTAAGATCGGTGAGCTATCCTACTGAGAGAAGCTGGAACAGAAAAGTCAGTGGACAAAAGAGTGCCTTGATAGCTGACAGACAAATGAGTACCGTTAGCTGTCTGAACAGAGATAGGAAAAACAGGAGGTCGTACTGAAGTGAGAGATGTGGAGTCTGGTGTCATGTGTAAAGAGGCACCAGAATCCAGAACTCAAGAAGTACCTGGAAGAGATGTCTGAGCTAGACTAGCAGAACTTGCTGAGTTGTGAAAGAGCTGCTGAAGTAGAGCCTGGCATAACTGCTAAACAGAGTCACCTAGCTGAGAAGATCCTGACGTGCTGGTCTGTCCTCTTGTCGAGGAAGGGCCTCCCTGCTCCCCCTTAGAGCGTCCAACTCCACGCGCCTTGTTCTGTTTTTTTCGCACAACGCTAGTAGTCGTGCCCGAAGTTCTTGCAATAATTGCGCTGAACCCCAGTTGGTGCAAAAACAGGAGCAGAAACAGACACCGAAGGAGGGACTGTAGTTGAAGCAGAAGCCGTCGGTGTAGTCGAAGAAGAAGGGGTAGCAAACACTGCCGGAACAAACTGTGCTGTTAACCAGCGGCGAAGCTCCTCAGCACGAAGCGTCGAAAGAGCCTCGGTGACTATCGATCGTGGAGAGTGGCTCTAGGCTCAAACTCTAGGCCAAGACGGCAGACGAAGTTATAAAGGCAAGACGATCACGATCCGCCTTCTGCACTTTATGACACTCCTGGCAGAGCGGAGAAGTCAGCTCGTCCAGTTGGCTCCAGAGACTGGCTAGGGCTCGGAAGAAGTTGTCGACGGAGGAGTCCTCCTGGCGAAGTGTCTCCAACTCGCGCTGAAGCGAAAAGACCCGAGCATCGCTGCTCTGCTGGTATTGCTTGCGCAAGTACTCCCAGATCTGACAAGTGGCACGTAAACCAACAATGTCTGGTTGGATGGAGTCGTCAACGCTGACCACCAGGATGGTTCGAACACGGGTCTCATCAGCACACCAGCGCTCAAAAGCGTCTATAGCATACTAAAAGGCCTCATCAGCAGCATCAAAAGCAGCAATGGCGGCCTCTGTCTCCTTGGCGGCGTCATTTTCTGCAGGAGGTGCAGAAGTAGGCTGTCTAGGAGAAGGCTGAACCGGCGACGACGGACAAGGCCGGGCACCAATAACATGTCCCCAGAGGCGGAGACCATCGAGCGTGATCAACATGAGTGAAGACCACAACCTGTAGTTCGTCCTATTAAACTTGGTTCCCGAGAATGGGATCGCAGCTAATGGAACGGAAGCCATCGGTAGGTGGTACTGAACAGCGCGTCGACCAAGGCAACGAATTGTAATAGGCAACGCGGCAGTTAGATCAACATTTCTGATTTTTCTTTCTTTCTTTCTTTTTCTTTCTTTTTTGATTTTTTTTACTTTTCTTGCGGGCCGAATCGGCTCACGCTAATAAGGCCTGCGAAGCACGAAGGGGCACGCGGGAGGAACTAGGGTTCCGCCTGCTTGTGGCGGCGGCGGCTACCGAGTGGTGGCAACAAGCGGCGCTTGGCGAGCGCAGTGGCACACGGCAAGTATGCGCAGACGCAAGACAGTGCGCTTAAGCTTCGGTCGGCTCCAACAATGGCGGCGTCTTGGCCGGCCGAGCGAAGCGTATAACGTGGTGCTACTGCTCGAGAAGGACGGCGTTAGTAATTCGGTAGCAATGGCGGGGACGACGACGGCATAAAGAATGGTCAGTGGTCGGCGTGACCATAGTGTCGGCGTCGGCTGGCGGCGGCGGCGGCGATGGCGCGGATGATGAACGGAAAGAGCTAGGTTAGTGCCCTAGCTTTGATACCATGTTATGAATATTGTGTGTATATTCAAGAAGGCCCAATGGACAATATATATAAGGATGTACAAGGGGGGTTTCCATATACAGATAAGGAAATACAAAAGAGTTCTATTCTAACAATGCCCACGAGTGGGCTGGTTGGGTCGTGTCGGATACATGTCGGGAATTTTAAAAATTAAAATTCGTTATTTAATTGGTCGACACGCCGCTGACACGTATCTGCGATGTGTCCGTGTCGTATCCGTGTTGGACACGGTGTCCGACACGGATACGGCAATAAACCGAAGTGTCCGTGCTTCAGAGATCTCCAAATTGACCAGCATACTGCTGCTACAAGAACCATAGCAAATTTTCTGCTTTCAGCTGCTGCTACACCAACCATCAGTTGAGGCATGTTGTAACTTCCAAGGCAAATTTTGTATGAGCGAAGTGGCTAACTTTTTTTTCTACTGGTAAATGTCCGTCATAGCCCGTTTTTGTATTTTTCATACCTTTTAACATTTAAAGGATATAATCATCCATCTTTTGTATATTGATGGGCTTGGCTGATAACATAGAGAGCGTGCAAGGCATGGGATGGTTCCTGCAATCCTGCTGCTCTTTATAGTCGTCCTTGAGTGGGTTTGAAAACCCCCTTTATAATAACTCCACAATAAAAAAATGCACTTTTGTAAAGAAAAAAAACTCATTTATCGATAATCTGACATTGACCTGGATTCCTTGGTTATAATTGGAAGTGATGGAATGTGGCATTGATTAATATATGTTTTTAACTTACTGAAGATTTGCGGAATTATGCATTTTTCCAACGGAACTCCAGAATTTTTCCATTCTAGGGATGTCACTCTAAATCTCCTGTCATGTTGGACATAATTGTCCAATAAGCCTATGTTTAATGGATTTCTTTTGTTTAGTAAGTGATCTGATACAGGGGAAGATATGATGGTCTAATGTTTTCCACCCTGTGGTACTGTCACTACATGCAACTGTAGTTCAGACTTTGTGCTTCTCATTGATATTTTTGTCATTGCATTGATATCTTATCAGGTTACTTATGTCTGTTATTTTCTCCGTGCAGGGCCATCTGCACACCTATAGGTTCTGTGACAATGTCTGGACGTTCATCTTGACAGAAGCACATTTCAAGAACGAGGAGACGACAGAACAAGTTGGCAAGGTGAAGATTGTGGCCTGCGATTCCAAACTACTCAGCCAATAACTTGCTTACTGCGAGCTCTTGGTGGGGTTTGTCTGGTATTGTTAGCCCTCTTCGGCTAGACCTGGCTCTGCCTGAACTGGACCACCACATTGTTGTTTACATAATCAATGGGTATCTATACAATTTTCTGTGCTACCAGAGTATCACAGTTGCAAACTTTTTTTGATTCGTAGCACTTATGTAACGGTTTTCGCACTTGATGTGTTGATAATGTGATATAAATGACAAGAGCAGTAGAACTTGTGCTGAATCACCATTCGCTCTCACCCCCTGAGCCCTTGTGGTTCTTTATGACTCTCTGTTCAACTCATGCCTGTATGTTAGGATGTGACATGAACCATACCACCGCCTGTTGTTTTGATCTCCTATGTTGTGTTGTTGTCAAAACTTTCAGTTCTAAGATTTTGTTTTTTGTTTTGATCTCGTGTTTGCTGTTTGGTTTTACCTGATTTTGAACATTGGAATGCACACAATATTTCGGATTTTCAATTGGATCAGGATTCTCAATCAGACAGTCGGTGGTACATGATGAGTGACGGTGTGGAAGCTGTCCTGATAGTCGTTCCCAATCGAGGCTCAAATCTAGAAACGGTTGCACAAACTGGAACGAAAACTTATACAGTATTCAGATGGAATTGTTAGGTATTTTGCCGATTTTCCTGAATCTGTGATGGTGTAGCTGGAATTCTTGCTCAAACCGTTTGCTGTCAATTTAAGGTTTATGAGGAACAAAGATGAAAAAAGATTAGCTTAAGAGGATGTGGAAAAGCTACTGCTAGATCGAAATAAAGATTAGCTTAAGAGGATGTGGAAAAGCTACTGCTAGATCGAAACGTGTCCCATAAACCTGCAAATATCTTGGTACGTACAGTACGCACAAACAATCCAAGACTAGCCTAAAGACCAACGAATCAATCAACCAGCCTTCAGCTGAAACGCATTGTGAAGAATTTTTTTTATTAATTAACCAGTTTTTAAATTTTATTTTAAAGTTAATCTCGCGAACTTTATTTTCAATTCTGACCTCTTTGGTCACGCCACCGCACATGACGTGATAAAACAACACTGTCACATCAACATGTATCTGGGTAAACTCTTGTGGCGTGACAAAAAGGGTTATTTTAGCGGACTTATCATATGGCGTGATAATATTGTTTTGTCACACCACGGGCGATGGTGTGACCAAAGATATCAGAATTGGAAATAAAATTTCGCGGAAGGTTATCTTTAAAATAAAATTTTAAAAAGAGTTAATTAATTAATAAATAAAGTTCCATCGTGAACGTGATGCGCCATCGACCACAGCATGCCATGCAGAAACCAACAAAGAAAAGCACAAGAAGCATGCGAGCTACTAGTAAATGAAATCTGCCCTCAAGAAACAAAGTGAAAAAAACAGACAAGCAAATCATTTTCTTTTCTTGCAGGCACAGAAAGGTGTTTTCTCCAGCTTCAACTCCAATCCAAAGCCCACAACAAAACCATGAAATGCAATGCACTCCAGTTCCAGTACACTGTACTCTCACAGAAAGAGAGCTTTCTGAGCACATGCACATCACTCACTGCTGCTCCTGATAAGTGACTGAGTGAGTGGACACACACACACACGCTGAGAGAAAGAGAGAGAGATGCTCTGCTTTTTGATGGCGTCGGTAGGGTCAGAGGCAGAGGGGCCGTACAGAAAAGAAATAACCACATGGCCATGAGATGGCTTCCACAAACACCACAGGTCACCTTTCAGGTTTCATTGCTGCTGAGTGCTGACCATGTAAGATACTGCCACACACTTCTCCACCACTGTTCACAGAAAATTGGGAGAACAAAAGGATGGGGTGGGCTTTTGGAGTGTCTTGATCTTTGGAAGATCACTCAAGCTCAATCTGTTATGTAATCTCTTCCGAGTTCAGAGCAAAATGTCACTAGTTTTACAATGCAATTTAGCTGCTGCGTCAATTCAGAGCTTTTGTCTGCCCACATTTCATCCTATAGACATGCTTTAGACAGTCCTAATTAAGTTGCAAAACTTCTGGCTCTTCAATCCATAAGAGGTTATCCGTTCTCCTTACCATTGTTTACTAGTCAGCGATCTATGTTCATTCATGGCAGATTCCTACAATAGCTAAGATCTTTGTGTGCCAAGTGGCATGTAGCAAAATGTATTTACAGGTCGGTGAGAGGGACACAACTTAATCTTAATGGCTACGCTCTGAAATCTCAATATTGCATGCACATTGTTTTCTTGACACTTCCCAACTAGACTTGGCTTCCAAGTTTCCAAAAAGGTTTATCCAAAAGGAAGAAAAGGCCAACCAAAAAGGACAAAATAAAACAATTAATTAAACCAGGACACGAACAAGACTGGTCACGAAGAATATTGTGACTAATCAACAACAACTCTCCGCTTCACTATTTTTTTTCCACATACTTAAGGGCGCAAGTTGCATCATTTGTTTATCTACCTGCCACATGCCCCCCAATGTTCTCTATAATTCTCTACTCTTTTGTGCTCGAGTTCCGTACAATGCAACGTGTCTTGCTGGTAATAGCTGACAAAAGTTAAAAATGCTTTCCATTTTTTTAAAATCAGCCTTCAGAATTCAGAGACTGCATGTGTATAGCACTGTAGGTTAAGCCTGCAAGTCTATCTGCAATCCGAATTGGATCTCACCGAGTTGATAAATTGGCAAGCAGTGACCTTTGGAGTTTGGATGCGAGATGTATGAGCAAAACTTATCATAATCCCTAGTTGACACTTCAGATTGCTGTTAAATTGTAGATTTGTAAATGTATTTGTCCCATATCTTCACTATTGCTCACTTGGTATATACATACACATTATATGGGCCACCCGGCATATAGCCCATACACTCAACACTCCCCCTCAAGATGGGCGATAGATATCTTTTATCCCCATCTTATCACATGCCGAGAAACACTCCTTGGCTCTCAACCCCTTTGTTAGACAATCGGCTATTTGTTCTTTGGAGGTTACATAACTCAACTTCAAGGTACTCTCATCAAGTCGCTCTTTAATGAAGAACCGATCAATCTCCATATGTTTCGTTCGGTCGTGCTGAACTAGATTATTTGCAATGTTGATTGTTGACTGGTTGTCACACCAAAGCTTTAATGGTCCACCTATTAGTAGACCTGTTCAAAAGGCGGGCCGGGCCGGGCTTGAAAAGCCTGGCCGAAAATGGACAGAGCAGAAGCAATTACCTACAAAAAATCGATTTTGATTTAAAAATAATATTTTACTCATTTTTTGGAATAAAAAAGTGATATTTAATTCATTTTCAGAATTAAAAAAAAGGGATTTTCACTGTTTTTTGGGGCTCATGCTCGGGCCGGGCCAAAACCGATCCCCAGCCGGCCGAACAGGTCAAGCTCGGGCCGGGCTGGCCTTGAACACCTCTACCTATTAGTAACCTCAACTCCGATAGGAGACATCTCATTCATAGCATTTCACACAAGCATATTGCTATGGATCAATATTCTGCCTCGGCTGTTGATCTGGACACCACCGAGTGCTTCTTGCTCCTCCAAGATACTAAATTTGCCCCCACAAAGACACAAGACCCCGATGTTGATCTCCTATCATCAAGGCAGTTAGCCCAATCAGCATCACAATAGCCATCAACGTACATGTGATCATTCCTTTTGAACCATAGGTCTTTTCTAGGACTTCCCTTTAAATATCGGAGGATTCGATGAGCTGCTTCCAGATGTCCACTCCTAGGGTTATGCATATAGTGGCTCACAATGCTTACTGCATAAGAGATGTCAGGCCTTGTGTGACACAAGTAAATGAGACGACCAACAAGCCTCTGGTAGCTCTCCTTATCAACTGGATTTCCTGACTGAGCACACAGTTTATAGTATTAATCAACTGGGGTTATTGCAGCTCAGCATCCAAGCATTCCTGTATCACTGAGAAGATCCAAGACATACTTTCACTGTGAGAGAACTATCCCTTTGGGGGACCTCACGATTTCAATGCCCAAGAAATATCTCAGCTGGCCTAGATTCTTAACCTCAAACTCCTTGCTCAGTCTTTGCTTCAGTTGCAACATCTCAACAGTATCATCTCCTGTAATGACGATGTCATCCATATATACTTCAAGGATTGTTGTGTGACCCTCTGAGTGACGATAGAACAAAGTGTAATCCCCATTACATAGCCTGTAGCCCATACCATACATAGCACGGCGAAATTGATCAAACCATGCTCTTGGAGATTATTTAAGCCTATACAATGACTTCCTCAACCTACAGACCTTCCCCTTAGTCTAAGGTGTACCACAACCAGGTGGAATCTCTATGTAAACCTCCTCCTGAAGATCACCATGTAAGAAATGTATTCTTCACATCAAGTTGATATAAAGGCCAATTACAATTTGCTGTATAGGATATCAACGTTCTCACTGTACTCATTTTTGTCACCGGTGCAAAGGTCTCATCATAGTCAATCCTATAGGTCTGACTATAACCCTTTGCAACAAGCCTAGCCTTGTATCTTTCAATCTTCCCATTTGGGTCTTGCTTTACAGTGTAGACCTACTTGAAATTAACCACCTTCTTCCCCATTGGGAGAGGTATAAACTCTCAAGTCTTATTCTTCTCTAGAGCTGCCAATTCCTCCAACATAGCCTTGTGCCACTTGGAGTCTTGCTTCGCGGCTCTCCAATCAGTTGGAACTACTATAGACTGTAGTGAAGCAATAAGGCTTTGTACTCCGGTGACAAAGATTCATATGACACATAGTTCGCTATATCATGCTCGAAGCCATACCTTAGAGGAGGTTTCCTTGCCCCAGCTCGTGGTTCCTTCCTCAAGACAATAGACAGATCCATCGAATCATCTGAAGCACATGGCTCATCATCAGATAAGTCAGCACCTTCAATAGCCGTTGGAACCTGCTGTTGTTGTTGCTCCCCCTACAACTATACCCCGCCTGCTGTTTCTGTCTCCTTGAATACACCCGTAGATTTTCCTCATTATTGACCCTTCTCCACCTATCTCCACACATAGGACATGGAATTGAACCAATCACAACCCTCGATTGCTCACCTTCCTCAATCCTTGAGGCTTTAAGCTCCCCCTCTCGACTAGCATCACCCGTGCTAGGAGAGTCGAGGTCAAACAGAGAACTCAAGTCAGTTCTCTCTCCATAGAAGGGCTCTGACTCCCTGAAAGTCACATCCATACTCACAAAAGTGCATCATTTAGAAGGACTCCAACGCTTATATCCCTTCTGTCCAGAAGAGTATCCCAGGAAGATACACTTAATAGCCCAAGGATCCAGCTTTCCCACCGAGGGTCTGTGATCTCGAACGAAGTATGTACATCCAAATACTTTTGGAGGGACGATGAACTCATTTTTTCCTTTCAACATCTCACATGGAGTCTTTATTCCAAGTATTCTTAATGGCATATGATTGATGAGATATGTTGCAGTCATAACTGCTTCACTCCATAGAAATTTAGGCGCATTCATAGTATACATGAGTGACCGGGCTACCTCCAAGAGATGACGATTTTTCCTTTCAGCCACTCCATTCTAAGGGGGTGTATCTGGACAGGAGGTTTGATATAAGATTCATTCGACTGATAAGAAGGTATCAAACTCCTTATTCACATACTATGTTCCATTATCTGTTCTTATAATATGAACATGGGCATTGAATTGATTCTTGATATACGTATAGAAGTCTTGAAAGCATTTTTAGCACCTCTGTTTTGTGTCTCATAATATAAATCCAAGTCATACGAGTGTTGCAATCAATAAAGGTAACAAAATATTTCATGCCACTAGCAAAGACAACAGGAGATGGCCATACATCAAAGTGCACAAGTACAAAGGGAGACACATTGCGGATCGAGTCCCTTGCTCACATATGAGGATCTAATGTGCTTTCCAAATTCACATGCATCACACATTAGTTTACTCCTATCCACTTTGTTCATTACATTAGGAAATACCTTACTCATAGTTTCAAAAGATATATGGCCCAGCTGACAATGCATAAGCATCACCCTAGCCTCCTCTTCACTTGACGTCGCCACCAAAGCAGTACATAGCCAACATCTCTCTCCCTTGGATCCAAGTAACACAACCCATTACTCCTGACGCTAGTCCCAAGCTTTCTGTCATTCTGTCTCTCCTGAACAAGACAAGTTTCTCAATCAAATATAACCCGACAATCCAAATGATTAACCAATGAACTTATTGAGAGCAAAACAGATAAAACTGATGGTAGTGTAATAGACTGGAAATGGCAAAACAGATAAAACTGATGGTAGTGTAATAGAGGGACTGCATTGGACAACACCAACACCTTTAACGGGTTGAGATGTTCCATCAGCCGTTTGAATAGTTTCCATGTATGTGGGTGAGAATGGAGTATATGATTTAAATTTATCCAATATACCCGTAACATGTGTTGATGCACCCGAATCTATAATCCATTTATCTGGATTTGAGTAGGCCAGATTAGCAGAAGCGCTGGATACAATCGCAGTCCTTTCGTCTTTGTTTCCTAAATTTTCAACTCTCTTCTTTAGCTGCCTCAGCTCCTCTAGCTCTGCAACTGAGGCCTCCACACGTTCAGGTGACTCTTCTCTAGTCATTGCAAAGTTCTTCTTGTAGCTACTCTTGCCTCCCTTGCTTCTACCTCCTTTCTGTCCACTCTTAGCATAGATCTAATCTTTACCCCGATTAGGCTTGCGGGAATGGGGACAATTATGACTCAAGTGACTCGTCTCACCACAATTGAAACAATCTCTTGTTCCAGTTATTACAAAGATAGGACGAGTAATTGGCAATGTAGTGCTTGTCATCACCTTTAATCTAGTCTCTTGTGCAATAGTAGCAATTGCTTCCTCCAGTGTAGGAAGAGTAGGTTGGTGAAACATAGTAGCTCGCCTTACATCAAGCCTTGGATTTAACCCTTTCAGAAATTTAATCACCCGCCTACGTTCAATCCACTTCTTAACAGTGGATATGCAGTCTGCATGAGGCAACTCAAGAGGATCGTAGTGATCTAGATCACCCCACAATCGATGCAACTCAGCAACATACTCCATCACAGAGCTCTCCCCCTGTCTCATATCACTAACTCTCTCCTGTGTCTCAACCATCAACATCACATTCCCTCCTCCCGAGTACAATTTTGACAGAGTTTTCCATACCTCAGCCGCATTTAAGATGGTCTCGACAGTTGCAGCAATAGTAGGAGACACTGAACTCAACAACCACGACACCACCAGTAAGTTGGTAGTACTCCAAGTTCGCCACTCTACACCCGTCTTATCGACCGACTCAATTGATTCTCCTTTGACAAAGCTCTCCAGTTCTTTTGTCCTCAGGATCAACAATGCCCTCTGTGACCAACTTAAGCAATTTCTCACACCTTCCAACTTAATCTCATTCGGCATCAATTCTATTTCCTGCACCGTCTCGGCCTAAGGAACAATTGCCCTGCCTGAGGACGATGCCCCACCAATCTTCTCTGTGACAAGTTGTGCCAACTTCTCGAGCACCTGTTGCAGCCCTTGATTCTCCCCCATAGCTCCAATCTAGTGCAGATGAAAGGGAGACACACTGCAGCAGAATCAGGAGCAAAAGAGCAGTACTGCACCTCACTCCCTTTGTTCTTACCGAACCAGCCAAAGCTTCCACCAAAGTTCCCCTCCCAGATCAAATCAGCTCCTCCCTTCTTCTACCGAAGCAGTCACAACAAGAACCTTCGTCTTTTCTTCTCCCTTTCTTCTACCGCGTCTTTTCTTCTCCCTTTCTTCTACCGACGCAGTACAACAAGAGCCAAGTCGCCCGAATTGAATCAACTGCTCCCTTCTTCTACTGCGCGCCACAGCGAGCCATCCGCGAGTGTCATGACGCTTTCGGTCCCTTCCTCCTCCAGCCGCGACCCTCGACTCCGCCCCGGCGCGACGCGGTCGCGGCGAGCTCAGGGCCTACACCTTCGGCCCCTTCCTCCTCCTCCGCTGCGACCTTCGACTCCGTCCCGGAGCGACGCGGCCACGAGCAGCTTAGGGCCGACACCTTCAACCCCTTCCTCCTCCTCCGGCCACGACCAGGCACCACCTCCCTGCCTTCCGCTTCCACCAGGACCGAGCATCGCCGCCGGGACCAGGCGCCGCCGCCACAATGCCTAGGGTTAGAGCACCGGTGAGTGCTCTGATACCATGTAGATTTGTAAATGTATTTGTCCTATATCTTCACTATTGCTCACTTGGTATATACATACACATTACATGGGCCACCCGGCATATAGCCCATATACTCAACATAATGTTGACCATTACTGTATTGTGTTCTACTACTACTTTCACATGGAGTTATTTCTTTGCAGTATATTAAAGACAATTATTAGCTTCATGTTAAGTTGGCTCAGAAGAATGTGCGGTAGTGTTTATTGGGAAAGGGCAGTCTTAAACAACTCAGAAGCAACTGCTCCAGGTTTTACAGCTCTTTCCTGAGGAAAAGTGAAAAATTATTCTCACCTCACCTAACCAGCCCCATTATAATGTCTTTTTATCAGCTTTTCTTTCACTTTGCTTTTGAGATATCACACAGAAATATTGCTGTAGCCAAAAGGCAAGTCTCTTGACAACCATATATAAACACTCATGAGGAGCTTGGAGCTACAAGACCTACCCACCTCCTCTCTTTTCTGTTACTTTGCATGTGTTGTTGAGGTGAACAAGAGGATAGCTTAGAGAGTAGTGAGAAGTGGTAGTGAGATGGAAGTGGAGGCTCACTATGGCTCCCTACCAACAGGGAGGCAACACATTTATGGCCACCCTCACCATCAACCTGCAGGTAGGTCTCTACAAGAATTTTGACCATTTTGTTCTATTCTTAGTTGGTTGTTGATTGTTCTTTTCTCTGTTTGTTTCTCCTGTCCGAATTTATTTTGCTGTGTTTTCTACATGTTCACAAGAAATTTTGGTTCTTGGCACCATCGAGTTCTTTGAATGATTCTTGCAGCTGGGTATTCAGCTCTTTTTGGTTCTTGGAGTGTTTCCTGCTCTCAGATTTGTTGTCTTTTTGTTGTTTGTCCTGTTTATTTGATTCTGAGAAATGGGCTGCATATGTTTGATCTCTTGCGAACACGATCACAGATTTTTTTAGAGGTTTTATGATGGGTTTCTCTACTGTGTGTCTTCTGCTCCATTAGAAGTAAGAACAAAAAAAGGCAGTCCTCTCCCGTTTTCAGGACTAAATCATATTTTTTCATGTGATGTACTCCGGTAGATCATTTCTGCAGAAGGAAAAAACACAATGAAATTTATTCTAATGGTTTTGTGAATGACTTTTATTTTCGGGGCTAGAAAGGTTTGCAGCGCGACTGTTCACACGAGAGAGAGATTGTTGGTGCGAATTGGGCTTATTGGCATTGTCAAATTGCAACATAAGTACACAGGAAAAGTTCAGACTAGTAGATGTCAAGTTGGCTCGCCTTTGCTTTAGGTCTATGCCTTTTGTGAGTTTCCTTTTTCTTTTTGACATAGCATACAAATACTCTGAAAGTGCGTGCAGATGTCATTCATAATGCAATTGAAAAAAATGCTGCTGTCTTTTTTTAGAGGGGATGATTCATATCTTTTGTAATTCAGGAGATGATGAGTGGTGGGAGTACTTCCCTTGCCCATTCTGTTACATTGAGGTGGAGGTTCCCTTCCTTTGTGATCATCTGCAGGAGGAGCATTGCTTTGACATGAGAAATGCTGTAAGAAGGGACCCTTTTCCCCCTCTTCTTGCTGCAACTGCATTTCCATTTGCTTGTAGAAATATCACTGAATTTCGATTAATCGAACTTCTGTGTTAAGTTTATTAAAAAATAAAGAAAAGGAGATCTTGTGCCTGATTAATCCATTGCATAGACTGCACAATGCATTAAGCAACATTAGTTGTGAATTATAGCTAAGATTGGTTTCATCTTGATCTTGATTCAGTTTGTTCCCCCTGGTGATACTGATGAGCTTAGTCCCTCTGATGATTGATTGGCTTTTCTTCAGGTGTGTCCGATCTGCGCCGACAACCTTGGGACAGACACGGCTGAACATTTCAGGAATCAGCACTCACATCTACTGAAGGTACTAATTTCACAGTGACTTCACTGCTACTAGTGTCATGAACAGACATTGCAAGCCATATTGGAGCTCATTGGCATTGGCATTTGGCATTTTGATCATGAGTCACAGAGGAGGAAGTCTTCTAAACCAAGCCCAGCAGCAGCTAAGGAAGCATACGAACAGGGCCGTTCTTGATGGAGGGCCGGCCGGGGTGACCGCCCAGGGTCTACCAGAGCCAAGGGCCCCCGATTCTGATACATCATACTATATATATATGTATATGTATAATTGTACATCCTATATATGCTCTATTGCTCTGCAGGGTTGTATAACTACTAACTAGATTGAGATTAAGAGTGTAGGGATGGATATCCTGATACATCTCTTTTCTCTGAATTAAGAGTGTTGCAAATGACTTTGCCATGTGACAATGTCTGCTATTGAGATTTTTTAGTTTGTTAGAGATGTAGATTATTATCCAAATGTTTCAATTGCTTATCGAATCTTATTTACTGTACCTGTGACTGTAGCATCAACTGAAAGAAGTTTTTCAAAATTGAAGTTATTGAAAAACTATTTGAGGTCATCAACATCACAAGAAAGGTTGAATGGTCTGGTCACTTTATGCATTGAAAAGGATATGTTAGATCACATTGACGTGGATACTATTATCAATGACTTTGCATCTAGAAATGTTAGAAGAAATTGCTTTCTACGAGTAGTTTGTATCTTTTTGATGTGTTGAATAGCTTTGCAGTTGATATAAAAGTAGCACTATTTATTTATGTTAGAATAAAGGGTATTCCATTTTGTCTCTCCCCAGGGCCTCCGAAATGCCAGGAATGGCCCTGCATACGAAGAGGACTCCCACTTTGAAGCACCCTCATACCACATGGGCAGGCAAGCCCCTAGTTCTTCTCCTGACCCGCTGCTCTCGCAGTTCATATGCAGCATTGCGCCTCCGATCGATTCCAAGCTCGGTGAAGTTGAGGAGGAGGGTGATGCTTCACCTTCCTCAGATGATCAAAGGTAAGGATTGTGTAATACTGTTGGAAGCAACTTGAAAGTGCGCAAGATGATGCTGAACCCTAACAATGCTGCCTGCTCCAAATGCTTTCTTTCTGCTTGCAGGCCAAATCAGGTTGTAATGGATGACGTGTCGAAGCAGGATCTTGAGGAGAGGTTGCAAAGAATCGAGTTCGTGAAGCAGATGCTGATGACAACGATTGCTTAGCTAGACTGTTTTTCAGCAGTTGACTAGGGCTGTTCAGGATTTTGGAAGTGCAGATGTATCATTTATGCCAAGCCTGGCTTTGGCACATGTATACCTACAACCTTGGAAATATGTGTGATAAATCGTAACCCTTTAAGCTTAACTTTGGTTATCTTCATGTCTGTTCCCAGGAGAAATCAGTTTTGTGAAGGAAAAAAATTCATACTCACATGAGACTTTTCTTGCAAAAAAAACACGATATAAAATTGAAAACTCTAACAAAGAAGAAACATTCTTTCAGGTGGCAAGTGCAAAGTACCAGTAGAACAGAGGCTAAATGACAAGTGTAATCACATTCTAATTTTATAAAAGTTTGATATGTTTAATCAACATCAAAATTGGCCACAAAGGGCTACATCCAAGTATGCATTGATTGCAATACTGTAAAGCATAAAACTGCAACAGCCATCCAAAGTTCAAAACGTCAGATTAGGTAGGTCGCACTGATGCACCAGTTCACGCAGATTGTACCACTGTATCTGCACCTCGGTGGTTAATAGCTTCTCAATATATGACGACCACGAGGGCTCAGCCCACCATATGTCTGCGATCAAAGCGAGAAATTCTTTGGAAAACCCTGAAACAGCACCATCAAATGTGCTTCTTGATTGTAATCTTCCTGAAGGGCATGGCCAATTCTCATAAATATCCCTTCGTAATTTGTTCTTGCAGTTCGCCAAAACTCCAAGCGTCATTGACTGAATAGTCACCTGTGCAGCAAGTATAACAACCAAGATATAAAAAAATTTGCATTTCATCAACTTATGTGAGCCAAAGAGGCTTATAGTCTTCATATGTAAATCATCAATGATGTAGTAAGGGTGCTTTGGGTTAGAGCACTTGATTGCAGTCAGTAGGGATTAGTTGTATAAGCATACAGGATTAGAGCTAATTAGCAATGATGTACAGTTGTAGACACTAGTCAAAATTCACAGGATGGCAACTTACCGATTGAGTCTCTCCGCAGGGCAGTTAAATGAGCACAACTGCAGGTAAATGTATACATTGGATTTAGTCACCAAAATGTGTCAGCACAAAACAGATGGGAATATCCAAGGACAGTAACTCAAATGAAAAACAGAAAAAGAACACCAGTCGCTCTCCGATGAAAAGATAAATGTGAATCTTTGCATCCGAAAAAAATATAAGAAAAGAAAAAAGCATTTGGGATATTACATCACAATGGAACCAATACCAGAAACTAGTCAACTACAGTACAGCAGCTAAATTCAAAACTTTTTCCTCCAGTCCAATGAAATCCAAATATTTGTAGCACATGAAATTCTATCCGCATTAGGGGAGATGAAGTAATTTGCTACCGATTATAAGATAATATTATGGTAAAAAAATATTGCACACACCTAATAACACAATCTTCTTTGTGAGAGACCTAAAAAAGGAAATCTGAAAGGTAATTCTGCCCTTTTATTCAGTTAAATTGTCTTATGCATAGAGACGTTCGTTTGTTGCAGAACTGTGCGCGCACACACAGAAAGACCACAAACACCAAGAAAAAAAAAAGCATCACTACAAGAATAATAAAGCAGACCTTCCAAAAGCTTTCCCCAAGTCTGCACAGAGGGACCGAATGTATGTTCCTTTTGAGCAAGTAACTCGAAATATCAAATTTTGTCTGTAAATAAGCAAACAAAATTGATCGTCAAGAGCAGTTCATACATGGTAGAAACACTCAAGTATAAATCTACATTATCTACTAGGAAGTCCAAGGTAGATGAAGAAGGTATAAAGAGGGGGAATACAGAAGAATACCTGTCCTCTAAACTGCGCTCAATATCAAACTGGTATATTGATATTCTCCTTGGTGAAAGCTCTATCATTTCACCCCTCCTTGCTTTGTCGTACATTTTTTCACCTCCAACCTGATAACCATTATCAACGGCAACAAAAGAACAGAAGTTATGAACTTATGGTTTCATGGTTGATACACCGTAGAGTAATAGGCAGAAAAAAAACTGTGTGACAGCACATTGAAGACTTAACAAAAATTTCAAGTTGTATTGCTTAAGCAGCAAAATTTTCTATTATTATATCAACTGTTATGCAGCATCTTCTTGCCAGGCCTAAAGTACAAATGCTAAGAAATCTACATTCTGTGTCAGGATAATGTAAACAAAAGTTTGTAAACGGTCAGCCAAGGACAACTAACCAAACCCAACTACATCTGCATGTCATTATTTACAGTAATCACAGTACACCATAGGGTGTTGAGATAGCGCGACTAGGTAAAATATATGTATCTTATCTTTCTATTTCTTCCTTCTTCATAAAAATCACCAATGTAATTTAAGTCGTTTGTTATACAACAGAAGTGTGAAACATGTTGAGCAGACTGTCATCCATGCATAACAGAAAGTTAGCAACTCCCACAAACAATTCTAGCGACAGCTTCTCTTAAACTACAAGGAACAGATAACAGCTTTAGTATGTACAAGGAGATAATGTACCTTAATGGCAGAAAACATTGGAGGAACTTGCCATATCTCACCCATGAATGATGCTGCCACCTTTCTAATATCTTCATCTTTGATGTGTTCCCATGGTTCTCTCTGGATAACCTGATTATAAATGGATGGTTAGATGTAACAATCATATAAACAGAAGTACACATAATTTGAACTAAAGTCAATATAAACATAAAAAGTTTTCAGTAACTGAATTGAAATCGGCAAAGAACAAGTGGATTTACTTAATTATTCCCAAATAAAAATTGAGATTGCATAGCATCAACTATCACGGTCCTCAAAACAGAATTTGTATTTGACTATTCGTAAGACATTGTATATAGCAAAATGCAGTACCAACACAATTCAGAGGATCAACAAATATGTACATAGCCTACACTCCTTGAGAATGAGAAGTTAATCATATCAATTGATAAGGAAATCGAGCGTTTTTCACGATAGATAGTTTCCAAATTTCAATTTTTGAGCAACATTGAACAATCCAACAGTGGGGTAATTAATTGTGCACCTAATAAGTTGGCATTCCGTGTTTACTTCCTCACGTGTCATACAATTTAAAAGTAGACCCGTTTGAACAATTCCTTGAATAGAAGCATGTTCAGTCAGTAAGGTGTTGTAAAGATGCTAAGATACATACTGCTGAATCTGCATCCCAGGTTGATGTAGCTTCTCCAAGACGGAAAACACCGCTATAGCCTTTAACCATTCCTTGGTATCTTCAAAAGCATGCAAACATTCATTCAGGAATCCAGAAATAGGTTTCAACAGACGCCAGAGCAGAAGGGACAACAACAGATGGCATTCAATTCAATCCAATTCTTTCAGAGTCCATCATATTTATTCCCAATCCGAAAAATCTAGATTAACTTGAAATAAGATAAGCACAGGAAGATTGTCTAGTATCCACCACCACCAAAATAAGCTTTCCATGAAAAGAGAAAATAGGACTACCTATCGACCACTTTGGTTGCTTTGCCCACACAAACAATCAACAATCCAGTCGCCATAGGGTCCAGAGTACCAGCATGCCCAACCTGCCATCACAGATACTAATGCTTGTAGAGCTAAGAGATAAAACTGCATTATGACACCATGAAAACACCAAAATCACCTTTTGCACTTTCACCAATCGCCGCAGCTTTCCACAGACAGTAAATGAAGTCCATCCTGGGTGAGTAGAAAGGCATGTTCAGCTCAATAAGCTGGGGTGGAAGACAAAAGGTAATAACAATAGCCTCCAGTTAATCCTCGTCTGCACATTTGCTAATCACCTACCATGCAAAAAAATGAATCTTCTACACAATAACTGCTATTCAAAACTAACAGTCCACGTGCAGACTACTCATACTCAGACTAATGAATCGCTAGCTCAAAAATGCCCAGTCTAACCTGCATATAAGCAGCAACTATAGCTCTCCCGGTAAGAATCACACTGTGAAACCATCGCTTGAGTCGTGAACTAGCAATGGTGCATATACATGAAAATTCAAATATACCATATCCATCTAGCCACCACTTCAAACAAAGGCTGCAAGCAAACATTAGCGCAAATTGCATCCATGCTACCATTGTGACATGGTGGTATGCACTAGTATATCTTCACGGTACCTATTTGCTGATAATTGAATAGCTGCAGTATTGGCGCACAGGCATGTCATTGCGTACTAACATGTCAAGAAAGGAATCACCTTCGGCACATCACACAACTAACAATTCACCGTCTATATCTCAGACACCGCAACAAGTCAACAAACTAGGATCGATGGACTGATGGTGGTGCAGGAATACTGATATGGTCATGCAATCTTATGGCATTCCCATGAGACCAATCACCAAAGGCGAAGAAAAGGTGTCACCTTTGGGCTTGTCAACGAGCACGACAGTCCCGGTCGGGCCGTCCCACCTCGGCGGAAGCTCCGTCCTCCTACTCACGAGGTACGGCTGCGGCCACTCTTCCTCCCTCTCCACGTCGCGCTTCACCTGCCGAGGCTCCCCTCCCAGCCCTGTCTTCTTCTTCGTCTTGGCGTCGGCCTCGCCGGGGCCTTTCTTCAAGGACCTGAAGAAGTCCTCCACCTTCCTCTCCAGCACCTCCCCTTTGTCATCATCCTTCTTCTCGACCTCCCCTTCGTCGCCGTCCTTCTTCTCGTCGTCGAAGAAGACGAGGCCCTTGTCAGCGTCGGAGGGAGTCGAGGCGGCGTCGGCGGAGACGAATGCGTTGTCGAGGGACTGGTGGGGGAAGTACTTCTTCTCGAGGCGGTAGAGCATGCGGTAGTGCTTGTCCTTCTCCCAGGGGAGCGCGAAGGCGTCGTGGAAGTAGAGCGCCTCCTCGCGCGCGTGCAGGCGTGGGAAGTCGACCACCTCCGACTTGAGCTCCACGAACTCCGAGGAGGAGGAGGCGGGCTTGGCGTTGGAAGCGTCGGGGTCGGGGAGGAGGCGGCTGCGGCGTTTGCGGAGGTAGCGGCGCTTGGCGCGGTCGAGCGGAGGCAACGGTTGCTCGTCGGCGCGCGGCTGGTGATCGGCGTCGGAGGGGGTGGATTTGGGGGCTTGGGGTCGGCGGGGCGGTGGACGATGAGGTCGTAGTAGAGCGGGTAGGGGGTGGCGGTGAGCGAAAGGAAGCGGCGGGGGAGGCGGAGCGGCGACGAGAGCAACAGCGCCGCCGCCGCCATGGCCCCCGCCCTGCCGCTCCGAAGAAGCATCATCTCTCGCTCCCCCTCTGCGGTGCGCGGCGGCGTTATCGCCGAGGGTGAGTAGCTCTGAGCTCGACCGTTCGATCGGTGATGGACGGTTCAGATAGACGCGGGGGGACGCAAAACCGAAGACTTGGACTGATTTTTTTAAAACATAATATTGATTTAAAAGATAATTACAAAAATAAACAGTTGATTTTTTTTTTTACAAAACTATGTGCATGTCTCCTGTCGCCATTCCAATTGGTGACAAGGGGCTCAACAGTATAGAGAGAAATCTGTCGTCAATTCAACTAGCGATAGGGATTCTATTTTTTTTTAGTATTAAAATCTGGAAAACCGCCATTTTTAAATAGCGATAGGGATCCCGTAAGTCCCTGTCGCCGTTCCAAATGACGACACAATCTCCCCTATAAAATTTGGGAAAAACTCTAAAATTTGGGAAAAACTCACTTTTATTCAAAAAAAAAAAGAAAGATGAGAGGGAAGAGAGAGAAGCAGAGAGGAGGAGAGGGGAGGAGAGAAGATAACGAAGCGCTGCTCGTCCGGTCGCCTACCTTTCACGTAATTTTTTTAACCAAATGGATTACATAGTTTTAGATGTACGGTTGCGTAGTGTAGTATGTTGTACATAATTCTTTTCGGTTGGTAATTTAGTTTTATATATGTGGTTAATTATAGAAATCTTGTTTACGGTGCAGTACGTCAAATATGTCGGACGCCACCAATTTCAAATTTTACTACTGTCAGGAGACTATTCCTGAGGGTCCCAAGGGAATTGATTTGCGTTATTTCCAATCGACGACTGTGCTCCTAACAAAACCAGAGCAGCATATATGGGGCGCTGTGATACAGTGGTTGTTTCACTCATTCGATTTGGACCATGCTATGTATGACCTGAGATTGAGTTGCCTTGCCCCCCGAGCAACACATGGCATATATTGGGAGTTAGTGCAGCTCAAAGAAACAAGGTCACGACAGTCATATGTACGCAGAGCGAGGGAGGAACGGTGGGATTTGGTCCTTCTGGGCCAGGCATACGCCAACCCACTCCTGCATCTGTGACTGAACAAAAAGGGGTGGTGATGACGAAGAAGAAGTCGGGGACTCCAACAACAGCGTGACGCACATAATGGCCGAAGGTGGTCTCGGAGTTGCTAATGCTGCCGATGATGACCCTATGGAAAGAGCTCCTTCAGTCAGGCAAGCTAGTGGCCTTGATGACGAGGGTGAGAAAGTGGAAGCCCTAGTGCAAAGGATGGATCTCGAAGATCAGGACTACATGACATTATCAAAAGATGAAGGATCCGACAACGAGGATGATGTGGACCAGCAAGTGGTTCCATCCGAATGGAACACATACCAGTTCGACAACCTCGTCGTTAACAAAGGCTCCTTTGTGCGGTGGGAGTACGACCAGAGCGAGGTCAGGCAAGGAGCTATATACAAATGCAAAGAGACCGTGCAGGAGGCGGTCAAAGTGGGACACCAGCTGGAAATGCTCTATAATGGTCCCTCACACGTGTGTCGTTGCTGAGTCAGCGCAGTCCCATAGGAACCTATCATCAGGCTTCATCGCGAACCTCATGTACGGTGAGATCGTGGATAATCTAGATTTTGAGCCACAATCCATAATTTGGTCGATTAAGACAATGTTCTAGTGCACAGTCAGCTATGCCAAGGCGTGGAGGGCAAAATAGAAGGCATTGGAATCAAGGTTCGGTACGTTCGAGGACTCCTAACACAACCTCCCCGGGCTACTCCGAGTCATACAAGACAGGAATCTCGGCACTCATGTCGACATTCAAGATTCCACGCATCCGAAGTAGACCGATAAGAGGGTACTAAAGCGAGCATTCTTCGCCTTTGGTCCATGCATCAATGCATTCCGGCACTGCCATCCAATCTTGTGCGTGGATAGTACATTCCTGACTGGAAAGTATAAGGGCCAGATATTGACTGCAATAACGACGGATGGGAACAATCAAGTTCTTCCTGTGGCATTCGCTTTTGTTGAAAGCGAAAATACGGATACCTTATTATGGTTCCTGGTGAACTTGAGGGATTTCTGCTGTACAGGGCCATCTTAACATATGAGTCATATATGATCGGTATGCGGCCCTACTGAGTGCAATAGCTCAGCTATAACAAGGAGAGAACGAACTACTTCCATGGGCAGATCTGCAGAGCAGGTGGTGCATGAGGGCACTTGGGTGTAAACTTCTACAAACAGTTCCACAACGACGACTTGATGAGCCTGTTCAAGCGGTTGTGCAACCAGAACTAGCAATAAAAGTTTGAAGTACTCTAGAAGATTATGGATGAGCAGACCCATACGCATAGAAAGGAGGCAGCAAAAAAGGCTTCCCCAAGCGCTGACCAGGCCCTCGAAGCATTGCCACAGCTACTCACGGATGATCCTAGTGTGATGAGGAAGACGGGGGCATAGGTGAAATGCTTCTCGGACTGGATTGAGCACGAGCCTAAGGAGAAGTGGTCGTTGCTACATGGCAAGGGTGGTGCACAATATGGTGTCATGACAACCAATCTAGCCGAGATGTACAATTGGGTCATACGCGATGTCAGGTGCCTCCCTTTGGTTGGTATTGTGGAGGCAGTTCTCTGCGGTACCACAGATTACTTTGTTGATAGAAGCAACAACGCGTCGCTCGCCATAGCAAATGATAGAATACTCTACTCCGCCATGATCACCAAGTACGTGGAGGAGAAGAGCAAGAGGGTGAGATGCACCGGGCATTCAATATGAGCATAAGGGAGCTTCGCTTCGAGATAATGTATAGGGATAAAGGACATCGTGGGACGAACCGTGAGAGGATCACCCACGAGAACACGCTACGCCACGCTAATTGCGTATGCACTTGCAACAAGCCTCTTCTTCTGCATAGGCCTTGATCCCATGTCATGACTGCATGTTCGACAGTAGCGCAGCATCCCGACCAGTACCTTTCTGACTATTTCAACAAGGAAGGGGTGATACAAACCTGGAGTGTAGAGATGCATGGTTACGACGTGGTTTGCCATTTCACTGGCCATCCGACCTGGGAGCAACTTACTGGGCTATGGACATTGATAAGCTGAAGGAAAAGGTTAGCCGTTGACAGGTACGGCGCATCAGGAACGACATGGACGAAGCAGAAGCTGGGCGTTGTACGAAGAAGTGCTCTATTTGCATGGAGTTTGGGCACACCTTCAAGAAATGCTCTACGAGAAATTCACAGGACGAAGGAGACATCGGCAGTCCGGATGTCGCCGCGAGGACCTCATCCGACTGCTCCACTCGAGGCGGTCCACATGACGAAAATGTTATGTAATGTCATTGTGATTTGTCCACAAAAGATGTTATGACGTTGTGTTGCTGAATGTTATGTAATATCAGTGTGAATTTTTGACAAAATATGTTCTCGAAAATAGTAAGTACAAAAGCAGTACAGAGGATCCCTGTCGCGTAGTTGAATTGGCGACAGGGCCTGTCGCCATTTGCAACGACGACAGGGTCCTGTCGCCAATTCAACTAGCGATAGAGACCTCTTTGTACCGTTAAGCTCCTTGTTGACTGTCGTAAGTGCATATGTCTCTATCGTCAATTGGAATGCCGAAAGTCATACATATTTCAGTCTCACCGTGGTTAAGGCCGACCGTTGGAATACAGAAATCCCAGTAGGAGTTCAAAGAATTTCCTGTGAAATTCCGAAGTAGAGGTGAGACAATCCAAATCATGAGTCTGCAATTTCAGATGGCCTCACAAGCATAGACAGAATCAGCTCAAACAACAACAGAATAATCGATCAATAGGATCATACAAACATCGTCGTATGCTCTACATTCAGGAACTCACACTCATCTGCACATTCATCATTATCATCATCTCTACATGATCCAAGTGCATCAGCACTGCACGTCTGCACCAGCACCACCACTCACAGAGATGAAGCTAGACGAGCGTGGAGTTTGGAGGTGCGACGCCCATCATCTTGTAGTAGGCCTTCTCCGCCTCCGCCATCCTCGTCTGAAACATGCCTCATTCCTTCCGGCACCGCGCCCTCACCCCTTCCCATGCCGCTTTTCCATTCTCAGCCTTGCCCTGTGAATCATAACACGAGGTAGGGGGAAATGGTGGTCAGAAGTGCAGAGTGAAACATGACTGTAAGTTGTGATATCCAAAGAAAACAAATCTACAGTTTCTCCTTACCTGGTTCCCGAGAGAAGGAACCACTTGGTGAACAATCCACTGCGAATCAACTACCCCAATCTTCTCATGAGCAGGCTGTAATGAGCGCAGCATTAGGTGAAGATATTCAGAAGGGCAGGCTGCAAGACTGGTGAAATTTCACAACCAAAAGATGAAGATACCTCCACGCATTTCCTGAGAGCGAAATCGAGGCCCCATCCATGAACCAAGTCATTCTGCAGCGAAAAGCAATGCCAATCAATTAAATAAATTAAGTGCACAGAGGGGAAGGTGCTAATCAAGTTATGGTATACAGACCTGAATCATATGCCACACACATCTCCATGCATCTCTGGAGAAGACTGGAGCCATGATTTCAACAAATCTGTACAACAAAGATACATCAGTTAGATCTCTCTGTAATAGCAGTGGATGGTTATTGACAATCATATATTGGGAAGCATTGTGAACAAAACTCAGGAAAGATGACAATAACCACATACGCAGCACACGGTGGAAGATGACGGTCAGAGCACTAGCCTGGCCTCTCCTCTGTATCCCTACAACAAAAGAGGATGCCAACTTAAGTTGCTAGATCAAAAAAGAAAAACATCAATAGCAAAAAAATCTGCTTCGGATTAGAGCTTCTCCACTCACTTGTGGACCTCACGGTCACCTCTTCTTTTGGTCATCTGCCATGTTAATCCCCGATCAAGCTCTAAACCAGGTTGAGAGATATCCAGACGATATTTCTTAACAAGTTTGATGTACCTGTAGTCCAAAACCAACATATATACGTTAGATAATCATATTAAGAAACGTTGAATGGAAAAGTGAAGAATGGAAGCATACTCCTCTGCATTGAAATGCTCCACCCCAAGGTCCTCATCCCAGATGAATATGTACTCATAAGCTACCACAATATCAAGGTGCAAGAATCTTTTGGCATACCACCTAGAGGTATGTGCATGAATAAACTTTTAGACGCAGGCATACTTCAAACTTAAACAATGGAAACAATGATCATTACATCAAAGCACAGTAGCACACCATTTAGTTTGTTTCCTAGCACTAATATGAATGGCTCGCTTCGACCACTCAAATTCGTCCCACTCGCTCACCCGACCATCATAATGGAATAACAGGATAGCAAAATTGTCAGAAAACTGCAGCACAAACAACAAAATAATCAGGCAGGTGAGTTAAATGAAATGACATATAGGACTGAAAGATTCAGTTGCCATCAAAACTGGGTAAAGACAATATTTTGATTGTTCAGCTCATTAAAGTTGCCAACAACATCACCTTCTTCACTGCTTTGTTTATATTTTCTTTCTGTGCATATCCAACGGTGAAAGTAACAAGATACTTTGGTTTAAAGGGCAGGTCCTGCATATTCAAAATCAAATATCAACAAACCAAGCAACAGTCTTTAGAAGGCTACAAAATTTAAGTCTTCTATTTTGAATTATTAAAAAACCTAACATATAAGGTTACTGAATTTTCTTATATGATCACATTCTGATGAACAGGAAGAGCCACATTGTAATAATTGAAAATTTTGCTCAATAGCAGAATATATTTGAGAGAAGGAAAACAAAACCTTTCAGAAAGGAGTAGGAGTATATGCTTGTAAGTAAGAATTTTTTACAAAGAGATAGGATTTCAGGAATTCAGAAAATTTCTCGAGATGTTCAGTAATAAAATATTTACAGTGAATATGAAGATCAGTGAGGTGATGTGAGTATGGCGCACAAGAAAATATACCTCACTTGGGTCTCCCCATAACCTACGCAAATGGAAGTCAGACTCTGGCACAACAATATCTTGTGCTAGACTCTCTGCACCCTTGGGGTTTATTGGGACATAAATCTACCAGCCATCAAGCAGAAATTTTGTTAGAATGAACCAAAAATGTTAGAGATGAACAGTGTCATAGTGATCAAGAATATAAATGGTTTATTTACAAGCATCATTTATTGAAGCAGAAGATTGTGTCAAATGGATATCATTTTAACGGTCCATGGTACTTTAAGACGACTAAGCTTATTCTGGCAAAGTAAATAAGTAATGCAACAAACCTTCAAAGTAGTGTTTGAACTTGGTTTGGTACTGTTTTCCCTTGCATTTCTGGCAGAAGTCCATGCATGATTAAGTAAAGCCTGTGTTGTGAGCCCAGAGTTTCTGTCTTCTATGTATGAAACAAAGCTAGATGGAAAGTGAAGCTGTCATATTTCAAACAGAAATAAGTCAATCCCTTCTGATCAATTGAAATAGTGTGGATACGGTGATAAAATAATCATTATACCTTTGTTATGCTGACTGATAGGAATGAAATTCCAATGAAGAAGCCAAAGACCGCTCCAATAACTGTCACCATAAGAAGCCTCATGCTTTCGTTTGGAAACCTAAGAACACTATGAGCATCGACAAGGCACAATGAACAAATGGGAAATGTTAGCTGTGTGGAAGTGTGCAGCAATGCTAAAGGGATAAAAAAGGGAAAAGGCATACAAACCTTTGGCCAATAGTTGTGAGTTTCGCCATGTTCTAGTGTAAGAATGTAACTGTAGGAGCTAGATACTTGCAAGAGACAACTGCTACTCATCGTTTGGCGAGATCATAATGACGGCAGCTTTAAGAGGAATGGCGGTGTGGCATCATATGCAAAACAAAATGAAAACCTGGTGGAGGAAACACAGTGGCAATCCATGGTCAGAAGAATACAAATAAGTCTATGCTTGATGAACTAATGATCAGCCAAAACTTTTTTTGCAGTCCAAAAGAAAAAAAATTGCAGTGCTCTAAAAACTAGTATATCGTCTATTGCAATGTGATCTAAATTCGTGTTGTGTCCATGCCGGACACGAGTGCCAACCAGCGCTAGATGTAGCACCGGGCCGCGCTAGGGTGAGCGCTGGCCCACGTAACCGACTACAACTCGGCGTTTCTTGTCTGTTCCGGACTCTTCTTGCTCCCCTATATATGTACCCTTGTACTCATGTAGTCGCACGTTTTAGATGTCCTGTCGTCCCATGCTTGTAATTGTTCCTCATATAGTGAATTCCGTCTTCGTGCGTGCATGTGTGTTTTTTCTCGCAAAGGTTTTCCATGTAAAAATCGTCTCTCCTGTCTCTAGATTCGTCTCTATTTTCGCAACAAGTGGTATCCAAGCCACGTTTTGAGTTGAATCTAGGGTTTGGACAGTTTTCACCGAAAGCACCGCCCAACGCTCCAGTAGCGCTGCCCCGCGCTACTTCATCAACTCGCCCATTCGCTGACTTCTTCATCTCGTATTCCACTCGGCACCGTCCCGCGTCGATTCCGAGCGTTGTCACGACTCATATCCGATTCGCTGACTTTTAAAAGCCCTATCTCGACTCGACACCATCCCACGCCGATTCCTACGCTGACCCGCGCTACTACTAGCGCCGGACGGTCTGCGCTTTATTGTTGCCGCGTTGCCTCTGCATCGTGGCGTCACCACCCCGATGACCACTCGGTCTTTGGTTCCTTCGACAACATTGTTGATCGTTGTTCAAGTTAGGGTTTCATATATCAATGGCGACTTTAAAGTATGATCTTCCGTTGTTAGATCAAGACACAAGGTTTTCTCTATGGCGAGTTAAGATGCGGTTGTTTTAGCCCAGATGGATTTGGATGACGTTTTTTTGGAGATCGACAAGATGCCTGCGACACTGTCAGATGATGAGAAGCAACGGAAAGATCATAAGGCCTTATCTCAGATTTATCTTCATCAATCAAATAATATTATGCAGGAGGTTTTGAAGGAGATGGCCACCGCCGTGTTATGGTTGAAGTTGGAGCAGATTTGCATGACCAAGGATCTGACCAGCAAGATGCATCTGAAGCAGAAGCTTTATTCGCACAAAATGGCGAAGGGCGGATCAATGTTGAACCACCTAATAGCTTTCAAAGAAGTTGTTGTTAACCTCGAAGTTATGGAGGTAAAATACGATGATGAAGATTTGGGTCTGATTCTTTTATGCTCACTGCCCAGTTCGTACTCTTCGTTAAGAGATACTATTCTATGTAGCCGAGATACTCTTATTCTCAGTAAGTTTATGAAACACTGTATGCTAAGGAGAAGATGAAACTTATGGTTTCGGGTGAAAGTTCAAGTACGCATGTAGAAGGTTTGTCTATCCGCGACAGACAACAGGAGAATGGTTCAAACGGCGATTCCAGAGGCAGAAGCTTGAGAAGATACAGAGGCGGATCTAAGTCCAGGAATAGGAAGTCGTGCAAGTATTGCAAGAAGAACGATCACGACATATCCGAGTGCTAGAAGTTGCAGAACAAGGAGAAAAGGAATAACAGTTCCAAGAAGGATCAACACGATGATGAACCTAAAGCCACCGTTGTTACTAATCAAGCTTCTGACAGAGATGTTATGGTTGCGTTTGCCGATGATTCCAAAACCGGTGATGAGTGGATTCTTGATTCAGCCTGTACTTTTCGCACGAGCCTGAACTGTGAGTGGTTTGTTACCTATGAAGTTACACCAAGTGGATTTGTGTTGATGGATGATAATTCACCTTGCAAGATTGCAGACATTAGTTATATACAGATCAAGATGTTTGATGGCATGGCACCGTCAGAACTTTGTTGGATGTGTGACACATTCCGAATTTGAAAGAAACCTTATCTCGTTGAGTACTCTTGATGCTAAAGGGTACAAGTATTCAGGTAGAGGTGAAGTTCTAAAGGTCTCCAAAGGCTCTCTTACTGTGATGAAGGGTGATATGAATGTTGCCAACCTATATCATCTACAAGCCACTACAATTTCAGGCAATGCTGTTATTGTCACAAATAAATCATTCGATTATGATTCGACTAATATTTGGAATATGCGTCTGGGCATATGAGTGAAGCTGGCATATGAATTTTGCTTGCAAATTGAAGAAATCTCTTTATGGTTTAAAATAGTCACCCAGACAGTCGTACAAGAGATTTGACATATTTATGATCTCTCAGGATTTCAAAAGATTCAATTATGATAGTTGTGTTTATTTGAAGATTGTTAATGGTTTAGCTATTTACTTGCTCCTATATGTTGATGATATACTGATCGCAGCAAAAGACAAGACATAAATTTCAAAGTTGAAGGCACAATTGAGCAGTGAATTTGAGATGAAAGATCTTGGTGCATCAAAGAAGATTTTTGGTATGGAAATTAACAGAGATAGACGGTTTGGAAAATTATACCTAAGTCAGAAAAGGTATATTGATAAAGTCCTTCGACGTTTCAACATGCATAAAGCCAAACCGGTGAATACCCCATTAGCTGCACATCTCAGACATTCTTTAGCGTTATGTTCACAGTCAGATGATGAAGTTGAGTACATGTCTAGAGTTCAATATGCCAGTACAGTTGGTTCGCTTATGTATGTCATGATATGTTTTCGCCCCAATTTTTCTCAATCATTGAGTGTTATTAGTAGATACATGGCTAATCCTAGAAAAGAGCATTAGAAATTAGTTCAGTGGATTTTAATATACTTAAAGTACTTCTGATACTTGTTTACAGTTTGGGAAGACTAGAGATGGACTCGTTGGTTATGTGGATTCAGATTTTGTTGGAGATTTGGATAAGAGAATGATCTTTTATTAGTTATGTGTTCACTGTTGGAGGATGTGTTGTTAGTTGGAACTTGGAAAGCAAGTCTGCAAGCTACCGTTACCTTGTCCACTATAGAAGCTAAGTATATGGCCATTTCTAAGGCTTGCAAAGAAGCTGTTTGGTCAAAAGGATTGTTTACTGAGTTTTGTGGAAGTAAATCTTGCACTATAATATTCTATGACAGTCAAAGTGTTATTTCCCTTATGAAGGATTAGATGTTCCACAAGAAGAACAAAACACATTGATGTCAGATATCACTACATTCGAGGTGTTATTTCTCAAGGTGATATTAAAGCCAACAAGATAAGTACTCACGATAATCCAGCCGGTATGTTGACAAAGCCAGTTCTTGCGGCTAAGTTTGAGGTTTGCTTAGACTTAGTTGGTATCACTCACTAGTCTTATGGATTTTTGGCACACAAGGTGTTCATGTTGTTTTGACTGGAGGGGTTTATTACGTTTTTCGACTACTAGAGGGAATTCGGCTCAAGGTGGAGATTGCAATGTGATCCGAATTCGTGTTGTGTCCGTGCCGGACACGATCGCCGGCCCGCGCAAGTGACTACAACTCGATGTTTCTTGTCCATTCCAGACTCTTCTTGCTCCCCTTATATATGTACCCCTTTAGTCGCAGGTTTTAGATGCCTTGTCGTTCTGTGCTTGTAATTTCTCCTCATACAGTGAATTTCGCCTTCGTGCATCTGTGAGTTTTTCCTGCAAGGGTTTTCTATGTAAAAATCGTATCTCTTGTCTCTAGATTCGTCTCTATTTTCGCAACATCGTCTAATAACCCTAAAGACAGTAGCAGTTTTCCTCAGTTTGCAATTGAAGTTCAACAGTAGCAATATAGTATTTTGAGTAGAATGAACAGCTAAGGATCGGAGTAGGTTCGATTTTGCTTGCAGTTAAGTGCTCCTACTGAAGTACAATACACGGAGGTACCACAACCACAACAACCACAACCAGTGCAAACAAGTTGATTAATTAATTAACTAAGAGAAATGGATGCAGAAGGTAGCATCTTTCTTTCTTTAATAACATATAAATGTTTAGACATCACTAGTAAGGCGCCATCTGAAATTCCAATTCCAAATCGAGCCAATTTCACCTACCGAGAGACCAGAGCGAGCTTTTTTTATGTAAAAAAAATCTTACTTTTTTTCCCTGAAAAAAGGAAAGAAAAAGAAAAGATCTTCTTCGGACGGACGCCGGGATGATACCATACTATTAAAAGCGGCAGAAAGGTGGAGGTAGATTTAGCGCGAAATCAATCTCACCTCCACAGCCAGCTCCCTGGTCTCTGGTGGTCACGGACGAGGCCCGGATCGAGGCGATCGGGGAGCAGCCGAAGTCGGGTCGGTCGCGATCACCACCAACCAAATTGTCTGGTGGCAAGTAGGGAGGGGCAGGAGGAAGTAATTCCGTGCGTATATATGGCTGCGGCGTAGGTAGAGAGAGAGGAGGAGGAGGGTGGAGGGGGCGGAAGTCGTGGGCGCGGCAACGGTGACGATGTGACGAGGAGTCGTCCAAGTTCCAACCGCCTCTCTCTCTCTCTCTCTTGTGCCTCTCCTCTCCAAGGGAAAGTTGGCGATCGAGACGGTGGAAGGAAACGCCAACCAACCGCAAAAACTTCACTCCAATCGACGTCGACGTGGACGCCAACCAGGGAGGCCAACATGACGCCAGCCGTCTAATCCAGAACCGCACGGTCCAGATTCACAGAGACCACCACCACCATGGATGGAAGGGACGACGATGTTGGCGAAGAAGAACATCTCATCCATGCATGTGCATCACTCACCAACCGGCCTTCTTCCTTCACCTGTTTTTCTACTTTCTAGTATTAGTAGCAGTAGCACCAGCTAACATGTTCTGCTCTTCCCTCCCAATATAGTAGTAGTGACCAACACCCCTTTTGGCTTTTAGTATATATGTTTTTCTTTTGTATAAAGACATGGATAATCTCCGACCAAAATTGTCTAGCCAACTAGATTAAGAAAAAATGTAGCTTTCATTTCATTTACCAAAGCTCGCCAAAACCTAAATAAAACTAGGTCCAATCCACTCCTATATTGGAACCAAATGTTCAACTCCAACCGATTGCAACGCGACCTTGTGAGTCCGATAATCATTTACTTGGGTCAGATCGAGACTCGGTAGTTAGGATTCATCAGATGATATGGGAATGTTTGGCACATGGCTCTAACGGACCAAGTCAAAATTAAGCATAGCCAAAATCTAGACAAAACCAAAATTTAACAAAAAAACATTATTTGGATTGTAGTCAAACCAAATTTTGGGGTTACCGAAAAATTTTAGTCATTGATTTTCTCGCCTTTGAATTGTTTACGTGTGACATTAAATTTCGTTGATGTTACCAAATACAATAACAAACCAAATGATAATTAATTTTTGTTAGCGTTACTAAAATTTACTTTGGTTCATTAGACAGGGAGGGCGAATTCAATTCCAACCTGGCGGTGAGTTGTGAATCCAACCTTCGCCTAATCGGCGGGGTCGGGTCGGGTCGGAAAGGTCGCTTTCCAATCCGGCCAGCCGGAAAGCCGCGAGGCGAGACCCCTGTGATCCCAATTAAGCTAAGCAGTCCCCCAAACCGAGCACGCACAGCTCGCCGGCCACCGGGACGACATGCCTCCCACGCCGCCCGAGCCGGAGACGGAGCCGGAGTTCGCCGAGATCGACCCCACCCGCCGCTACGGACGGGTAATGCCTCCCCCGACCCCCATCCACCACCCTTCGTTCCTTCCCTCGCCTCGATTCGATTGGCCAGCCTGTTTCTTGTCCGATCTTTCGACTCATTTGGTGATGCATGCCGCCTCTTGCAGTACACGGAGGTTCTCGGCAAGGGCGCCTTCAAGACGGTGTATCCTTTCGTTCCATGGACGACTTTCCGGCTTTGACGTGCGATTCGGATTCGTTTGACGAATGCCGATTGCTTAAAGATTCGATTTTTGCGCACTCCATATGGTTCCTTTAGGTTCTGGATGCGGTTTTCTGTGAGGAAAAAAAAGTCTTGGCCATTTTATTTGAAAGGGACGGCTCAATGCTCTCTGATGCGTTGATTCCTGCGAAAGTTTTGACCTTTATGTTACTTTTTTTTTCTTCTTCAAGCGGGGATACCCCGATTTATGTTACTATTCTTTTGGGGCTTCGAATGTTACTATTTCCTCTGCGTGGAAATTCTATCCTCTCTTCATTTCAATGTGCGTTTGGCATTGACCTGCTGTGATTACTCGATGCATTTCCATTTCCTTTTACACCTGCTATCATTACTCGATGTCCTTTCTTTAGGTTTACTGCATTTTCCTTGTTATTTGGTGGGTGCATTGATTGGCCAAAGCTCCAGTTTTTTGCATACACCTGTTGCTAGTTGTTGGCTTTAGAATAGATGCATCCTTCTATGAACAATATTCCATTCCCATGTGTCTCATTTCAACGAGGGATTGGAGAGATGCACAGCTACCGTGATTATTTGGTTGTTTCATGAGAGTGTGATGTATGGGAGAATTGCTCTCTTTCTGTGAGTAACTGTCATTATTATTACAGATGCTCTTAAGTAAAAATGTGTCATTTTAGAGTGTATGTCTATGGACTTGGGATCCTTAATTCAGATTCTGTCGGCATAGTTACAAGGCTTTTGATCAACTGGAAGGGCTAGAAGTTGCTTGGAACCAGATCAAAGTGGGCGATTTACTTCGGAACAATGATGATTTGGAGAGGCTTAGATCAGAAGTGCGGTTGCTCAAGACCCTCAAGCATAAGAACATAATCAAGTTCTACAATTCATGGCTCGACAAGAAAAACGACAACATAAATTTTATCACAGAAGTCTTTACATCTGGAACATTGCGCCAGTATGTGCTCTTGTGCCCCTCTGATTATAATTAGTTAATCACACCCTTCGAATAATATGAATAAGCTATACTCAATTTGCTGATACCAACTGGTTTAACATTGTCGTCATCATCTAATACTTATATACATATCAGTAGTAAGATATAATGAGAACGGTATGGTTATACAGAAAAGTTTGGCCTGTTCCCAAGCACATGCTTTGCATCCTAGCATGGCTGCACCAATAACCAAAGCAGGCAACATTGGTGGGAACTAAATCAACACGCTAGATATATCTAGGTCTTTTCAGATGCCTAAGCTTTCTCTCGCTGAGGATTTTTTCCATCTCTTTATCTTTGTTTAGGTACCGTATTAAGCACAAGAAGGTAGACATTAGAGCTTTAAAGAAATGGTCAAGGCAAATCTTGAGTGGTCTTGTCTACCTCCATAGCCATGATCCACCAGTAATCCATAGAGACTTGAAATGTGACAACATATTTGTGAACGGAAACCAGGGTGAAGTAAAGATTGGAGACCTTGGATTAGCAACCATCCTAGACAATGCACGTTCAGCTCACAGTATCATTGGTAAGCAGTTCATTCCTTAAAACATTCTGATTTTTGTTTATTAGGAATTTAGGATGTTTCTCATGTAACCTCTGCTTCTTCATAGGCACACCGGAATTCATGGCCCCAGAACTCTATGATGAAGAATATAATGAGCTTGTAGACATCTATGCATTTGGGATGTGCTTACTGGAGCTTGTGACATTTGAGTACCCATATTGTGAATGTTCCAATGCAGCGCGGATATACAAGAAAGTGTCCGATGTTAGTCTACTTATTCTTTGCATTATTTTTCCTGTTTCTTTGCTGAAAATTGGAGTCATTTAATGTTTATAAAAAATAATCTATGCTACATGGTCATAGTTGATAGTTGCAAAATCCATCACTTGGTCAATGCTGACATTCTTTCTGATTTCATTGTATGCTTCCATGAAAGGGTATATCAGTTATAAATTCCTTGTTGTAGTTATGGTTTTTTGAAGAAAAAAAAAAGAATATGCTATTAGGGTTGACAGTGGCTTAAAATTTTCAGTTCCCACTTCCCAGAACATCATCTGGTTTTCAAAGTGTTCATATTGTTCTTGTGTGCTTTAGTTAGGGAAGTATTTTGACAGTATTACAATGTAATGTGTTAGAAACTTTAGGTTATTATCTGTTCTTCCAATCATTGATGTTTACTTAGAATTATATTATATTCTAAAAGAATTCAAAAGCACGATCCCGTTAAGAGTAGTTAATAAATTGTGTTAGCGGAACATTGGGGGTAAATCCGTTAAAGATGTAGAATCAGGAGAACAAACTTGACACCCTAGATTTGGAAAAATGTACTTACCATCTGATTCTGCTAATGAAACTTTTAGTGAAATCAATCATCTATGATAAGAACCTGTTTAGCGTTCTCCACAGGGAAAGATCTTGCAAGCTGCTACTGAGGGTGTATTTTGTACATTTCAGTTGTCAAAATATTGTTGCATTGCTTGCCAGCCTATGACATGCTGGTGCAAGCAGCACTCGAATTTCTGTTTTGAGAATTCCCTGCATTGTTTGAAGAGAGGGAGCAGGATATTTTTCAGTGAGGATTGTACTGATAGCATGACTAATACTGTAGTGTTATTGTTCATGGAAATTGCAGAAGTAGCCGTTAGAATTGTCAGGTTTGAATTACATGCCAGAAGCTGACTTAAGATACTATCATTTACTTGAACTGTCATAGTGGATCCATGGATAATGACTAGCCACATCCCACAAGACTGTTACATCTATATGGGTGGTTGTCTTGTATTTGTGTATGTTAATGTTGTGGACTTACTATTAGTAAACTAGCAGCAGCGTACTCGTCTTACCCGGCCGGCCATTATTGGGTCTGTCATGGAAGGATGCAGTAGAGTCCAGTAGGAAGTCAGAAGTAGACTCGGAGAGGATACATTAGCAGTGTCCAGTAGGAATTCGGAACTGGGAGATAGTTTCTATAATTAAGAGTCCAAGTCGTAGTTAACATGTCTTGATAGCACTATATAATACGCCTCAGCTGTAATAGTTTGGCAAGCAAGAATCAATCTACGTCTTCTCATTGCTGTTTTCTAGTCTTCTCAAATTCTTGTCTTTCCCTGCTATCCTGCTGGTTACCCATGACGGCGCCTCTCCGTTGAAACCGAAGCTCACGAGCATTGCCGAACCACCCCTACAATCTGTGTAGTCAAAGCAGGATACATCATTTGGTATCAGAGCCGACCATCATGTCTTCCGGTGCGGAGAAGAATGGCGAGCCGTCAGAGTTGATGGCAGCGATCACCTAATTGAAGTTGGAACTGAGCAAACAAATACGAGAGAGTTTCTCGTCCCTGGAAGCTCGGGTGAGTGCTCTGGAGGAGTGACCATCCAACATGGACGAACGCATCAAAAGGCTAGAAGATCAAACGGGATACGCCGGTATTCTGGGGAGCTTTCAGCCACAACTGGGGATAGCAACTTAAAAAGCCAAAGTAGAACACTAGAACATATCAGCAACGGAGACAATCCCTTCAGCACCTCTGTAGACTGGAGCGTTTCCAAAAGCCTCGACCTTTCCAAATTATGGTACGACGCTGTTTGCCACGACCTTACCAACTATTCCGGCACCTTTGTCGTTCCTGCCCCAAAAATTTCCACAGCAAGCGGTCGTTCCACAGGTATCAGCAGCAATGCATCATCCTGCAGACACGGCAGGGGTTCCACGCTACCACAAACTCGACTTTCCAACATATGATGGCAAAGAGGACCCTCTTGGGTGGTTGAATCGCTGCGAACAATTTTTCTAGGGGCAGCGCACTGATGAGGGATACAAGGTGTGGCTGGCAGCATATCACATGATAGGAGCGGCGCAACACTGGTACATCCAGTTGGAAAGAGATGAAGGAACGCTGAATTGGCCTTGCTTCAAGGACCGGTGCAATCTTCGCTTTGGGCCACCCATCCGCTTCAACCCTCTTGGGGAGATCGCAAGGTTGCGGATGACGGGTACCATTGCGGACTACCAGGAAATTTTTTTGGCATTGCTTTGCCGCGCTGGTCCATTGTCAAGCGAGCAACAAGTGCAACTCTTTACTTCCGGTTTGCCTGATCTTTTGCGCATTGATGTAGAACTACAGAGTATAGCAGATTTGCAAGTAGCCATGAGCGTCACAAGGTCATATGAACAACGAGCTCTTTTTGCTGCCTCGGCCACGTCAACAACAAACAAACATGCTGTGGTCTGCAACATGCAATCAGCAGGGACTGGAGTAGACATAGGTGCTAGTAGATCGTGTCAATTTCGTCGTTTAACACCAGCGGAGATGGTGGAACGACGGGAGAAGGGTTTGTGCTACAATTGTGATGAGAAGTTCACCAGGAAACATAGATGCCAACTACTCTTCTACCTTGAAGTGGTGAACGACAAAGTCGATAACGAGAATGAACCGCCTTGAACTCCAGCTCGAGGACGAGCTGGTTCTCTAGCGGGGGAGTAATGTTGTGGACTTACTATTAGTAAACTAGCAGCAACGTACTCGTCTTACCCGGTCGGCCATTATTGGGTCTGTCATGGAGGGATGCAGTAGAGTCCAGTAGGAAGTCAGAAATAGACTCGGAGAGGATACATTAGCAGTGTCCAGTAGGAATTCGGAACTGGGAGATAGTTTCTATAATTAAGAGTCCAAGTTGTAGTTAACAAGTCTTGATAGCACTATATAATACGCCTCAGCTGTAATAGTTTGGCAAGCAAGAATCAATCTACGTCTTCTCATTGCTGTTTTCTAGTCTTCTCAAATTCTCTTGTCTTTCCCTGCTATCCTGCTGGTTACCCACGACGGCGCCTCTCCGTCGAAACCGAAGCTCACGAGCGTTGCCGAACCACCCCTACAATCTGCGTAGTCAAAGCAGGATACATTAGTTACCTTATGTTCTCGTCCTGGTATCACACTGTTAACACGATCATATAGGTGGTATGTCATTATCAAAGAATTCATGAACTTTCTTTATGACAGATACATCTCTTGGTGGCTAATGCATATTAACTAATTGATTTCAATAGTTATGCCTTTGGACTTTGTTGTATTAGATATATTCGACTATTCGTTGGCAACCTCAAGTTTTGACTTTTGAAGAAATAACTTTGCTTTGCCTTCCTTTTTTATTGAATAGATTGCAACCTACAGAGCATGCATGCATTTGATTCGATACATAGTCTGCGCTGTCACATGGGTTTATTGCACGTATGTCCTAGGCAATGCATTCCTCATTTATCAATCATCATTGTAGACTGACTTGATTTCTTGATGCTGGTATTACAGGGTGAAAAGCCTGGTTCACTGGCTAAGATTGAGGATCCTGAAGTTAAATTTTTTATAGAGAAGTGCATCGCCAAAGCTTCCCAAAGACTCTCAGCACAAGAACTATTAATGGATCCTTTTCTCCTAGATGTTGATGATGGAAAGATATTCTATGCTTTGCAGTCAAATATGAATACATCAGGTACATGGTTGAATTGGAGATATATATATCAAATTACAGATATGTAGTTTGGTAAATTTGCTCTCTTCCCCTATGTAACCTTAGAATAAACATAGCAGATGTTGCTGGCAGTTCAAACCCAAGCACGAGTTACAGATATGACAGAGTAGCATCATCTGTGGGCGCCCGGGAATGCACAGGTAGAATTTCAATGACTTGACGGTGACGTGAACGCAATAGTGCACTGATATGAGGCTTCTTGCTTTTCATATATCAATTTTATGGTGCAATGCAGGTAGCATGGCGGAATCACATCCAAGTGATAGCTACATACATGGCACCATGGATCCGCATGCTGCTACTGGTCGAAGTATCACAGTCGAGAGTCAGTGCAAGGACCTAAATACAATATTTTTGAAACTGCGAATTGCTGATTCAACAGGTTTTTATGGTGGAATCCCTTTTAATTACCATTATATTATATTGTTAATTTGGTGCTTGTCCTCTATACATTTTTTTTCATCGCAATATGCAGGTCATGCCCAAAACATCCACTTCCCGTTTGACATTGAAGCGGACACTTCGATTAGTGTTGCAACTGAGATGGTTGTGCAGCTGGATCTGACGGACCAAGATGTTACAGCCATTGCAGAAATGATAGATGCTGAAATACGGGCGTATATTCCTGATTGGGCATTAGATGAATCAGTTGACAACCAAGGGGATGAAGTAACTCATTCTGAGACCCACAGTTCAGAAGCTGACGATGAAACTTCTGAGCTGCGTAAGGAGCCTGATGCAACCCATAATGGTTTTGTCCAAGAACAGCTTCCTTCTGGACGGAAGTACTGGTCAGACTCACCCAGAACAGACATTGAAATGTCTCACTCAATGGTGGACCCACAGATTGTTGATAATATGTCAAATGGGATATTGAAGAGGAATGAAGTTGATGACATCGCCAGCAATGCAAAACATAAGGAATATCAGTCCCTTGGCACTTCCATCCACTCCGTGGAAGATATCTGTGAGCGGATATCGTCGTCTGCGGACTTGTTGAACCCATCTGTGATCGACAGGAAATCTGGAGGAGCTTCTGTCGGTACAAGCCCTCACTCTTTTGATGATGAGCATCTCGTAGCAGATGTTACTGAGAGATTTGCAAACTTGTTAGCTCAGCAGGAAGAGGAGCTCAATGTGCTGCGAAGGAAGCATAAGGCTGACATAGAGGTCATCCTGAAAGGCGTGCCTGCAGAGCATCGCGAGGAAACCTTAACCAGGTGCAGGTTGAAGGCAGATCAGAAATACAGATCAGACAAACTTTAGCTACAACTTCTTCATATACATCTTCGCTGTGTGTTTTTAGATACCGGCACCAAGGAGTTTGTTTAGAATTGTGGTGCAAAAGGTGGTCTCAGCCTTTCCAGTGTTCTTTTCTTTTTTTATGGAACGGAGAAGCTGTAAGTGCTTGTGGAATCGCTGACCAAGCACTATATATGATGCTAATGTAAGTTGTCTGGAGATTTTTGAAGGCAAGAGAAGGTTTCTGCTCACCAAGCCAAAAGTGCAGATAGCCAGATACCATTGTGCTACTATATATATGCTTGAATTGTTCATAAGAAGTGCATCTTTTTTTCTTCCTTTTTTGTAATTCGTCTTCTTAATGATATATATCAGTGTTTGAGCTGTTGCATACTTGCAATCACAAACAAAATGTTCAATTATTTTCGCTATGTTTGGATCACATGGTTGCCCAAGTCCTTAGAGCTGTATGTATGCACACACACCACTCATTTCAATGATAATGTACGCACACATGTATATATATATATTTCTTAATTGCAAGTGTGCCATGGAGGATGGAGCTGTGGAACTCTCCACTCATCAGCAGATCTGAAGTGGACAATGATAAACAACAAGTTGTGCAACACATGCTCCAGTAGCATCCCTCACATGCCCCAGATTTTTGTGCCCCCTGCCCTCCCATTTCCTGCTTTCTTCGAGCCACTTCTCTTCTCAGTGCGCCCAATTTCTTTGCCTCTGAATCCGTGTGCTTGAAACCTGAGGCTCTCCAACCCAGCTGGTTGGTTTAGGAATGCTAGCTGCACACAGAATTTGGATCTGTGTTACAGTGGGAGTGACATGGGCCACCCTCCAATGTTATGCTGTCACTGTATTTTGGGATCCATCAATGATCAGTCCCTTTATACTACGAGGAAGAGATGTCGAGACCTGTCGACCATTACAAGTTAGCACTGGTTACCTGTATGCCGTAATTGGCTAATTGCAGTAGGCAGCTGTGAATATGAATACGGATTCATATCCTTTACCATTGGACTGTAATGGTGCCAATGCCACTACCACTATTTCTCCTATCCACTGAATCAAAAAATAACTATTGTGATTGGTCAGAGCATTAAAGCAATTAACACTAATAATTTTCAGGTACTACGGCGAAAAACTGTACCATTTGATCTTGACTCTTGTTTTTTTTTATGTTACGCTAATGCAATGGTGATGGCAGGGACATGAATCCTTGGAGTATATTACCTGGTATCGAAGATCCTAGGGCATGTACAATGGTATAGATAACTACTATCTATAGACAGCACTAAAGACAGCTCTTATAATAGGTTGTCTTTTTATATGTCTCTATAGACAACTCCTTCATGTATAATGTATCTTGTTTCTCATGTTACAGGCAACTGCTGTATGAGAGACGACCCACTTCTCTATGTTCTCTCTCCCATCCATATCATCTAATATCCTACGTGATAAGTCTTATAGGCGGTGACGTCCTGTTGTTGTATATGCTCTTATGTATGAGTTGTGACAAGTTCAATCAATGAGTCGCAAGCCACTTTTATGGATCCAATGCATCAACCTAAGAAACATGCCCAAATGCACTTACAAACAAGGAGCGACCACCTATCACGCTTTCACTTTCACACAAAATTGAAACCCAAACCAAGGAGAGAAAAGATACAAGCAACATAGACAGAATCAAATTAACCCAAAATTAAGAACCGCACTAGTATTACTATTACTCAAAGATAATATGACACATGGATGCATGCATGCATCCTAGCTAGCAAAGGCTGGAAGATGAATGGAATGACAATTGTCATAGCAACATGACCAGACAGTAAAGAAATGAGGACCTCGGTCACCACGAGGGGACCAGGGGATCCTCGAGAGATGGGACCGGTGCCAAGAGAAGTAAGTGTGTATTGATTGTCTTGAAAAAATCCTTCTTGATTGCATGGGGGAGGTGGCTATTTATAGCCTTCCGATTGGGGTATATGAGATTACAAATCTACCCTTAAAAAGACCCTATGCCTATAGGGGCCGCGGTGGCTTTTCTTCCCCTATGTGTAGTCTTCGGTCTACGGTGGACCCTCCTAGTCTTAGTCCATCCGGCTAGTACACTTGATCCACCGGTGCTCTCCTCCCTTCACACCGTGCAGGGTGTCTCTGGGCCGAGAGACTCCGAACACCCTTCGGCGCCCACGAGGTGGCCCCGAAGATCTCCTCGCTCCTAGACCCATGGTGCTCGGCAGCCTTCCGGTGGCTTTCGCGCCTCCTCCAGGGTCTCCCCGAAGGTATGCCTAGTGCCCTCCGGGAGCCCTTAGTCGTGTCTCCGGCTATCGGTCCTTGTGGGCCTCATGGTGGCCTTCGTGCGCCCTTCGGGGTCCTCTCAAAGGCGTACTTGGTACCCTCAGAAGCCCTTGGCCGTGCCTCCAGCTCAGCCCTCCTGGGTCTCTTAGTGGCCTTCGTGCGCCCTCCGAGACCTTCTCCCCGAAGGTATGATTGGTGCTCTCCGGAACCCTAATCACGTCTCTGGCTGTCGGCCCTTGTGGGCATCCTGGTGACCTTCGTGCGTCCTTCGGAGTCTTCCCCGAAGGTGTGCTTGCCACCCTCCAATGTTATGCTGTCACTGTATTTTGGGATCCATCAATGATCAGTCCCTTTATACTACGAGGAAGAGATGTGGAGACCTGTCGACCATTACAAGTTAGCACTGGTTACCTGTATGCCGTAATTGGCTAATTGCAGTAGGCAGCTGTGAATATGAATACGGATTCATATCCTTTACCATTGGACTGTAATGGTGCCAATGTCACTACCACTATTTCTCTTATCCACTAAATCAAAATATAACTATTGTGATTGGTCGGAGCATTAAAGCAATTAACACTAACAATTTTCAGGTATTACGGCGAAAAACTGTACCATTTGATCTTGACTCTTGTTTTTTTTATGTTACGCTAATGCAATGGTGATGGCAGGGACATGAATCCTTGGAGTATATTACCCGGTATCGAAGATCCTAGGGCATGTACAATAGTATAGACAATCACTATCTATAGTACATTTCTATGTCATCTATAGACAGCTCCTATAATATGTTGTCTTTTTATATAGGAAGAAGTCCATTCTACCCCCTGAAGTATCGACGTGCGGACACCTAACCCCTTGAAAAAAAAATCGGACTTTTGACACCCCAAAATTACAAAACCGGACAACCTACCCCCTCCGGCTGTTTTGTGCGGTGGTTTTGCTGAGGTGGCGTCTGGGTAGCCCGGTTTCGCCAGGTGGACGCTGACTCGGCTGCGATGTGGCGATGACTCAGCCGTGTATACATTATCGTTCATTTTTATTTGTTCTTTGCATCGCCTCTACATCTCGCCCGACGCTGCCTCTACATCCCGCCCGGCGCCGCCTCCCCATCCCGCTCAACGCCGCCTCTACATCCCGCCCGGCGCCGCCTCCTAATCCAGCCCGGGCGCCGCCTCCCCATCCCGCTCGACGCCGCCTCCCCATCCCATCCTGTTCGACGACGCCTCCCCATCCAGTCTGCATCTCCTATGGCCGTGTCCACGATGTCAGCACCGCGGAGTTCGTCCAGCAGGCCTCCTTCACCGAATAGAAGCTCATCGCCGACTCCGCCGCCATCACCTCCATCGCTACCCGCCTCGGCCTCTCGCCCACCCACGTCGAGGAGGCCCTCCGCATGGCCAACTCCGCCACCGGTGGAAACCTCGCCATCCTAGGCACCGCCTTCCTCCCCGCCCTCGCCGCCGCCTGCACCTTGCTCGTCGCGCGAACCCACTACATCCCGCTCTCCATCAACTAGCCCCTGCGCGTCGCAAGGGGCGCCGCCCGCCTTCAGCCTCGGCACGAGGACGGACGTCAGGAGGCCGCAGAAGGCCTCCATGTCGGTGAGGACCTCGAGGAGTAGGACACCCGTGGGCGGACGGCGATGGAGAACCCCATCCATGCTGACCCGAAGTTGTAGAGCTTGGCGGACATAGCCGCATCCAGGAGCACGTTCAAGGCCTTGACGTCTTCGTGCACCACTTGCGGCTCACACTGGTCGTGCAGGTACTCGAGTGCCCGCACCACTTGCAGAGCCATCGACACCCGCCGCACCCACGACATCGTCCCCGCGGCCTTCCCGCCGCCGTGGAGCTTCTCGTGCAGGTTCCCGTTCCCCGACGTCGATGTAGGCGCTGAGTGCAGCATTGAAGGCGGCTGTGTCGGGGAGGGAGAAGGAGGAGGAGGAGGTTTGGTCACTGGAGGAACGGCGGTGGTGGTGGAGGACGGCGTCGGTGTGGCCAGCGCGGAGGAGAGCGAGGAGGGGATCGGTCGCGACTGACTGAGGAAGAAGATGAGGGTAGAAACGGCGTCGGGAGAGAGACTGAGGAAGAAAAAGGGGTAAAAGCTGAGTCATCGCCACATCGCAGCCAATTCAGCGTCCACTGGCGAACAGGCCACCGAACGCCACCAAAGCAAAACCACCGCACAAAACAAAGTGGGGGGGTAGGTTGTCGGTTTTGTAACTTTGGGGTGTCAAAAGTCCGATTTTTTTTTCAAAGGGTTAGGTGTCCGCACGTCGATACTTCAGGGGGTAGAATGGACTTCTTCCTTTTATATATATCAAGATCCTAGGGCATGTACAATGGTATAGACAATCACTATCTATAGTACATCTCTATGTCATCTATAGATAGCTCCTATAATATGTTGTCTTTTTATATATATCTCTATAGACAACTCCTTCATGTATAATGTATTTTGTTTCTTGTGTTACAGTCAACTACTGTATGAGAGACGACCCAATTCAAGTCTTACAGGCAAATTTTTTACTGTTCTAACCCTGTAGCGGCACGTAATTGCATAAATAACCCCCGGAGCTCCGTATTTCCAAATCTAGACCCCATCCGAGCGCGGAAACGCTGGAGGACTGACGCGATTTTTTTACTGTTCTAACCCTGTAGCGGCACGTAATTGCATAAATAACCCCCGGAGCTCCGTATTTCCAAATCTAGACCCCATCCGAGCGCGGAAATCTTTGGATCGACAGCGTGTCTCCTTCGCGCGGCGGCGCGAAGGAAGCCTCACTGCGGAAAGTGCAACGCGGGCGTGGAAGTTTGGGGGATGGACCACCTTCCGTGGTGGCCGAGCGTGGTACTGGCTGGCTGCATTTGCGATGATGGCCGAAGGCTTCGCTCGCGATTCATGATGGCCGATCATGAAGCGACTGGCGCTCGGCATGGCAATAACGAAAGTTAGGCTTTGGGCGAATTAGAGTTTCGATATTTTATGTGTTTGACGATTGCTGTTGGTGAATTAGGGTTTCGAGATTTTATGTTTTTGACGATTAGTCCATATCCGTGTCATTCGGAAAAAGTGAAGTGAGGGGACGGTTGGTTTCTCCATACGCCAATGGGTGTGAAAGAGTGCAAAGGATTTCATTTAACGAGCCTTCTGCTCTTCTCGATGTGTGAGTGTGACTACAACTAGACTACTAGCATTGCTTTCTTTGGTTCTCACCGGCTCATGGTTATAGATTCTATTAATTTTTGTCAGGTTATACATAAATGAAAATATATTGTTTGCATGTTAATTTGAGCACGAAGAAAATATAAAATTCATGTCTCGAGAACGAGGAAGTGTAAAACATGAAATTCACCCCCTTCGTAATGAAATTTTTTGATCATTTCGCTTAGGGTTTGAGCAGACGCGATATTTTTTAAAAATATTCATTAAGAAATATGGGCACCGAGGTTTGTAAAATAGGGTTTCCTTTTCTGGAGCCTCCCGTCACAGTGTTGTTGCTTCTGTAATTTTTCTATCATTTAATTCGTTCAGAGAAAGGATTGAAGGGGCTGAGAACGCTCGTTGTGATTATGAAGATGCCCTAAAACATGGAGTCTCTCCTCGATGAAGTCGTCGAGCATATCTGGCGTATAAAGGCGGTAGTCGATGGCGTGCTTTATTAAGCTTATCTGAGAATATGATTGAAGGGGCTGAGAACGCTCGTTGTGATTATGAAGATGCTCTAAAACATGGAGTATTCGATGTCGGTGCGAATGGTTCTTTCTGGAATTCCACTAGAAGAGGCATACTTGCAATATAGGCTTGCTTTGCTGGCTTAGCGGAGGCACGGAACCAGAACTACATTAGAGTCCGCGGACAAAAGCACGTTACACATAGTCACATGGCTTGATGGTTCGGCTAATTGCTTTAGTCATCCTCACTACTACTACAGTACACTGCGACACAAGCATCCGGACCATATAAGTATACATGCCTTTAGGGGATAGTAAAAAACATGGGGAGTACGACGGGGGACTACTACGTAATGACCTAACCTACTGTATGGACCGGGGCCATTTTCCCTTCCTTGCTAGCTCGGCGTTGAACTCCTCATGGCATTCCCTTCCCTTGTCACGGATTTGCCCACGTCGAATTTGGTATGTCGAAGTCGTCCATGTCCTGCGATTCCATGATGTTAGTGCACCGTATAGTGAGAATCGTAAGAAGGATGTAAATTCTTCATAACTCACGTCGTGTGATCTGAAACGCTCGAGGCGACCGGATCTGTTGTGGCGGGACTCGGCAAGATGAGCCCTTCCTTGCCCTTGTCGTGGGACCGTTTCACGTCGGGGTGGTATGTCGAAAGTCGTCCATGTCTGCGATTTCATGATGTAAGTGCATCGTATAGTGAAAATCGTAAGAAGGATGTAAATTCTTCATAACTCACGTCGTTAATCTGGATTCGCCGGGTATTGGATATCTTTGTGGCGGCCGAGCCGCATGAGCCCTTTCCTTGCCCTTGTCGCGGATCGCCCACGTCGGGTGGTATGTCAAGTCGTGCATGTCTGCGATTCTATGATGTAAGTACACAATGTCTGATGAAAAGCGTAATAGGGATGTAAATTCTTCATAACTCACGTCGTCGATATGGATTACGCCCGGCGAAATCTTGGGCTCGTTAAGTTGCCTCCTCAACAGGTCCGATGCGTAAGGTCTCCACCGCACGAAGTTCTTGGCCCGCACCGAGTAGTTCAAAGATGTATACTGTTGGATGAATGCCCTATCGTACATCTCCGGACGTCGATCCTTTGGAAGAAGTTGCGGCGCATCTCGGCCGCCATTACGTGGGGATGAAGTTAAAATTTAAGAAATTCAACGTTGGGAGAGAAAAATCGATATCGCAAAAAAAGCGCTTACGGTGGTGCCGCATGTGTAGTACGCCCGGACGGCGGTGTGCGGGTGTGTGGATGAATGATCTCTGCGGTTAGCCCTACACACTGCTGCGGGATCGGAAGCGTGGTGGTCCTGGAGCATCTTTCATTGATTTATCTGGGTATTGAAGCTGTTTCCTCTTCTGCTTAAGCTACTTTTGCTTCTTCAACATCCTCGCGTAGAAGTTTGCCGAAGAGTCCATAGCTGGGTATCTGTTGTGTAGAGTTGGGTTTGGTTCAACCCCCTTTTATAAGCCCCATGGTCTGTGTGGTGTTGTTAATTTCATACAGAGTAGAGAGTCCTGTCTTTTAATTCTGAAAAACTGAGGAGGTAGAGTGTTTTCATGTCGATCTGGAAAGCTGACGAGGCATAGTGTTGTCACGTCCTATCGGTCTGAAAAGCTGGCGAAGCCTAACCCTAAACCCCTAAACCTAAACCCTAAACTACGCAAAGCTGTCTCCTTTGGTCTTATCACTGCGCAAAGCTGTCTCCTTTGGTCTTATCACTGCGCAAAGCTGCCTCATGTGGTCTTGTCCTTTGCGCTAAAGTCGCCCGTGTGGTCTTGTCCAGTGAAAAGTTGTCTTCTTTGGTCTTATCACTATGCAAAGCTGGCCCGTGTGGTCTTGTCACTGCGCAAAGCTGGCCCGTGTGGTCTTGTCACTGCGCAAAGTTGGCCCGTGTGGTCTTGTCACTGTGCAAAGCTGGCCCGTGTGGTCTTGTCACTGCGCAAAGCTGGCCCGTGTGGTCTTGTAAGTACGCAAAGCTGCCTCGTTTGGTCTTGTCTTTGCGCAAAGCAACCAGCCCCGTCTGGTCTTATCATCTGCAAGCTAATACATTACCCGCTTTGTTAGCCTCCCCCGCGGGCTATACAATGCACGCCCCACGCTCCGAAAGTAGGACCACTCGACCCTTGAAACCGTAGGAAGAAGAACCTTGTCCGTCTTCTGATAACATACGATGGCGACGCCCGAGGACCCGCCCAACCGGGTCGCCGGCGGACCTTCTCCCGAAAGGAGGAGGACTTGACCCTAACTACCGGTTGATGCCGAACAAGCGTGCTCAACCGGTATGGCCGAAATGCATACACGGGGAGGACGCTATCGTGCAGGTCATAGACTGCCTTTTCGATGGCGGACGGCGTTTCTTCCGATGCCTATACTCTGGGGTAAATAGTTTTGTTCATATTCGCTAATACATCCTCCATACTAACCATCCCTTGCGGCAGATGACGAAATGCAACTTTACCCATTGGATCGATCCTCCCCACGCTTACTATGTTGCGAGCGCGTGGATATATTGTGGATCCGAATCTTTGATTTGGAGCGCCAAATTGAGCGATCTCAAGGAGCAAAATGATGACCTCCGCCAGCAGATGCAACATGAGAGGGCAACGAGGAGGTTGTGAACATAGGAAGTTCCTATGATCCCGGATGTTGCTGTGCCAACCCTAGCTACATATGTGCGTGTCACTACAACGACAGCCAGCCACGTCCGAGGCGCCCAACGGGAGAACACTCTATGTGGGTAGAGAGAGGCAACTTCTACAATTAGGCACTCTGTATGCACTTATGTTGAATGTCCTAAAGCATGTAACTAAATGGTGGACGCGTTATTGCGGTTGCCTTTTATCGAGTTGACATGTTGCATCGATGTGTCGCGTGCTTTCAGTTATAGGCGTCGATATGCATTGAACAAACTCATTCGTGTAATGCAATGATCTGTGATAGTTGATCCATTCATGAAGGACTGCGATGCATAGGTAAATAGTGGATATTACAATATCATTACAACTGAACTTCTAATTGGTAGGAACAAGAAATAATAGTTCAACACACTAAAACTCATGGTCCCTGCCTCCGCCTTTGCCCTGGACATGCCCTTTCTGCTCAAGGGAATGTGAACTGTCGGGGAGTGGCGTGCCTCTCGAAAGTCGAGTGGGACTGCTGCGTGGGAGGCGGTGTCACATAGAACTCATTGTAGGGAGCCGGGTAAGACTGGAGCATATCACCCACCCACTCGTCCTGCAGAAATAGCACCACTGCGTTAGGGCAGATGTTATGACCTTTGCAATCGTAGTCATGTTGGAAAGGATGTACCTCCGGAGTCGGAAGTGCGGACTGCGATCCTTAGCCTTCGTGTCCCCATTGGTCACTCCAGACCTGCAAAGTCGGTGGGCGACATGAGCTTACCGTAGCGTGCAATACAAAGATTGAATTAAGCACGTAACGGCGCACTCGGTATGTGGTCAGGCGACGATGATGCTCCGGTGCAATCGGCGCCAAAATAGTGCGATGCTTGCTCAACATTGCCGGGACCATCTGGTTGCCCTCATGCTCCGATCGAACGTGGAAATGCCTCCTCTCGTGGCTGAAATTGGGGCGAAGTCGGTCATTGTCTGAAGTCGATCTGTCGCCCCCGTGACAACGGGTGGTACAGAGTGTCATCCACGTCGCAAGTCTTTGAAAGAACAAGCGGAAGTGAGATATCGTTACAAATAAGGGCATGTGCAAGCGATTATGACAACAAATCGTAATTGACATACCGCTTGCGAGGCCGAGGCCGAGGCCGATGGAGGAAGAGCGGCGGTAGCTCGATCGACTCCAGAGTCTGACAGACGTGCGAGCGGTGGTGCGGAGGGAAGTCTTGAGGCGGTGGGGAAGGAGGTCGTTCTCGGTGTCCTTGTCGTCGTCGCCAGCCTACGTCATTGCATCGACCACAAGTCATGTTCTGATTGCCCTTCTTAGAGTCATCATAGACGCTGCGTCTCGGCATACCTAGGAACCGAGAAGAGCCGCTAGTCCTCCCACGCCAGAGACCCCGGGCGACCTCGTTGTTGATACTCAAGGCGGTCTAAGCGCAAGGAAACCGAGAATAGGTTAGGCGTGTTTCTGTGCAAAAAAACTCTGAAGAATATTTTACCGTCTCGTCTTGGCGTCTTGCCCGATGAGTGTCGGGACACCTTTCGTCTGTTGGCGTCGTCGCGTGACCTCCGTGGGGATATTTGTGGCGGCGCACCAAGAAAATTTGGTCCTAGTGTGCAGAACGTACCATGTAAAGTACACAATGTGTGTCTTGATGTTGTACGGTCGTGCCTCTTGCACGACGTCGATCGTCGCCCTCTGGGCCCACAGCGTCGTCCACGGTAGCTGTGTCTCCCTCCAGTCGTCGCTCTTCCGCCCTTGCCTCGTTTGCCTGCAGGTGAATTTGGACATTAGGGAATCGAAAAAAAGAGATGCAGCTAACAGGAAAACCAAGTAACAACATACCTGTGGGCCTTCACGCAAGAGGTCGTCTCGAGGCGGTGGCACTTTCTTTGGTAAAACCCGAGCTATCTCATGACCCCTTTGTGGTGAGTACGACTCGACCATATGGGAGAACACTAGATGGCAGGTCGTCATCCTGTAGTAGTCTGATCAAGACTTGAGAGGACAAGCCGTACGGGGCCGTCTCCACCATGATCTGTGTAGACCATGGGAAGCATATGACCTCCACCTCATGCAGAGTCTTGAACTGGTTGTGGAACTCAGGGTAGACGCACCTCGGCCTCTCCCTAGCCCACCCTAGCCGAGCACGTGTCTAGCGAGTGCCCATTGTGGGCCCCTCAACAGGGTCGGCGGCATCTCCCGCACCGTAAAACTCGAGGTGTTTGCCATGCGGGGTGCACGGCGTCTTGAGTAGGGGCGACCAACCGGAAGTGCTCCCATGACCACAGCTGTAAGAGGATGTAGCATATGCGAGGTGGCTCCCGGCAGCGTCTTTGTTGTGAGGCATCACACAAGCCTCGATGCGTGGCGCAGTACTGTGAGCCCCAAGCATCAAGGCACCTTGTCGGGCCAGGTGTCCACCAACGCCCAAGCAAGATGGATGTAGCTAGGATGCACCCAATCTCCTTGAGTCGAAGGAAACAGGACCCACCCAAAGAGGAAGAGCAGGTACGCAAGGAAGTGTGTCCGTACGACCTGCTGGGTCGCGTCTATGGGGCACACCCTGTACCGTCGTAGCCACGAATGTGGCACACCTGATATGTTCTGCGGGATCAGGTGACCGAACTCTGTCGACCATCGCACCTTCGGTCCCGTCGCTGGGAGGTGGCACTATTGCATGACCCCGCAGTGGTAGTCCTGTAAGCATAGCGACATCCTGCAGAGTAATGGTCATCTCCCCCCAGCCGAAGTGGAAGGTGTGCGTCTCCGGTCTCCAACGGTCCACGAGCGCGGACAACAAGTGGCGTGTCGAACTGAAACTCGTGGTCCAGGTCCAACAGGCGGGCAATGGGCAAAAGCCCGGTGTCATAGCGATGGGGCGTACCATCGGTCCAAACCGCTGCTCTCGGGACTCGAGGACAAAGCTCGGAGGGCCCGTCCGGACGACCACGCGTGGCATCGGTGTCTCCGATCCCATTGTGGGTCGGCGGCTACCAGACGTAATGCCGTCTGCAGGCTGCGCCATCTCCTGAGATACGTACAAGAACAAGTTAGTGTGTAAATAAAAGAGTACGTACAAATAAGCAAAACGAAAGCGAAACATATAGCATACATACATAACAGACAAATAACAAGAACCATTCACCGACACATTACAACATATAGAACACGATTACACTTGACGAGAGTGCGTAAGAACGCATTACAACAAACATACAGCATACATAGGCAACAAACATATGACAATAGCTATTGTCCGACACATTCCAACACGTACAACACGATAACGCCTAGCGCATTACAACAAACATATAGCATACATGTATAGGCGATGAAACTACGGTGCGTTGCTTGACCCAGGCCTGTTCGGGCAGGTGGCGAACGAGTGGCCAATTGTCTTGCAGAGTCTGCATCTCAGGGGCCTAGCCCGTTGCCCACGCTGGCTATCATCCATGTCGTTACGGATGCTTGGAGCGGGGTGTCGTCTTCCACGACCGACCTTCTTGAGTGCGTCGTTCGGCACCCACTTCACGTGCCCAGGCCAGAGGTCCCTGTAATGCATGTCCAGCCCGTACGAATGGAACTCGGCACTCTAAGTGCCGTACAGGTGGTGAATGTCGTAGAACTCAGAGACATATTGCGTCGAGGACTGGCGTCATGCCGCGCACGCCGCGTATACATGGGAGCAAGGCTTGTGAAGAAGCTGCGGCTTATTGCAGGTGCAGGACGCTTCCCCATCGATCGAAAGGGACTTGTTTGCGATCACCCTAGCATGACCCATGAGATACTTACGCCTCGGGCGGATCTCAAACTTCTTCTGATGCCATCCATGGTCCTAGCGGTGCAGCGAACGAGCCTTTTCGATCTTCTTGTCCATGTAGGCTGCGCCACCTCCGAATCATCGCTTGCCTTCGTCCATATGCTTCTTCGCCATCATGGTTTGTGTTGTGAAAGTACCCACGGTGCGGTTCCAGCTCTCCTCAACAATTGCGGTGATCGGGAGGGATCGGACACCCTTCAAGACACCGTTGTACACCTCCGACATGTTAGTCGTCATGATTCCGTACCGTGCACCACCGGTGTCATGCAGCAGAGACCATTTCTCTAAGTCGGGTGCGTGCGAGTTTACCCACTGTGTGAACTCCCCAACTCTGAGGGAGCCTCCTGCCGCTGCCCCTCCCTCCGCGTCCTGGGAATTCCTTACATGCTTGCTAGTATCCTCGTCCAACTGTCTCCACACTGCGTCGAACTTCCGCCTTTGGTTCTGCATGCATAGCTTCTTGAAGGTCTTCATCAGGTCCTTGTTTCGGAACCTTGTGTGGAAGTTCGCCGCGAGATGCCTCATGCACCATCGATTCGTCAGGTCGTTCCACTGGAAGGGAGGCTATGTCCCGTTTTGCATTGTGGTAAACGCGGACAACAACCCAGCATTGCGGTCGGAGATGACGCACACACCTGGGCGGTCTTGAACCACCGCCCGCTTCACGTTTGCAAGGAACCACAGCCAACTATCCGTGTTCTCGCTCTCAACAATCGCGAAGGCCACGGGAGTAGCGGTTGTTCAGCGTCATTGCTACGCGGTGAGGATGGTGCCCTTGTACTTGCCGATGAGGAAGGTGCCGTCCATCGACAAAGACAGGGCGACAATACTTGAACCCTCCGCCGCTTGGGGAAGGCCTGAATACCCTGTCAAGGATAAAACAATTCGGCCCCTTCGTAGGATGCACCTGGTCTAGCTTGTCAATGTATGTCCCGAAATTGGACTCTGCAATCTGATGGAGCATTCTTGGGACAAAGTCATAGGCCTCTTCGTATGTGCCGAACATACGCTCTAGGACCTTCTGTTTAGCCCACCATACCTTGTTTGTGGATTGGGAAGCCCACCGTATTGACAACATCGCGAAGTAGCCCGTGAGATAGATACATCGATTCTGACGAGGTGGCTTATCACTCCGCAATATATGAGGACGTCGGGTTGCGGTGCATACGAAGTGGCTCTGCAAGCTCGCATGTGTGATCCTTCAGCACCGTTATGCGGAAGTCTGTGGCGGTACTCCTGAACCGTTGCGCACGAACCTTGCCAGCGCAAGATCCATCCACACACTTCACGGCGTAGGTGTCGGGGTTGGACTTGTGCACCGTCGTCCGGCTAATGTTGTTGGCGTGATCGGCAATATACCTTTGGCGGCGCTCTTGTTGGGGAAGCGCTGCCCTAAGAGCAGAGTATCTTCATTGAACCCCCACTCCGCCTCCTCTGGCTGCGGTAGAACCAGGGATGTCGCTGCGATGTTGTCCAATGACGAGACATAGGCAACGTCGGTGGTCACAACACCACCAAATACACCTCCTGTAGCAACTTCTTCAGCATGCTCCTCTCCAGAACTAGTTGTATCCACAGCCTCCTCCTCGCTTTCAACCTGCTCGGCAATGTATTCGTGGCAGTCAATACGGGCTGCCCACCACCTTTCCACGCCTTCATTGGGCTCGAAAGCCTCCACACTCCTCCTGAAGTCTCCATCACCCACTACCTCGCCCACATCTCCGGCAACAGCAGCTTCGGCATCAACTCCACCAGAACCACCCACGGCGGATGATTCTATCCTCTCCACAAACTGGACATACACCATCGGCCTGGCGTATATTGCAGCGGCGGGGTTGCACACAACCTCCATGTAGTTGGTCCATGAAGTGTCACTGCTCACCTTGATAAGTTGCCAAAAGATCTGACCTTCACCACCCACCGAGGCATACAATGCCTCGATGCGTAACTTCTTCCTTCTGGTGTCCCGATCGAACGCGGAACTCACACACCTCCTTAGCTCGCATAGACTCATGTCCTTCAGGCCTGGTGCTCGGATCTGGGTCCGGTCACAATTTGACGGGTCCGCTCCGTATGGCCCGTCGCGTACGAGACCATCGCCATAGAACACGAACAAGTCTTGAATCGACATGTTCAGAGAAGACGGCGTTGGGTTCTACGCGCAAAACGACAAACATAAATAAATAGATACACTTGACTACGCGATGTTAGTATCAAGAAACCATGTGATGTTAGTATCAAATAACATATTGGATTAATTTTGCTCCTACTAATTCGCATTTAGCTGTGTATTACAAGATTCAATTATATATATGGAGTTCTAAATAAAAACACAGGACTTAAATGGGTAATTAAGTAACAATTTTTTTTAATATATTCTGCAGTTTGGCTATGTGACTTCTTCTGCTCTTGATTAACTTTCCTAAATGTATTTCATACTTTTATTTCAATAGTAAATAATATCCCATTAGGTCGAATGGTTTGCATAACTACACAATGTTATTTTATTTTTTCACAAAACAATTCAAATAAATCGTATATTTACATGGTTTCAAAATAGAGATTTTTCGTCCCTACAAAAATTATGCTACCGCTTTAAACCTTTCTATACATGTGTCTTAGTTTTGGTTTACCTATTTAGATTAGCTTCTGCTTAGACAATACAATGCATGTGCCTACAAGCTCTACCTCTTCTATTCCACACAACATCTACTATCTATGCCATAGTTACATACTGTCTTTTTCTACTATCTACTATATTTACGTGCTAATTAACTAACAATGATATCCACATAAACTAAACATTTACGTCAACTAAGCACAGTTACTTAACACATTCTACACAATCAAGAAGCTATTACGGTAGTAAAAAATAACCGCGCTACTTGCATGTGTATTTATGTAATAATGATATGACCACTAAGCTAATTATATGCTAATCAACTAGCTAAAAATAAAACACATGTGCATGAAAAATACCTTTTCTTGAAGCTCGCAAGCCGATCTACAACTTTTACAATTGCGAAACCTCCAAATTCAAATTTAAAACCTCCCAAAATGCCACTCCAAATCTTCTTTTTCTCCTCTCCTCTCCGTCGCTCGGTTGCTCGTCGCTGCTGCTAGAAGAAATAGAATGGGCAGAGCAAAGATGGATGGAAGAAGCTGCCTGCCTTCCCTTTATTTTCACTCCACCACGACGAGGAGACGATGCGCGGCGCACGGGGCCAGCACGGTGCGGAGCGCGTGGGGCAGGGGGCGGCCTCATTCCACGCCTGGCGACCGTGGAAACTCGGTGTCCTTCCGCGCTTGGCGACCGCGGAAGGTTGCCGCTCCCGCCACCTCCCGCGCCCAAACTTCAATTCGCGCGTGGATCGCTGCTTCGCGCTGCGGTGTTCCTTCAGCGCTCGGTGGCTTGAAGGGGACACTGCGTCACCGTTCGGCATTTCCGCCGTCGTCGGATCTAGATTTGGAAATCTGGTTACGGGGTCATTTATGCAATTACGTGGCGCTACAGGGTTAGAACAGTAAAAAATTCCTTACAGGTAGCTGACGTCACACTATTGTATATGCTCTTATGTATGAGTTGTGACAAGTTCAATCAATGAGTCGCAAGCCACTTTTATGGATCCAATGCATCAACCTAAGAAACATGCCCAAATGCACTTACAAACAAGGAGCAACCACCCATCACGCTTTCACTTTCACACAAAATAGAAACCCAAACCAAGGAGAGAAAAGATACAAGCAACATAGACAGAATCAAATTAACCCAAAATTAAGAACCGCACTAGTATTACTATTACTCAAAGATGATATGACACATGGATGCATGCATGCATCCTAGCTAGCAAAGGCCGGAAGATGAATGGAATGCCAATTATCGTAGCAACATGACCAGACAGTAAAGAAACGGGGACCTCGGTCACCACGAGGGGACCAGAGGATCCTCGAGAGATGGGACCGGTGACAAGAGAAGTAAGTGTGTATTAATTGTTTTGAAAAAAAATCCTTCTTGATTACATGGGAGAGGTGGCTATTTATAGCATTTCGACCAGGGTACATGAGATTACAGATCTACCCCTAAAAAGACCTTATGCCTATAGGGGCCACGGTGGCTTTTCTTCCCCTACGTGTAGTCTTCGGTCTACGGTGGACCCTCCTAGTCTTGGTCCATCCGGTTAGTACACTTGATCCACCGGTGCTCTCCTCCCTTCGCACTGTGCAGGGTGTCTCTGGGCCGAGAGACTCCGAACACCCTTCGGCGCCTACGAGGTGGCCCCGGAGATCTCCTCGCTCCTAGACCCATGGTGCTCGGTAGCCTTCCGGTGGCTTTCACGCCTCCTCCGGGGCCTCCCCGAAGGTATGCCTAGTGCCCTCCGGAAGCCTCTAGTCGTGTCTCCGGCTATCGGTCCTTGTGGGCCTCATGGTGGCCTTTGTGCGCCCTTCAGGGCCCTCTCAATGGCATACTTGGTACCCTTAGGAGCCCCTGGCTGTGCCTCCAGCTCAGCCCTCCTGGGTCTCCTGGTGGCCTTCGCGCGCCCTCCGAGGCCTTCTCCCTGAAGGTATGATTGGTGCCCTCCGGAACCCTAATCGCGCCTCTGGCTGTCGGCCCTTGTGGACCTCCTAGTGACCTACGTGCGCCCTCCGGGGTCTTCCTTGAAGGTGTGCTTGGTACCCTCGGGAACCCCTCGCCGCACCTCCGGCCTGTGACCCTCAAAAAGCCTTCCTGCGTTCTTCACCGGGTCGTTGGCGCCGATGAGCCACCCCTACGACACCAATTATGCATGCATTCGATCGGCTGTCTCCAGCCAGCAGATCCCCCGGAGCACACGCGCAGACGCACACATTATTAGTACCACATCGCTGAACTGATAACTCATCACCCACCCTATCATTGCATTGCATTCCATCACACGGTATTTCCCGCAACCACCACTCCACTGTACTACTAGTATATATCCCTCTCTTCTTCTCCCCTGCGCCCTCCTCTCCTCTCCTCTCCTCCCCATTTCTCAGTCTTTTTCTTCCTCCGGCTCCGGCTCCGAGCTCGAACGAGCAGCACATGACGCGTCGCGGCTGCAGGCTGTAGCCATGCAGGACCACGTGCCCCACTTGCAGCAGAGGAGCGGCGTGCACCCGGCCCCGTCGTGCGACATCGCCGTCGACGACATCCCGGTCAACGGCCACAAGCCCGGCAAGGCGGTCACCGCCTCGGTGTACCGCGCCAAGATCGCCGGGCACTCGCGGGTCGTCACCGTGTCCTGGTCCCGCGACCTCCTCTCGCACGCCTTCGCCGTCTCCATCTCCGGCGCGGACGGCGCCGCCGCGGAGTGCAGGGTGGACCTCCGGTCCTGGCAGTTCTGGCGGAGAGCGGGGTCGCGCCGCGTGGAGCTCTGCGGCGGCGCGTCGTCCACCCCGGCGACGGTGCGCGTGCTGTGGGACCTCCGCCGCGCGCGGTTCGGCGCTGGGCTCCCGGAGCCGCGGGCCGGGTACTACGTCGCCGTGGAGGCCGCCGGCGAGGTGGTGCTGGTCCTGGGGACATGCGCAAGGACGCGCTCCGGCGCGCGGCGCCGTGCGCGCCCTCGGCGGCCGAGGCCGTGCCCGTGGCGCGGCGGGAGCACGTGTTCGGGAAGCGGCGGTTCGCGGCCAAGGCGCGGTTCCACGACCAGGGCGACGTGCACGACATCGCCATCGAGTGTGGCGGCGGCGGCGAGGGCGGCGACGCGGACATGGAGATGACGATCGGGATCGACGGCGAGGAGGCGGTGCAGGTGAAGCACCTGCAGTGGAAGTTCCGGGGCAACCAGTCGGTCACCTTCAGCCGGGCCAAGGTGGAGGTCTACTGGGACGTGCACGACTGGCTCTTCAGCGCCGGCATGCGCCCCGCGCTCTTCATCTTCCGCCCCATCGTCCTCGCCAGCGCGTCGGCGCCCGCCGGCATGCTGGACGGGGCGGGGGCCACCGGATTCTGCTTGTACCTCTACGCGTGGAAGCTCGAGTGATCGATGGAGCTCTCTAGCCGCTGGGCCTGATACCATGTCGATCGATCGACACTTTATATCTGTCAAAAAATGTGAACTATATAAGAGTTGAGTAGGAATTTTTTTTGATCTTGCAATTCTTTTTGGAAAAGATATAATAATTGAATATAATCAATTCTTCTAAACCATATATATTTACCGCTACTAGTATTCTCATTCTTGTTGCATTGTTCATCTCGATGAGCTGGAGAGATCTCATGCGATCGCTACTGCTCTCATACATGTAGAGACCGAGTCGCAGTCAAATTAATTTCTGATTCACATTTATCAAGTGTTCTCATATATACTATTTAAGGGCTATTTAAGGGGGAAATCCTGTTAGAGCATGTACAATAGACTTATATCAGCCGTCTATAACCATTGCCATATAGGATTTTTGCTGACGTGGATGGAAGAGAATGAAGAGAGAGAAAGATGCTGTCTACAATCATGTAATCGACTATAGCACAAGAAACAAGAAAATTATTAAAAGATTGTGTGTTCTATAAAGACAACTAAAAAACAACAGCCATCTATACCATTGTATGAGTTGTCTTTAGTGCTGTCTACAAGTAACATAAATAGTTATTATAGACAGTAGCTGTCTATACTATTGTACATGCCCTTAGACAAGACGTTGACTTCCTGTGAGATAGCAACAAATACTGTATGCAGTTATGTACATGCTGTGTAACACTGTAACTTGTTGAGTCTCTCTCATTGCGAGAGGTTAATTACATGCTTATTAGGCATGAGAGAGAGGAAGAGCTGCAATGCAAATGCATGCAATGTACATGTTGGGTGGGAGGCACATGCATGCATGGGAAGATGAGAGAGAGAGAGAGAGAGTGGGATCCAGTTCCAGTTGTGTGGTGTAGCAGCAGCTGTGGACTGACTCAGACTGACTGATCTCTAATAGGAGGGGGGGAAATGGCCACCGCAAAAGGTGACAGATTGGATCCACACGCTAATCTTCTTGGCCCCCCAATTAATTAATTTTAGTTTATTAAATTTGCCGATTCACATTATTCAGCTAGGGTATCCTAAGTGATCTCATGTAGGATGGAGTCAGACTTGGATCAAGCTCCTTTCTTGACTGGACCCACTATCTTATACTTTTTTGGTAATTTTTTCATAGGCTAAAATTCTAGGTCTAAGGCCTAAGCCTAGGTCGTCTTGGGTTTGGATCCGCCCTTGGTCTCATGTCTCTCACCCCCTCTCTCTCTCTCTCTCTTTCTCTCTCTAAAAATATAAAAGTAACATATAGAAATCTACAGTAACGAGTCTTATGATTGTGCTTAATTAGGCTGTGTCTCTGGTGAGAAATTTGAGAGGTTGTGTTTTATTTCTTTATTATAGCTAATGTATGCCCCCATACCATATGGGTGTGTTGGTGAGATGCTAAAAGGCTGTAAGATTCCATCATGAGTAAACAATGGAGGAAAATGAGGGATAAACAAAGTTCATCCATTTTGTTCCCTTGCTAGCAGAGCTTGCATCTGTTGGATATATAGCTGGTGCCAACCAAGACTTTGCTAAAAAGATTATATTCTGATTGGTCTTCAAAGTATTTGTGCAATACCCTTTAATATATATACAACAAGGTTATTAGCCCAACCATTAAGGATAATAGAAAGGATTGTATTCTTTTTAGGGCTCGAAGGTTTTCATTTTCTCTTTTTCATCCTAGTGATTAATTCCAGGGGATGACTTTAATTAATTGGCATTGTGCAAATCAAAATCTAACCAAACCTATGTTTTGTTCAAGAATATTGTGGCAGGCATGCGTAAACTATAGCTAAAGCCACACGCATAAAAACACAATATTAACTGCACGGAACAAATCAAAATAAAACAGGAGAGGAGTGAGTGTTAGCTCACTTGGTCAAGCTTGCGTTGAGGCAAGCGCCGGCCAGGGATCGAACCCTGGGCCTCACAAAAATTGTTTGGGACAAGATGATGCGAGGACTGCACAGGCACAAATGGCATAGGGAGCTTTAGGTTCCCGGTTAAATCACGGTTGAGCAACGCCGCTCTTGTGGGATGCCTCATGGAGTTAGGTGCTTCTTCTTCTTTAATGTGAACCGGATAGGGAAAAATCCTGGACTTCAAATAAATAAAATAGGAGACTAAAATTCCAATCAGACAATGTTTTCTCAAGAGTGGTCTGGACAGAAGGATTTCTTATCAAAGATATCGATCTTTTCAACAGAATATGGTGAGGTGAGAACATTTTTGTTTTGGGCATATAATTCGTTTGTTGCATTTCTGTTGCCTCGTGAAAAATTGTTACCATTTTCCTACAATCTTTCGGAACAACACCTTATTTGAATTATTCCTACACAATTCATTTCCTGACACTCCAGTGGGACCCTGTATTTCTCTGAACCCTTTTCCTCTCTAGCTAGCTCATGTTTCAGACTTTATAGTAGTTGGGTCAAACCTCTAGTTGCCTATTTCGCACGGTTTGGACCGGACTCTGTAAATACCATTGACTTGCGTAAACAAAAACAGATTACTTGTTACTGCCTTAATCTCTCTAGAAAGTATTATATAGCGAAACTGATCTTGTGACAGGATGGGATCAAGCAAGATCAACATTAGTATATTTGAAGAAGAAACATTAGAAACTAAGCACCACAGACATGCACTACTCCATATACTAGGATTGTGATCCAAGATATGTGATTCCTACAAATTTAATTTGATACTAAGAGTATGTACAATGGTATAGACAACTGCTATCTATAGTACATATTCATATCATCTATAGACAGCTTGTACAATAGGTTGTCTTTTTATATGTCTCTATAGACAACTCATTCATATATAATGTATCTTGTTTCTTGTGTTACAGTCGACTACCGCATGAGAAATGACCTAATTCTCTATACCCACTCTCTCGCTTGTCCACGTTATCTAACGTCCTACGTGGTAAATCTTACATATAGCTGACGCTACACTATTGTAGCGAGCTAGCTTGGAAGTGTGAAGGAGTTAGTTTAGTTTCTACTCCATGCACGGCTGCATATGTTAATTTTGTGCCCGGGATCAGCGGACAGGGGTCTTGCGGTGGATTCCAACAACCACTACCATTTTATTTGCCCATGTGGACAGCTCAAATGTACTAGCTAATATGACTCGACGAGACACCTTAATTAATTTCTTACATTGCGATGAATATAGTATACTCGAGAGTACGCAATGATCTGCACATATACGGCTTATAGAAAGACACATGTACATGTCTTGTTTTTCTAGCTGCTGCTACCTTGTGATTTATGTATGTAATGTACCATATTGCATCTTGCGATCGAATTTTTTTAATTAATTAAACTTTTTTTGAATTTTATTTTAAAATTAACCTTCAACGTACTTTATTTCCAATTCTGATCTCTTTGGTCACACCAGGCGTGACAAAATAACACTGTCACGCCAGCCTATTTCTGGTTAAACTCTTGTCACGGTGTTATTTGGTCACGCCACAACCAGTGGCGTGACAAAAAGTGCTATTTCGGAGACTTATCCTGACACGTGACAGTATTGTTTTGTCACGCCCGTAGCGTGACCAAAGAAGTCAGAATTGGATTTCCAAAGTGCGTCAGGGGTTAACTTTAAAATAAAATTAAAAAGGTTAATTAATAAAAAAAATTCCTTGCGATCAGTCATATGTACGAAGATTCCCATGATACACCTAAATGGAAAAGAATGTGTTTTTGATACGTAAGGCATTGTACTACTTGACATCGAAGAGGAGAAGCTGTTTTTCATTCGCATGCATGAAGAATACACACAATTTGCTTAGTTTGCCTTTTATTTGATAACCAAAAAGAAGAAGAAAAGAATAGGGATGCTTTTTCATAGGATGCCTTTGGCTTAGTTCATAAAATAATGAAAGGAAATCCACCGGCCGGAGGATCGAATGGAAGGGCGTCCCTTCCCTGCCGCTGCCGCCCCTTTTGCAAGCTCTGAGCAGAAAGTGCTCGATTTTTGTTGGTGGTCGTCTTTTGGTCGGCGAGATCGAATGGAAATTAAGCTTGCATATATTTTTTTTCTTCGGTGCTGAACGGAAAGCTGGTCGTCTCTGCATCGTCATCATTCATTATGTGGGGTTTTAAGTGGGCATAGGTTTTTCACGGAGCAGTCAAAAAGTGTTCTCGTCATGTGCCCTGCCATGTACGCGTGATTTATTAGTTTTTCACGGAGCAGTCAAGTGTTCTTGTCATGTTTGCCCTGCCATGTACGCACGATTTGTCGTGTCCTTTAATTTCTTGGACAAGTGTGATACTCTCCTACTAGTACTTCTTCAGAAGGTGGTACTGCACTGCATGCTTCTTCTGTATACGATTCCAAAGAAATTTTCTTTCAGATTGTAGCGGCCAGAGTTACTAATGCTATGGTAAATACATGATAATCTATTGGGGGTAGATTAGTACTAGAACAATCTAGAGAGCCAGCGAGAGGCATGCTGTGGGCCACCGCCGCACAGACTAGCAGTGGCGAAGCCAGGATAAAAATAGAGGGTGGGCTGAAAGCTTCAAATGGCTAAGCTAATTTGAGATAAATATAGTCTTATGTTCTTGTGCAATCAAATTTATACATAAATAAAAGTAAAGTAAAGCAAAAAAAAAAAAGAAATACAATTAAGGTACCTCGCTAATGGAAAGTGCATCTCAAAAACATATAAATATGGTTCCAATAAGTAACGACTTGTACATCAAAACTAGCAAAATTAGTGGTACACTAGCAAATTGTACTTAAATGATCATAAACATTAAAAATAAATGAACCCTACCACTAAGGTGCTAGCTTGAATCACGACTTTGCCAAATATGTTGGGTTGTGACGATTTCTTGAAAAGAAAACAATAGAAACAAAAAACGACGTCATTTTTCACACTATATTCTAACCAACCGAACTTATTAAACCATGATTGTTGAACGAATATCCACACTTTGTCATCCAATGTCTTTGAAAAGACATGTCCAATTGCTCAAGTTAGACCATTCAACAAATATGCTCTCCGCACTTCATCTCTAATTGCATTGGCAAAATCTTCTATTAGTATGCGATGCGCCGAATTGGCAATAATTTCATTCGGATTAAATTCTAGTCAAGCCTTTTTTAGTTGAGTTGCGCTCTCATCGGTTGGGAGGAGTAGTATGTGAATTGCTTATAAAATAATTACGCAAGGTTCGTTTCTCCATTATTGCAAACCTACGATCAAATTGCTAATTGAGTATATACCACACTATATTCTACCCAACGAACAAATTGCTAATTGAGATATTGAGTAATAAGTTATGAGTAATTGAGTATATACCACTGTACCAGCAATTAGCAGAGGCTGCAGTGCAGATTATCAGTTCGGTCTTCAATTCAACATTGCAATAGATGGCCAAAGCCAGATGGTCTTCCATTCAGCACTGTTTGCCAAAAGCCAGCTAAACTCAAATGTCTTGTAGTGCTTGTTCAGGACTGTAGTTGCTATCCAATGCAAGTTGCAACTAAAGCATCACATAGATTAGAGCCAAATCCTCAACACCTCAACCGACACCAACCTCACTACACGCCTCAATCTCAACTCCTCAACTCAACCGCAGCCTCCCTCAACCCTTAGCTCATCTCCTCACCTCCTCCAGGCTCCGCTTGCTTTGCCACTCCAGATCCTCCTCACCTCCTCCCGGCCCCCGGCCCCACCCCAGATCCCTCCTCCTCCTCGCCTCCTCCGGCTCCCCCGCCGGCCTCCTCCGGCCACTGACAGCGCCATGTGGCTCCTTGCCCTAGCTCCTCCTCGTCCTCGGTGGGCTCGCCTCGGCCCTCGGCCTCCCCTCCTTCGGCTACTAGTAGCCTGCTGCCCCAAGACAACCTTCCACCTTGGTGTCGATGGAAGATGGTGCACGCCTGTCACTGGCCTGCCTCCCTCGGCTCCTCCAGCTACGGGGTAGGTGTGCGTGTCGAGCGGCGCGAGGCGGTGGAGCGCGAGCGTGACGCGCGGGCGAGCCGAGGTCAGCGTCGGGGGTGTTCGGCCGCCGGTGGAGGGGGGCTTTAGCCTCATGAAGCCCCGGTGGATTCGCCCCTGCAGACCGGGTCACCGCCGACCGTCACCGCCCATCCCGATGCCGCTACACCCGAGGACGATGCGGGCTGAGCCCATAGTGTGTAGCCCTCCGCCCGATGTAACATCCTGATTTTTCAAGTCCTTTTAAAATTGTAAAACAAAATAAAACTATTTTTGTTTTGATGAGAATTCATAGTTGGTTCGTTGGAGAGGTTTAAGTTTCATGTTGTCACCCTTACAGATATTGGCCGTTCTCCCTCGGTCCCTCTCTTTTGTGTTATGTTGGTTTAGACCTTCTCTGTGGTTCGACCTCCCGGTGGTCCTTGAAGTTAGACCTCTCCGGGGGGCTCAGACCTTTCTCAATGGGACGTGCCCTTACGCCCGATCTCTCTCGAGCTAGATCTCTTTGGATCTCTTTGTTGGTTCGAATCTCTTTGGTTCAGACCTCCTCCTTAGGACTAGACCTCCTCTTGGTTAAACCGTGCCTATATGTTTAGGCCTCTCTTTGAATTCAAGTCCTTTGGACCTCCCCATCCATTGGACCTCCTTACTCGCTTAGCTTAGGAACCCTGACCTCCAAAGATTTCCTCCCGAACCTTTAGGACCTCCTATGATGAGATCCTCACCGCCAGGACCTCCCATTGTGGAGATCCTAGCGATCAGGACCTCCCCTGGTCAACTCAGCTCTCTAGACCTCCTCGAGCCCGTGGAACCTCTTTTCATGAGAGTTTAAGCGATAGGACCTCCCGTTGGTGAGATCCTACGGTCCAGACCTCCTTGCAAGGATCCTCACCAGACCTCCCTTGATGGGATCTTGGTTGTTAGAACCTCTTGTCGCAGAGACCTCCTCTCAGAATCTGGACCGTTAAGACCTTTCCTTGAGATCTTAACAGCCTGGACCTCCTCTTTGAACATCTCGACCGTTAAGACCTCCCTCGAGATCTTAACCGCCCGCACTCTCCTTCGCTGGCGCTTCGATCGTTATTGAGAGACCATGTGGAGGTCGCCCGTGTGAGTGATGAGTAGTTGACAAAGGTTTTAGGTCATCGAGTTTGGTTTGTGTGGTCGGACCTTGTCGCTATGCCGTTCACGCTGCTTCGTGAAGACAATCGTATTGTCAGATAATCGAACGACCGGCGAAGTTATGAGCGATACGACCATGAGGCGGTTGTACCGATTGGTAAATGGCGTTGAAGAATTCCGAGAAGTTGTTTTTTCGAGTTCGGTCTTCATTGAAATCGGAACGACCGCAGTTTTGGAGCCAGACGACCGGTCGCGGTTGATCCGCCGGTAACATGGCGGTTGTCCGATTGTATTGTGAGGTTCGCCATTTTGGTGATTTGAGTTTTGGGATAGGTCATATCCAGTGTGTTCATGCATATGTGTTGCATATTGCATGTTTGAGCTAACGTTAGGTCAAGTTGTGAAGAACTTGTTCCGGTTTCGTGTTTCTTGTGCGTGTGGTCGCAGGACGCCGAGCGGAGTCGTGGCGAGACACGGTGGATCGGACTAGGCGCAGTGGCGCCGAGGTCGAACGGTCGATGTGTCAAGACGACGTGGACTCGAGGTGGTTGCGAGGCGGCGAGACAAGGAGCGGAAGCTTCCTGAAGGGCGGAAGGGGCGAATCGAAATTGCAAGGCTGCACAAGCGGGCGGGCTCCGTTGGACTTAGCGGGCGAACGGGAGGAGACCCGTTAGCCAAGGCTATATAAAGGATTGGAGGGGCTGCATGCCCTCTTGAGCACTTGGGTGGAATTAGGGTTTTAGAGTCAAAAGAGGCTTTGTGAGGTTGTTTCTCTTTTGCTCTTTAGTTGTTGAGAGTGGAGGTGTAGGCAGTGGGTGCTCCCTGCTTGTCCCCTTCGTTGCTTCCCTCCTCAAGAATGGATGAGTGTGTGTTCTTGAGGTTTGAGAGTGGGAGAGGATGAGATGAAAGCTTGTAATCATTCCTCTTGTATCAATCATGTATCTCTCTTCCTCTAGATCAATATGAGATGGTGTTTGTTTCATATTTGAACTCTCTGTCATTTCTTTCTTCGATGACCTCTTTTCAAGATTTCTTGATCCTTTGTTTCTCTGGTTGTTTCTTGCCCCAATCTACCTTGCTATGACGTGTGGGAATACATCTAGGGTGATCTAGATCATCAATCATCCACGAGCAAGTGATTGGATTAGAGGTTTGTTCTTGCGGTTTCAAGCATCCTTCTTCGCTCAAATGCAAAAGATAGGAACCTTGGAATGGATCTCTGAAATTTTTGATTGGAATAGGTTCCTAGTATCGTTAGGAAGGTGTGGTTCAAATCTCGAGAGTTTGGCCAAGCGGTTCAAAAGTTACGTTGATTTTCGTTTTGAAACCCGAAGCGGATTTTGCTGTTCCAGACAATCGGATGAACTGGCTTAACATCTGCGGTTGTCGGATCTGCGGTACAACCGGTCATTACTCATGATTTGTCTGGGATCGCGGTACAACCGCCGCTTGCTCGCGGTTGTACCGATTGTCCCGATTTGTTCGGCTCTTCCTCGCTTTTTGTTTGTTTGAGCTTTTGGGGTGAGGAGTGGATTCAACATAAGACTTCCTCGTGGCTTAATCATTGATCTTCATAGCTCTCATAGCTATGGAGTGATTTATAAGTTGAATCCATTCTTTGCGAAAAAGATTAGGTGCTCCTATTCACCCCCTCTAGTCGCCTTTCCGGTCCTTCAATTGGTATCGAGCGGTTAGCTCTTTTCAATAGATCTTAACCGGTCTCAAGAGCCGTGGCGATGGACAAGTACTCGACCAAGCCGCTTTTGATGGCATCGATTATCCCTTCGGAAGAGCCGAATGGAGACATACATCCAGCCCGGGGTATGCCATCTGGCGAAAGGTCAAGGTTCGATTCATTGTTCTCGCCGATGAGAACATCAATGTCGGGAACATGGTTGATGTTGAGGCAAATGCAAAGGCAAGGAACATCATCATCCGTGGTTTGAGTCGAGCGAGTTTGATCAAGATATCTCACCGTCGTCCGCCTCGACATCTGGGTGACCTCGACGATACCATGAGGGCACCACCCAGATCAAGACGGTTCGACAGACCCGGTTCAAACGAGAATACAACAAATTTGAGATGCTTCTTTGGTGAGTCTCTAGATGAGTGCTTCAGACGTTTTCACAAGATCTTGAGCAACCTCCGAGCGGTCGGTCTCACATACCCGACTCGGACAATGCTCGCCGATGCTCACGGACTCGATCTGCGTGTTTGGGAGATGAAAGTGACCACCATCAAAGACACGACAGACCTCTCGACCTTGACTCTTGATGCGCCAGTACTCACGCCTCAAGACTCACGAGATTGACGTTGTCTCGTGGGTCGAAGTCACTGATCGATGGCCTTGGTCACCGATCCCGCCGGCTTCGAGTCCTCTTGCAATTTCTCCTTGTCGCTCTCGTGACATAAGCGATGATCGCTAGAGCGACTTCGGATGAGCGGCTTGCCCTCCTTGCTCAGAGATTCTCCCACGCTTACAAAGGAGGAGGGACAGAAGAGAGGAGGACCCGTGATTTGCTTCGAGTGTGGTGGCCCCAACCACATTCGGCAAACCGCCCCTAATTTGGAGAAGGGCAAGAACGACTACGGCGGTTTGGGCAAGAACGACTACACCGATAAGAACTGCAACAAGAAGCCTCCACTCAGACGCCCAAAGAAGAAGAAGTTCGCAACTTTGGCAAAGCTAAGAAGCTCTTCCACAGCGTCCTCACCGCCTTCGACGACCTCGACCTCAGCGAGGTGGAGGGATGGAGCGACGATGACGGACGGGTGACCAAGAGCCCAAGCATAGCGGCGACGACTTCTTCCGGCATGTGCTTCATGGCCCTCGAGGGCGAACTCAGCCGACAATGAAGTCAGACTCCGACTCGGACGAGGTAGATCCCACCTCTGAGCAGCTCAATCATGCTTTTCTTAAGCTAGGAGGTTTTCATGCTAAAGCTAAGGCTAGGTGTCTTTGAGTTAGAGAAGGAAATAGATAGATGTCACTAGAGATTATTGCTCTTACATCTGCTCCTTCTAGTGATGATTGTGATACATGCTCGCTTTGTTTGGTTGATATGGAGAAGTTAAGAACCTCACATGATAGTATGTCCTCCGAACTTGATAGTGTTAAGGTGGAGAATGTTAGTCCTTCTTTGAGTTAGAGTTGAGTAGGATGGTGTTACCCTACTTATTCTTGATGAGACTACTTCTCCCACCTCATGTGAGGGTAAGGACATTGTTGCTAGAGGATCTTATGCCATGCTCCTTGATCCGCCTTGAGTCTTGTGAAAATTGCAATAACTTGAAGATGAACTTAAAACGAAAGCAGATCACAAAATTGTTGAACTACAAGCTTCTCTACTTGAGCCGATTGTTTCATGCTTGAACTGCCCTAAGTTAATCACGAACTTGAGGTCGTCTCCAAACATTTCAAGATATGATTGATCATGAAAGGAAGTTGGCTCGGTTTGCTTCTAAGGACCCCGTTAGCTCACCATGCATTAAGTGTAACAAACTAAAATCGACTTGATTGCTTTGGATGAGAAATGTGAAGCTAACTAAGGACCTTCTAGAGAAGCCACATTATGCTTGCAATATGATTGTGGAGAAGGGGAGAAGCCTCGTGGTAAGGATAAGACGCTTAGCAACGTGAACCAAGCGGCTAGCAATGGGATCGTCCCTTGAGTCGGTGTGCTTGCACAAGCCATTCTTCCCTCTCTCTTTGGTTTTCCTTTTGCTCCTTACCTTCTGCTGTCTCTTCTTCCCCTGCTCTTCTTGCACCTCTCTCTTTCGGGAGTGTCAAGACCTTATGAACACTCTCGAGAGATTTGTAGGAGGCAAGAAGAAGCTCAATCTTATTCTAGACCAATCTAAGATTTGCAGATTTAATCGTGGTCTAGGATATGACTTCTCTCGAGGACATGAGGAAGCATCCACCGCCGTGCTCGCACTCCATAGCACTGTGTGTGATCGAGATCGAGCCAGGGACCGAGAAAGTCCATTTCAAGTCGGCGGGCTATGTCGAGGGATTTCGACAAGAAGGTAATTTCACATGCCGCTTCTACCTCTCGAAGGTGAAGTATCACCGCACCTTCGTCAAGGATGGACACACAATCGATCGATGCTTCAGCGCGCCAAGATCGTAGCGTAGAGACCATGTTGAGTCTCTTAGGCGCATTCGTGGTCGGCCCCGGACCTTGAGTGCACCTAAGACCAACACGAGGTCTAGGCTTGGTTCTTCGATGGGTTTGTGCAAAGATCGAGGACTTGGTTTTTCCGAAGTTTTCGGTTTTCGTCCTCATCTTGCTTTTCGATCGTGACTTCCGCCGTCCGAGGGTAGATCTCATTTTCCCTATCGAGATAGCTACCATGGCGTGTTCAAGATGTTGCGTGTGCTCGACTCGCTTCCTTCAGCGATCGAACCCAAAGAACAGACTTCGGTCTACTCTTAGACCTTCGCTTTGAGTTACAGAGAGCGAGGGTAGATAGAGGTCGATCGTGCTTGACTACTTCATCGCCGACGTGTTACTCAAGATTGGGTGCCAAAATCATTGTTGATTTATCCCAAGATCGAGACTTTACTCTGCTTGACTCAGTTCGCCGGGTAGGGAAGGAGAAGGTTTGGCTTGTTGACTCGGTTGTTCTCGTCATATGACCGGAGACTCCGCTGGTTCTCCTCCTAGCCCGCGCTCGGTGATGAGTCGATCACCTTCGGAGACACTTCGTCTCGGACGCGTCATCGCCAAAGGTACTGCGGCGTATTAATGCCCTTTTATTCTTAAGGATGTTGCCTTGGTTAGTAAGTCTGCAGACAATTTGCTTTCGGTTTCACCATCGATGACGGTTTCGAGGTGAGCTTTAAGAAAACAATTGCAAAATTCTTGATTATTGGGTAGTCCGGTTTATGGATTTCTCGTTATGGGAGGATCTTTCGTGCTGATTTTTCCGATTCTTCCGTGATCCTCTCCGGTGTTTGGTTGCTTCGAGTCCCGCGATCTCTCTTCTCGCATAGGAGACTTGGTCATATTGATTTGACCATTTGACCCGAAAGTTAGCGACCATGATCTCATTCGTGGTCCGCCAAACTCAAGATGGTCAAAGATCTTGTTTGCACTCCATGCCAAGACGCAAGAAGATGGTTGCCGCTTCTCATCCTCCCCACAAGCATTATGACCGATGACCGGACATTTGCTCCACATGGACACAGCTTGGACCGGCTCGAGTACCAATCAGGAGGGAAGTGGTATGTTCTTGTTGTGGTCGATGACTTCTCGAGGTATTCTTGGGTGTTTTCTTAGCCTCAAGGATGAGACGTTTTCACATTTTCGAGGTCTTTTAGTAGGCTTTCTGTTGAGCTTCCTGGTGCCTTACGAGCGATCCGCAGTGACAATGGCACGGAGTTCAAGAATTCCTACTTTGAGAGTTTCTGTGGTGAGACTAGTGTAGAGCACCAGTTCTCTTCTCCATACGCCCTCAAAGAAATGGCGCTAGGAGAGGAAGAACCGCACCTTGGTCGAGATGGCGTGACAATGCTTGATGAGTACTCTACACCGAGGAAGTTTTGAAATGAGGCCATTGCGACGCGTGCCATGTTTGAATCGAGTTTTTCTTGGGCACTCCTACACCAAGACTTCTTATGAGTCGAGATACTGGCTAAAGCCAGCCGTTTCTCATTTTCGTGTGTTTGGTTGCAAGTGCTTTATCTTGAAGTCGGGAACCTAGACAAGTTCGAGTCACGCCTCTGTGGCGGTATCTTTCTAGGCTACTCGACTTCTTGGCGGGCTTATAGGGTGCAGGCGCGAGTCTAGCAAAATGGTAGAGACTGCGAGGTGACCTTGACGAGGCGGTCACCCCGGGACTAGGCCAGATATCTCGTGTTCTTTAGAGCAGTCCGAGACCATCTTTGTGGATGATGAGGACGATGGAGATGACGGTTGTCACTCCGATCCCGTCCCTCATCCACTCCTTGAGGTGCCGTCTTCCACCGCACCTCGAGGTGATCGACCCTGCCTTCGCTTCCTCTGGAGCTAGTGGCTCTGCCCCGCCTCGTCTGCACACGAGGTAGAGGCCACTTCTTCTTCTCATCCAGACCTCCCGACATATCCGTAAAAGTCATCCTTCAGGCGTGATGATTGGAGACCTTTTGAGCGTGTCACACGCCTAAGTCCGGCTTTTCTCATTTCTGTCTCCATTCTCGCCTTTGTTGCCTCCTTTGAGCCCAAGGATGTTTGTCACGCCTTTTCGATGAGTCTTGGGTCAATGCCATGCATGAGGAATTAGAGAACTTTGAGAGAAACAAGGTCAGTCGCTTGTTGAGCCCCCACGAGGTCACAATATCATTGGAACCAAGTGGGTGTTCAAGAACAAGCAGAGCGAGGATGGGGTTGTCATCCAAACAAGGCTAGATTGGTAGCTCAGGGTTTTCCTGTGTTGAGGGTCTAGACTTGAGGAGACCTTTGCCCTCAGAGCTCGCCTTGAAGCCATTAGAATCTCGCTTGCCTTTGCGGCTTCTAAGGGTTTCAAGCTTTACCAGATGGACGTGAAGAGTGCCTTCCTCAATGGCCTTATTGGGAGGAAGTCTCGTCCGACTGACCTCAGTTTCGAGAACCCCAAATACCCTAACCATGTCTTCAAGCTTTCCAAAGCTACAGATGGATTCTAAGCAGGCTCCCGAGCTTGGTATGAGAGGCTTAAGTCCTACTTGATAAGTCATGGTTTTGAGATGGGTAAAGTTGACAAGACCTTGTTCATCCGTAGGCATGGCATCGACCTTCCGCTTCGTCAGATCTATGTCGATGACATTATCTTTGGCGGCTCTTCCCATACTCTGGTTTCCCAGTTCTCGGATGTCATGAGCACCGAGTTTGAGATGAGTATGATGGGTGAGTTGACCTTCTTCCTTGGTTTCCAAATCAAGCAAGACTCGGGAGGGTACATTTCTTCATCAAGGAAATACACTCGTGACCTCCTGAAGCGCTTCGACATGAGTGATGGGAAGCCTGTGTCGACTCCCATGGCTTCTACAAGTTTATCTTGATCCAGATGAGGATGGCGAACGCTTGATCAAAAGGAGTTTCGCAGCATGATTGGCTCCCTCTTGTACCTCACTGCCTCGAGACCAGACATACATTTTTCTGTGTGTTTGTGCGCTCGTTTTCAGGCTTCTCCTCGCGTTTCTCACCGCCAGGCGGTGAAGCGCATCTTTCAGTACCTGCGAGCGACCATTGACTATGGTATCTGGTACTCTTCCTCCTCCTGTCTTTTCTTGAGAGCCTTTTCGGATGCAGACTTCGCTGGCTGTAGGATAGATAGGAAGAGCACTTCTGGCACCTGCCAATTTCTTGGCACTTCTCTTGTTTCCTGGTCTTCAAGGAAGCGATGCAGTGTTGCTGACCCACCGCAGAGGCCGAGTATGTTGCTGCAGCCAGTTGCTGTAGTCAAGTGCTCTGGATGGCTTCGACCCTGCGGGACTTTGGGTTAGTTATCGATGTTGTTCCACTTTTTGTGATAACACTTCTGCGATTAACATTGCCAAGAACCCAAAGGCAAAGATTCGGACCAAGCACATCGATATTCGCTTCCACTTCCTTAGAGACCATGTAGAGAAGGGCGATATAGTGCTCCGGTTTGGAGAGTGACCACCAGTTATCGACATTTTCACCAAGCCTTTGGATTGTTCGAGGTTTTCACTCTGCGGGAGAGCTTGGGGTGGTTTGTCCTTGGAATTTGTAGTGAGGGGAGCTTTGGGTTTTTTGCTTTACTATATTATTTATGCTCTTGCTCCTTACTATTGCATTGCATTTTGGGTGCATTTGGGATTAGTCCTCCTAGCATAGATTAGAGTGCTTCTTTTGTCTAGTTGTTTAGATTTTGCTCTTATCTTGTGATTCTAGGATCTTGCTTATTAGTCTGTCTCTTCTCACTAGGTTGAGCTTACTCACTTCTTATAGGTTCTAGCAAGGGTTGGGCCACCCTTGGGTAGACAGGAACGTGTTTGCTCCTTAGTGTGTTAGCAGGCGCTTGATAGTCCTAGAGTCATATGGGGTAGATGAGAGTCATCTGAGCCATAGTATTCTCTATATCTTATCTATGCTTTAAGGACCATTGTTTTATGTTTTCTTTGCCGACTTCTCGATTTATTGTTTTGGTTCAAGGAGTTCATTTGGGAGCTTCGAGCTTAATATTGACTTAACTCAACTTGAACTGAAGTTGCATCTAATGTTGAGGGGGAGCTGGATCTTCTGCATTTCTAGCATTCTGCATTGTAATATAACTACATTGAGCCTTGATTATTATCCTGCTATGACATGTTTACAATGCTTTACACCTTGCCATGACTTGTGCTTATTTGCTAGATTTATCATGACTTCATATGTGTAGCCTAGCTTTTGCCATGATAAGATAATTAAAATTGCTCAACTTAAACTAAAACTTGTCATGTTAGCATTTGAGTTTAGTCTTTCTTGAGCTATCCCTTTATGATTCATGCCATGTCAAATAGGCTGAGTAGCGCGTTGAATCTATATTGAGCCTTAAATTGAGTCTGTTTTAGTCTCTTGATGATGCATAAGTTAGTACAACATGCTAAAATGCAAAAGATCTCTTTTGTCTTGAAAAACCGACTTCACCAATTCTTCCCTATGAGACGGCTTGTCATTGCACTTGACATGAACTTAGGGGGAGTTTTGGATGACCTAGACTACCTTCTTAAGCTTCTCGCTTGAAGTAGTCGCATAAGGCTTGAGGTCTAGCACATGATAAAATAAAAATCTGGTTGTCAACAACCTTGAATTTCAAAGAAAATATATCATTTGTGCTCAAATTTGCTTAAAGCTATCAAAAGAATCAAGTACTTAACCAATGTTTCAATCTTGAGCTTATAGCACTCTATTTGGTCTCAATTTAAGCTTCTTAGTTCCGCTTAGCTTATTGACATGGCCTGCATCATCCTTGGATATCTCTAGCGAGACTTTGCTCATTGATGACTTGACTTGCTCACATAATGTACCTCATTTTCAGATTGTCATCTATGTGTTCTAGCTAGCTTATACATATCTTGTCATGATCTAGATAGCCTTTTTATTAAGTTATGGCTTGGTGTATTACATTATGGTCATTCTGGATAATTCTCATGGCTCAAAATGCTTAAATAAACAAACTTCAGCCATTTTCATCCATTAACATGTCATATTCTCTCTATTGCATCTTGATGCGTTTATTGCCAAAAGGGGGAGAATAGAGAAGAAAAAGTCTGTTGGGAACAGTTTAGAGCTTTGGAGATCAATTTGCTCTTTCAGTTGTTGCTCTAGTGTTCCTTCTGTCGACATGGTCAATGTTTCACTCTTCTTCTTTGGACCATGTTGGATTCTTCAAACTCAAACTCAACTTTGCTCTTTTTCGGAGTTTGTCAATATACTCATCAAGGGGGAGATTGAGAGACCATGTGGAGGTCGTCCCGTGTGAGTGATGAGTAGTTGACAAAGGTTTTAGGTCAGTCGAGTTTGGTTTGTGTGGTCGGACCTTGTCGTTCTTGCCGGTTCACGCGTTTGCGTGAAGACAATCGTATTGTCGGGATAATCGAACGGCCGTGTTATGAGCGGTACGATCACAGGCGGTTGTACCGATTGGTAAATGGCGGTTGAAGAATTCCAGAGAAGTTGTTTTTCGAGTTCGGTCTTCATTGGAAATCGGAACGACCGCGAGTTTTGGAGCGACGACCGAGCGCGGTTGATCCGCCGGTAACATGGCGGTTGTACCGATTGTATTGTGAGGTTCGCCATTTTGGTGATTTGAGTTTTGGGATAGGTCATATCAGTGTGTTCATGCATATGTGTTGCATATTGCATGTTTGAGCTAACGTTAGGTCAAGTTGTGAAGAACTTGTTCCGGTTTCGTGTTTCTTGTGCGTGTGGTCTGCAGGACGCCGAGCGGAGTCGTGGCGAGACACGGTGGATGGACTAGGCGCAGTGGCGCCGAGGTCGAACGGTCGGGATGTGTCAAGACGACGTGGACTCGAGGTGGTTGCGGCGTCTTGAGACAAGGGGCGGAAGCTTCCGGAAGGTCTGAAGGGGCGAATCGAAATTCGCAAGGCCGCACAAGCGGGCGGGCTCCGTTGGACTTAAGCGGGCGAACGGGAGGAGACCCGTTAGCCAAGGCTATATAAAGGATTGGAGGGCTGCATGCCCTCTTGAGCACTTGGGTGGAATTAGGGTTTTAGAGTCAAAAGAGGCTTTGTGAGGTTGTTTCTCTTTTGCTCTTTAGTTGTTGAGAGTGGAGGTGTAGGCGGTGGGTGCTCCTCGCTTGTCCCCTTCGTTGCTTCCCTCCTCAAGAATGGATGAGTGTGTGTTCTTGAGGTTTGAGAGTGGGAGAGGATGAGATGAAAGCTTGTAATCATTCCTCTTGTATCAATCATGTATCTCTCTTCCTCTAGATCAATATGAGATGGTGTTTGTTTCATATTTGAACTCTCTGTCATTTCTTTCTTCGATGACCTCTTTTTGAAGATTTCTTGATCCTTTGTTTCTCTGGTTGTTTCTTGCCCCAATCTACCTTGCTATGACGTGTGGGAATACATCTAGGGTGATCTAGATCATCAATCATCCACGAGCAAGTGATTGGATTAGAGGTTTGTTCTTGCCCGGTTTCGCATCCTTCTTCGTTCAAATGCAAAAAGATAGGAACCTTGGAATGGATCTCTGAAATTTTTGATTGGAATAGGTTCCTAGTATCGTTAGGAAGGTGTGGTTCAAATCTCGTAGAGTTTGGCCAAGCGGTTCAAAAGTTACGTTGATTTTCGTTTTGAAACCCGAGCGGATTTTGCCTGTTCCAGGACAATCGGATGAACCGGGCTTAACACTGCGGTTGTACCGGACTGCGGTACAACCGGTCATTTGCCTGCGGTTGTACCGGACTGCGGTACAACCGGCCGTTTGCCTGCGGTTGTACCGATTGTCCTGATTTGTTCGGCTCTTCCTCGTTTTTGTTTGCTGAGCTTTGGGGGTGAGGAGTGGATTCAACATAAGACTTCCTCTGTGCTTAATCATTGATCTTCATAGCTCTCATAGCTATTGGAGTGATTTATAAGTTGAATCCATTCTTTGCGAAAAAGATTAGGTGCTCCTATTCACCCCCTCTAGTCGCTTTTCCGGTCCTTGATTAGGACCTCCTTGGAGATCCTAACCGATTCGGACCTCCTGCTTGGAATTGATCCTCTACCCTAGACCTCCGTGGCGGGTGAGGTTCTCTTACTCGCGGACCTCCCGTTAGCACTCAATCTTGGCCGTTGGACCTCCTCTTTGGAGATCCAACTGCCGTAACCTCCCCTTTGACCCAACTATTTCTAGATTTGGTGGTCCCACCGCCAAAGCTTATCGATTCTATGTTTCCCGCCACACTAGTACCATGAGCATTTAATGCGTGTTGTCGCATTAAATGCAGCCAAGCAAGTGGTCGTTTCTATTGTATGGGGTCATTCTGTGGCACTATTGGTGTCATTTCTAGTCTCCTCCGTAATAAAGACACAATGTCCTTTATCATTTTTCTTTGACACTCCCGTACCTTTCACCTATTTTTCATGCTCACCAAATCATGTACGCATTGAATGGTCTTTTCAATCTCTTTGACTATAACTAGTCCCGGGAGCCCTCCCTTGCCACCTTTTTCACACACTCGACATTATTGCTCACACCCAGTGGCTTCCTGGAGAGCTTCGTTGCCAAGAACATCGCCAGCAGCTTCTCTTCATCATATTATCACCATTGGAGGCTCGGCAGGAGCTTGGGCGTTGACCTCACCATCCAGATTGCCTTCGACCTTCACTGCAACTCATCACCTCCTTCCCTGTTGCTGGTAAGCCTCCTTGTGCACTGATCTGTTCTTGTTCTCATCACCACCGTAAGAGGTTATGCCCATTCCAGGACCTATTCTTTTGGATTCTCCTTGGAACTCCATGGCTTCAGCTTGAGATCACCTCTCGGGATCCTGCGCACTTATCATCATCGGGGTCTTTGGCGTAGGTCATCTCTCTGGTCTTTTGCGAAGACCTTCCTCATTGGGCCTTTCTTCCGTAGGTTAAGACCTCTCCCAAAGAACCTATTTTGAGTATGTGTTGTTTCTGTTAATTAAGTTTTGGAGTTTCTTTTGAAGTTCTCTTGGCTCTTTATTTGGAATTTGGTTTGAGTTGTCTCCTTTCTCCCGTATAGATCGTGAGGACACCGAGGAGCGTGAGAGCTTGAAGAAGAAGACTCTCAAGACGTGAGCAAGACAAGTCATACTCTTGATCATATTGCACCCAATATTTCAATTTACTTATGTTCATTTCAAAGTATAATGCATGCTTATTTCTACCAAGTTATTTCAATACGAGTCTTAAACACATAGTTATGCCTAATTCCTTCATATGGCCAACTTGACATTGAACCAATCTGTTGTCACCTTAGACAAAACCTGGTTAATACTTTAGTGTGAACCAGGAGCCATTGTGAACTTTATGCTTAGTCTTGCTTAGACCAAAAACATTTGATTTGGGAAATCTTTACCTTCATGACCAAATAACGTTTAAAATGTTTTGACCATGACATTGGGTTGTCATGGGAATATGGAATATTGCTGGGGAAGCAAAAGAGTATGGAAATGGATTTAGACTTGGGCGAATTGGTTTGCTTGGTTGGTGCAAGGTTTATGCACGGACTCTATCCTGGCTAAGGTGGAGGTTCAAGGGTTTGTGTTTGTCGCCCAAGTCAGTTGAGGACCGGTCTTTGAGCCGCCAATGCTAGGCCTATGATGGGCTATGCCAAAACCGTGCAACCACATGTCTCCAGTATGGGGCGTGGGACCTAGCTAAGTAAATTGCAGAACTTCCACCGCAGTTAATCCAGTTGGAGGAGTGGGAGGTCTTCTATGGCCGGTGGTCTTTTATGACCTATGTTCCCACTAGTGCAAGAGGGGGCCCAGATCCTGCGGAGCTGAATCCAAAGGAGGCGAAACCTTAGCAAGGAAAGGCTGTGGTGGAACAATGCATTTTAAAGGCTTTGTCATGAACTCTAGACCTCTTACCTTTGGTAGTGAGAGGTGGCATCGACGGATGCCGGACAAACTAGAGGAACTCATGTCGTGTGGGTAAAGTGCACATCCTCGATCGAGTGTAAATCTATTGAATAGCCGTGTCCACGGTCATGGACATCTTTGGCAATGCCACTCGAGTTAGAAGTTGGTTTTGGGTTTCCAAAAGTGTTTAATAACCTGCTTTGGGATTTCTATCCCATGGGTGTTGGGCGAGGAGCCTTGTGACAGAGGGTATCCTTCACCAATTTATTGATGAATGCTATCCAACTGAAAATCAAATTTTGAAATGGATTTTATCTATTAAAACCCTTTGGAACTTAGTAATTGTAATTGAAAGAAACTTGGCTTTATGCAAAGCAACCATAGTATGCCTCATTGTATATCCATGTATGCATGTCATTTTGTTATTCCATGGGTGTGACTTGCGAGCACGGTGGTAGTGCTCACTCTTGCTCAATGCAAAATCTTATCAGAGAAGACAACGGCGGAGAAGAGGAGGACCAGATTAGTAGGTTGTGCCCTCCACCATTTTGCTGTGGTATAGTGGATGGACCTCTGTCTTTGTTCTTTTGTAAGCTTGCTTTTGGCCCAAGGCCACCCCCCTTTTGTAAGCAACTCTTTTGTTATGTTGTAAATAAAGTCTTTGACGTGGATGTTACCATTCTTGTTTGCTGTGAAGAGCTAGCTTAAGATCCTTGGGACTAGCTCAGTTCACTGGGAATCACAGAGTGATCCCCAAGCCTCACGACCTCCTCAGTCAGTCCTGCGACCTCTCTGTGTTGGCCGTGGCGATTGGGATCTCCCGTGACTCCCACTTCCTCGATGGTAATCCAGAGAGAGGTCCTGACAGGTCTCGATGGGTACTACCGGGGGTAGATCCTACCCGAGCCTCGGGAGGTGCCACCGGACCTCCTGGGAGGTCCTAAGGGACGTCCTAGGAGATCCTGGGAGGTCCTCTCGGGTGCCCTAGGGTTGGGTCTCCACAAGAGTGGTATCAGAGCCATTTGACTGCAGGTCGCAACCTAATAGAATTGCCATAGAACTTCAAAGCTTATTTTGTATAAACAAGAAGAATAAAATGTTCTTTCTTACCTGGGTCATCTCTCTACTCTTACCTCCTTAATGGTACTCATCCGTACCCTAATTCAGATCTTATCTGGTCTCTTTCTTTACATTGATTTGCAATACCAAATGGACCTCCTTACCTTTGAAAAATTCTACTAGAGGTCTTTCGGGTTAGGCTTGGTGCTTAAAGACTCCCTCAAAATGGTAAGAAACGAGTAGAACGATGCTCTATTACTATAGTTTTCAAAAAGTTCTTTTCATTGTTTTCCTTGCATTGATCTCCTTGTTGAGTTGGTTGTTTGGGTTAGTCTTACTTAGCCTTTGCTTTTCTTTCCTCGCACTGAGTCTAGCAAAATGGTGACCACCAGAATGGCGGTGGAAGTTCAAGCAACCAAAATAGACAAGTCTGCGAGGAGAACCCGAGAACCCAACTTTGTGGAGTAATCAAAATAGAGGTGTCGAGGCGTGCAAGCAGACCCAACCTCACAGCCGCCACCTCCTCCAGTTGATGGTCTTAGTTGGGCCCAAATAATGGCCAATCAAGCTCAGCTTATAAGCTTGCTGTCTCAATCCATTGCCAACACTCAGTCTTTGCAAGCCGCAGCAGTAGCACAGCCCCAAGCTCAAGTTCCACCTCCTCCAAGGTCCAGCATTGCAGAGTTTATGAGGCTGCGCCCTCCAACATTTTCCAGCAGCACTGAGCCAATAGAAGCTGATGATTGGCTCAGGACAGTGGGCAGGAAATTGGACATGGTGCAATGCACAGATCATGAGAGAGTTCTTTTTGCTTCTCACCAGCTTAGTGGACCAGCATCTGAGTGGTGGGATAACTTTAGTCAATCTCATGCTGATGCCTGTGCCATCACATGGGATGAGTTTATCTTGACTTTTCGTCGTGCCCATATTCCTCCGGTGTGATGTCTTTAAAAGGACAGAAGTGCAGACTTTAAAACAAGGCAACCGGCCGTGAATGAGTATTTGCATAAATTTAATCAATTGGCAAGATATGCCCTGTGAGATGTTGCCACGGATGAAAGTAAGCAAGAGCACTTTTGGAAGGGCTTAATGATGAAATTTCCACCTTGTTTCTCAAGAGCATTTCGATTTTCATCAACTTGTAAGCAAGGCCATTCGGCAGAAAGTAAGCTCCAACAGATGGAAGGCGAAAAAGGAAGAAGTCGGCCTGAGAGGTTTGGCTCGAGGTTTTCCTAAGTCTAAGACCTCCCGGCCTCGGTCCTCCCATCATAAGGTCTCTCGGACCTCTTCTCGCAAAGACCTCCAAAGACAATGCAAAGACTCAAGCAAATCAAGCCAAACATAAGGCCTCCTCTGGAAGTCGGTTCAAAAGAAGTCCTCCACGACCTTCTTCTTTGGAGTGACTTGTTTCTTTTGTAATGAGGTGGGGCACTATGCTAGTAGGTGCCCAAAGAAGCAGCAAGCACCTGCCCCAGCTCGATCTGGTCAAGGTGTCTCAGCACAGGGCAGCGCCTCAAGTGTGAAGCCAAAACGATCTCACAAAAGGCGGGTCACTCATGTCACTACCAAGAAGCTCAAGCGACACCGATGTAGTCTTGGGTATGTTCCTTGTCAACTCCATACCAAAGATTGGTTTTATTTGATTAGGGAGCTTCCCATTCTTTTGTTTCAAGCAAGTTTGTGGGGAAGTATGGGTTATCTATAATCCTCTAGTTAACCCTATAATAATTCATGCTCGGGCACGGATATGAGGACTAGTACCTCTGCCCAAACCTTACCTTAGAGATTTCGGAGTACCTTTCCAAGCGATTTAATAGTTACGCAATCTCAAGGTCCGGATGTGATTCTTGGAATGGATTGGTTAGCCAAGAATAGAGTGCAGATAGATTGTGCCACCCGGTCCATATCACTTATAAATGACCAGGAGTACAAGTGGAATATAAGTCCAAGACCTCCCTAGAACAAAACCTATTTCGACTAGTGTGAAAGAAGTGAAGATGGAAGACCTCCAAAGGGTGGTGGGTGAGTATTTAGATGTGTTCTCGAAGAGCTACGGTATGCCACAGATAGGGATATATCATTCCTAATTGACTTAGTCCCTGGGACGGCACCCATCTCAAAAAGGCCTTATAGGATGCCTGTGAATGAATTGGAAGAGTTAAAGAAGCAGATCAAAGAACTGAAGAACAAAGGATTTATTAGACCAAGTTCTTCACCATGGGGAGCACCTGTGCTATTTGTCAAAAAGAAAGACAATAGCCTGAGGATGTGTGTAGACTATAGATCACTCAATGAGGTCACCATTAAAAACAAATATCCTCTGCCAAGGATAGATGACCTCTTTGATCAACTAAAAGGAGCAAGTGTGTTCTCTAAAATTGACCTAAGGTGCAGGTATCATCAATTGAAGATTAGGACGAAGACATTCCCAAAGCGCCTTTACCACAAGGTATGGACTATATGAGTTCCTTTGTGATGTCATTTGGATTGACAAATGCACCAGCCTATTTCATGAGTATGATGAACAAAGTATTCATGGACTTCCTAGACAAGTTTGTGGTGGTGTTTATTGATGACATCCTTGTCTACTCCAAGAATGAAAAAGAACATGAAGACCATCTCAGAACTGTTTTGGGAAGACTTAGAGAGCAGCAGCTCTATGCTAAGTTTAGCAAGTGTGAAATCTGGTTAAAGCAAGTAGCCTTTCTTGGCCACATCATTTCGGCCAAGGGAGTGGCTGTAGACTCTTCAAAAGTGGAAGCTGTGCTAGATTGGAGACCCCCCAAGACAGTGACTGAAGTGAGAAGTTTTCTTGGTCTAGCTGGCTATTATAGAAGATTTATTGAAGGTTTTTCCAAGGTTGCTAGGCCTCTCACCCAGCTCTTGAAAAAGGAGAAGAAATTTGAATGGACCAAAGCCTGTGAGCAAAGCTTTCAGGAATTGAAGAAAAGGCTTGTCACATTTCAGATCCTAGTCTTGCCAGACATCCATAGAGACTTTGAGGTATTTTGTGATGCATCCCATCAAGGTCTTGGATGTGTGCTAATGCAAGATGGAAGGGTAGTAGCATATGCATCTCGACAGTTGAGATCTCATGAAGAGAACTACCCAACACATGATCTAGAGTTGGCGACTATTGTGCATGTTTTGAAAATCAAGGTCACTACCTTATTGGTAATCATTGTGAGATATACACAGACCACAAAAGTTTGAAATACATCTTTACACAACCGAGCTCAATTTGAGACAAAGGAGATGGTTGGAATTAATTAAAGATTATGACCTTGGGATTCATTATCACCCGTGCAAAGCCAATGTAGTGGCGAGATACCTTGAGCCGAAAAAGATTATTGCAATACCTTGTTGGTTCAAGAACAACAACCGAAGTGTATGAAGAGTTGAAGTACCTCAACTTGAAAATTGTAAAGCAAGGATGTGTAAACACCTTAGTGGTGCGTCCAACCATTAGGACCAAATTAAAGAACATCAAGGAGAAGATGAAGACATCCAAGAAATTAAGAAGAACATGAGGAGAGGTAAGGCCCTGTGTTTCTCTGTAGATGAACAAGGGATAGTGTGGTTTGGCAATGAATTTGTGTGCCCAATCATCGGGACATCAAGCGACTCATCTTGGGGAAGGCCACGGATCACCTTATTCTATCCATCCGGCAAAGACCAAGATGTATCAAGACCTCAAAGAAAGGTATTGGTGGGTTAGCATGAAGCAAGATATTGCCAAATATGTCTCTCAAATGTGATGTATGTCGAGGGTTAAAATTTGAACACCAAAGGCCGTAGGTTGTTACAACCATTGCCGATCCCCGAATGGAAATGGGAGCAGTAGGCATGGACTTCATTACTGGATTGCCTAGCACCCAAACGGGCTTTGATTCCATTTGGGTGGTAGTTGACCGGTTGACCAAGGTAGCCCATTTTATACCGGTCAAGACCACCTATAAGAGTGATAAACTAGCAGAATTGTATATGGCAAGAATTGTTTGCTTACATGGGGTACCCAAAAGAATAGTTTTTGCACGAGGGTCGCAGATTCACTTGAGGTTTTGGAAAAGCTTACATGAAGCTCTCGGTACTAAGCTCAATTTTAGTACCGCCTATCACCCTCAAACCGATGGGCAAACTGAGAGAGTGAACCAAATCCTGGAAGACATGCTCAGGGCTTGTGCATTGGATTTTAGGAAGAGTTGGGACAAGAACTTACCTTATGCTGAATTTTCTTACAATAATAGCTATCAAACTAGTTTACAAATGTCCCCTTTCGAAGCTCTATATGGTAGACCTTGTAGAACACCCCTCCTATGGGATGAGGTTGGAGAACATCAACTTTATGGGCCAGACCTAGTTAAAGAGGCTGAAGACAAGGTGAAGCTAATAAAGGAGCGTTTGAAAGTGGCTCAGTCTCGACAAAAAAGCTATGCTGATAACCGTCGAAGAGATTTGTCCTTTGAGGTTGGAGACTTTGTATACCTTAGAGTGACACCACTTAGGGGAGTTAGAAGATTTCGGACTAAAGGAAAGCTTGCACCAAGGTTTGTCGGCCCATACAAGATCATGGACAGAATTGGTGAAGTCGCTTATCAATTAGAGCTCCCAGAATCCCTCTCGGCTGTGCACAATGTCTTTCATGTGTCCCAATTAAGGAAATATCTTCGGGTGCCAGAAGACCACACATCACTAGAGAATTTCGATCTTCAAGAAGACCTTACCTATGTGGAGCAGCCAATTAAAATTCTGGATGTTGCAGAAAGGGTTACCAGGAGCCGGATTATCAGATCCTACAAGGTGCAATGGAGTCATCATCCAGAAAGTGAAGCTACATGGGAGAAGGAAGAAGACCTCAAGGCTAATAACCCCTACCTCTTTACTGGTCCTGTTTGAATCTCGGGTCGAGATTCTTTTAAGGGGGGTAGGTTTGTAACATCCTGATTTTTCAAGTCCTTTTAAAATTGTAAAACAAAATAAAACTATTTTTGTTTTGATGAGAATTCATAGTTGGTTCGTTGGAGAGGTTTAAGTTTCATGTTGTCACCCTTACGTATGTTGGCCGTTCTCCCTCGGTCCCTCTCTTTTGTGTTATGTTGGTTTAGACCTTCTCGTGGTTGGACCTCCCAGTGGTCCTTGAAGTTAGACTCTCCTGGGGGGGCTCAGACCTTTCTCAATGGGGCGTGCCCTTACGTCCAGATCTCTCTCTGAGCTAGATCTCTTTGGATCTCTTTGTTGGTTCGAATCTCTTTGGTTCAGACCTCCTCCTTAGGTCTAGACCTCCTCTTGGTTAAACCGTGCCTATATGTTTAGGCCTCCTTTGAATTCAAGTCCTTTGGACCTCCCCATCCATTGGACCTCCTTACTCGCTTAGCTTAGGAACCACGACCTCCAAAGATTTCCTCCAGAACCTTTAGGACCTCCTATGATGAGATCCTCACCGCCAGGACCTCCCATTGTGGAGATCCTAGCGATCAGGACCTCCCCTGGTCAACTCAGTTCTCTAGACCTCCTCGAGCCTGTGGAACCTCTTTTCATGAGAGCCTAAGCGATAGGACCTCCCGTTGGTGAGATCCTACCGTCGGGACCTCCTTTTGCAAGGATCCTCGGCCGGGACCTCCTTGATGGGATCTTGGTTGTTAGAACCTCTTGTCGCAGAGACCTCCTCAGAATCTGGACCGTTAAGACCTTTCCTTGAGATCTTAATGACCCAGACCTCCTCTTTGAACATCTGGACCGTTAAGACCTCCCCTGGAGATCTTAACCGTCGCATTCTCCTCGTTAGCGATTCGATCGTTAGGACCTCCCTTGGAGATCCTAACCGCTCGCATTCTCCGTTGGAATTGATCCTACTGACCCTAGACCTCCGTGGCGGGTGAGGTTCTCTTACCTCGCGGACCTCCCCGTTAGCACTCAATCTTGGCCGTTGGACCTCCTCTTTGGAGATCCAACTGTCAGAACCTCCCCCTTTGACCCAACTATTTCTAGATTTGAGTGGTCCCACCTGCCAGGCTTACCGATTCTATGTTTCCCCGCCACACTAGTACCATGAGCATTTAATGCAGGTATTGTCGCATTAAATGCAGACAAGCAAGTGGCTGTTTCTATTGTATGGGGTCATTCTGTGGCACTATTGGTGTCATTTCTAGTCTCCTCCCGTAACAGTACACAATGTCCTTTATCATTTTTCTTTAACACTCCCATACCTTTCACCTATTTTTCGTGCTCACCAAATCATGTACGCATTGAGTGGTCTTTTCAATCTCTTTGACTATAACTAGTCCCGGGAGCCCTCCCTTGCCACCTTTTTCACACACTCGACATTATTGCTCACACCCGGTGGCTTCTCGAGAGCCGTTGCCAAGAACATCGCCTTGACTTCTCTTCATCATATTATCACCATTGGAGGCTCGGCAGGAGCTTGGGCGTTGACCTCACCATCTAGATTGCCTTCGACCTTCACTGCAACTCATCACCTCCTTCCCTGTTGCTGGTAAGCCTCCTTGTGCACTGATCTGTTCTTGTTCTCATCACCACCGTAAGAGGTTATGCCCATTCGAGGACCTATTCTTTTGGATTCTCCTTGGAACTCCATGGCTTCAGCTTGAGATCACCTCTCGGGATCCTGCGCACTTATCATCATCGGGGTCTTTGGTGTAGGTCATCTCTCTGGTCTTTTGCGAAGACCTTCCTCATTGGGCCTTTCTTCCGTAGGTTAAGACCTCTCCCAAAGAACCTATTTTGAGTATGTGTTGTTTCTGTTAATTAAGTTTCGGAGTTTCTTTTGAAGTTCTCTTAGCTCTTTATTTGGAATTTGGTTTGAGTTGTCTCCTTTCTCCGTATAGATCGTGAGGACACCGAGGGCGTGAGAGCACCTCAAGAAGAAGACTCTCAAGGCAAATGAGCAAGGCAAGTCATACTCTTGATCATATTGCACCCAATATTTCAATTTACTTATGTTACTGCTTTCAAAGTATAATGCATGCTTATTTCTACCAAGTTATTTCAATACCCGTCTTAAACACATAGTTATGCCTAATTCCTTCATATGGCCAACTTGACATTGAACCAATCTGTTGTCACCTTAGACAAAACCTGGTTAATACTTTAGTGTGAACCAGGAGCCATTGTGAACTTTATGCTTAGTCTTGCTTAGACCAAAAACATTTGATTTGGGAAATCTTTACCTTCATGACCAAATAACGTTTAAAATGTTTTGACCATGACATTGGGTTGTCATGGGAATATGGAATATTCTTTGGGGAAGCAAAAGAGTATGGAAATGGATTTAGACTTGGGCTAATTGGTTTGCTTGGTTGGTGCAAGGTTTATGCACCGGACTCTATCCTGGCTAAGGTGGAGGTTCAAGGGTTTGTGTTTGTCGCCCAAGTCAGTTGAGGACCGGTCTTTGAGCCGCCAATGCTAGGCCTATGATGGGCTATGCCAAACCGTGCAACCACATGTCTCGGTATGGGCGTGGGACCTAGCTAAGTAAATTGCAGAACTTCCACCATGATTAATCCAGTTGGAGGTGGGAGGTCTTCTATGGCGGTGGTCTTTTATGACCTATGTTCCCACTAGTGCAAGAGGGGCCCGAGATCATGAGTGAATCCAAAGGAGGCGAAACCTTAGCAAGGAAAGGCTGTGGTGGAACAATGCATTTTAAAGGCTTTGTCATGAACTCTAGACCTCTTACCTTTGGTAGTGAGAGGTGGCATCGACGGATGCCGGACAAACTAGAGGAACTCATGTCGTGTGGGTAAAGTGCACATCCTCGATCGAGTGTAAATCTATTCGAATAGCCGTGTCCACGGTCATGGACATGCTGGCAGCGGCCACTCAGAGTTAGAAGTTGGTTTTGGGTTTCCAAAAGTGTTTAATAACCTGCTTTTGGGATTTCTATCCCATGGGTGTTGGGCGAGGAGCCTTGTGACGGAGGGTATCCTTCACCAATTTATTGATGAATGCTATCCAACTGAAAATCAAATTTTGAAATGGATTTTATCTATTAAAAACACCTTTGGAACTTAGTAATTGTAATTGAAAGAAACTTGGCTTTATGCAAAGCAACCATAGTATGCCTTCATTTGTATATCCATGTATGCATGTCATTTTGTTATTCCATGGGTGTGACTTGCGAGCACGATGGTAGTGCTCACTCTTGCTCAATGCAAAATCTTATCAGAGAAGACAACGGAGAGAAGAGGAGGACGGGGCAGTAGGTTGTGCCCTCCACCATTTTGCTGTGGTATAGTGGATGGACCTCTGTCTTTGTTCTTTTGTAAGCTTGCTTTTGGCCCAAGGCCACCCCCTTTGTAAGCAACTCTTTTGTTATGTTGTAAATAAAGTCTTTGGCGTGGATGTTACCATTCTTGTTTCTTTGTGAAGAGCTAGCTTAAGATCCTTGGGACTAGCTCAGTTCACGCTGGGAATCACAGAGTGATCCCCAAGCCTCACGACCTCCTCAGTCAGTCCTGCGACCTCTCTGTGTTGGCCGTGGCGATTGGGGATCTCCCGTGACTCCCACTTCCTCGATGGTAATCCAGAGAGGTCTGACAGGGTCTCGATGGGTACTACCGGGGGTAGATCCTACCCGAGCCTCGGGAGGTGCCACCGGACCTCCTGGGAGGTCCTAAGGGACGTCCTAGGAGATCCTGGGAGGTCCTCTCGGGTGCCCTAGGGTTGGGTCTCCACACCCGACACCGCCGTTGCTGTGACACCCTGATTTTCAGAACCTTTTTGAAAATTTTCAAAATAAAAAGAACCATTTTGTTTTGATGAGAATTCAAAGCTTAACCCGAAATTTCATAATGGATTTAAGTTGACTAACTCAAACTACAACTAAAGTTCCTTGTTGGTTTGCTGAGTTATTGGAGTTTTGATGGTCTTTCCCTCCCTATCCATCTTTTACCCATCTCTGGTCTAGACCTCCCTTCGTCTGAGATCTAATGGCCCATACCTCTCCTTCGTTGGATCCAAAGGTTCGGACCTCCTTTGTGATGTCCTCCCCTGGTCCAGACCTCCTTGGGTCTAGACCTCCCAAACGCTTGGACCTCCCTGGGTCCAATTCTCCCTCTCGAGTCCTCTATGGCTTGCAACCTCCCCAAGCCTGCGCCACCCTTTTGTGCATCCGAGCTCCTTTGGAATCCTATTGAAGCGTTTTGGGTTTACTTGACTTTCCCTCGCCGTTTGTATATTTGAAACCTTCTCTGGAGGTTCCCTTCAGTATCAGCCCGGTACTACCACCCGCACCATGCGGTACTACCGCTTCTTCGGACCTCCCCTTACCTTTATTGGACCTCTCCGCATCCTTCAGGATCTCTCCATGTCCTCTAGGACCTCCCCTTACCTTTATTGGACCTCTCCGCGTCCTTTAGGACCTCTCCATGTCCTTTAGGACCTCCCCTTATCTTTATTGGACCTCTCCGCGTCCTTTAGGACCTCTCCATGTCCTTTAGGATCTCCCCTTACCTTTATTGGACCTCTCTGTGTCCTACCGGACCTCCCCAGGTCCTCCAGGATATCCTCCCTATCTATTTCCACCTCTATCAAATGTGAGTCGTCCGATTTGCATTGGACGGTTTGATCCTAGTGAGACGTTCGGATGGTCCGAACGTCCCACCTTCTCTGAGCCCTTAGATCTTCGTTGGATGGTCCGATTTATTGTGACGTTCGGACGGTCCGAATGTCCTAGCCATTTTGGACCACCCGATTTAGTTCTAAGGCTGAGATCCTGCGCTAGCTCTAGTGGTCCGAACGTCCCACCCTCCTCCTGAGCCTTAGATCATTCTGGGCGGACCGATCGAAATCCAGCGGTCTCGACCTCCTCCTTGTACGTCTGGACCATTAAGACCTCCCCCTTGGAGATCTTAACCGTCCAGACCTCCTCTTTATATATCTGGACCGTCAAGACCTTCCCTTCGGAGATCTTGGCCGTCCAGACATCCCATTTGGCAGATCCGATCGTGAGGACCTCCCCTTGGAAATCCTAATCGTTCAGACCTCCCCTGGATTTGATCCTACGGCTCTAGACCTCCCTTGCGGGTGAGGATCTCCTTTTACCTTCGCAGACCTCCCCGTTTGCAATTGATCTTGACCGTTGGACCTCCCTTTTGGAGATCCAACCGCCAGGACCTCCCTCGCGGGCGAGGACCTCCGCCTTGCCCTAGCGGACCTCCTCTAATGTGTTTAATCTTGACCGTTGGACCTCCCTTTTGGAGATCCAACCGTCAGGACCTCCCTCGCGGGTGAGGACCTCCTCCTTGCCCTGGCGGACCTCCTCTGATGTGTTTAATCTTGGCCGTTTGGACCTCCCCTTTGGAGATCCAACCGTCAGGACCTCCCCCTATGGGCGGGGATCTCCCCTTGTTCACTGCAAGACCTCCTCAAGGTCAGTGCAGGACCTCCTCTACGGGTCTTGGCTGCCCCACTGGGCAGTTACACCCAGTTTTCTTTATCTTTGACTGTGTCCTTGGGCAGGGAAGTCTTCACCGCATTTAATGCGTGTTATATCACATTAAATGCCCTCACCTTTACAGTACTCATGTCATACCGATTGTCACATTCCTTGCCTACTTCCGTTGTCCTATTTACCAACTCCTGATGACCCTATCCTGGGTCATGTGCATTGGCTTCCACTATATATAGTTGGGAAGCCCTCCTTTCTCACTTTCTTCTCCATTCTCCTCTTTATCTCAACCGAGCCTACCTTAGACCTCCCTCCAAGTTCATGGACCTCCTCTCTTGACTCTCTGGACCTCCTCCAACAAGCTCGTTGGATCTCCTCTTGACTTTCCAACCTCTCTGTTGGTTTTGTCTTTAAGTTTATTTGGAGTTCTTTAGATCTTGTTTGAACTTTATTTGAGTCATTTGGTCTTCACGTGTAGATTGTCAAGACCGTGGGGAGCCCGAGTTCAGTGAGGGAGAGGGAGCAGCTCAAGACTTTGAGCAAGGCAAGTTACACTCTTGATCATGTTGCACCCAATACTTCAAATTACTTATGTTGTTTTCAAAGTTGTATGCATGCTTAATTCACTAAGATATTTCAATGCCTACCTTTAAATTCGTAGTTATGCCTACTGCTTGGTATGACCTCTATCTATGTTGAATCAACCTCATTGTCACCCTAAATAAAACCTGGTTCTTGCAATAGTGAGAACCCGTAGCTCTTGAAAAATGAAATGCTTAGTAATGCTTAGACCAAAATCTTGATTTGGGAGTTTTGACTAAAAATATCACTTAATCAAATAATTTGAGCCGGGGCATTGGTGTGCCATGGAGATTTCGGCCATGACATTGGTGTGTCATGGATGTCTTACTTATGGCCATGGCATTGGTGTGCCATGGAGAATTGAAAAGCAAAATAAATGAAAAATGGATTTGATTTGGTAAGTCGGTTGTTTGGTTGGTGCATGTCTATGCACGAGGGTCGTGTGATCCGATGCCCCAGGGTTGAGGTTTGTCGCCCAAGTCGGTTAAGGACCAGTCTTTGAGACACCACTTGCTAAGCCTATAATGGGCTACGCCAAAATTGTGCAACCACATGTCTCCAGTGTGGGGCGTGGGACCTGGCTAACTAATTTGCAAAGCTCTATCGTGGTTCATCCTGTGGATACGGTGGGTTTGTCATGTTATGACTAGTTGTAGTCCCACCTGGCATAAGAGGGAGCACCCCATTAACCCGGCGGGTTTCTATCCAAAGGGGGGATCTGCGAAACCTTAATGGGGGTGGATTGCGGTGGAGCAATGCATTGTAAAGGCCTTGTCATGTGCTCTAGGCCTCTCACCAAAGGAAGTGTGAGGTGGTATCGACGGATACCAAACAAACTAGAGAATTCATGTCATGTGGGTAAAGTGTACAACCTCTGCAGAGTGTAAATCTATTCGAATAGCCGTATCCACGGTCAGGGACATGCTGGCAATATCACTCAAAGTTAGCTCTTGGTTTTGGTTTTCAAAAGGAATATTGACACTGGTTTTGGTGGTTTGACCAAATTGGGTTTTGGGGCGGGAAGCCATGTGCGGGAGGGTATCCTTCACCATCCTTATGTGAATGTTATCCAACTGAAAATATATTTGCAAAAATAAATTTTATCTATTGTAACCTGCCTTGAAACTTAATACTTGTATTTGAAATAAAATTGGCTTTATGCAAATCAACCCTAATATGCTCTCCTTTCATATATCCCTATGCATGTCATTTTGTTAATTGACGGGTGTAACTTGCGAGCACGGTTGTTGTGCTCACTCTTGCTTGATTCATGAATTGAGCAGATGAAGACTCCTATGATGACGAAGATGATCAACTCAATTAGGCCGCGCCCTCCAGCCAGTCACCTGTGGTGTAATGGGTGGACTATGTCTTTTGTTTTTCGCTGCGTTTGTGTGCTCTCAGTTGCTGGAGCTTGTAAGCAACTCTTGTAATCAAACCTCCTTTTGTTGTTAATAAAACTGTTGTGGATGTCTATGTTATCACTTGCTTGCTGTGAGAACTGGTCGATGATCCCTGGGGACCAGTTTGGATCGTAGTGGACTGAAGGCTCGTCCTCAAGCCCCACGACCTCCTCGGGTTGGCTCCTCTCGAACCTCCCTCGAGTAGCGCGTGGTGCTTGAGGAGGTCTGAGGTCCAACGACCTCCTCGGGCCAGGACCCCAGACCTCCGGGTGGTTTATCGGACCTCTCGGGAGGTCTGGAGGTCCTAGCGGGATGTCCTCTCGGGACGTCCTGGGAAGTCCTGCGGACCTCCCGGGAGGTCTGAGGACCTCCGAGTGTTTGGGCCGGTCGTGGCGAGCTTGCCGTCCGACCCGACGTTGCCGTCCCTTGACGCTCGACCCGAGGATAACACGGGCCGAGCCCACAATGCGCCGTCGTCGTCATCGCTATCCGCACGGGCTGTCGCCGTTCCGCTTGGGCTGAGACCGACATAAGGAAACCGTGGATGGTTTTATTTTAAAAGAGTTCGGTTCCAAAAAAATAAAAAATAATAAATAATAAAAACAGAACGTCGATCTAACCGCCGCGTCATCCAGCATTGTCTGTTAGACTTCGTTGCCTTGGTCGCCGCACCGTCTAGCGCCGCCTACCAATGCTTATGTTCCATCAGTTGTGATCCCATTCTTGGGAATAAAGCTTTATGGGACAAACTACATGTTGTGGTCTTCACTTATGGAGATCATGTTCGATGGTCTCTACATCTAGGGACATATCACTGGTGCTTGACCTTGTCTGTCGTCGTCGGTTCAGCTTCCTCCCAGACAACCTACTTCTACACCTCCTGCAGAAGATGAGGTCGTCAAGAAGGAGGCAAAGGCCGCTGCCGCCGCTGCCGACACTGTTGATGATGCCTTTCAGTATGCCATAGACGCTTTTGAGCGTTGGTGTACTGATGAGGCCCGTTCGAGCCATCCTGGTCGTTAGCGTCGACGACTCCATCCAGCCAGATATTGTTGGTATGCGTTCCACTTGTTAGATCCGGGAGTACTTGCGCCAGTGAAACTAGCAGAGTAGCGATGCTCGGTTCTTTTCTCTTTAGCGTGAGTTGGAGATGCTTCGGCAGGAGGACTCCTCTGTCGACGACTTCTTTCGAGCCTTGGCCAGTCTCTGGCGTTAGTTGGACGAGCTGGCTTCTCCACTCTGCCAGGAGTGTCATAAGGTGCATAAGGAGGATCGTGACCGTCTTTGCCTTTATGACTTTGTCTGCCGTCTTTGCCCAGAGTTTGAGCCTATCAGGGCTCAACTGCTGAGTCACTCACCATGACCGATAATCACAGATGCTCTTTCGACGCTTCGTGCTGAGGAGCTTCGCCGCAGGTTAGCAACATAGTTTGTTTCGACTACGTTTGCTACCCCTTCTTCTTCGACTACACCGACGGTTTCTACTTCGAATACAGTTCCTCCTCAGGTGTTTGTTTCCGCTCTTGTTTTTACAACAACTGGGGTTCAGTACAATTATTTCAAGAACTTTGGGCATGACTACTAGAGTTGTGCGGTGCGAAAAAAGCAGAACAAGGCATGTGGGGGTGGACGATCCAAGGGGGCCAGGGAGGCTCTTCCTCGACGGGAGGATCGAGACCTTTTCGGCGAGGTGACTCTATTCAGTAGCTTTGTCAGGCTCTACTTCAGCAGCTCTCTCATAGCTCAGCAGATTCTGTCAGTCTAGCTCAGATGTCTCCTCCATGCACTTCTTGGGTTCCGGATTCTGGTGCCTCTTTCCACATGATACTGGACTTCACATCTCTTATTTCAGTAGAACCTCCTATTTTTCCTATCTCTATTCAGACGGCTGACGGTACTCCTCTGTCTATCAGTTGTCAAAGTACTATTTTGTCTACTGACTTTTCTATTCCAGTTGTTTCCCATGTTCCCCAGCTTACCATGCAGCTTCTCTCAGTGGGTCAGCTCACCGATCTCGGTTGTAGGGTTGGTTTTGACTCTCACACCTGTTTTTTCTAAGACCGACAGACAGAGATGGTACTTGGGACTGGCCGAGATTGTCAGAGTCTCAACATCCTTGATCGCCTCCACCATTTGTCCACTTCAATTGCTCCTATCACCTCTACGTCTACCTCCACCACCACTGCTGCCATCACCTCTGGAATTTTTGCATAGTGACATCATCGTCTAGGTCACTTGTGTGGGTCTCGCCTTTCTTCATTAGTTCGTCAGAGTGTTCTTGGACATGTTACTGTTGACACGGTCATATTTTGTCAGGGTTGTAAGCTGGGCAAGCGGCTACAACTTCCTTATCATTCTAGTGAATCCTTGTCTTCTCGTCATTTTGACTTAGTTCATTCATGTGTATGGGGGCATGCGCCAATTATCTCTAAAGGCGGGCATAAGTTTTATGTGATCTCCATTGATGATTATTCATGTTTTACATGGCTTTTCCCTATGTCTAATCGTGATCAGTTTCTTGAGATCTATCGTAGCTTTACAACGATGGTTTATACTCAGTTTGATTCTTTCATCTATACTTTTTTACTGTGATTCTGCTGGCAAGTATTGTTCTAGCGCTTTTAGATAGTTTCTTTCTGAGTAGGGCACTCTTTACCAGTCTTCTTGTCCTGGTGCCCATACTTAGAATGGGGTCGCTGAGCGCAAACATTATCATTTGATTGAGACAACCCGCACTCTTCTTCTTGCCTCTCACGTTTCACCATAGTTCTGGGCTAAGATTGTTTCTACAGCTGCATATCTCATCAATATGCTGCCTCCTACTGCTCTTAAGGGTGTCAGTCCTATAGAGTATCTCTACTCTCGAGCCCCCTAGTACACTCACCTTCGTGTTTTTTTTGCGACATTTGTTTTGTTCTACTGCAGCCTCGTGAGTGCACCAAATTATCGACTCAGTCAGTTGAGTGTGTGTTTATTGGTTATAATTCTGAGCATAAGGGTTATCGTTGCTATGATCCTTCTGCTCGACAGATCAGGATCTCACAAGACGTTGTGTTTAACGAATCTCGACCTTTCTTCTATCGAGATTCAGCTCTTTGTCCTATTTTCATCGTTGAGACGATTTCATGGTTGTCTCTTTCTAACTCTTCACCCATTTCTCCACTATCACAGTCTTCCTCTAGTCTGTCTCCAATGGTTCCTTATATACCACCGCCTCCGATGTTGCCTCCTACATCACCGCCTCCTGTTCCTGCAGCACCACCGTCTTTTTTATCTGGTATTCACTACTCTAGGCGTCTTCATCCTTCACCAGTCTCCTCTCTTGGTATCTTACCAAAACCTACATCTGATCCTTCTGATGATGCTCCCCATTACGTCCTTCGTAACCGTACATCAATTCGACCTCCTGATCGTCTTGGATTTGCTCCGATAGCTCATGCTCTCTTTGTCACTGAGACTAGTTCTTACCATGAGGCTGTTCCTCATTCTGAGTGGTAGCTCGCTATAGCAGAGGAGCTTGGTGCTCTTTGACGTACGAAGACTTGAGATATTGTACCGACACCTGTGCTTGCTCGCCTTATCACATGCAAGTGGATGTACAAGATTAGGACCTGCAAGGCTCGTCTTGTGGCTCGCGGTTTTCAGCAGAAGTATGGTCATGATTACGATGAGACTTTTGCCCCTGTTGCCCATATGACCACTGTTCACACTCTTGTTGCGGTTGCTTCTGTTCACTGGTGGTCTATCTCTCATCTGGATGTTAAGAATGCATTTCTTAATAGCGTTTTGCATAGGGACGTCTACATGTAGCTACCACCTAGGTATTCTGTTCCCGATAGGCACATCTGTCGTATTTGTCGTGCTCTTTATGGCCTCAAGTAGGCTCCTTGTGCCTGGTTTGCGTGTTTTACCTCAGTGGTTACCGCTGTCGGTTTCACTGTCAGTTCCCACGATCTTGCTCTTTTTGTCCATATCTAATCTCGAGGTAGGACACTGCGTGTATGTTGGTGATATGATCATCACTGGTGATGATTCCTCATTCATCATGTATGTGAAGAAGCATCTCAGTGAGTACTTCTGATGACCGATCTTGGTTCTCTTACGTACTTCTTTGGGATTGAGGTCTCTTCCACGCTTGAGGGCTACTACCTCTCCCATCAAAAGTATGTCTAGGATCTTCTTGATCGGTCTGGTCTGATTGACACTCGCACTGTCGAGACTCCCATGAAGTTACCCCTTCAGCTTCGTGCCACTGATGATGATCTTCTTGAGGATCCTACTCGATATCATCATTTTGTTGGGAGTTTGATGTATCTTGTGAGCACTCGTCCTAATATTGCTCATACTGTTCATGGCTCGTTCTATCTATCTTCACTACAATCACCTTCTTTATGTTCTTCGCTACTTGCGTGAAACTATCTCTCGTCTTTTGTTTTTCCTTAGCTCCAACCCACTATAGCTTCAGGCGTACTCTGATACAACCTAGGCTAGTGATTCTTCTGATTGTCGTTCTCTTTCTGGTTACTGTGTTTTTCTTGGCTCCCTGATTGCCTAGAAGACAAAGAAGACGACTGCAGTTTTCCGTTTAAGTGCAGAAGCTGAGTTAAGAGTTATGACACTAGTGACAATAGATGTTATTTGGTTGAGGTGGCTGCTTGCAAATTTTAGAGTGCTTGTGTGGGACCAACAACTCTTTTGTCTGACAGTACAGGTACTATCAGTATTGCTCGTGGCCTAGTGAAGCATAAGTTCACCAAACACATTGGTGTGGATGCTTCATACACTCTCACAGGTGCAGAAGGAAGTATTTGTTTTACAGTTTGTGCTCTTAGAGTTACAGATTGCTGACTTCTTCACGAAGCCACAGATTATGATATAATATTTGTATTTTCTCTCAAAACTCAGTGTGTATGATCCACTATAAGTTTGATGAGTGTTAGAATAGAAATTTCTTTGTATTTTTTTATATGCCTTTTATATTTCTTTACATATGTACGACATAGTTCTTTATAATATCCTCTTATACTCCCTGTGTAGATGGACTATTGGCGTCGTGAATATACATTCGATACGATATTCATGACATATCCCTTCCGGCATAACATATCCCTCCCGGCGCCGGAGAAGACATCTATGCTCAGGGTGAGCGGAGGAGGGAGCTGGGCCGCAACTAGGCCGTGCTCTCCCGCTTAGGGCCTACTGCTCGTGCACAGCCTACTCGGCAGGCAGGCCCAACCAGCTCGCGTCGACACCAAGCGAGAGAGACCTGCAGTGCAGACCAGCGACTGCTCCCAGTCTCCCACTCGCATCAGGAAAATCAAGAGGAAACCCTTGTGCGAGCGAGCGGGGTGGGAGGTGGGGACGAGCGAAGCGGCAAGGCAGCCTGAGTCCTACGAGCGGCGGTGAGAACGACTTCAAGTCCGTTCTCTAGTTTACTTCTCTGGTGTTCTGTTTGATCTACTTCTCCGGTACGTAGCGGCAAGTGCAGGCCTTGAGCTCCGTTTTGGATTCGAATCTATGGTGGTGTGACGTAGCCTAAAAGGATTCTTGTAGTTGTGATATTTGCGAGCACTTGTATGTGTTTTCAGCGATCATGATGATGTTAAACTTGCAGAAATAAATAAATAAATCATATTTATAGTGCAATTACAGCTTTCTTTTTGTTTCCGCAAAATTAGAGTTGGATACACCACCAAGTGGGGTGCGCCAAATCCATGGGCTAGTGATGAGAGTTGGCAGGTCATCCAAGAATTCGACTCTTTAACTATCCCTGCTCATTTGCAAGCACCTCTGTATGAATACCTCGAAACAAGGAGGATAAGAACACATAGAGATGATAAGATAAACGGAGTTACTAGAACTATTGGGAAGATTCATACTGACTTGTGCTTGCTGAAGTAGTATTGCATGCGATGCGATTGCAAGAACTGGGGTTGATATTTTATATGCTATAATGTTGTGAATTACACTACCCAACGCAACCCTGCTTATCTCAACATGTTATTCAGCTTGTTTTGATTTTTCCCTTTCATCCTGAAACTGCTTCCCAGACTAAAAATTGTAATTTTTAAAATTACCTGGTAAACTGTTTGTGATTATTTTGTTGTTCTTTAATCAATGGAGTGATGAATAGAAAATAAAGCGAAGAAACTATCCATTGCTTAGCTGTCTGTTATGTCTTTCATCTGTGCCACAGTTGCTCAAAACCACATATCACTGATCACACTGGTGTTATGTATAATTTTTTAATAGTTACATACTCACGTATGGTTTCAGTATTTTCTAAACTTGTTGTCTTTAGATGTTCACATCCTTGTTTTACCAGCGTGGCAGCAGTACGCATAGTTGGGTTAGTTTTGATCCCTTGTCATCATGACACCACATAATCCTCTCATGGTATAAGGGGTAAAGTTTTGGGCATTTGGCTCTTCATTTGTGCATTTTTTCTTGCTGCTGCTTCAAGGATCAACGCATTATGATTTTAGAACACCATGCTTTACTTGATATATGTCTCATGGTTGATGAAGGTTCCCAGTAATGTTGCTACTCCAACTAACATGGTTGTCTTGTTTGCCAAGAAGGTAATATTCTGTTGCCCTGAGCACAGAAAAGATGGTTAATGCAATCAAGGGTCTGTTCATCTCCTGGTAAGCTTCTAAATCCTTATACAACTGGATCCATCATTTTATTTCTTTTATCATCTCTTTGTAGTTTCACACGGTTAATCTTTTTTCAGTGATGTGCCGATGGCACAGTTCATTGTTAATCTGAATGCTTCAATGCCCGCATCAGAGAGGTTCATCGTGCACATGCTTGACCCTACACACATGTTTGTCCAGCCTCATGTGGCAGAAATGATCAGAAGTAAGATATCGGAGTTCAGAGACCAGAACAGCTACGAGAAGCCAGCATGAAGGATCATCCTATGCCGTGATTCGAGTTTCAAACTCCTTCCAAAGATACCTACATTTGTATTTGGTTTATAGCTCTGTGGAATGATTACAGGCTGAACATCATGTCTCACTCGTGATGTTTTGGTATGATAATTTTTTAGTATTGGAAAATATTGTGATTTATCATGCCATCTGTGTGAGCCTTTTACTTGATAATGCATTTGGTGGTGTTTTTGATACATGTGACTGCAATTCTAAAATACTTGGTTAAACTTTTTATGTATTCCTCGTCTTCTTATGTTCTGTGAACTTATTATGAGATCTCTAAATAGAGGAACCAAAAAGAAGCTTCACTAGAATAAATATTTTATATACATATAGTTATCAACACAGTGTTAAAATTCAAGAGCATGAATTGTGTTGGAATTCAAGAACATGGAGTTGAAAGGTGGAACTTGGCCAAAGGCCGCCTCATTCAGCAAGGCATGTGTCTCCAGTCGGTAAGATCCCAACCTCTTGACAACAAGATCATCTGAGATTGCTATATGGACCAAGCCTACACTTCACATGGAGAGATTTTCCTAATATAAGTTGCTATTTGTTGGTTCAGTTATGCTTGTTGGAATGTATGTACTCCATTAGACACCAAAGAAATATGTTCTTGTACATCTAAAAGCAGCCAAAAGAAAGAATATCTTGGCTATTTGCCTGCAACTAGTTTGTTATGACTTTTGTATGGTCTGCAAGAGAAATGAGCATGTCACAGAATGATCTATGCACATGACACAATATGATGAATCTGATGCCCCTGTTTTACTCCAAGTAGCAACTGTGGTCCAAGAGATAGCATTTTCTTTTGAAAGAGAAGGCATGAGTATTGTACTGAAATAATATGGTGAACAAATATAGAAACCATTGTTACTCTGTTCAGCAGAGACAAGATGCATTAGCATGGAAAGGCCTCATGACAAGTGACACAGATAGCTTACCCATCAGGGTAGCAGTTTGGTTCCATGTACAATTTTCTTCAGTTCAGACTTGAGATGCATGCATGATTGCTTTCAGTGAGGTTCATATGCACTCAGATTTTCTCTGAACTTTGCAGCTAAACAAACAAACGCGCTCTAGATCTGCACCCAGCATGCTTGGAAGCAAAGTCTCACAGACCAAAGCTTAAAGCTTTGGCATGATTCAGAAACCACTCAATGGCACTGCATGTTTTTCACTGCCTTTGCTTTGAAGCAATTGCCCAAACAAAATGACTATATATACACAATACATGCATCCTCTCCTCCATCTTGCAGACAACAGTAAGTGTTCATCTCTTCTCCTCCCTACTGGCCTACTGGGCAGTGAGCACTGATCATGGCCTCTGCTCGCCTGAAGCTCTCCCTTGCTCTCCTCCTCCTCTGCGTCGGCGCATGCGTAGCTCGCAACAGCGACTTCTCCATTGTCGGCTACTCCGAGGAAGACCTGTCCTCCCATGACAGGATCATTGAGCTCTTCGAGAAGTGGCTCGCCAAGTACCGGAAGGCGTACGCGAGCTTCGAGGAGAAGCTCAAGAGGTTCGAGGTGTTCAAGGACAACCTGAAGCACATCGACGAGATCAACAAGAAGGTGACCAGCTACTGGCTCGGCCTGAACGAGTTCGCCGACCTGACGCACGAGGAGTTCGAGGCGACGTACCTCGGCCTCAGGAACGACCTGCCGAGGAGGAGCAGAGGGGCCTTCTCCTCCAACTTCAGGTACGAGGATGTCAACGACCTGCCCAAGTCTGTGGATTGGAGGAAGAATGGTGCAGTCACCGACGTCAAGAACCAGGGCCAGTGTGGTAAGCTAAGCTAAGCTAAGATTCAATTCATTATAATTGTTGTTTACATCGCCGTTGGTTTTACTTGTTTTGATCAGTGAAATACGTACAGTAGCTAATTAACATGGAGTTTAGTTTCATGCAAATATTAATGGTGTGTTAATTTGCAGGCAGCTGCTGGGCGTTCTCGACGGTGGCTGCAGTGGAGGGCATAAACCAGATCGTGAGCGGGAACCTGACGTCCCTGTCGGAGCAGGAGCTGATCGACTGCAGCACCGACGGCAACAACGGCTGCAACGGCGGCATGATGGACTACGCCTTCTCCTACATCGCCTCCAGCGGTGGCCTGCACACCGAGGAGGCATACCCATACCTCATGGAGGAAGGCACCTGTGACCAGAAGAGCGTAAGAAATTAACTGCAACAACTTCCTGTCGACTCTGAAATGCACTGTGCATTGATCAGAAGACTGCATCTCAACTTCACAAGCTCAATCATGGTTTTGCAGTCTAGCGAGGAGGCTGTGACGATCAGCGGTTACGAGGACGTGCCGGAGAACGACGAGCAGGGGCTGCTCAAGGCCCTGGCGCACCAGCCGGTGAGCGTTGCCATTGAGGCGTCAGGCAGGCACTTCCAGTTCTACAGCGGGGTCAGCATCAAACCAATTTCTATCTTCTTCTTCGCTTGTCATCGAATCTTATCGATCGAAAACCAAAACCGCAACTGAAAATGCATCTTCATCAAAACCATGTCCATACACAGGGAGTGTTTGATGGCCCGTGCGGCGCGGAGCTGGATCACGGCGTGACGGCCGTCGGATACGGGACGAGCAAGGGCCAGGATTACATCATCGTCAAGAACTCGTGGGGCCCGCACTGGGGCGAGAAGGGCTACATCCTCATGAAGAGGGGCACCGGCGAGGGCGAGGGCCTCTGCGGCATCAACAAGATGGCGTCCTACCCAACCAAGGACCACTGAATCTTCCAAACCCTATGATCAAGATGAAGATTTGGTTGATCCCTGAAATTAAGGTCCTCTTAATTCTAGCCTTAATTTCCCCTACCTGCTTTTTGTGTGTTTCCCAATGAAGAAAAAGAAAGGCACAACCGAGCTGCTTGTGTTTTCTTTTGGCTGAAACGATGGATGAAATAATAATAAACCTTTCAAGTTTCTCTTGAGATTGTTCTGTTCGAACCAAGGGTACGTGCGTACTACGTGCTGGGCAACTTGTTTGGTTATGTTCTGTTCAGTAACATCTGTATGAAACGAAACGCCACTTCTAAAAAAACACACACACACGGGCCTGTGTGAAACAGAAACAACTGTGAGTGTGAGCATTCCTTCTTCTTCTTCTTCTTCTTCTTCTTCTTTTGTTTTTGTTTTCGAGGAATCTGTGAGTGTGAGCACTGAAACCCAAGTCATAAAGCATTTTCTGCAAGGAGCAATGCAATGTTCACGAGTGTAGCATGTCAAAACAAGGATAGACATATGCATGATTTACCTCCCCATGAGAAGCCTAAGCATGCACATCTAGTACTAAAGTGACCTGATTGATAGTAGCAGTGACTTGAATCAAAAGAGGTATGGAAATCGCTTGGGAAACAGTAGTAGTATCATCTGGAAGGCAAGTCCTAAAAAATTAACCGCTTCTTCCAGATATTCTTCTGATGGGTTCTTAATTTACGTCCCTTCCCAAGCACAACATCAATATCCTTAACCATATCATAAACCTCTTTTCCTCTAAAAGCCCTTAGAACTGAACCGTCCTCCTTATTTCCGTCGAATTGTTTCTTCATCTTGCTGTATGGGTGACTCCTGGGAAGGAACCTACGGTGATGCATATACACAGTTTTGCGCGAGTTGTTCAGCCATACACTCTCCGTAGCATCTAAGTAGTGCGGAAAGGCTTTGGCTCCTTTTGTATTGAAGCCCGATAGGTTACCAAGGACAGAAAAATCATTGATGGTGCAGAACAATATGGTGTGTAAAGTGAAGTTCTCTCGTTTGTACGCATCCCATTCCTGTACCCCTTCGTTCCACAGTGTCACAAGATCTTCCAGCAATGGTGCTAGATACACATCAATATCATTCCCAGGTTGCTTCGGCCCTTGGAAAAGTAGTGACATCAAAATGTACTTCCGCTTCATACATAGCCAAGGAGGAAGGTTGTACATACATAGATTCACAGGCCAGGTGCTATGTCGGCTACTTATGTTACCGAAAGGATTCATTCCATCTGTACTCAACCCTAACCTTATGTTTCTCGGTTCCGCACCGAACTCTTCGAAGCTTCAATCAAAGTTTCTCCACTAGGCAGAATCAGCAGGGTGTCTTAGCTTTCCATCTTTCTTACGCTCCTCCGAGTGCCAACGCAGCAATCTTGCCTCCTTTGGGTTCGCAAATAAACGCTTCAAATGTGGGATCAGAGGTAAATACCACAATATCTTAGCAGGATGTCCTTCCTTCACCTCAGCAGTATTCTTATGCTTGTATCGGGATGCTTTGCACACGGGACATATATGCATGTCTGCATACTCTTTACGGTAGAAGATACAATCGTTCGGACATGCATGTATTCTTTCTACTTCCATTCCCAATGGACAAAGAACCTTCTTTGCTTGGTAGGTAGTGTTGTGCAACACGTTTCCCTTCGGAAGGATGTCAGCTAGGAGACCTAACAATGCCGTGAAACTCTTATCGGACCAACCATTGCTTGCCTTCAATTTCAGTAGTTCAGTCATGGTTGACAACCTTGTGTATTCTGGCTTGCAGCTAGGGAACAAAGGTCTCACCGAGTCCTCCATTAAGCTCTCGAATTTACAAAACTCTTTCTCATTGTAGTTCTCTTCTGCATCGCGTAGCATCTGATCCATATTGTCATCGTCCGACCTATCCTCATCAAAAGCACAGTCCACATCCGGCATATCGTTGACTTCCTCGGCGATGCCGTCATTATTAACTTCCTATGTAATCTGCTCTTCACCGTGACTGTTCCAACATGTATACCTTTTTTGGAAATCCCTTCGAATCAAGTGTGCTTCGATGTACGGTTGTTAAACATCTTCAGATTACCGCAATCAATGCATGGACAGTACATAAATTTTATCCCCTTCTTCAACATATCATACTCGACGGCTCTTCTAAAAGCAAGCACACCATTAATGTACTCTTCACTCACACGGTTCACACCGTATATCCAGTTTCGGTCCATCTACGCTACGCATGTAACAAATTAGTGTCAAATTAGATTAATAAACCGCAAGTACGTACTCTTCCTATTTACCAAACATACTTAAATTGATTAATTAGCGATTAATTTATAGTAAACATAAAGAGTTATAGATCGTTACCCTTGGAGCTCATGACGAAAATACCAAATATCTCTCGAGAATCCTCTCCTCCTCCCTTCCTCCTTCCTTCCCTTCCTTCTCCTCTCTATCGGCGGCATGGGGAAATTTGGTGGCGATGGGGAGGACACGGTAGTGGCTAAAATGGGAATGGGCAGAGGGTCTGTCGGGTGCAAGCATTTATAGTGCCAGCCTATCACAAACGGTTCTTATTACGAATCGTCTGTGATACATAATCACAGACGGTTCCATAATAGAACCGTCTGTGATACGAGTGATTATCACAAATGGTTCTATTATGGAACCGTCTGTGATTATGTATCACAGACGGTTTCATAATAGAATCGTCTGTGATACGTTCCACTGCTCATTTTTAAGAGCCCGGGCTGTTCGGACCGTCCGATTCCGATCGAACGGTCCGAAGAGACCTGAGATCTATAAAATAGCAAAAAAAAATCATAAAGTCCTGAAATAATTCAAGGAGGTACTGGGATGTGCTAATACTCAAATAAAATTATAATACCAAGATTATAAGCATTTTCTAGTGTAAAAAAATTGGACCTCTATTCAAACTCTATTCAACAACCTAAGCTAGGTTTGAATTTAGTTAAGCAAATAACACTTGAAAAGTGAGGTTTCAAATTTTATTTGAGTATTAACACATCCTAAGAACATCCTTGAATTATTTTAGGATTTTATGAATTTTTTTGCTATTTTATAGACCCCCGGTCTGTTCGGATCGTTTGATCGGAATCGGATGGTCCGAATAGCCCGGGCTCTACAAAATGAGCAGTCTAACGTATCACAAGAACTGTCTGTGATAATTCATAGACGGTCTTTGTTGGGAACCGTCGGTGATATAATCATTATCACAGACGGTTCTATTCACGAACCGTTTGTGATAGGTACGTATCATAGACGGTTCTTATTACGAACCATCTATGATCAGCTGGCACTACAAATGTTTGGTCTCGACAGACCCAACGCAGGCAGTTCCTTTTGAACCGTCTATGATGAGGCGTTTACTATTGCCTGTTTTGTAGTAGTGGGAGCTGTTCTTTGGACAATTTGGAGAACAAGAAATGATGCTTGTTTTTGAAAGAAATTTCTGCAAGACCCTACACAGGTGGTTTTTTTTTATATATATGCTACTGGATTGAATTTTGGGCTCTCTTGCAGAAAAACGACCAACGCGAGGACTTGCAAGCGGGGGTCAAGCTGCTTTGGCGGGTGGCATCTGACGTCTTCAATCGTTCGAGAGGATGAGGGCCTATGGTGAGAAGACTGCAGAATGGAAAGGCGAACAATGCAACAACTGGAGAACATATGATTCTATTTGAAGACTGAAGATGGTGTTGCATTTTGGAGAGGAAAACAAACTTGAATGTGATGTTTGTGGCTTGGTTGGCTAGATCAGTTATAGTAGCAGTAGCCAGAAAAATGTTGTTTTGGTAGTGATTCTGACGAAGTTAAATCTCAGTTGAGCTCTCATCTGGTTTATCTTTGTCTACTTGTAAGGACATATGTAATGCACTTTGTGGTTTCCTTAATGAAATCAGATGTTATCTATTTCCAAAATAAAAATAGGTGCAACAAACTGACTGTCGAGTGCAACAACACATACAATAAGGTACAATAAAGCTACACACGAGCGCAAGCGCAAGCGGCGGTGGCTTCTCGCGGACTTGAAACAAGACACCAGCTTGCCCCTCGCACGAGCAGGTGACGCCGAGAGAGGGAGTGAGAGGTTGAGAGAGAAAGAGGAGGGTAGGCATGTGCTACTGCTCCTATCCACCGGCGAGGCAGATGGGCACACGCAAGGCTGTCAGGATCACGATTTTATATTTTTTTAGAAGTACATATATTTTATATAAAAATTAAATTATGTTTTCAGACATACAAGGCTATAGTAGAATATCTTAATTTAGTTTCGTAAATTTGGGTGCACTTATTCATTTTGCATTTGGGTACGCTTATTCTGAGGATGTATGATCATCTAGCCGTAATACAATGGTAGATGAGGGTATGAATCCAAGGTCCTGGTCTCATTGGTTGTGTGGCTGACAGGTGGGGCCACGGAGGAGTTTGGTTTGGCTGGGGGTAGGTGGAGTCGGAGCAGAAGAAGTCAAGAAGAGGAGAGTTGGACTTGCGTTTGGTTTCGTCTCCTCGCGGTTTTAAAAGAAAAGAAAGGGGCCCAGTCGAATCCCTTGCCCTTCGCCTTGCGCCGTCGAATTTTGGACACTATTGGCCCTATGAGACCACCTAAATTCCTAGAGTAGCCCCTCCTAACCGCAGAATTCCCATTTTGGCCCCCTGTCGCCTCCTGCTGCCGTCGGGGACAGTAGCAGGGCACCTGCTGCCCTCGGGTATGGCAGCAGGCACCTACTACCCTCCCCGACGGCAGCAGGCACCTACTGCCGTGTGGGACGGTAGCAACTCGCCTCCCCTCAGTGCATGCAAATCCAAGAGGAGAGAGAAAATTTATTTAAGAATATTTTTTTGGAGGAATTTCTAAATATAGCAAATGAGCTCAAACAATTATGAATTTTTTTGTGGAGCCTCCCAGAACAGTGTAATTACTTGTGTATTTTTTTGGAATTTGTTAAGTTATTATTTTTGCTCTAAAATTTATTTAAGTATACTATTTGTAGGAATTTTCTAATATAGAAAATGAGGTCCAAAAATTATAATTTTTTTCTAGGCTCCTTATACATTGTACTTGATTGTGTAATTTTTTCATAATTTTATATATTACGAAGTTGTCTTGACAAATTAAGGGTTTAGGTCTCGAAATTTAGGACGAAAGGTTTCAGAAATTAGGGTTTCATGATTTCATGTGACTTGGAATGTGGGAAGTTTAGTATCACATGAATACTCTAGGTAAGAGACACTCCCTCCTCCGTACATCTGTTGCCTTGTCGCTACTGTCCCCCCCTGCCCGCAGTGCTCGCTTTTATGGCGTGCCGAATCTCGAGACCCGACTCCCGATTGATTTGCTCACGCGTCTCCACCAGCAAGGGTGTTGTGTGATGCTTCATGGCGCCACACCGGTGTTAAACCGAACATATTAGAAACCCTTCCTGCAAACATGTCTTGTCCATTTAAATACATACTTCAAGTGCATATAAATACATACTTACTGCATATACAAAAGATTGTGCCGGTTCAAACCAGTTCAAACATTAAATTTTAAAACTACCATCCTAATCATTAATAGAGCATGAAAGATTTGTTGCCAACTTGCCATGGCCCCACCACCTAATTTTTCATGTGGCATTTTTTGAAATTTTTGCCGTATTGGCACCTTTTAGGACAATTTTATATGTGTTCTGAAATTGTCTCCAAAATAGAGGATTTAGGTCTTAAAAATTTGAATTTTAGGTTTCAGAAATTAGAGTTTCATGAATTCCCACACAAAGTACTCATAACAGAATTAGGGTTTCAGAAATTAGGGTTTCCAATGGAGTTGCAGTGTACGTGTTCATACATAAAATTGACGACATTTGAAGCGTTGCAAACATTACATGATACACGCACGGGCGCGGGTTTATTGCAATCAAGACACTCTTTGTTAATTTATCAGTTTATTGTGGATGATATTATTTAATATTGTATTATACCACAGACTAGATAAGCTTGTGCATGAACCAACTGAGGAAAATATTTGGCATGCAGATGATATAACAATATGTATGCTATGGTATGTTGTTATACGATCTACATGCCATGCATTTCCCTCTGTTGGTTCATATGCAAGTTTATCTAGCCTGTGGTATAATACAGTATTAAAGCAGGATATGACTTCTCTCTGCAAAGCAGGACATGACCACCCTTTGCAAAGTAAGACGTGACAACACTCTACCGCAACGACGAGCACAACGAGCGTATTAGGCGGGAGACGCAATCTCATCTCGAGGCGTGCAGACGTAGGGAGCGTGAGGCTCGCGAGAGGTAGCGCGAGAAAAAGAGGGAAATGGCGGCCGAGGCCAAGGCGACTGGCGAGGAGTACAACGTCGAGCTTGGAAGGAAGGGGCAAATGGCCCCGGTCCACGCAATAGTTCGGGTCATTCCGTAGTAGTCCCCCGTCTTACCCACCATGTTTTTTTACTATCCCCTAAAGGCATATATACTTACATGGTCCGGATGCTTGTGTTGTAGTGTACCGTAGTAGTAGTGAGGATGACTAAAGCAATTAGCCGAACCATCATGCCATGTGATCACGTGTAACGTGCTTCTGTCTGTGGACTCTAATATAGTTCTAGTTCCGTGCCTCCACTAAGCCATCAAAGCAAGGTTATATTGCAAGTATGTCTCTTCTAGTCGAATTTCAGAAAGAACCATTCACAGCGACATCGAATTCTCTATGTTTTAGGGCATCTTCGTAATCACAACGAGCGTTCTCTGCCCCTTCAATTGTATTATGTACAAGCTTCATAAAATACTTTGCTTTAACTCCACAATAGTGAAGTGATGTCATCAAGAACCGTAGTGACCAAGATATTATTTCTTCTTAAATGCATTGTACTACAAGGGGATGAATGTCTCCCACAAGTGTTGTATGCCATCAAACGTTTCTATATGAAATTTGGTTAAGAAGGAAGTTAATAAGCACAATTTTGTTAACATGGGAAAGAACAATGAAAACTTCCCACATTCCAAGTTACATGAAATCATGAAACCTTAATTTCTAAAACCTTTCATCCTAAATTTCGAGACCTAAACCCTTAATTTGTCGAGACAACTTTGTAACATATAAAATTATGAAAAAATTACACAATCAAGTACAATGTAGAAGAAGCCTAGAAAAAAAATATAATTTTTGGACCTTATTTTCTATATTAGAAAATTCCTACAAATAGTATACTTAAATGAATTTTAGAAAAAAATAATAACTTAAAAAATTCTGAAAAAATTACACAAGCAAGTACACTGTTCTGGGAGGCTCCACAAAAAAATTCATAATTTTTTGAGCTTATTTACTATATTTAGAAATTCCTCAAAAAAATATTCTTAAATGGATTTTTCTCAATCCTCTTGAATTTATGTGCGCCGGGGGAGACGAGTTGCTGCCGTCCCACGCACCTGGTGCCGTCAAGGAGGGCAGTAGGTGCCTACTGTCGTGCCCAACGGCAGCAGAAGGTGATAGGAGGCTAAAATGAGAATTCTGTGGCTAGAAGGCTACTCTAGAAATTCATGTGTTCTCATGTGCTCAATTCACATCACCACTTCCCCGATTGTCCTGGAATTCTCTCGTACTCGGTGGCTTGGGATCTGCGAGTGCGAGCGAGCGAGCAATTTCCATCTCAAGTAGTGAGAAGGAGAAGATGTCCAAGGTGTACACCCTCGAGGAGGTCGCCAAGCACAACACCAAGGAACAGTGCTGGCTCATCATCGGTGGCAAGGTAGCATCATACATCTTTACTATCTATCTATCTATCTATCCCCTACTGATTGATTCTCAGCTTCCCTCATCTAGCCAAGATTCTTCTTGCACGTCCCGCCAGTCCAGTCTTGGTTTATCTTTCATGATGTTTTGTGCTCTCCGATTCTTAGCCAAGATTTAGATTCTCTGGGTCGTGATCGTGCTGGCTAATTGACAACCGGCACTTATCGATTTCAAAGAATTTGTTGGGTGACGACTGACTGATGACCACCAAACCCTCAGGATCCCCTTTGTTCTTCCGAGGGCAACCGTTTTGTTCCCTAGATTCTTGATTCTGTGCTGGTCTGATTGTGATTAGGTTACATGAGCTGGCAGATCTGGCCAGGACCATCGAATTTTCTTTCACTGTTGATGCCCTGATGGATCGGTCCAACCCTGTGTTTTTGTCACTTGTGAATTCTTGGCTTGCTAAGGGAAGTGAAGTGTCTGGTGGGGGCCAAAGCATGGTGGTAACTCTTTAGCTTGTGAATTGGTTAGTTTTAGTTAGTTGGTGTAAATTTCTGATGGTGATAAATCACTTCTGCATGGGTTTTTTTTCTTCTTCTTTTGGATTCGATCTAATCTGGTAGGGGGAAAAAAACCTTTCTGGTTCCCAAGTGTCAGCAGATTCATGCATTTAGTTAATTACGTTTTGCCCTATGTAATAAAAATGAAAAGAAAAGTACGTTTGCTTCTTTTTTTTATTTTGAGGGCTTCGTGGAATGTAATATTTCTTTTCTGCAAATGTAGTAGTGCAGAGCAGACGGCATCATGGGAAATCGTTAAATCATGGCACAAACCACTCAAAACAAGCACACTTGTTAGATATTTTGCCATCTCTCTTGTACAAGTGATTTGGTAACAAAGAACATATGAAACCAGTTGTAGATACCTTCTTTTCTCTCTTTTACAGTAATACATCATTAACAATATAAAACTGTCCATAATTCTTCAAGTGGAGTACTAAATTCCCAGCTTTACAGTACATGCCTTTTGAGAGTCATTCTCTTTGCTTAAGAATCTATTTACCCCCCTTAGAACCCCCTTGTTCAAATTTGCCATCTGGAGTTCTGTACAGATAATAAAGGCCTATTTGATGCTAAAAATTCTAAATATTGCCGGGTTTATAGTATAAAGATTGAGAATATGTTCTGATTTATTCTGGATTTGGGCCTACACAACATAACTCTTTAGAAAATGTTGTGTAACAGCCTGACCCGCCACTTGAGCCCAGAATGCTACCACTACACATTATTCATTATAAAACTTTGCGCAGCTAATTTAATAACTAGACATAATACAATAAAAGTGGAGTATCTAGGAAGGATAGTTTGCATTGGTAACTACATGTGACGTGGATGTACTATTCTCTATTCCCGATGCCTATCAACTTCGTCGTTCACCTAAACACCAAAATAAACAAGGGTGAGACCGAAGACTCAGCAAGCACATAATATAAACGATAAACACTACCACACCAACATAAACATAACCATATCATTACTTCCATCACTAACTTTCCATTAGTGCAATGCACAATTATTCTACATGCTCATTTGCTCATTGCATTGTCCATATATACGAATGAACCATCATGCTCATACTCATATGCAGCTCATCAGCTGATACCGGTATCGCGGAGTGTTCACCCGTCGATGACACACTCTTTCCCCATCTTCGTTATGATGGGGTTCTTACATGGTAGGACTTTATCTAGTCCCTACAGATGTAAGACTTCATCTAGAGTACACCGGATTAGTCATGTATCTTTCTCACCGACCTCACCGGAATAGTTACATGATTTTCTCACCGACCTGGCTCATGCATTCTTACTATGATACAAATGCACATGTCTATTGTCATTAGCATGATTCATCATTGTCATCATTAATAGGGTGGTCTCATTGCTCACCTTGTCCCATCATTATTGCCATCAACATATAAACATCATCATATAAGCATCATCATGTAAACATCATTATATCACGCAAACATCACATATTTCATTCAACCAAGTGAAGCGGAGTAACGTGCGGATGATGCCGTTCCAGAACCTCCACTTGAACATGCATTCAACCAGACTCAACACATGGTAGCAATACGTGTACACATATGGACGTCATTGATCCTACGCGCAATCTGACACGAACAAACCCCTCTCACCGGGTACTACCCTGCTGACTCGGTGCCCAAAATAATATTAAGTTAGGGACCGCATCGTCTAATCTTACGAATAAAACTTATTTGCGCACCCCTGATTCCTTTCTCCTTTCCCCCCTCCCCCTTTCTCTTCTTTCTCTTTCCTTCTTTTTTCCTATCCCCTGGCCAAAGCCACCCCTTCGGCTTCCTTATCTCCTCACTTCCCCCCTCACCCACTCATTCTCTCCCTCTCTCTCGGTGGTTCTCCCGGCCGAACCGCCTCCCCTTGGCCAGGCAGCTGCCCCAGTGTAGCCTCGTCCGGCCCTCTCCTCTTGGTCGCGGTCGGCTCTGGCCCGACGCCGCCTCTGCGCTCGGCACCCGCCGGCCCGCATCCCAGCGCCTCCACCAAGCCTCTTCCTCGGCTCGCCGACGCCTCTACCCTATCGGCCGTCGGCCCCCATCGATCAGGCAGTGCCACAGCCGCGCCTTCGCCCGACTCGCCTTCATTGTCGTCGCCTCCTCACACGCCGCCTTCTATGAGCTCCCACCCCAGGTAGTCTACTCTTACCCCCCCTCCCCTTGTACCTTGTGCCATGTTTGCTTGCCCGTGAAAGGTAACAATGGTGGGGATGGGTAACCTATCTGGCGTATTGGTTCCGAGGTGGGAAGTAGCTACGACAATGATCTTGGTGGGGGCTTCTCTCCTCCAACTCTCTTCCTCACCTCCCCTTTGTGGTTGCCATGGCTCAGCGGCCCTCTCGACTTTGCCTTTTGCCTTGGCTGTGGGTGCCTTCGGTTGGTCATATCCCTTACCCTCTTCTCTCTCTCTCTCTGAAGGCTTGGTGAAACATGAGGTTTTACCTCATGGTCAAAAAACTTGCGGGTTAAAAAAAAAGGCATTACATGTTGCTTGACCTTACCAAATTCACAAGGCTATCCAACCTCCAATTGTTTTGTGTTCCTTTCAAATTAGAGTGCATACATGTGCTTGACAACTTACCTTCATGATAATACCGTCCTTGAGGTCTTAAAGTTGCATGTTGATTTGTACACCCACTAATGGATCTACATTCTAATCGTGGGCTAAATATAATCACTTTATTTTGAATCAACTGTTGTCATATTTGTTGTTTTTGTGTGTATGTGTCCAAAAGTTCCGCCTTATGATACAACCATCTAGTTCATGGCTTCAGGTAGCATCTCTCTTGAGGTGAACATTGTGCCCTTCCAAAAGAGCATACAATAAACTGAAAATTATGCTCATCAGTACCCTATATCCATGTGCAGCCAAGAAAAGCAAGTTAACATTTGTCTAAGCAAAAAACTCAATATTTTTATTCAAACCTTATGAAGTTGTGTAGTTGAAGGTAATTTGGTAAATACCTCAGACGTTGGAGGTTCATATGAACCTTCTAGAATACTGATGTTTTTTCTTTCTTCAAAACTTGAAACTTTTCTTTAGATAAGTTCATTTGATAAAGACAGATTGTTTAGCCTTAACTACACTTTTTTAAAAGGTTGATCTCTTCTGTACTGGTTAGACGTGACAGGAGCAATGTGGCGATGCTCTTTCATTAATGTTGTTAGCTTTACGTCATTAGGGCTTAGAACAATGAGAAAATTTGTCCCTTCTCTGCAAGAAGATTACCAATATTGTGTTCTATTGTTCAGGTATACAATGTGACGAAGTTTTTGGAGGACCACCCTGGTGGTGATGATGTTCTGTTGTCCTCCACTGGTATACCTTCCTGTCTCTGGGTACTAACTAGTAAGTAGGATCACAGAGCATGGCATTTAACTTACTAATTTACACTGGCATGGACCTTTTTACAGCTAAGGATGCGACTGCTGATTTTGAGGATGTCGGGCACAGCACCACTGCCCGTGCGATGATGGATGAGTACTACGTTGGCAACGTCGACGCATCCACGATACCTGCCAGGACGAAGTATGTTCTCCCCAAGCAGCCGCACTACAACCAGGACAAGACCCCGGAGTTCATCATCAGGATCCTCCAGTTCTTGGTTCCGCTGGCCATTCTGGGTCTGGCTGTCGCAGTTAGGATCTACACCAGGTCGGAGTCGGCTTAGTGCTGCTGCTGTTCTTGGTGTTATAAAAGTTGAAGTGTAACCTGTCATGAATTCGTCGAATGTTCTGAGCTGTTGTGGGTTTTGTGGTCCTGGGGTGTCCACTTGGTGGAGAGGAATCTCAAGTTTCTTGTGGTGTCATTGAGATGCTCGTGAAGGTTAGTTGGTCGTTAACGGGCCGTTGATTGGCTTAAGGTTGGCTTTATTGTTAGGAGTTGTTGGCTCTGCTGCAGCCTGCAGGCGTGCCTAATTATGCGATGAAATGGCCGTTAATGCACCGATTCTGTCGCAACTTTTTTTTGTTGTTGTTGAAAAAGGCCAATCCCAGCTTTTATAGAAAGCCAACATAAGAATTCATACAGATCAAAAATGATCTACGCACTGGGGTTATCAGCTTACAATAAAGTACTAGCAAAATGTAACCTCCAAAGAGAGACAACAATCTGAATCAACATGCAAGCTAGCTAATACATCCAAAAAGCTAACAAAAGTAACTTCTAAAAGAACCGACAAACTGAAGCGCCAAGCAAGCTAACAACTACATCCAAAAGAGCAATCCACAACAGCCAAATAAACTAGGCAAGCGTCACGACTTCGCCGGAAAGGACTCCAGTTAGCATTTTTCTAGATTGACTTGGGGCCTCCAATGTAGAATAGGATCAACCTTCTTGTAAGGCGCAGAAAATTTTCATCCAGTCTTCCATCAGATTGATCACCTTGTCCATTTTCCCCCTATCCTCTTCCCTGATCAAAATTCGCCACTTCTGCAAGCAAGGTAGAGATTTGAATATAGCTTCAGATGGATATTTTTGGCAAGATCTTCTCAATTGCCATTTGGTTTCTAATTTTCCAGATAGTCCACGCCACAGCTGTAAAACCAAACAAATTCTTATAAAACTGGTATATATGCTCTCGAATATCATTTTCTGTTGTCAAGTAGATCCCTTCCTTTTCTAGACTGTAAATGTAATTCTTTCTTCTTCTGCCATTAGCGCAACTATGAAAATAACTAGTGTTAGAGTCTCCTTGAGTCATCCATTTTTCACTATCCCTTTGCTGCCAGTGTATTTCCTCTACATCATATAGCTCTTCTAGTTTACTCTCTACTTTGTACCTCTCTATTCACTCTTAAGCTGTCAGTACCAGCCTTTGTGTCAAGTTTCTGAAGGTAGCCCAGCAAAGTATTCTTGTTTTTAAAGTTAGTCCCATTAGCATTAGCACCCCAACCTCTAAGAAATTGTCTTAGGAAGGCCACCCCCTATCCCATCTATCAACAGAGTAAATCATATCAGGCATCTTATTGCTAATATCACCCCATTTTCGTTTGATTATATCTCTAAAATCCTCCTGACAAAACCACTTATTCTCAAAATAGAATCTCCCCAGAGTTTTCCTGTTCTTTTCCCCTGAGTCCAACACTAAAGGGCTATGATCAGATCCCACCCTGATCAAACTGTGAGCAGTGCAAAGTGAAAACTTAGATTCCCAATCAGTAGTAACTAGGATTCTGTCCAACTCTACCATGACTGGACAAGATTGTTTATTTGTCCAAGTATATCTAGAACCACCCCTTTTGGTTTTCATCAGCCTGTTGTTATTGATAAAAAGCATTAAACTGATTTATCAGAGAATAATTAATACGATCAGAACTTTTATCTCCAGCTTTCCTGATCAAGTTGAAGTCTCCCCTCAAAACCACTGGAAGGCCTGACTTGAAACAATTATTCTAAAGCTCCTCTGAAGAAATCAGAAGTACGTATGCTGGACAGGACCATAAGTATTGACAAAATCCCATCTGTCGCAACTTGGTTATCTACTAGTGTAGTATGGGACTGCTGTTAACATGTTGGTCCTGTGATGCCGCACCTGTGAAGTGAAGTGTACCTCTTAAGGTTCTCCTATTATGCTTGCTGGGCTTGTTATTCAGTGCTTGTGAAGTGTGCATTGTAGGCATAAGCCGTGTTTAATTGCTGGAGTTGATTCGACATCTTTGTCTTGCTTGCCGCTTCTGCTGCCCAGGATGAACAGGTATGGCCTCTGGCGGTTCTGGCCTGGCCTTGCTGTTGCTGCTCTTGTCTGGTGTTCCTGATGCTTTGTTTGGTTGCTAATGCTGGGCCTTTGAGGAGCCAGCTTAGCCCGACAAGCAGAGTGAATTAGCATCTTGTTAAGTCGACCCCCCTGAGATAGTATATACTTAACATCAGATATGCATGCATGGTCATAGGCCAGTGAGTGAGTACAACAGTAACGATCGAACAGGTGGTCTTGACAAACAAGCAAGCAAGCAGCTGATTTTTATAGATGCCGGCCGCAGGTGGTTTCAGCTCCTCTAGGCTCTCCGGGAGTGAATTCAATGCTGCAAGTGCCGTCCTTGTTGGCTGTAATTCACAGCATCACAAGCAGCTTCTCCTCTATGCTAGCTAGCAGATGGCGTACCACGTACACTCTTGGTCGAGGTCCAAGGTGGAGGAGAGGTCGCGGAACAAGTGTAGGCCATCTTGGGGTCCTACTCGCGGGTCGCATCGATGGCGGCACGGCGGCCGCGCCACCTGCGGCCGCCACCGCTGCCTCCCCGAGGAAGAAAAGTTGTGTTTTAGATGGTTACAGAGCTGCGGGTTAAAATTTGTGTGAAATGAGTATTTGGCATAAGCTACTCTCGGGTTAGCTTCTCTATTTGCAGTATCGAGTTACATGCGAAACAACCTAATCGGGATTACAACGGACAATCTTAACCGAAACCGTTAACATGCTAAGGTCAACTGAAATGATATGCTAGAGCTAACTGAAAGTTTACAACTGAATTCAGAGATAAGGTTACGCTATTTTAACCGCCCCTCTCAATCTCGACTATCGGAGATCAGATTGAGATTGTGCTTAAGCCGACCGAATGGCCGACGACCTAATGCCTTGGTAAACACATCTGCTACCTGATCTCTAAAGAGATGAATCGCACATCTGTCCCCGTGTCCGTACATGACAGCAACTAAAAATAATTTGTCCTTGGCCACCGACGCGCCTGGTTGTTGGCCAGCTTTGATGGTTGACTTGACCAAAACAAGATGAGCTAGCACTCGATCAAACAAACAGAAAACAAGTTCAATTACTTGTAACAATATCTTGATGTGATGGGTCGTATTAGTAATGAATGCTATCCTTGTTCAATCAAGAATAGTCGATTAGTATAGCGCATGCCTTCAATTTTGTCTTTCAATTTTGTTAACGAAATTTCGGTGCCTACTGATCGAAAGCTGTAGTTGCACCCACTGGAGGAGCTGGTTCTCAATCTACGGTCGTAATTTTCATTTGACAAAGAGAGATCATATAGCTAGCTAGCCAGTAAAGATGAAGGAATTCGAATTAACAAAACGAAGGTGTTATGTTCCCAGATGTATGAACATATATTCAACAGGATCAAGGATTGAGTTTAGGAGGAAGGGAAGATATTCTGGAGAAAGGGGAATAGAGAGGAAGCAGTCAGGGGAAAAGTACATGATGTCTTTACATTCGTCACCTCTTTTGGCACACACGCCCACTATTTAACATACGGCAAAAACTCGCAGCTAAGTGACCCATTCGCCTGTGGCATATCTTGAGTTGGGCTTCCTCTCACGCCGGCCCATCCTTCTCCCCTGCAATTGCCCATCTGGTATACTGTCAATAGGGGTCATGACATCCCCATCCCCTTCAGAACCAGCTTGTCCCCAAGCTGGTGCGTGTGGGAAGCGATCCTGCCGGTCATTCAAATCTTCCCAGGTGGGTGTTGAAGTGGATGCTCCCGACCATTGTACTTGCACTTGGGTGATTGAAGTTGGTCCCTTGTGATGGAGACGATGTCGCAAAGACTTTAAGGGAACTCAAGATCTTGATCAACCCTGACTCTGGTCAGACGGCGAAGTGGGAATAGCCTTCCTGAGTTGTGATACGTGTATCACGGGATGAATCGCCGTAGTGGATGGCAGTCGAAGCTTGTATGCCACCAGTCCAACTCTTTTTTCCACCTGAAAAGGACCAAAGTAGCGAAACGCTAGTTTGTGGTTAGCTCTTACCGCTACTGAACTTTGCACATAAGGCTGAAGCTTGAGATACACCCAGTCCCCCTCTTGAAACTTCCTTTCGGTTCGTTTGAGATCAGCTTGAACCTTCATGTGTTGATTTGCTCTGTTGAGGTGTTGTTTCAAGAGCTCAGTCATTAATTTCCTTTCTTGCAACCACTCCGACAACTCCTTGTGCTGACAAGCTGCAGTATCCCTGATGCCATAATGCCTAGGACTGCACCCATAGAGGATTTCAAAAGGACTTTTTCCCAGGGTAGTATGCAAGGCAGTGTTGTACCAATATTCAGACAAAGCCAACCAATTGAACCATTTACTCGGGCACGTATGAACAAAGCAACGCAAATAGGCCTCCACACACTGATTGACCCACTCGGTTTGCCCATCCTTCTGCGGATGGTATGCCAAGCTCATTCTGAGCTGAGTTTTGTGCTGCTTTGAATAATTCTCTCCATAACACACTGGTGAATACTCTATCCCGATCAGAGACAATCGAGTGAGGTAATCCATGCAGTTTGAATATATGTTGCATAAAGACTTTTGCTACCTGGAAGGCTGTGAAAGGTGAGCTAGAGCTATGAAGTGAGAATATTTTGAAAATTTGTCGACCACCACCATAATGCAGTTATAACCAGCAGACCGAGGTAAACCCTCTATGAAATCCATAGTCACCATCTGCCAAGCGTGGTCAGGAACTGGTAAGGGTTGGAGTAATCCCGGATAACGCACATGTTCAGATTTTGCCTGTTTGCACACTGAACACTGATCAACAAATTCTCTCACGTCTCGTTTCATACCCGGCCATGCAAACATCTTCCGGATCCTATGATATGTTACCTGGAACCAGAATGTCCTCCTAAGGCACTGGAATGCAAAGAGTTTAAAATATTACGTTGCACTGCGGCATTACTTACAACCCACACTCAATCCCCCAATTTGAGTATACCATTGCTTAACTGAAATCGGGAAGTGCCATTACCGGCAACTGTCAAATTCTGCAATATCTTGCTAGACTGAGGATCATGTTGATATCCTTTGGCTATTGTATCCATCCAATCTGGTATAACAGTGGAAATGGCAACCACTTCCATATCCTCCCCCTTTTCTCTGCGTGATAGAGCATCAGCAGCTCGGTTCATGGTACCAGGCTTGTAGATAATCCGGTATTGCAAACCCAAGAGCTTAGTCATGACCTTTTGTTGCCATAAGGTAGTCAATCTCTGGTCCCCAAGATGCACCAGGATCCTCTGATCTGTTCGGATCAAAAACTCTTTTGGTTGTAAGTAAGTTCTCCAGCGTTCCACTGCTAACAATACTGCCAACCCTTCCTTTTCGTAAGTGGACAAGCCCTGTGCCCGAGGTCCCAATGCTTTACTGAGATATGCAATTGGATGTTTATTATGCATTAACACTGCACCTATGCCCTTTTGAAGCATCCGTCTTAATAACAAATTCTTGAGTGAAGCCGGGTAAGGCTAGGATGGGTGTTGAGATCAACGCCTGTTTCAAAGCCTGAAATGCAGCTTCCTTGTCCTTCGTCCAAGCAAACACCACATTTTTCCTTAACAACTCAGTAAGAGGATGGCTGAGAATTCCAAAATGCCTAACAAACTTACGGTAGTAACCGGCCAGTCCTAGGAATCCTCTCACCTGCTTGATGTTTTCTGGACTAGGCCACTCCTTGACTGCCAATATATTTTTCGGGTCTGTAGCCACACCCTAATGACTCATAATGTGCCCCAAGTAAGTTAGTTGCCTTTGAGTGAAAGCACACTTGGATTGCTTAAGTTTCAGTTTGTGTTTTCTCAGAATTTCAAGTATTTGCCGAAGCTGCCTTGCATGATCTTCCAATGTTTGGCTGTACACAAGTATGTCATCGATAAACACCAACACTCCCCGACGCAGATAAGGCCCAAGAATTGCGTTCATTAGCCCCTGGAAGGTGGCTGGTGCATTGGTCAGCCCATAAGGCATTACTTTGAACTTGTAGTGTCCTTGGTGAGTTTTGAAAGCAGTGATATGTTCATCTTCTTCCTGTATGCGTATTTGATGGTAGCCTGCCCTCAAGTCAAGGCTAGTGAACCACTGTGAACCAGCTAGCTCATCTAACAGCTTGTCGATGATTGACAACGGATAACAGTTCTTCACTGTGATTGCATTCACATGCCGATAATCCACACATAGTTGCCAGGTTTCATCTTTTTTTTGGGAACTAGCAATACAGGCAATGCAAATGAACTGGTGCGAGTCTGAATTATTCCTTGCCTGAGCATTTCAGCAACTTGTCTCTCCACTTCATCCTTCTGTGCTGGATGGTACCGATAAGGTCGTAAATTGACAGGTTGAGCTCCTGCGATTAACGGAATAGCATGATCAAATTCCCTCTTTGGCGGTAGACCTTGCGGTTCCTCAAATACCTCTGCGAACTCCGATAACAGACTGTGAATAGTGTCTGGTGTTGGTGAGGATTTCAATTCAGCTGAACTTATCTGAACTTGGTCTTCCCAAGGTAGTAACTCCACTTGTGCAGTCAATAACACACCATTAGTGGTACTTCCCTTCAGTCCATGAAGTACTACCCTTTTGCCTTGGTGTACAAATGATAATATTTTCTTGCGCCAGTGAACTGTCAATGGACTGTACTGCTCCAGCCAATCCATACCCGCAATGATATCATAGCATCCGAGTGCCAAAACCTTCAGTTGTGTGGTGAAAGTTACTCCTTGTACCTGCCATTGACAGTCAGGAAACTCTCGTGAGAATAATAGTGTTCCCCCATCTGCAATTCTCACCCTCATCGATTATTGTGGTCTCTGCTCCCCTTGTAGTTTATCTACTAATTCCTCTCTCATGAAACTGTGAGTACTTCCTGAGTCAACTAAGATGGTGACTTCATTTCCTTGAATTCTGCTAGCTAGTCTCACCGTTTTTGGTGTTTATGAGCCATGAACTACTACCACTGAAATGGCCAGAAGTTCATTCCCTTGCGAATGCCCATCTTCCGACGGTTCAGCTTCAAGATTGGAGTCTTGGACCATCTCCCATAATTCTTGAACAACATGTAGTTGTACAGTAGGTCCACATCGGTGCTCTCGACTCCATTTTTCTCCACAGGTATGACATAAACCTCTAGCTCGGCGGTAAGCCCTTAGTGCAGCCAGCTTGTCATCGAGTCCACTTGCTCGTGAACCATCCGGACCTCTCCGGTCGTCTCCTCTATTTCCAATAGTACCCGGTGTTCTTCCAGGAGGCACAGGCAATGGCAATGCAGTCCTTGCTGGGGGTCGACCACCCGTTAGAAACTCAAGTCGGCGTGTTTCTCGCCGCATCGTCTCTAAGACCTCCTCCTGCAAGCAAGCTAAGGAAACTGCGGTGTCCAGGTTCTTCGACTGGTGTAAAACCACTGCCGCTCTAATGTCACTTCTTAATCCATCAGTGAATTGAGTCACAAAGAACATAGGATCCCAGGTGTGATGAGCGAGGAGATTATGCATAGATTCATTGAATTTTTCAGCAAATTTAGTGACCGTTCCACTTTGTTTGAGGCGGTTAAAAAACTGAAGTTGTTGTTGGAATTCCTCCCGACCAAAACGTACACAAACAGCCTCAACAAATTCTTCCCAATTCACACATCTAGTATGCGCCTGAGTTGATTGCAACCACAACACTGCATTCCCCCCAAAATGCATAGTAGCTATGCTAACCCACAAATCTGGTCTAGCAGCACAGACATGGAAGTACACTTCACATTTCAGTTTCCAGCCCTTTGGATTCTTGCCCTCAAATTGAGGAAAATCCAACTTAGGGGTTGGGGAATGGTGATAATATCCTCCAGAGTTTTTGCCACCTGAATCTCCCGGATCGAGTGGCGGAATAGGTAGTGGATGCAAGCCAACCTTACCATTGTTCAACGGTAGCTCGGTGGTGTGCTCCTTGGTCTCCTGTGGCAACCCAGCCCGAGCTTCACCCAAGAGGTCTTCTAAGACCTCCCTGGAAGTCCACTAGGATCTCCCAGGAGGTCCAGAGGATCTCTCGGGCAGTCCTTCAAGGCCTCCTAGGAGGTCTAACCGGGCCTCTTGGAGGTCCGGGGAACTAGCCCGAGGAGGTCTTGAGACTCAGGACCTCCCCAAGAGCCACGACCAGACCTGAGGGAGGTCAAGAGACCAACCCGAGGAGGTCATGGGATTTGGAAAAGTCCTAAATCTCCTATGATCCGAACTAGTCCCAAGGATCAATGGCTAGTTCTCACAGCAATTACAAGTGATAACATACATCCACAAGAAACTTTATTAACAGCAAAGGAGTTGATTACAAAGTTGCTTACAAGCCACGACAGCAAAAAAAAAAACACATAGCGGAAGCAAAACCAAGTCTATCCAATACACCACAGGTAATTGGCTGGAGGGCGCGGCCTAATTGATCTGGTCCTCATTATCCTCAAAGGAGTCCTCTCTTGCTCAATTCATCAAATCAAGCAAGAATGAGCAGAACAACTGTGCTCGCAAGTTACACCCGTCAAATAACAGAATGACATGCATAAAAGGATATCTCAAAGGAAGGCATAATATGGTTGATTTGCGTAAAGCCCAGTTTATTTCAAATACAAGTACTAGGTTCCAAGGCAGTTACAATAACTAAAATTCATTTTCTAAATCTCAGTTTTCAGTTGGACAACATTCATCACAAGTGGTGAAGGATACCCTCCTGTCACAAGGCTACCCGCCCATAACCAAATGGATAGAAATCCAAAATCAATTTCACAAGTCCTTTGAAAATAAAACTAAGATCTAACTTTGAGTGGCTTTGCTAGCATGTCCATAACCATGGACACGGCTATTCGAATAGTTTTACGCTTTGCAGAGGTGTACAGCTTTACCCACAAGACATGCTTTCTCTAGTTTGTTTGGCATTCGTCAACGCCACCTCACACTTCCTTTGGTGAGAGGTCTAGAGCACATGACAAGGCTTTTACAATGCATCAATCCACTGCAGTCCACCCTCGCTAAGGTTTCGCCCCCTTTGGATTACCCATCCGCAGGGTTCAGACCCCCTCTTGCGCTAGGTGGGACTACGAAGGTCGTAACATGACTACCCACCGCACCAACAGGATCAATCGCGATGGAGCTTTGCAAATTAGTCGGCCAGGTCCCACCCACACAGGACAAGTGGTTGCATGATGGTGGCTAGCAAGATGCGGCTCGCAGACCGGTCCTTAACTGGCTTGGGCAGCTACCACAAACCCTAGGCCTCAACTCTACCCGGGTTGAGCCCGTGCATGGACATGCACCAACTAACCAAACAAATCTGCCCAAGTCCAAATCCATTTGCCATTTCTGTTTTTCCGAAACCATTTGCCAAAACCTCCATGACAACCTAATGTCATGGCTTTTAAAACACTGGATACTTTGGTCTTATGGTAAAAATAGTTCCCAAATCAAGGTTTTGGTCTAAGCAAAACTAAGCGTACATTTTTCAACTGCCTCTGGTTCTCACTATTGCAAAAACCAGATTTTTATCTAGGGTGACAATAGATTGGTTCAATGTCGACAGTGGCCATACGAAGGAATTAGGCATGACTATGAATTTAAAGACAGGTATTGAAATATCTAAGTAAAGTAAGCATGCATTATTATTTGAAAAGGAACATAAATATGTTGAAATACTGGGTACAACATGGTCAATGGTGTAACTTGCCTTGCTCAAAGGCCTGGGTGTCTTCTTCTTCCTCAAAGAACTCTTGCTCTTCGGTGCCTTCGCAATCTACACGGTGGAAAACGAAACAACTCAAATAGAGCTCAAATAAGATCCAAAGAAACTCTAATAAAACACTGAAATAAAACCAACAGAGAGGCTAGGTGATCACGGGGAGGTCCAAGGAGCTTGCTGGAGGAGGTCTGAAGCCTCAGAGGGGAGGTCCGGAGAACTGGCTGGGAGAGCAAGTGAGAGGAAGTGAGAAAAAAAGATAAAGATGAAGGGCTTCTCAAGCTTATATAGCTCGAGCTGCCGAGATTTTCAAGGGTATACGTGTTTAAGAGTTGGTATGAGTAATGATAGGAGTAGGTAAAAGATGAGACAAAAGATGGCTCTTGTCGTTAGGGGTGGTAGCATTTAATGCGACACAACATGCATTAAATGCTTGAAGACTTCTGGGTGCCAAGGACCTGGTCAGAGGATAAAGAAAATAGGCGTGACTAACAAATGGGCCCAGTCAAAGCTTAAGGGGGAGGTCCTGCGGAGACCCTAAGGAGATCTCGTAGAGGCCAAGGGAGTCTTGCCCCGCAAGGAGTGGTCTTTGTAAAAAGACCAGGAGGGGGTCTTTGTAAAGAGACCAGAGGTAGTGACCATTGAGGTAGTCTTGATCGGAGGGTGGTCTTTGTAAAAAGACCACAGGGAGGTCTCGACCAAAGGAGGTCACGGCAAACGACGAGGGAAAGGAGGTCGTGACCTCAAGGGGAGGTCGCGGCAAAACGACAAAGAGAGGAGGTCGCGGTCTCAAGGGTAGGTCGCGACAAAACGACAAAGAGAGGAGGTTGCGGCCTCAAGGGGAGGTCACGACCAGGTGAGTGGTCCTGGCAAAAGACCAAGTGGGTTGTCTTCGCAAAAGACCACAGGGAGGTGGTCTTTGCAGAAAGACCAAAGAGGTGGTCTTGGCGAGAAGACCATAGGAGAGGTCATGACCCGAAAAGGGGTGGTCTTTGCAAAGAAGCCGAAGAGGGTGGTCTTTGCAAAAAGACCACAAGGGCGAGGAGATCTAGAGGTCAAGAGGTCCAGAGGGCAAAAAAGGTCCAAGGACAAAGAGGTCCAAGGGGCACATGAAACTCAAGGGAATATCTGGACGGTCAAGATCAACAAGGGGTGGTCCCGACAGCCAAGATCCAAGGGAAGGAGGTCTGTATGAAGGAGACCCACGGGATGAAGTCCAGATAAGGAGATCCGAGCAGTTCAGATCAACACAAGGGAGGTCTGAACGGTTCAGATGAGATCAAAGGTAATCTGAACGGTCAAGATGACTCAGAGGAGGTCTTGAAGGTTGAGATGAATTCAAAGGAGGTCTTAACGGTCAAGATCTAAACAAGGGAGGTCTCGACGGCTAAGATCTCCAAAGGGAGGTCTTAACACCAAGATCGAACAAGGAGGTCTCGACGGCTAAGATCTCCAAAGGGAGGTCTTAACGGTCAAGATCCAAACAAGGAGGTCACGATAGTGAGATAAGAAGCGGGAGGAGCAGGGGCTGTTGGATTTCAATCGAACGGGCCAAAACAGTTGGGCCGTTCGGACCAAGCGAACGAGCCAACTAAACCAAACTGTCCGATGCAGATCGAAGGGTAGAGAGAGAATGGGTCGTTCGGACCGAGCGAACGTGCCAACAAGATCAAACCGTCCAACACAAATCGAAAGGTACAAAAGTGATAGAGGTCTGGATCATACGGAAGGATCGAACGGACACGAGATAGGTCCAAGTGAACACAGAGGAGGTCCAAATGAACGAGGGGAGATCCTAAAGGACACAGGGAGGTCCAAACGAGTTCAAGGAGGTTCAAGGAGCATGGGAAGGTCCAATCACTAGTTTTGAGATTTTTCGAGAAACGGGAATACCACATCTTGGGAGCGGTACCACCGCTCTCCGGTAGTTCCGGTTGCTACAAAGCGGTATGGAATTTTCAGAACGTATGCAAAGATCAAAACCAATGGGGAAGTCCAAATGGACATAGAGAGGTTCCAATAGAACAGAGAGTGAGTTCAAATGAATATAAGGGAGGTTTAGACCTGGAGAGGTCTAAGCCAGAGAAGAATCAAAGAGGGAGGTCTAGACCTAAGGAGGTCTGGACCAAAGATGAACGAAACCGGCACAAAAAGGGAGAGATCACCAAAACTCCAACAAATCCAACAGACCAATAGAGAGTCTTTAGTTGAAGTTTGAGTTAGTCAATTGATATCCATTCTAAAATTCCGAGTTAAGCTTTGAATTCTCATCAAAACAAAATGGTTCTTTTTATTTTGAAATATCACAAAGACTTCGAAAAACCAGGGTGTTACATCTCCTTAATCTTCAAGTGCTCTGGAGTCAGCAACAATGGAGGTAGCACTGCTAGCCTGGGCACCGGAACCGCATCACGGACCATTTGCGTGACTTGATCGCGCAGTTCCACAACTTCGCTTCGCAGATTATCCACGGTGGCGATCATTGTCGGCTTCCACTCCTTAAGTTCCAGGACAACCGGTTTGATTTCTGCCACTGATTCCACCAAGGTTTGGATGGTTGCATTTTGTGTTTGTATCGCTCGGGTGAGCGCTGCTAGCTCTTGCTCCATGACTGATGATCTCTCCTGGGCTCGTGTTTGATAGCGGGGTTTCTCCAAGATGAATCCTTGCGCTAAGATCTCAGCTCTGATACTAGATGTTATGCTCCCAGATGTATGAACATATATTCAACAGGATCAAGGATTGAGTTTAGGAGGAAGGGAAGATATTCTGGAGAAAGGGGAATAGAGAGGAAGCAGTTAGGGGAAAAGTAGATGATGTCTTTACATTCGTCACCTCTTTTGGCACACACGCCCACTATTTAACATATGGCAAAAACTCGCAGCTAAGCGACCCATTCGCCTGTGGCATATCTTGAGTTGGGCTTCCTCTCATGCTGGCCCATCCTTCTTTCCTGCAATTGCCCATCTGGTATACTGTCAATAGGGGTCATGACAGAAGGCCAAAAGATGGAACATAATATACAAACACCGGAAGCCAGAGCCCAGAGGGGTGGAGCTTAGTGAAGGCCAAGCCACGGCCACTCCTTCAATTTTGTATGTCTTTGGAGAAAATTGGAGTATTTGAGCATGTAAATAGCCATCTCTTTCTTACGAAACTGGTTCAGTTTTAGGCGTTGGCCCCTGGAAGATTTGTTTGTGCCCAAGCTCCGGCGCCACTGCTGGAAGCAACTGCCTGCTACAGGCAACGCGTTCGCGGTTAACTCCCTCTAGCACCATAATTCCCACTGGAGCATGCACCCCGTGCTATTTTTGCTCATGCTAATTAACAAGATGATCGGTCATGAACTCATGAGATATATATATATATATATATATATATATATATATATATATATATATATATATATATATATATATATATATATATATGAAAAATACTTTCTACTCCCGGTGTAATTACTCCCACTTTTGATATATCACCTAAAAAACTTGACATACTCCTTTATCACTTTAGGTATACTCATATACTAATTATAAGATACTCCAATGTGAACCACACTAAAAAATTGCAAGAGAGTCTATAGTTTTTAGCATATTTTGTAAATACCTTCATATTCGCACATAAAAAGGAGTATGTCACATAAAAAGGAGTATGTATAAAAAATTGTACATACCACCCCTGAAAAGGTGTGAATACCACCTAGGTAGTCTTATATACTCGTATACTACACATACATACTCTCGGTTGCGCAAAATACTCCCTATGTTGTGAGATACAAAATAGGAAGTAACTACACCCGAGAGTAGGAAAAAGGCTTCCTATATATATATATCTCATACTGAAATAGTTTCAGAAATGAAGCAATACTGCAAAGGTCGCAACTTGCAAGGCCATATAACGATCGGCATATATACTAGTATACATAGTAATGGTAACTACTATATATATATGCCTTATTTTCCTTACAGTCTTACTATTTTTAAGTCGTCTGGAATTTTCTTAAGTTTAAATCACTCGTTGTGACCATTAGATTTATGTAGAGATTGGTATGTCATGTGATTGTATATTGATCCAACGGATAAAAAATATGACTTATACTTACGAAAATTTCAATCAGAATAGATAGCCCCGTTTCCTTATGCATGGGAGACGCATGCACGTACTACACATAATCGATCGAAACATGCACACATAAGCTCAGTATGCGTTTTATTCCTCGATATATATTATTATTCATTCTAGAGCATGCAAGCTGGCAATTAAGCAAGGTAGCTAGCCTATTCTGGGGGTCTGGGTGACGGTGTCGACAGTGTCGACGAAGATGCGGACGCGGTTGAGCCTTAAGTCCTGGGTCACCGGCAAGCCAAACTGCAGGATGACGATGTCGGCGTCGGGCTTGTCCTTGCGGATCACCTTCTTCGCCTCCTCGACGCAGAGCCCAACCACCTCCGGCCATGACGTCTTCTTGTCGACGGTGCGGACCACCTCCGGCCATGACGTACCGTCGACGTCCGAGGAGCTCATCGCGCGCGGCGTCGCGCTGAGATTAAACCAGCGAGCTAGAGACTGATCAGCAACGAACAAACATATATATGCATGAGAGATATACTTTATCCTAATTAGCACGAATTGAAACTCAACAGCTGATCGATTAGCTAGGCATGCATGCACTCACCAGTTAAATCAAACTAACTCGTCTCTGAACTGATGAAACAACGATCAGCTCGTTGTGTTGTCCACTTGTACTTTGCATAAGGCATATAGGTCGATCGATCGGGTGCTGCATTTATATAGACAAAAAGAGGATCGATGCATATGCAGCTAAAGCTTATCGGGAGGTTGGAGATGCTGATGCTGACAAGTACTCAACTTTCACGTGATGGATAACGCGCGTACAACTAGCTAGCTCGCTGCTAGAATAATGTTATAAAAGACTAGCTACTCTACTCTCTCTCTATATATATATATATGCGTGGTAGACTTGGTGTATATAGTATCCTGCATGTTCACCTAATATAACCACTTGCTGTTGAGCAATATAATTCACGGGTCAATATAATTAATCCTCATATATTGGCCTATCAACGGAGGGTGGTTAACCCTCCTGAACATCTTCATATTACTCCAAAATTGTCAAACATTCACCAGTTGAGCGCCGGTTTAGGGGGCTGACCCCTGGGCGCACTGGAAAGCCAGCATGTTAATTAATAATGACTATTTGTTAAATCCTTTTCATGTCTTTCCACTAAAATTAGCGAAGAAAGTAAAATCATGAGGATTTTGCAAACGAAGATGACTTACGCGGGTGTAGATGCCACTAAGTATGTTGCTGTATGGTCTTCACCCACTACCGGAATCCGGCACTTTGCCAAGTGTCGGAGGCTTTGCCGAGTGTATTTTATCGGGCACTCGGCAAAGACGGTCTTTGCCGAAAGTGCCAAATAAAATACACTCGGCAAAAAAACACTCGACAAAGATGACTTTACCGAGTGCTTTTTTTCTGGCACTCGGCAAAGATGTATTTTGCCGAGTGCTATTTTTCGGCACACGGCAAAATGCGTCTTTGCCGAGTGCCTTTGATTTGGCACTCGGCAAAGAGGCATTTTGTCGCAGTGCATTTTTTTGGCCCTAAGAAATCATTTTTTCAAAGCAATTTTGAGGCCCTAAATGAATTCAAATGAAAAACTTTTCAACTATAAAGTTAGATAATTCAAGATCTATAAAGTTTATTTTGGTCATTTCTTCATTTGACAAAGCGACAATAACGTTGTTCATAAAATCTACATCTCTCTCATATTAGTTTCATGAAAGTAGAAGAGAGATATATAAGATTTGTGAACAATATTACTACCACTATGTCGGATGAACAAATGACCAAAATAAACTTTGTAGATCTTGAGAAGTTATGAAATTTTGTAGTTGGCAAAATTTTGATTTGAAGTCATCTTGTCATGCAAAAACGACGTTTGAATTTGAAAATTTGAAAATTTGAATTTTTCAAAAGACCTCGGATGGAAAAACTTCCTAAATGAAAATTGTAGATCTCCAAAAGTTATGAAACTATGTAGTTGACAACTTTTTGATTTGAAATCATCTTATCATGCAAAACTACGTTTGAATCTCTCAAATTTGAAATTCGAATTTTTCAAACGACCTCGGATGGAAAAACTTCCTAAATGAAAATTGTAGATCTCGAAAAGTTATGAAACTTTGTAGTTGACCACTTTTTGATTTGAATTCGTTTAGGGCCTCAAACAAGCAATTTACTCTCGGTTTAGTATAATATATGAGGATAGATAACGGAATCTAGACACAAGTGACAAGTAGAAAAGGTGGTAGAGCAAGCAGACACGTGAGGGAGAGGTCGTGAGTTCGAATCCCGTCGGTCAAGTTAACCGCGAATTTTATGCAAAAAATGCAGCGACTTCGATGGAGACGCGACGACGTCGGCAGGCCTCCCTCGGAAAAAAAAATTTGCTATTATTTTGGGTTTTTTTCAGATTTTCATTTTGCCGAGTGTAAATCTTTGTCGAGAAAGCCCAAGACTCGGCAAAGGCTTTGTTGAAAGTGCCCGACAAAGCACCTAAGCAAAGGCTTCTTTGCCGAGTAATTTTTGCCGAAAGTGCCCTTTGTCGAAGGCAAAGACTCTAAGAAAGCCTTTGCCGAAAGGGGGTTTGGCTGATGAGTGCCGCAGCACTCTAAGCAAAGAGAGGGTGTCCCAGAGTGACCCTTTTAATGTTTTTCTTAAACGATTGCTCATGCTATTCTATTAGTCCCGAAAACTTGTTGTTGACCGACTTTAACTATGGTTATTCACCGCCGTGAATCAATATTGTTAAATCAAGGTTGTTGGCATTTTTAATTGTCAATTGGTGTTATGTTAACAAAGGAACATTGTTCTTGTTGTTACTGCTTTCTAGGATATTTGATGATTAGAAGAAGTTTTAGAGCTCAAGGCATATATTGTTTTGTCAAAGTCAATTAGTGAAGAGTATAGATTGGTTGAGATGGAAGACTTGTTCTTTTGCAACTCTCCTTCTGGGAGCACAAACTATCATCAATCTTCCGTGCTTTATACTACTTATTGATGATTTACTACATACTGGTATTATGCTTGTTGCATAATTATTTCGATGTGATGAATGTCAAATCTTGCAATCCATTTTATTGCGTATGTAACTTATATAGATAGCAAGTAAGTTTAGATGGCAAGGCATTGCCTTTCGCCACACACCGACGCCGCCGAATGTGTCTGGATGTCCGATGATAATGATACGTAAGTGAGATGGCAGAGAAAAATCGAAATTGCCTACGGACTGACTGATCATCACGGAAGTCAGTGACATTGGGATCCCTCTGAGTCCCTAGAGATCAGTGGTGAGATTCCGGACCATCTGTGGGATACTTGCAAGGGAACGGGTCCCCATCACCACACCAAGCTAGAAGTCTCTGATGGACGTACAGAGAGGCTAGCTGTGGACAAAAATTTCAGGCAAGTTCACTATCCTAGAAGCAGACATGGCACGCGTGGAACGGCAGACGTTGCTCGTGATGGGACACGCGTGGAGGACTTTCAAGAGTACGCTTGTCACGAAGTACATGAACACGAGTCGGACGCCCTTCACGAAGTTTCCGTTCTTGTCGCGGGATATATGGGATGAGTTTGTGTGGATGAAGATGATGGCCGAATTTTAGGAGCAAAGTGTAGCGCACAAAGCTCTCCAGGCACGAAACACTCACCCCCATTGACTTGGCAATCACTGGCACGCGTAAATCCACTAATGGGCGGCAGAGGACGAGAACGCAATCGCACCATTTGTCGAGATCACGCATTTGAGCGCGTGCCCTAAGTCGGTTAAGAGCGAGGGCAAAAGTCACGTCTTCGGGTAGTATCTATTTCACAAACCCAGCAGACCAGGAAGTGTCCCAACGTCTGGTAAATATGTCAAACTACCTAGTTGTTAATAAATCCATAACTTCATAGTGTCTAATAATATGATGACCTCTTGCAGCATGAATTGACTGCCGAAACTTCCCAAGGCTCCTTCCAAGCAGACAGGGAGAAGGATATACTATCTACGGCCTTGGGAAACAAGGATTTGAGCAAGAATCACAATCATCAGCAGGATTAATGGATTTGAGTCTAACCACTTCTAGGTTCAAGTTGTCGATCATGATATCCTGTTTTTTAATCATTTTAGCTTGCCTTTTCAGATTTCATTCAGCAACAACTAAAGCACATTTTATCTCATCCGCGAGGGGCATACTCGCCTGGATCGCCAAAAGCTCATCATCGTTGGAGGAGTCAATGTCGGGTCGTTCTGGCCATGAAGCACATGTCAGCCAAGTCCCGGCCTTCTTCTTGCCATGGGAATCATCGTCGCCATCCTCCGCTCCCGAGTCCACATCGCCATATCAACATTCTCAAGAGCCGCAAGGACCCGCTGATTTAACTTCTTGTAGTTGGGCTTGGCTTTCAGATCCCGAGCTTGAGGACGCCCGAAAGTCTTTTCTCCTCCTTGTTCTTCACTTGGGGCATTTGGTCTTAATGTGGTTTGGCTCACCACACTCAAAGGTAACAGGCAACCTCTTCTTCGCTTCTCACTTTGTTGTAGGCTCGTGAATTTTGTGGATAGGAGGGCTAAGTCATCCTCGTAGCTTCTAGTTGCTCATCGCTCAAAGAGTGTAAAGCGGACAATGAAAACCTAGATGAGCCAAAATCCAAAGAATCAGAAGAACTACCCTTAGATGGGTCAACCACTAAAGCCATCGACTCTGTCTTAGGGAGACGCGAGATGAAGTCAATCTCAGGCGTCTTCAACCTTGAGTAGAGCTTATCCATGGTAAACTCACTCATGACAGTGTTGCCATTGATGGAAGTGATTTTCATCCCCCAGACTTTCACATCAAGAGCACCCAAGAGCCGACGCAGCATTTTCAGATTCAAGGAACACGAGATCCACAAAGACGAAGTCATGAAGGATTTTGAGAATCTTCCCGCAACTCATCCAAAGATTCACCGGCCTTTGTTCGATCTTTTGAGTATTCTTTCTGAGTTAGTTCTGCCTCACTTCCTTGATCGCGGCAGAGCCCTCGTGGTAATCATAGAGGGTCTTCCAGATCTCGTGAGCAGACCTCAAATGAGCGACATGCTCAAACTCAGATCGACTAAGCCCTTGAATCAAGAAGTTTCGAGCCTTGCTATTTGCCTCCACATCTGGAGTGATCACATCATCATTGGCTTGCACAACATAAGGATTTTTGACTTTAAGCCAAATTGCGTGCCCTTGAGCCTCGATGTAGGCATGCATGCGAGCCTTCCAGTAAGCAAAATCGACTCCATCAAACGTAGGTGGTTTGGTGGAATACTTGTCAGTCGCCATGACTCCAAAGACCGGATAAGATCTATGAGAAGAGCTAACCGGGCTTTGATACCAATTGTAGGACCGAATAGGCGACTAGAAGGGGGTGAATAGGAGCACGCTCAATTTTTCACCTTGATTAGATTCAACACAAATATCACTCCATTAGCAATAGAAGCTATGAAGATCAACATACAAGTACTACAGAGGACTTGTGTTGAACCCAAATCAAAACCCCAAGCAAAAGACCAAAACTAGAGATCAAAACCCTCAGGAGCGGTCTGACCGACGTATGTGGCGCGGTCTGACCGAAGCGCGGTCTGACCGACAGCTTAGGCGCGGGTTCGACCGGATACGGCCCGACCCACGCGACAATGAATGTAATGCATACCGAAACCGAAGCTCAAATCAATCTAACTTTTGATTTACACGACCAAACTCCACCAAACTTGAGACACACCTTCGCTAAGATATTAGGAACCTATTCCAATCAAAGTTCATAGAGATCCATGCCAAAGTTCCTATCTTTTTCAGTTTGAACGAAGAGTGCTCCAAAACCGAGTCAAAATCGAAATATGATCTAACGTCTTGCTCGTGGGTGATTGATGATCAAGATGATTCTAGATGTGTTCCCACGTGTCACAGCAAGCTAGATCACAGCAAGAAACCAATAAAAAACTCATGGATCAAATAGAGACTCAAAATCACAAAAGAAGGAGGAAGAACACAAAGAGACTCGTCTTTGAGAAATCTTGCATGGATTGATTTGAGATCGAAGAGGGTTTATAGCCACTCAATCAAGAGGACAAGAGCTCAATCCATGAGCACACCATCAACTCATCTCTCTAGAACCCTAAGCCTCTCCTTTCCTCTCTAAGTCCCTAAAACCAAACTAGGGTTTTCCAAATGAAGTCCTTAAGGGTGCTGGATAGCAGCCACCTCTATTTATAGTGGAGGCCTAGCTTCTAGAAGAGTAAACCCTAATTGGCTCCCGTTAAGCCCACCCACAAACGGGTCACATACGCACACATTTTAAAGCGTCATCTTCATCTCCTCTTGACCTAAACCACTTCTCCATGCGTCGTCTCACGCCGTGGTTTAGTCAAAAGGTTACCATGGCGGTATTTAGTGAAATTACCAAAATACCCCTTCTCGATCCTTCTCCGAAGATGAGTCCAATCTTGGTGGAGCAAATGCCTGCTTCACCATGTGTAGGTTGATCAACGGCTCTCATCATGTCAGGAAGTCTCTCCGCTCGCCTCGCCAAACCACCATGGCACTTGCACCACCCCGTGCCGCTTGATCCAACCGTCTAATCGAATCGCTGTCGGTCACCTTTCTCCATTTGTGTCATGCTTGAATCCATTGACTCACCCAAGATCCTCGATCGTTTCAACCTCACTCTCCAAGCTTAGTCCCGATCATCCTCGCCGCTGACCGCTATTGACCTCCAAGCGCCCCGCACAACAATAGACAAAGAAATCGATTCCGAACAAGTTCTTCATAACTTGACCCACGTTAGTGAAAACATGCATTATACAACACATATGCACTCAAGCCTATGAACTTGACCTATCCCAAAAATCATCGCCACGACACAATGAACAAGATAAAATCGGCCGACCGCCATTCAATGGTTTGCTCGATCAAGCAGTCGGCCTCGACCGCCGCTTTAAACGCCGATTCGATTTTCTAGCTTGGCCTCGATCCGCGCTTTGAACGCCGGTCGACCAAGACTTGACCTAATAGCCTTTCAACTTTTGACGAAAACGCGTGATTTGACAAACCGAACATGCAATTGCCATTTGTAACATCATCCTAAGATTATGAGCATATCCCCATGATATCCACATTTTTGAACCGTCTGTGAAAACCGACTGTTATCACAGACATATAAATTCAAACGGTTCAAAAACCGTCTATGATAACGGTTCCGAACCATCAGTGATGAACCTATATGTACTAGTGAATACCTTGAGGATTGATCACATGACCCCGAAAACCCACTTCTGAAATCCAGAACTCACATTTCTTTAACTTGACATAGAACTTGTACTCTCTCAAACTCTCTAATACCAGCCTCAAGTGACACTCATGATCATCATTGATCTTAGAGTAGATAAAAATATCATCAATAAACATCACTATAAAATCATCCAGATACTCGTACAACACACTGTTCATACCGAACACATCTGCTACCCGATCTCTGAAGAGATGAATCGCACATCTGTCCCCGTGTCCGTACTTGACAGCAACTAAAAATAGTTTGTCCTTAGCCACCGACGCGCCCGGTTGTTGGCTAGCTTTGATGGTTGACTTGTCCAAAACAAGATAAGCTAGTACTCAATCAAACAACAGAAAACAAGTTCCATTAGTTGTAACAATATCTTGATGTGATGGGTCGTAGTAGTAATGAATGCTATCCTTGTTCAATCAAGAATAGTCAATTAGTACATCGCATGCCTTCTGACATATTCTTATACTCTTTCTGTTTTTAAATACATAACGTTTGACCAAACGTGTAGTCAAACTTATATAACTTTAATCATTACTTTTTATATAATTTTGTTAGTAAAAATTATAAAATTATTATATTATGAAAATATTTATCATGATAAATCTAATGATACTATTCACTCATGATCAATCTAAATAGTTTTTCATATATTATTAGTCAAAGTTAGATAAGTTTGACTGCACGTTTGATCATACGTCATGTATTTAAAAACGGAGGGCTCTCGCGCTCCGCGACTGGCCAATTCTTTACTGAATCGATATAGACGACTTTCGTGTTTATTAATTTCGTCTTTGAATTTTTTTAACGAAATTTCGATGCCCACAACCGATACAGCTTTTTTGTCGAAAGTGCCTCGTGCACTCTCAAGAAAGGCCGATATACACTCAAGAAAGGCTTTGCCGAAAGTGCTACACTCGCAAAGGGCGCCGTAAACAGCTTTATTTAAGAAGACTCTTTGCCGAGTGCACTTTATCGCACTCTGCAGAAGGCTTTGCCGAAGTGCTAACCGACACTCGCAAAGAAAAGTCGCCGTGACGGCGAAGCGCCACTCGGACGACGCTTTTGCCGAAAGTGTCAAGGTCAAGCACTCAAGAAGGTTCGCTTTGCCGAAAGTGCCATTGAATCAAACACTTGCAAGGTGGCGTCAGGCCGAAAAGTGCCACCGGAGGACACTCTCAAGAACAGCCATCTTTGCCGAGTGCCCGCCCGTGGCACTCAAGAAAGCATGTTTCAGTGGTCACTTTGCCGAAAGTGTCATGGCCATTGCACTCGCAAAGTGACTGAAAACAAATTTTTTATTTGTTTTTACATCCCATCCAAACAAATGTAAGATATATATATATAACAAACATCATCAACATCACATATATATCATCAACAAAGACATATATATCACCAACACCACATATATATCACAAACGCCACATGTCTCACAATATATCACAAATAACTTCACAAGTAATCCAAGTGCTCCATCATCTACAACCATAATTGCAAATAGAAGTACCATTAACAACCACAAGTAGTATCACCAAGATGGCCAATGAGACTGATTTGGTGAAGGATTCATCAAGCATGAGGATCGCTCGATCCCGCCGATTGATTCTCGCACAAAGGAGAAGAGATTGCATGTGTGAGACAAGATAAATATATACCATACATGAATAAAACTTTCATACTCCACTAGGTTTGACCGTAAGCATGAACATACAAACTAAAACATTTATACTCACAGAGTAGAATAGTAAGGAGGTGGAGGTGGAGCGAATAGCTAAGGTGGCGGAGCTACACCAGAAGCGGCGCCAAGACTTTGCATGTAATCAAGAATCTCCGCCATCCTCCGCTACTGCCTCCCGCCGCCTCCACCTCTCCATCTTCACCGTGATCCGCCTCAGATCCTCCTCTCTTGTTCCAAATTGGCCTACAATATATTCACCCCAATGTTACAATAATGCAAAGGAAATGTATGAAAAACCAATGAACGCATTTAATAAACCAGAATAACCTCGAGTGCCTCCACCCGTGGTGTGAAGTGTCCCGCCGAGGTCAGATGGCGGGCTCGTGCTCGTGGCCGCTTGCTCGAACTGGGAGAGATCGAGAAGCGGCCGAGTCGATTGCGCTGCCGCCAATCCAAGATCGCCCATGCTTCTTGCCTCCTCCCACCCTCATGACGATTTCTCCATCAAGGTCCTGTGTTCGGATCGCATTCGCCCATGGACCTCCCTTGCCATCGATGTGTACTCACTAAGGCGGTTAGGATTCGGTCGCGATTGTCAGACACCTCTGCCCGTCCTCCGGTTGTAGTCGACGCCGACGTCGCTTTGCCCTTGTGGGCCATAGCAAATGCCTTGAAGATGGAGCAAGGTCGCCACCATGTGACGCCAACCGCGAGAAAAACAAAGAAGATGATTAGAAATCATGCACTGAGCGCTAGAATAAATAAATGAATTCGCAGACCACGCTTTCACAGATCCGCCGAGGTTGCGGTTACCTTGATGGTGTGCTACACTGCATCATCAAACGCCGCCCCCGCACAAGTTAAAGGCCTCCACTCGCTGAGCACCACTTGTGCACCATCTGCTCTCAAAGATCGATGCGCGGCGCACCAATAAGGAATCATCTACGTGCCATCAAGTACATGACATATCGAAGATGAAATTGCCTACTTAATCTCAAAAGGAATCAAGATAATGTTCAGATTTACCGCAGTATCGGTCCCGGTCAGCCATGGTTCTTAAGGCCCCTTTGGTGACCTTCGCTCCAAGGACGGTCCTGCGGTAAGTTACGACGGCCGATGCGCTACCGTAATGCATGTCCACGACGAAGTTTTTGCAAAGATTTGGTAGCCACCGTGATCCGCCTCGCCTCATGTCCGTCTCCGCATCTAAAGAAATCCTGATACAAACACGATGTATCCATTCATTATTTCAAGAATGTCCAATGAATACGATGTATTGAGCAATGTAGTGCGAGGAAGACTTACCCACGCCTCTTGCTTCACCCGCTCCGCCTTTGTTGTTGAATACCTCGGGCCCGATCCGCAAAGATCGGGCGGCGCGAGTGGTCAAACGAGTAGGCCGCCCTGCCACTCGGGCGACTCAACCAGTGCTGTGGAAGTGCTCCTTGCATGTAAGACCGAGGATGCCATTGACTTGGCGCGTGTGAGCACCTCCACTCGCCACAATCGCCCGCCTCGCCCAAGTGATTAAGAAAAATTATTAATTTCTATTTTGATTTTCAACATATCATATAAAGTAGTGATAACATCTAAAGTTACTTACTTTTCCCCTGTCGAATCACGGGCCTCTCACGAGGTATCGGTCGCCGAGGGAGGCTCATGGACTCGCAAGTAGACGCCGACTAACTAGAAGAAGCGAACCCCGCTGCCGCCGCCTCCTCCTCTGCCCTCCTCAAGGCCCTCCTCAAGGCCTGCTGCCCTCCTCAAGGCCCTCCTCAAGGCCTCGCTGCCCTCCTATGCGCCCCTCCTCAAGGCCTCCTGGCCCTCCTGGGCACTGCCTCCTCCTCCTCCTCACGCGACGGGCGGCAGCACGACTCCTCTCGGCCGCTTCCTCCTCCTACTCTCCCGGTTCACGGTCCTTGTCCTTCTAAGACAAGGACGTTAGCTTCTCATCCCACCGCCCACCATCTTTGTTCAATCACCGCAATTAAAAAGAGTAAACCAATAAGCACAGATAAACAAGAAGTACTTAGAAAGAGATGCAAAATAAACAAAACGTAATTACAAAATAACATAGTATTACATGTATTAGAAATAATCTTCATGATCGGATTAGTCGGATCATAAGTCTCATCATCACTATCAATCATGTCGAAATAATCAACACTATCCTAATGAGCAATGTTGCCATTGTCATTGTCTAAATGTAATCGCCAAGCATTTGTAAGTCCTTCACATTTTGCACCTCATCTCCAAATGGCCCTCTTCAATAACCGCTTTCATTGTCTACTTCCATTCCGATCGCTTGCTAAGTCTATCTCAAACCTCCTTCTAGTCCCTCTTCTTGAAAGAACTCTCCGTCATATGTGTTTGGGTCTGTTGTAATCTTTCATCGCTTGGGGATGCATTTTACCGTGGCGATATACTCGGCACAATATCCCAACCCTTAAGATGCCTTATGGTTTGACACGATATGGGAGATATTAAACTTGTGTGGCCTGTTGGGCCACAATATAGACATCGCTCTCGGTAAGACGGAATCTCGTCAATTTCGACTAGCCCAAGATTAGAATATGTCCGCTCTGCTATTTCAGATCAAACCAATGGCATTTGAATATGACGGATTAAAAGGTTTGGAACCATGAAACTTGAGTTCAGATATTTCTTCAATTCTTCCATAATACTCGACCATCAACGCCGGGCGAAAACTCCGAACTTGTGGTTCTTCGACAATGACTCGTCAGAGCTTGTTGTGCGTAAAGCGATATCCATTCACGCCATAACCGTAAAATGACTCGACCTTATAGGCAAAGCCATCGGCAACTCTGTCTCAACTCTAAGACACATAGACGATCCTCTAGCCCCGCAAGCTCAAGCAGATACATCGTTATATTATTCGCATGTACGAGTAACTTGGAATGTCAAACTAAGTACGAGCTAAATTGACGGACCTTCCATTTGAACCAAGAAATGAAATCGGCATTCCATTTCCGCGACTCGCCTAAGAAGGGTATCTACCGCCGGGGTAGGATCCTTGATTGACGCCTTAATTCATGAAGAAATTCTGCACTAACGAGAAACAAGGGGTTGATGCAAAATAGTGATTACAGATTTAACAAGTTCGTTGAGAACTTATCGCATGTACGGTGCCACTTCACAAGGTTGGTCAACACGATAGCATGATATGGCGCCACTCTTCATGATTCAAGGTCTTGGGGGTCGATGCACTTGCGCTCCGAGTTGCCCCTAAAAGGCCGAGGTTCGATTCATTTTCGCCAAAGATTGTAACGAGGGGTGGATTATGCACGCTTAGGGAGGTTGTTACCATAGTATGTTGTTGTGAAGTTCGCCACCTCCTCCGTAATGTATGGCTCGCAATGGAAGCCTCGATTTTGCATTTATTTCTACATTTCTTTCAAGAACCTTTAGACATCTCTCGATTGATAGCACCAACGCTACTCAAGACGGCCCCCCATTCGTGCCTCAGACGGAGGTGCAAAATCAAATGTCAGACGGATTGAAGAAGCCGTGGAAAGATCTTCTCCAACTTACAGAGCAACACAGTGCCATTCTTTCCAAGTCAAGAATCACGGTCCGAGATAACTCCTTGGCACAAAGTCGGCGAAAGAAATAGCTCAACTCGCCAAAGACTAGCCGACATGCTCAGGACATAGCCTCAACCATCGCCGAAGAAGCCGCCAATCCATATGTGGTAGTCATGACTCTTCATCCCTAAGACTCGTGATAGTAGATAAGTTCACTCCTCCTCGATTAGTCAGATACCCATCAGGAACATTAACGCCTCGATCCATTCTAGTACTTCCTCCTTTGGGGCTTGCTCAAGACAAAATCGCCTTAGGCCTTCTCCATGTCTTGCCGCGACTAGGAGGCTTCATATGTTGGTTTGGTCTATCGCATATCGCTGCTGATCCACTCTAGCCTTAACGTTGTCCTTGACTTGTCAAGAATGTCCATGATTGTTGCCCAAAGTGCCTCTAAGAACATTCTTTTCAAGGTGCATTACATCAATGTTGTGTGGAAGGAGAAGGTCATCAAAATAGGGAGCCGAGTCAAGCCCGACTTATGAGTCCACATATGTTGCTTACCATATCCCACAAAACCACCTTCTCGGATTGACCACGAGACCATCTATCTGCTCACGAACCGCTGCACTAGTCATTATCGGTGGTGCAGGTCCGCTACTACGACACCTTTCAGAAAGTTTTTGATGTCTCGCTCAATGCATGGTCAAGAGGGAGGAATTGCCGATGTTTGTCGAACGATGAATACTTGCCACCTTTCGCAACCAAATGAAACTCGACCTTCCTTGCATATCGGGCATGGGAACTTCCCGTGAACACACCAGCGCAGAATATCCCATACGCCAGAAGTCATGCAGGAGTAGTGGTACCAAACATGCATTTTGAAGTTTTTCTTTGTAGCTCTGGTCAGATGTCCATACTCCTTCCTCCCAAGCACGACCAATTCATCAATCACAGCTCCATGAACACACCCATATTATTCCCCGTGTTCAGAATTATCAACGACAAGAATACGCTCGTCGCTGAAAGCATACGGGGAGATTGAGGGGATAACGAACACGGCCAACATGTGTATGGGGCAGCCATCATTCCATAAGGATTGAACCCATCTGCTGCCGCAACACGCACATTACGAGCCTCTTTAGCTTTCTCATGATGAATGCCATCAAAGTGGGTCCATGCTTCACCATCGGATGCATGTACCATCCCGTCAGATTGTATCGCTTGCCATTTTTGTGCCATGTCATCTGCTTTCATGGATTCCTGGCCATGTATAGCCGCTGGATCCTCAGATGAACGGAAGGTGCCGAGGATTGTCACGAATGTCAAGTCGCTTCTTCCGCCATCACCGTAATCTACCTCAGAACCTAGATGATTTACACTTTGGACAAGATTTTGCTTCCACGATTCGCTCCTAAATAGGACGCACTTCTTCTGCAAGCATGTATCTCGCCATACGGCATCTTAAGTGCACGGCGAGTTTCGTGACTCGCATGCTCTTTTGGCGTATGGTGACCTCCAAAGCCGCCAATAATCGCCAACATACCATCGGCGCCTCGACTCAAAGTTATATCGACTTTAACGCCATTATGCGTCCAATGGCATCCAGCTTGAGAAACCTTTGTCCGCCGTGAAGGGGTTTCGTGTCGCGCAAACATGTCGAGAACGCTTTGCGTTGCCTCTCGCTCCTCCTCCGACGCCCTTCAAATAATCAGGCTCGTGATAGTCATTTAACATGTCTCGCTACCCCAAGACGCGATCATAATCCTCGACGCTGGTCTCACCACCTCCTCTCTCATACGACGGCTTCACCATGGTAGACCCACCGTATAGTCCGCCAGAATCCATTCTTCCAAAGATGTTCCCCATGACCATCTTCATTTGTCTTTTCCTCGTTTGCACATTTGTCGCAGGACAAAGAAATTTTACTCGCTTCCTTTAGCGTACCACGCCTAAATGCCCGCTCCAAGAAAGCATCGGTCTTGTCGATCCATTCATTGGTGACTGACCGACTTGCGCGCCGCCGTGTACATCCACTCACGGTCCTCCATCCTCTAACATATATAGCGGCGCAGTAATATAAACATCAATTGCATCTACACGACGCTCCTACTATCTAATAGGTGAGGATAGGTCCTAATCCACGCGAGATCCAGATGAGGTTAGTTTCATGTTTCATTTTATTCGAGATGTAATTTCAAGAAGATTTTTTCGCCGCTCTCCAAATACACGCCCCGCCAGGAGAGTGTGTATCCGGAGAACAACAGGAGATGATGCCAAACTCGCTCTCGGACGGAGCAGCACTATGGAAACTAATCCCCACCTACGCATCCGCTGGCTGTCCAAAAACGTGGACAATTCAAACAGATATTTGTTTTAGATATGGAAATATTCGATATTTCCAACCGTATTCTTTTCGAACGGGTGACGCTTAATCGGGTTACGGATCTACGCACCATGATACGGAAAGAGGGGTTATACCTAGGGTGGCGGTGGAGTCAAAGCTAGCAGGCCGTATGGCGTTTGGCAAAGGGCGAGGCGACGCGTGCAGCAGCACTCAAGCATGGGCGAGGAAGGCGATCGGGTCGCCGAGGTACTCCGCGCCGCCCGATCGCTCTTTCTCTCGCAAAAAAGAAACATAAATCGCTAATACAAAATTTCGGCAAAGACTCTCCTCGCACGGTGAGGTTTCCAAAACTCTGAAGAAAACCAACGGCACGATGGCCTTATATGCACATATATATGAACAAGACGATGGCCGACATGCACAAGATTATATCCAACCACATATATATAACAATGTCACAACCACTCCTACGACTACTTAGACTACCACCATCGCATTTCTACCACTACTACTACCAAGAACTACTAGTAATACTACGACGACGACGGCGGTATGGCATACCTAGTGGGCGCCGAGGGCGGCGGTGGTGAAGGGCCAAGGCGCCAGGACAAGGCGACGGTTGGGAAGTTGCCGGGGACGTGGCAACGGCTAAGGCCGGGCGCCTCCTCCTCCTCCTCCTCCTTCTTCCTCCTTCCTCCTTCTTCCTTTCATAAACAAATTAGTTTAAGGTGACTCAGTTTTGACTCAACTAGACAAATCCTTTCATAAACAAATAGCCCTGACAATCCAAATTTTAAAGCAGATCAATCTTTTATGCAAAAATCACTCCCTAATTCACCAAGAACAAGATAGTTTGATAGCTTGGTGCTACAAGAATGGATACTAATGTACAAACTACCATTATAAAAGAACAATAGTAGGTGTATTAACGAACAAAGAACCTCAAGGTGTTGTAGGCCTTGCAAAGACATGGGGTCATAATATTACTCACAGATATAAAGGTGAACAAAGCTACAAAAGGATATCAACACCATTGTGTCTTTTAGCCTCAATAAACCACGAGTTGGCAACAATTATCACCGGTTATTTAACTCGCAAGCAGAGCTCAACATGTATCCAATGGGTAGTGTCTAATACGGAGTTCACTTCATCAATTACGCTTTGTTTCAAGAGAAATGAATTTGAGAAAACATTCAAGACGCTCAAGATAACGTGAATCTCGTAATGCACAACCAATCACACATAATTTCAAGACAAAGATGCATCACCAATCAATAACAGATCCAAGCTAATGGTGATATTGTATTGTCGCTGCTGCAAATGCTAACAACCGTAAGAATTGAAGGGGAAATAACAGGTGCTTTTGGTGTTTATTTTGGGAGAGGGAGCTCCAAAGCAGAGGAGTCGACGGCGATGCAGACATCCTCCTTCTTCCTCCTCCTTTCCTCCTCCTCCTCCTCTCTTCCTCCTCCTCATGCTGGCGCGGCATGGGCGGCTGGCGGATGGCGGGGGCGGCAAGGGGCGGCGGCGGAGGCGCAGGGCTGCGGGCTGAGCTGGGGGCGGGCGCGGAGGCGCGGCGCGCGGCGGCGAGCGAGCGGGCGGCGGCGGCAGCTGGGCTGATAGGCTGCACGGCAAAAAGGGCAGGTGTGGGCCGATCACATGGTTAAATCCCTTGCCGAGTGCCCCGATCCGCACTCAAGAAAGAGGGTTTTTTAAAAAAATTTAAAATTTTGCCAAGTGTTTCATGACACTGCTAAGAAGAGGCCTTTGTCGACATCTCTGCAAAGGCACTTTAAAAACTTTTTTTTTTGAAAGAATTTTAATCGCAATTTCAAGTTAGACATTAAGATGATGCTTGCAAACCAAGAATCTCCGGCCAGTTGTCACGTATTCTTCGCTTTTTTCGTTTGCAAGCATCGCATATGACAACTTGCGCTAAACCTTCTCAAATTTTTATCACAGCCTCCACATATGATATCATGACATCTTCCCAAGTTTCATGATTTTCGACTTCGCTTGCTTTTTATACAATTTAAAAACAACTCGACCGCAAGTTCGTGGTCATGTTTCGTGAACAAGATGTTCAAATTGGTGGTCTGCTTCTCGTTACGCCTCACATTATACTAAATAACATGAATATCATTTTTCCATTCATTTTTTTCATTATTCAATGACTAGCAGCTTATAATTTGAATTATCCAAGAAAATTCAATTAATTGAAATAAATTAAAGAAATATAGAAAAAGTCCGAGAAATGTGCCACATTGGAACATGGAGTACCTGTGTATTGTATGAGGACCGCAGAAAAGTTTGGAGGTCAAAAGTGAAAAAAATATGGTTTGCCGAGTGTCAGGGAATGACACTCTAAGAAGGAGCCTCTTTGCCGAAAGTGTCAGAGAAGACACTCGGCAAAGGGTTAACGGCGCACGCCGCAGCTAACGGTGGTGCCCTTTGCCGAGTGTTCTGGTTTGCCGAAGTGTCTCACACTCGCAAACCCGATCTTTGCCGAGTGTAATTTTTGTCGAGTGCTCAAGACTCGGCAAATTATCTCTTTGCCGAAAGTGCCGATGTTTGCCGAGTTCTTTCTATCCGCACTCAATAGCCTCTTTGCCGAGTGCCCGATAAAAAGCACTCGGCAAAGTCTGGGACACTCGGCAAAGAAGCCGTCTCCGGTAGTGTACCGATCGAAAGCTGTAGTTGCACCCACTGGAGGAGCTGGTTCTGATCTACGGTCGTAATTTTCATTTGACAAAGAGAGATCATATAGCTAGCTAGCCAGTAAAGACGAAGGAATTCGAATTAGCAAAACGAAGGCCAAAAGATGGAACATAATATACAAACACCGGAAGCCAGAGCCCAGAGGGGTGGAGCTTAGTGAAGGCAAAATCATGGCCACTCCTTCAATTTTGTATGTCTTCGGAGAAATAATGGGCATTAGGCCTAGCCCGAATGTTTGAGCATGTAAATAGCCATCTCTTTCCTAGAAGATTTGTGCTCAAGCTCCGCGACTGCCTGCTACAGGCAACGTTCGCCGTTAATTCCCTCTAGCACCTTAATTCCCACTGGAGCAAGCACCCCGTGCTATTTTCTGCTCATGCTAATTAACATGGTGATCGGTCATGAGAGAGAGAGAGAGAGAGAGAGAACTCATACTGAGATAGTTCCAGAAATTAAGCTATACTGCAAAGGTCGCAACTTGCAAGGCCATATAACGATCGGCATATATACTAGTTACTATACTATACACATCATCGATCGAAACATGCACACATAAGCTCAGCATGCGTTTTATTCCTCAATATATATTATTATTCATTCTAGAGCATGCAAGCTAGCAATTAAGCAAGGTAGCTAGCCTATTCTGGGGGTCTCGGCGACGGTGTCGACGAAGATGCGGACGCGGTTGGGCCTGAAGTCCTGGGCCACCAGCGAGCCAGCCGGCAGGACGACGATGTCGGCGTCGGGCTTGTCCTTGAGGATCACCTTCTTCGCCTCCTCGACGCACAGCCCAACCACCTCCGGCCATGACGTCTTCTTGCCGCCGGCGCCCGCACCGTCGACGTCCGAGGAGCTCATCGCGCGCTGAGATTAAACCAGCGAGAGCTAGAGACTGATCAGCAACGAACGAACATATATATGCATGAGAGATTTACTATATCCTAATTAACATGAAATGAAACTCAACAGCTGATCGATTTGCTAGGCGTGCATGCACTCACCAGTTAAATCAAACTAACTTGTCTCTGAACTGATGAAACGACGATCAGCTCGTTGTGTTGTACTTTGCATAAGGCACATAGGTCGATCGATCGGGTGCTGCATTTATATAGAGAAAAAGAGGATCGATCCATATGCAGCTAAAGCTTATCGGGAGCTTGGAGATGCTAGTACACACGTGCCACACGAGCGAGCAGGTCAGGTCAAATGTACAACCAACTTAGCCAATTAAGCCTTGACAAGTACTCCACTTTCACGTGATGAATAACGTACAGCTAGCTAGCTCGCTGCTAGAGAACAAGCTAGAACGATCGAGATGATTGTCGATAATGTTATAAACGAGTGTGTGTGTGTGTCTATACGATGGCGCTGCTGGCCGAGCGCGGGCAGGCGAAGTTGCGCGCAGGCAAGCGCCAACGCGGCAGGCGACACTGCGCGGGCAGCGAGCAAGCGGGCGAGCGACGCTTCACACGCGCGGGCAGCGCCGATGCGGCAGGTGGCGACGTGTGGGCGGCCGAAGGCAACCGGGCGATGGCCTCCATGCGTCGAGCGATCGCAAGATAGAAACGGATGCTCTGGTAGCGGCGCATGGGTAAAACAAAAACATGGCTATGGTTTTCTAGATGCTTGATCCCGACGTCCTTTTTATCACGACACGAGATCCAATTTCCCCGGTACGAATCGTTCTAAGAAAACAGTCCATCTCTAAAACTCCAAAACATCCTATTTTCACGTATCCTCTTTTCTCTAATTACTCATAGATCCTCAAGTGGTTATTTTTAGAATATTACATTCTACCTCCTTAACAGAATTTGACCCTGAATTCTACTCGCCATTCTACTCAAAGAATAACCACAACTTAGAATTTAAACAACAAATGACACGTACCCGATGTAAACAACTCTAGATAAAGCTCGCGCATACGAGACTCCAACTCCCAAGTCGTCTTTCTCTCGGACTGATACGTCTACAGCACCTTGACATATATCAACGTCTTGAAGGGTTACGGGTAAGCTACGATAGCGCAAAACAAAAATTTTCTACCGCGCAACCAAGAAACCTCCGCTAGTAATAGATCATGAGATTACCACTACATGCGCTGACTCGTAACGGAAATAGAGTTGATGTAGCGAGTTGATGCAGTAGTGGTCGTACTCGTCGCGCGTCTTCTTCTCCTGCTCCTAAGATCGTCACATGTTGCGGATCGTCCTAATGTTGATGCTTCGCAATAACACCTCCAAGGTATCCACACATACGGGGCAGGGACACCACGCGCTGGAGTGCTAGCACCGGCGGCGTGATTGAGGAAGGCGTGGCTACTAGGGTTTCGGGATTCTTCCAAAGATCGATTACCGCACCCCATACCACCGCCCCTCTATTTATAGACATCCTAATGGGTCTCGAACTTGATGCCCATTAGGAACTCGTGGCCTACAAGAATTCGGATTACCATCCAAATTAAATCCCAGCCCTTTAAGTGTGCAACCCTATAGGTTCATATGTAATCGGTTGTGACTCGGAAACTCTTTTTCGACCACGAGTCATTAGCGGTACCTAGTAGCACATAACGATTCCCGAACACACATAGAATATATCGAACGAACCTTAATGCAATATGATCTACGACCAGGTACTTATCACTCAGGACTAGCTCGTACCTAGTCACGACCAGTGCATACTTAGTTACGCACCACTGTGAACTCCTTACAACCAACTCATACTTTATACAACCATTCAGAACTCCTCACGACCGATTAGTGATTATATGACCACCACGACTAGCTTCACCAACAGATTCCATATGCACTAGCTTTAGATCCTGGTCGAACCAATGACCCGCTTGTGTATTCTCCCTTGCCTCACGACATCCTGTTGAACTCTGTGAGATAATTTGTCATCCATGGACCTGCTCAATACTTTCTCGATCAAGTGTCGAATAACTTCATGTGGTTGACACTTCGACCACTAGTGGCATGGCCATGCACTTTCTTTATTCGATCACAACAGGGGGCCCAGAGACATCTCTCCTGTTATGTTAGGAGGGGCAAATCCCATATCCGACTAGTCACATTCCTCCGCATGATCATAGCATACCCGAAAGCTACCTTTATAACTGCCGAGTTACGAGTAGTGTTTGGCAACCCCTAAGAGTGCTATTACACATGTAGGAAACCATGCTGATCTCAGGTCTAAGGATTACACATCATCATTACTTGAGACCAACTAACGACACATAGAATCATAACAATCTCAATAGTGTCTCAAGGTGGGTCTTATCCAACACCATGTTCTCTAACATGTGTCCATATTATTGGTTTGATATCTCCATATCTATGACATGTGAAACATAATCATCAACCAATACATATGCTAGTATATTCATATGTGTTCTCATATGTTTTCAACTAGGGAACGTTTAAGAATAATTATCGCAGAAATATAGAGTTTCACAATCAAGTCACATACTTGATAATAAATATTAACGATATTATTCCAAGAACAAGATAACATATTATCCAATATTATGAACATAACGAAATATAATCATCTCTATGATTGCCTCTAGGTCATATTTCCAACAGTCTCCCACTTGCACTAGAGTCAATCATTTAAGTATCTAATACCGATAGCTCTTGTGTGCACCTCATGCTTTGGCTATGTGAGAGGCTTTGTCAACGGATCAACAACATTTAAATCCGTATGAACTTTGCATATCTTAACATCTCCTCTATCCACCAATTCGTGAATAAGATGATAACGTCTGAGTATATGCTTGGACTTCTGATGGGATCTAGACTCCTTAGCCTGCGCAATTGCTCCATTATTGTCACAATAGAGATCCATTGGGCTCGAGGCACTCGAAACCACACCCAACTCAGTAATAAAATTCCTTATCCAAACACCTTCTTGTGCAGCTTCAGAAGCCGCAATGTACTCGGCTTCCGTCGTAGAATCAGCAACCGTCTCTTGGTTGGAACTTTTCCAGCTCACTGCTACTCCATTCAAAATGAATATGAAACCGGATTGCGAACGATAATCATTTTTATCGGTTTGGAAGCTTGCATCAGTGTAACCATTTACAACGAGCTCTTCATCACCGCCATAAACTAGGAACGCATCCTTAGTCCTTGTCAAGTACTTAAGAATATTTTTCACAGCTGTCCAGTGACCTTCACCTGGATCAGCTTGGTATCTGCTTGTAACACTTAGAGCATATGATACATCTGGTCGAGTACATATCATGGCATACATGATAGATCCAATAGCTAAAGCATATGGAATACCATTCATACGGTCTCGCTCATCAGTTGTCGAAGGACACTGACTCTTGCTAAGACTTATGTCATGTGACATAGGCAAGAACCCTTTCTTGGCATCCTGCATGTTGAACTGAATCAACACCTTGTCAATATAAGTACTTTGGCTTAATCCAATTAGCCTTCTTGATCTATCTCTATAGATCTTTATCCCTAAGATATATGCTGCCTCTCCTAGGTCCTCCATAGAAAAACTATTTTTCAATGATGCCTTAACGGATTCCAACATAGAGATATCATTCCCAATCAATAATATGTCATCCACATATGCATATAGGTCGATCGATCGGGTGCCTGCATTTATATAGAGAAAAAGAGGATCGATGCATACGCAGCTAAAGCTTTACCGAGCCTCAGAGAAAAGAGGATCCATGCATGTGTTTCTTGTGCGTGTCGGCTTAATTGTCGCCTACTTGGGAGGTGTCAAGGAAAAGACTGTGGAAGTAGTGCAAAGGTACCATATCAAAAGACAGAGGGAGAGAGAGGTCACTAGTTTTTTTTTCCAATGGCACGGAGGCCGAGAAGCTAGATATTACTAGCGGTGTTGTGGTGCATGTAGTTTAAAGTGTGGTAAGGGCACCGTGATATCTCGTCGTGTTGCTATCATCCATCACCCATGCATGTGCTTCTTGTGCTCAAGGTGAATTAATCGCTCGCCGCAGCCTAGATAGATATTAGGTAGTACACATCTGCACGGCAACAATATTGTAATATTATCCTCCCCGATTGTTTTGTCGCTATTCATGTCAAGTACGGAATGTCAAGTCCGCTCATCCAAACACCGCATAAAATTCGGGTTCCATAGTTTCTCACCTTTTCTTCTAATTTTCACTACATGAATTCGTGGTCCTAAATCGATTCGGCTTAACGAATCCGATTCACAATTTGCGTAATTTTATAGCGCATTCCAATGCAAATACCTTTATGGTTTTGGTATATTTTAGAGTAAATGTCATTAAACCATAGGTTTTGAGGCGCTTGTATCTCAAAACCCTGTGTTTTGTAAATTGTATCGCTTAACCTCAGGTTTTGTAGATTTAGATCAGGCTTAGGATTCAGAATTGTAGTTACAATGCATCTACTACTTGGGTTATGGTTTAACACTGTCTGTAGATAATCCCTAATCCTCATATATTGCTGCTTGTGATTCCTAAGCCTGATCTAAATCTACAAAACCTGGGATTAACTGATACAATTTACAAAATCTGAGGTTTTAAGATACAACTGCCTCAAAACCTGTAGTTTAGTGATATTTACTCTATATTTTACCTGCACGGTTGATCGAAGGGAACCCAGAAATTTCGATTCACAGTATGGACGGCGTTCTGGGTAGCGTCTAGATGAGATGACTCTAATTGATTGTAACACGTAACAAGTCACTCGTCAGTTTGTACGAGGTGTAGACAAAACCTATATGGATGGAAGGCGTAAAGCCAAATGTGATGATATCGTGCTACATTGCTATCATGTCATCCATGCATGTGTTTCTTGTGCGTGTCAGTTAATTGCTGCCTACTTGGGAGGCTGTCAATACTGATAAAACTGACCCATAGTGCCAAGGAAAAGATTGTGCAGTACAGTGCAGTCACAGCAAAAGTGAGAGGGAGAGGATCCTCTTGTTGTTTTCTAGAAACTATACAAAATCGTTCGGATAAAAAAAAAAGAAGGAATATCCAATACAAAGATAGACACTCCAGGTTAGTTTTTCTCAAAAATTCATATGAAATATCCTATAATACGAGTTATTGGGAATTTAGTAAGTAAGTATAAAAGAAGACTACATGAATAAATAGAAGTATTGGTTAAAACTGAAGTTCAAGAAAACCAAGAACTAGGTCGTAGGCTCCTGCCGATTGCATGTAGGTATATCATGAGAGTTCCACATGGTATACTTTTATCTGCTTCCGCTACTGATTCTTTAAAGGTATTGGCCGTCAATACTGATAAAGCTGACCCATAGTGCCAAGGAAAAGACTGTGCAGTGCAGTGCAGTCATATCAAAAGACAGAGGGAGAGGTGAGGTGGTGTGAGTCTGCAAGATCGCAACGTTATCCTCTTGTTGTTTTCTAGAAACTATACAAAATCGTTTGGATACAAAAAAAAGAAGAAGGAATATTCAATACACAGATAGACACTCCAGGTTAGTTTTTCTCAAAAATTCCTATGGAGTATGGAATATCCTATAATACGAGTTATTGGGAATTTGGAGGTCAGATAGTTTTTTTTCAATGGCACGGAGGCCAGAGAAGCCGAAAGTGTGGTAAGGACGCTGTGGTTGGATTCTGTTCTAGCGAAACCCCTGAAGACTCAAGCATTTGCCTCTCCTGATAAAGTTGCGGAGCTGGTTCAGAAGGTGTATCTCAAAGTTTCAGTATACAATGCAAGAAAATAAGAAACTATTTGTTGCTTTTGCAAATGTCCTGAGGAAATTCCTTCTACCTGAACAGGTTGCTACTGCTGTTCAGGAAGATTTGCCCAAAGTAAGGACCAAGATGAGGCTGTATTTGCAAAATCCATCTACACGAATGATCTTATTTAAACCTATCAAGTAAGGAGGATCTCCATCCCACACATCCATCCATGAACCCTTCCTTGTCTCCTTCCAGCTTTTCAAGGAATATTCTGGAATTATGAGTTTAATGCAAAAGTAATGTTTAATTCGGCCAAGGCCTGCATAAATTGACGTCCATAATTCAGGATAAAAAGATCAAACTCGTTCAAACTTTTCTTACACCATTACCAATCCCATATCGACCACTGTTTACTTATACACATGGTCTATCATTCATAGATTGATCCGAGTTCCTTGCTGATTAGTTCAGTGAATATTAAGGTCAGCATACCTCATGATGCTTTGGACGGTGGAGGCAAAAGTTTAGAATGTGCTATACACGCACAGATATCCTTTTGGTGTTATCCTTATACACTTTTAACAATTTGGAGTTTATCGGTTCTAAAAAATAAAGGTAGCAGCTTAACAAGGTGAAACTGCACTTCTTAAAAAAAAGAAACATTGATTGATTTGATTCCACCCTAATGGATTGAAGCTAACTGAATAGAAAACTGACCTTTTATTTCTTAAATACTCTATCTATGCTATACTGGAATGTACCTAGACAAAGCTAATCGTAAGATAGAGAAATGGTCTGTTAGAATAGAACTATTCTCTTTTGTATTTTCTTATCTGTACTATTCTCTTTTGTATTTTTTTATCTGTATATGAAAACCCCCTTATACACCCTCATATATATTGCCCATTGGACTCTCTTAAATATACACACAATATTCATAACATGGTATCTGAGCATCAAGCTCTATCCTAGCTTTCGCTACATCGCCTCGACGACGCGCCATTATCCAACTCAGCCTTCACAAGATCAAGATCCGCCCGGCGACCACCCCGCTTCTTTCTCCCGCTGAAGTTACTATCGCAACAACCCGTTGTTGCCGCTTGGTCCTCCACCGAGAAGAAGCCAGCCGCTTGTCGCCATTTGCCGTTGCCGGTTACTTTGAAGCCGCGCTTGCCGCCGAGGACGACGCCGCCTCGACCCGACGCCGCCGCTTGAGCCGACGCCATCGAGGACGACGCCGCCGAGCATCCACCACCGCCACCGCTGGGACTTCCGCACTGCCGCCGCCACTATCGCCAGATCCGCCGCCCGCCGATCCATCGCCGCTTCGCCGCCGCCACCGCCAGCAGGGGACGTCGCCGAGACCCGACCCGACGCCATCTTGTGGGACTTCGCCGTCGCCGCCGCCCGCCACTGCCGGATCCATCTCCGCCCTCGGGCTGCCGCCGCCGCTAGCAGAGGGAACTAGTTCTACGCGTTTCGCCTCGCGTTGAGCGTGAAGCGTTGGGGCTGTTTTAGTAAAAGGCCACTAAAAAAACAGTACATTGATCTAACCGCCGTGCCATCCAGCGCCGCCTACCAATGGCTTCCATTTCAGCAGCTGCGATCCCATTCTCGGGAACAAAGCTTAATGGGATGAACTACAGGTTGTAGTCTTCACTCATGGAGATCACGCTCGATGGTCTCCGCCTCTGGGGACATGTCACTGGTGCCCAATCTTGTCCGCCGTTGCCGGTTCAGCCTCCTCCTAGACAGCCTATTTCTGCATCTCCTGCAGAAAATGAGGCCGCCAAGAAGGAGGCAGTGGCCGTTGCTGCTGCTGATGAGGCCTTTCAGTATGCCATAGACGCTTTTGAGCGCTGGTGTGCTGATGAGGCCCGTGTTCGAGCCATCCTGGTGGTCAGCGTTGACGACTCCATCCAGCCAGACATTGTTCGTCTGCGTGCTACTCGTCAAATCTGGGAGTACTTGTGCGAACGATACCAGCATAGCAGCGATGCTCAATTCTTTTCACTTCAGCGTGAGTTGGAGACGCTTCACCAGGAGGACTCCCCCGTCGACGACTTCTTCCGAGCCCTAGCCAGTCTCTGGCGCTAGCTGGACGAGCTGGCTTCTCCGCTCTGCCAGAAGTGTCATAAAGTGCAGAAGGCGGATCATGATCGCCTTCGCCTTTATGATTTCGTCTGCCATCTTTGCCCAGAGTATGAGCCTGTCAGGGCTCAACTGCTGAGCCACTCACCACGACTGACAGTCATCGAAGCTCTTTCGACGCTTCGTGCTGAGGAACTTCGCCGCGGGTTAGCAGCACAGTTTGTTCTGGCTGTGTTTGCTACCTCTTCTTCTTCGACTACACTGACGATTCCTTCTTCGACTCTGATCCATCTCAGTGTTCTGCTTCGCTCCTATTTTTGCACCTACCGGGTTGATGTAATTATTGCAAAAACTTCGGGCACGACTATCAGCGTTGTGCGGTACGGAAAAAGCAGAACAAGGCGCGTGGGGTTGGACACTCTAAGGGGGGCAGGGAGACCCTTCCTTGACAGAGGATGAGACTAAGATTTACCAAAGACGTCAGACCTTCTCAACGCTGTGATCGATCAGTAGTTTTTCGCTCGAAAGTCAGAGGCTGAGTTGAGAGCTATGCACTACTACAGAAAAGGTATTCAAGACGGTTCAAAACGCCATCACTGCATTTGTTTAAGTGAGCTGCCTCGAGTTTATGGTCAGTGATGACATGAGGTCATCACAGACGGTTTTCAAATAGTCTGTGATGCATACTTTCCTGCACGGTTATTAATCGAGAACCGCTCAGTGATATGTACTTATCACAAACGGTTTGTAGCCAAAACCGCCTCAGGATGACTTTTCTCTATAGCCCCAGCAGCTTGTGCCATTAAATCGGCATATATATATATATATATATATATATATATATATATATATATATATATATATATATATATATATATATATATATATATATATATATATATATATATATTGATATCTCTCGGCAACTTTGGAGGGATGGTCACAGCATGAGAAGGATGAGGCGGTAGCCTGAGACAACCTCATTGAGCCCTGCCAAGTTTAAAATGTATGGATGCAAGGAGATCGTCGGGACATCCAATTACGGATGTTGTCGATAGGTAATTGAACCTATGTTGAGAAATGGCGTGGGTTTAGGAAGTGGCATCATGTATCGACAACTAACCATTCTTGAGCATGTAATCGTCTTTAAACTCAACAAGAACACCAAGCAACCATTCTCACATTTCAAAAGAATTCTCAACTTGTTGCTTAGTGTTCTTGTTGGGTTTAAAGACAATTATGTACTCAAAAATTGTTGGTTGCTGATAGATGATGCCACTTCCCAATCAGAGTGCCTGCGCATCAACGTCACTTTCTGAACATAGCGACGTCCAATTACCTATCGACAACATCCAAGTAATTGGATGTCCTAACGCTCTCCTTATATCCATACTTTTTAAACTTGCAGGGGCTCAATGAGGTTGCCCGTGGATACTATCTCATCCTTCTCATGTCATGTGGGACTAATTCTCCTAAAGTGGTCAGACTAACAATATATATATATATATATATATATATATATATATATATATATATATATATATATATATATATATATATATATATATATATATATATATGATGCCGTTTTAATGGCACAAGCTAGCAATCGCTTGGAAACTTTATAGAGAAGAGATTATGAATAGAATGATATGACGCACTGGGACACAAGAGGTAGGAGAACTTGACCGCATGAACACAAGCATACGCATAAAGGCTTAAATGAATGGCGTAGAGATAGCATAAGACTATTAACATCATTACATCACAGAGCAAGGGACTATTAATATGAACTAATTATCAATTCAATTTCAAAGATAAGACTATTAACATCATTACATCACAGAGCAAGGGACTATTAATATGAACTAATTATCAATTCAATTCCAAAGATAAGACTATTAACATCATTGAGCAATTCAACAAGAAGACATCAAGACCAAGGGTGTCCAAACCCACCACACCAAAGAGTAGCCCTCAAAGATCCATCGCAGAGCACTAACCATTTTCATCACAGAGCAAGGGGTAGAGACAGAGAGGGAGTAAGGTAGGGTGATACCTCAAGACAAATAAGAACCACGACGGCGGTGACCCCACCACCAAAGACAACCCTCATCCATCTCTTTCACCTTGCATAAATCACACAAACATCGTAACACAACTTAAGGCTCAAGCATAAAAATCAAACTCAACAAAAGACATTAAATTAACAGATCTATAGGAGAATAGAGGAGGATGGGAAAGCAAAGTCCCACCAGGCCCAGAACACGAGGCCGAAAGCAGAAAACCAAGCCATGGCGGCAAGAAGCGACACGTGAGGCCAAGCCTGGTTTGGTGGCGGCACATCAGAAGTTGTGGCACGACTGACATCAAGACAAGACACTACTATCGACGAGTGTCTTGTGCAAAGGCAGAGTGGTGTCACAACCGGTGGTCAAGCGACGGCGACGGGTTTGGCGCGGCGCCGACGGGTCGAGGTGGGAGAGGAACGGACGAGAGTAAATGCCTTCGGGAGTGACGAGAGTTATGGCGGGCGCAAACCCTAGAGGCATTGGGGAGCGATGAGAGTTAGGGCGGCGCAAACCCTAGAGGTCGGGCTCCTACTAATAAAGAGACTTGATATGCATTTTGCCTCTATTATAGAACCGCTGATAATTATCCTGCATTTGTTCCATTATGGAACCTGCTCGTGAAATGGTTTTTCTCAAGTATATTTATCTTGTATATACACTTACATGACATGAAGAAATTACATGTTTATATGTCAATTTTGTCATTTAAATGAAAATTTCTTTAAAATTTGTTATATATATATATATATATATATATATATATATATATATATATATATATATATATATATATATATAATTCAACATATAATTAATATAGTAACTTCACCTCCAAACTTTTTTTTCATTTAGGAATTTTCATATGGCCAAACAAGATGGGCTACCGCTACAAAAAGATTAAAAAAGTAGAAACCTATAAATAAACAAAGTTTTACTAGTGGCGAGGGTAGGTGCTATCTCTGCTTCAATATTTATAGGCATTTGCCACAAGATCGGACGGTTCTCGATCATCACGAACTAAGCTCGAAATGCGCCCACCCGCTAACGCATTGCTCGAGTGTCTCTCAAGACCTCGATCGTTGAACTAAAAAGAATTGAGCCCATAGGCTCTCTTCCTTGCTTGAGGGGTCTCGGCCTGGTCGACTCAATTGCATGCCGCCTCGATTACGTAGTCCAAGTGACGGCAAGCCTCCTGGAGACGTTCAACGTCGTTTTGGAGCACTACTAGGGAAAACCTTATCACAGACGGTTTCCGAACCGCCTGAATTTGTTCGTCTGTGATGATATGAGGTCATCACAGACGATTTTTGAACCGTCTGTGAAAACTCATCACAGACGGTTCAACAAGAACCGCTCAGGAAAGCGCCATCACACACGGCTCAACAAGAGCCGCCTATGATAATCATTATCACAGCACGGCTCTTGTTCGTAACCGCTCAGGATGACGCTCACGCACAGCTTCTTGTTCGTAACCGTCTGTGATAGCCTTTTTTCGCCGCAAAAAAAACCAAAACGGTCGCTAAAACTTCGAGGCTGTTTTGAGGCCCTAAACGACCTTTTTGGGGGGTTTTCACTTTGTTTAGAGTCACCTAAGCCTCGCGAATGAATTTGACATGGACTTATGGATTTTCAGATTGAACTTTTCGTTAGCTTTCCAACGAGCCAAAGAACGTCGCAATCCGAGTTCGTGATGCAAAAGTTATGGCGGTTTTATTGACAAAGGCACGATCAACCATCTATATTTTTGCCCAAACCAAATAACTCAAAGATGAACTACACATGCACAGAGAGCCTCCAACAATAAACCACAAAGATCACCCACATCACAATAGCATCAACTCAATCCATTCACGTAGTACTAACACTAGCTCTCAAAGAATCCACATCACAGAGCAAAGGGGGGAGTAGAGAGAGTGAGGTCGTGGGAGGCCGGGGTGACGAAGTGGAGGAGGACGAGGGCAACGAGGTCATGGGAGGCCAGTGACGATGAGGCCGAGGCGAGGTGGAGGAGGCCAGGGGCGACAGTTTAGAGGAGGCCGGTGACGATGAGGCCGAGGCGAGTTGGAGGAGGCCGCGGGCGACAAGCTCGGGGGAGGCCGGGGCGCAAGGTGTGAGGAGGAGAGATGGAAGAGGTGCGCAAGGTTAATATAAAGCGAGTTTCGGCAGCCTGCCCATTATTTCCAAATTTCGCTTCTCGCCTAACAATCGAGAGACGGTTTTAGTTAAGAACCGCCTATGATACGTGAATTATCATAGACGGTTTGTAACTAGAACCATTCGTGTTAATTCACGACGGTTGTTATCAAGAACCGCTCAGGATAATGTGATTATCACAGATTTATTTTTTAATAGAACTGCTCGTGATAGTTCACAGATTTATTTGTTAAGAACCGCCTGTGATATCGAGATTATCACGCACGGTTCTCAACAAAGACCGTTTATGAACTATCACAAACAGTTCTATTAAAAACCGCTTAGATAGGTGTTTATCACTGCACGGTTCATAATAAGAACCGCTCGTGATAGGCTGGTCCCTAGCCCCGACAGACCCAATACGCGGTTCCTTTTGAACCGCTCAGGATATTTCATCACGAGACGGTTCCAAAGGAACCATCTGTGATGAGGCGCCTTCTATAACTTGTTTTGTAGTAGTGGAGGACCACGTCGATGACACGGTAAACTCGCCGAAAGTGGAAGATCACCCGGAAGACGCGGCGGAGGAGGATGTCAAGACAGCGGAAGGTGGCCGCCACCGCCTCGCAAATTCTCGGTCGACATAGAGGAAGACACCGCTGAAACAAGGTTCTTTTCGCAGACGGTTCAACGACAAATGAGAGATGTGCTCGACAAGGCGCTGTGTAGGCCATCAATGCCGAGATAAGGAAGAGGCAGCCATTTCGTTTTTTTTATAAGTATGTGGGGATGATTATCTTCGATGGCGATGATCCTTTTATAAAACAAGGTATAAATTCGGAGCGTGAGATTTAAGAGACGATCGGGAGCCAAGCGGATCGATGTGACGAAGAGACGACCGGAGCCGGGCGGATGGCGCATTTAAGAAACGACGGGTCAGAGCGATATTATCACGACGGTTATAATAAAACAACCATCGTGATATGTGGTAATATCACGACGGTTAGTTAAGAACCGCTCAGGATGTTTCACGCACGATTCTTTGTTGAAAACCGCCTCGTGATATGTAGAATTATCACAGATGGTTATTAATCAAGAACCGCTCGTGATACTTCACACACGGTTTTAACATAAACCGCTCGTGATATTACCTCTTCACGAGCGGTTTTAGCGTTAGTTTAGTAAATACGAGCGGCCTCTAAACCAAAACCGCTCAGGATTAGAGTAATACTGACGGTTTTGGTCAACCGTCTGTGATAAGGCGTCCAGTATTAGCCTTTTTGTAGTAGTGATGGCAGCAGTGACAGCAGAGGTTACTTGGTTGAGGTGGCTACTTGCAAATTTTGGAGTGTCTATGATGGGACCTACAACTCTTTTGTCTGACAGTACAGGTGCTATTAGTGTTGCCCGGGACCTAGTAAAGCATGAGCTCACCAAGTATATTGGTGTGGATGCTTCATACACTCGCCACAAAGTGTGAGGGAGTACTTGCTTTACAGCTTTGTGCCATCGAGTTACAGTGTTGTCGACTTCTTCACGGCCACGCACTAGGGCACAATATTTGTATTTTTTCTCCAAACTCAAGCAGTGTGATCCACCATGAGTTTGAGGGGGGGGTGTTAGAATAGAACTCTTTTCTTTTGTATTTCCTTATCTATATATGAAAACCCCCCTTGTACATCCCTATATATATTGCCCATTGGGCCATCTTGAATATACACACAATATTCATAACATGGTATCAGAGCATCAAGCTCTAACTTAGCTTTCCGCTGCCATCGCCTGATGCACGCGCCGTCGCCCAACTCAGGCCTTCGCCACATCGCATCTAGCCCGGCGACCAACCCGCCTTCTCCTGCCGAGAAGCCGCCGCAACAACCCGCCGTTGCCACTTGGTCCTCCACCAAGAAGAAGCCAGCCGCTCGTCGTCGGCTGCCCGTTGCCGTTGAAGCCGCCTCGCCGCTGAGGACGGCACCGCTTCTGACCCGACGCCGTCGACGATCCGCCAGCCATGCCACCGCTTGGGACTTCCGCCAACCGTCGTCGGATCCGCCGCCGCCGCCGGATCCATCGCCGCCGCCAGCAAGGGGACACCGCTGAGGACCCGACCCGACGCCATCTTGTGGGACTTTCACTAGCCGTCACCGGATCCGCCGCCGCCGCTGGATCCATTGCCGCCCCCGGGCTGCCGCCGCCACCAGCAGGGGGAACTAGTTCCCCCCGCACGCGTGCTCTACCTCGCGTTGGGCCGTTTAACGTTTGGACCGGTTTTTTGTGTGTGAGTCAGCCAAAAAAAAATTAAAAAAACAGTACGTTGATCTAACTGCCGCGATGTCCAGCACTGCCTATTAGACTTCGTTGCCTTGGTCGCCGCGCCGTCCAGCACCGCCTACCAATCGCTTCCGTTCCATCAGCTGCGATCCCATTCTCGGGAACAAAGCTTGATGGGATGAACTACAGGTTGTAGTCTTCACTCATGGAGATCACGCTCGATGGTCTCCACCTTTGGGGACATGTCACTCGTGCCCGATCTTGTCCACCGTCGCCGATTCAGCCTCCTCCCAGATAGCCTATTTCTGCATCTCCTGCAAAAAGATGAGGCCGCCAAGAAGGAGGCAGAGGTCGTTGCTGTTGATGAGGCCTTTCAGTATGCCATAGACGCTTTTGAGCGTTGGTGTGCTGATGAGGCCCGTGTTCTAGCCATCCTGGTGGTTAGCGTCGACGACTCCATCTAGCCAGACATTGTTCGTCTGCATACTCGCCGATCCGGGAGTACTTTGCGCGAACGATACCAAAGATAGCAAATGATGCTCTTTTTTTTTGCTTTAGCGTGAGTTGGAGACGCTTCGCCAGGAGGACTCCCCCGTCAACGACTTCTTCCGAGCCCTAGCTAGTCTCTGGCGCCAGCTGGATGAGCTGGCTTCTCCGCTTTGCCAGGAGTGTCATAAAGTGTAGAAGGCAGATCATGATCGCCTTTGCCTTTATTATTTCGTCTGTCGTCTTTGCCTAGAGTTTGAGCCTGTCAGGGCTCAACTGCTGAGCCGCTCACCACAACCGACAATCGCCGCGGGTTAGCAACACAGTTTGTTCCGGCTGTGCTTGCTACCCCTTCTTCTTCGACTACACCGACGGTTCCTCGCTCGACTACGCCTATCATCGTGTCTGCTTTGTGAGGTCGAGTTGAGAGCTATGGCAAAGATGATGGACAAATGTTACTTGGTTGAGATGGCTACTTACAGATTTTGGAGTGTCTATGATGGGACCTACAACTCTTTTGTCTGACAGTAGAGGTGCTATCGGTATTGCTCGGGACCTAGTAAAGCATGAGCTCACCAAGCATATTGGTGTGGATGCTTCATACACCCGCCACAAAAGTGAGAGAGTACTTGCTTTACGCTTTGTGCCATCAGAGTTCTGTGTTGTCGACTTCTTCACAAAGCCACGCACTAGGGCACAACATTTGTATTTTTTCTCCAAACTCAGTGTGTGTGATCCACCATGAGTTTGAGGGGGTGTTAGAATAGAACTCTTCTCTTTTGTATTTCATTATCTGTATATGGAAACCCTTCTTGTACATCCCTATATATATTGCCCATTGAGCCTTCTTAAATATACACATAATATTAATAACATGGTCAAGCACTTAATTTGTTTCGTGTATCTCTTCTTATAACGTTCTCCTTCGCCCAGGACAAATATAGTTGAGGCTCATATACAGCTGCAATCCCTCCTGAAGTCGGAATACTCGGCTGACGAGATTGAATCTATTGGTATGCTGTCTATACCTGATCTGCAGTCTCAGCTGGACAGCCTTTTGTGACCCGTACCCAGATGCAAGGCTGCCTATAAACAGTCCTTTTTGAGACGGTAATACAGTTCTTGAAGTATTCTAAGTAAAGTTATTCTCACCCTTCCAAAGTTGTACCAGATTGACGTTGTAAATTGTTTACTTGTGATATTGAAATGGAACTACACTAATTATATGACATGACTGATAATAGACGAGGTGATTCTGTTCTGTTATCCTTAAAGTTCCAATGCAAATACCTTTATGGTTTTGGTATATTTTACCTGCACGGTTGATTGAAGTGAACCCCAGAATTTTCGAATCACAGAAGTCTTATTTTATCTATATTTTTTTCTTCAAATTTAGTATGGACGGCGTTCTGGGTAGCGTCTAGATGAGATGACCATTGTCTCTGTATCTCCTCTGATTGATTGTAACACGTAACAAGTCGCTCGTCAGTTTGTACGAGGTGTAGACAAAACCTATATGGATGGAAGGCGTAAAGCCAAATGTGATGATATCGTGCTACATTGCTATCATGTCATCCATGCATGTGTTTCTTGTGCGTGTCAGTTAATTGCTGCCTACTTGAGAGGCTGTCAATACTGATAAAACTGACCCATAGTGCCAAGGAAAAGACTGTGCAGTACAATGCAGTCACAGCAAAAGTGAGAGGGAGAGGATCCTCTTGTTGTTTTCTAGAAACTATACAAAATCGTTTGGATAAAAAAAAAAAAGGAATATCCAATACAAAGATAGACACTCCAGGTTAGTTTTTCTCAAAAATTCATATGAAATATCCTATAATACGAGTTATTGGGAATTTAGCAAGTATTAAAGAAGACTACACGGATAAATAGGAGTATTGGTTAAAACTGAAGTTCAAGAAAGCCAAGAACTAGGTCGTAGGCCCCTGTCGATTGCATGTAGGTATATCATGAGGGTTCCACATGGTGTACTTTTATCTGCTTCCGCTGCTGATTCTTTAAAGGTATTGGCATGATCGGTCATTCTAAAAAACAAACACCATAAGGTATATTTACGCTTTTATTTAAAAGAATTTGCTTTATCCTTGACATAATCGCATCTGGCGTGGCATCCGTGTCTAACGATTTCTTTGTCCTGATCACAGTCGCACATTTTCAACTCCGCACGTTAATAACGCGTGCGGGTTTCTAGTATACATAAAACCATAGCACACTCCATTTTTTTTACTAGAGACCTTTTAGCTAGGTTTTACAGAATTTTGACTGAACTTGTACTAGCCCTTATACATAAAACCATCCATCACAGGTACCTACCTATACACGAACTGACCATTGGCCAGTTGGAAAACATGTCCCCACGCTTTGTGACGTTACTGATTTATCGTTGATCCCGCAGTTATATGTGTGTGCTAATAGACGCACTTGCTTGTAATTAAAAGGAAAAAAGAAGAAGAAGAAGATCACAATTCTGAGTAACAAACGGCATTGTAGCCGTCATGTCTTATTGATGCGAAGCACGCTTACATAGCTGAAGCATACATACATGCAGATATATGCATCTTGTTATTCCATTATTCATGCTACTACTAAGCATATATAGGAGCAGTAGCTTATATATTACTATGTATATATAATATTGGCATGTCTTTACTAGCTAGCTCTCTTGGTGATTGGTCTAGCCAAGAAAGCAAAGCAGCTAGCCGACCGTCGGGGTGCGCGCGACGGTGTCGACGAAGACGCGGACGCGGTCGGTCCTGTAGTCCATAGTCACCGGTGAGCCGACCGGCACGGCGACGACGTTGGCGTCGGGCTTGTCCTTGAGGATCACCTTCTTCGCCTCCTCGAAGGACATGCCGACCACCTCCGGCCACGACGCCTTCCTCTCATCGGTGGCACCGCCGGCAGTTCCCTCCGGTTTCTTGCCTGCGCGCGTCTCGACGGAGCTCATCTTAAACACCAATAAGTGAGCTGCTTGCTGCTCTGCAGATTGATATTGCTACGGTTCAGTAATCACTTGATCGATTAGCACATAGCTATAATAAATGTCCAAATAGAAATCCAATATCAATTAGTAAATTTGTTAACCAGAATTCCCAAAAAAACAGTTAAACACGGGATCAGGCCTGCACTCACCTCAATAATTAGTTGGTCTGTGAACCGATGAACCCTTATCATAGATGTAGTTATGTATTTATAGAGCTAGCAGCCGAGGAATACTGAATGTACGTACGCACCAGGTAAGCTAATCCCGATACTTCACATGATAATGCTAGCAGCAGCTAAGAGGAGATAATGTTGCTGACGCAGTAGCTGTTCGCCACTCTACAGTCTACACCTTTGGTTTACCTCTAGCTAGACGCTTGACGTGGCACTATCTATCTATCTATCAGCTTTATTCACGGCCCAGTTCCAGCCAATTCACGCACGCAGGAAACACGTGCATGAATCTGATGATGGCAACGTTATCACTGTGGCTTTACCACGCCTCTATTTTCCGTGCATCGGACACAAACTATTTTTTTTTTAAGGACACGCAAAAGACTTGCGTGACGATTCATTGGATAGGAAAGTAAAGCACAAAATTCAGGTCAGGAGTACAACGCGGCAAGCAAAATCAGGCGTTCGGAACCATATGTATAATTTGTTTGTCATTGTTGGCTTTTGGTCGTTTTTTGTTTTAAGCTTTTATCTGATGGTCGTGTAATGACTATGTATATCCCTAGTTGGTGCAGAGACTGAGTGTTATATTTTTATTATCTAAAAAAGAAAGAAAACAAACAATACAAACACAAATACAGGGAGAGACCACAGACATGTATACAGACGAATGAGTTGTCACAAAATTTGTATTGCGGCTGAGACTCAGATATACATGCCTACACATCACCTAAAAAGTTAAGTTTATTTCAAACAAAAAGGTAAATGAAACTTGCACGGATATGCATGCATAGCATATCATCCTGGATATTTGAAGTTTTCATGCATGATACCAGCTGAGGAGATGGCATTATATTCCCGTGTTTTTCATATTCCTATTGTTCCAAACAAGCATAGCTACTTGCTCAAGCGCTTATTCTCCTCTATACATCTTTCAATTATGGGGAAAAAAAATTCTATTGCAAAGTTTCTGGTACCCTGAAATGCCACTACAAAATTGCCGCTTCCTTATTTGCCACTCCTTTGCGAAAATGTCCCCGTCCATACCATTGTTGACCATTTTCCGATAGTAAAACCATGATGGAGACATGGAAAGACCATTTTGCCCCTCATCGTCTCCCTCCTTGATTTCTTATCTTATCTTCTTATCCACACGTTGTTGTCCCCCGCCACCACGAACATCGCCTTTCTTCTCTGCTCCGCAGCATCCGCATCTGCATCCCCTTCACATCCGCATCCACATCCCCTTCACATCCCTCCGCCGCCTCGGCGTTGAAGAACTTGAGGATGACGTAGTCCATCGCCTCCAGGAGGTGAGCAATGAGGTGGCGGCTCTGGCAGAGCAACTACGTCATAGGCGCAAGCACCTCATGTTCCCGAGCATGGGGAACCCATTCCCGAGGACGATGAGGGCGAAAGAGGTACCAAGGAGGGAGGAGCTTGGCGGTGGCGCACTACAGTGGACGGGACAGGAGAAGAAGGTGGTGGATAGACTCGGTATGTCGTGGAACACCTTGTTGTTGGTGATGTGCCCTAGAGGCAATCATAGAGATGATTGTGCCACGTTTATGTTTATGAGTTATAAAATAAATGTTATCGTGCTCCTTGGGACTAATTATCAATTATTATAGATTAATAAGTATGTGACTTATTGGTGAAGCTCTTTAAGTTATATGATGTCATTCTAAATATATCTCTTGTCGGATGTCACTGGTCAGGACGCTAGTGACTTATCGACCAGCACATGTATTGACTGATGACCATGTTTCACCGGTCATGGATATGGAGATATTGAATCAATAATGTGAACACATGTTAGAAAACATGGTGTTGGATTGACCAACCTTAAGACACTATTAAGATTGTTATGATTATATGTGTCATCAGTTGGTCTCAAGCAATGATGATGTATAATCCTTAGACCTGAGATCAGCATGGTTTCCTACATATGTAATAATACACTTAGAGGTTGTCAAACAATACTTCGTAACCTGATAGTTATAAAGGTAGCTTTCGGGTATACTATGAAACATATGGAGGGATGTGCTGGTCGGATATGAGATTTTCCCCTCCTAACATAATAGGAGAGATATCTCTATGCCCCGCGATGTGGTCAGATAAAGAAAGTGCATGACCGTGCCACTAGTGGTCAAAGAGTCGACCACACGAAGTTATCCATCACTTGATCGAGAAAGTATTGAACAGTCCATAGATGAAAATTATCTCACCTGGAGTTCAACCAAATATCGTGAGGCAAAAGGAGAATACGCAAGCAGGTTGTTCAGTCCGACCAGATACGAACTGGTCTGACATGATCACTAGCAGGTCGGCGAACTGGCCTTAAGGTGTTACAAACTGGTCGTGACTAAATATGAACTGGTCGTGTGAAGATACGAGTTGATTGTAAATGGTAAGGATCTGATCGCAGATCATATTGCATAAGGTTCGTCTGATATAACATTTATGTGTATTGAATCGTTATGTCCTGTTAGGAACCGCTAACGACTTATGGTCGGAAAGGAGTTTCTGAGTCAAAACTGATTACGCATGAACCTAAAGGGTCACACACTTAACGGGTTGGAATAAACGAGTCCGGATAGGATCCGTTATGGACTTTTTATAAGGGGATGTATGGATTTGTTGGGACGTAAGAGTTGCTACACCAAAACCCTAGCCGTCATCTCCCCGAATGTCCTACCGTGCACGTTAGTGCTAGCACATCAGCGTATGATGTTCCACTCCTAGACGTGGATACCGTGCATGCACATCGCTACGCTGTCGCCAGGCCGACGAAAGCATGATCCATGACCTACGCAAGAAACATGGTAGTTTCGCGCTACACCGTCAGCAATTCAAGTGTTAGTAGTATCTTTTTTGAACGAAATGTGTTAGTAATATCTAGCTTCTCTGGCCTCCATGCCATTTTTAAAAAAACTCTCTGACCACCAAATTCCCAATACTTGTATTATAGGATATTCCATAGGAATTTTGGAGAAAAACTAAGAAGTTTTTTTATTAATTAACCTTTTTTGAATTTTATTTTAAAGTTAACCTCCAACGCACTTTATTTCCACTCGACCCTTTGGTCAAGCCACGGTGGTGGCGTGACAAAACAACACCGCCACGCCAGATAAGTCTCCAAAATAGCACTTTTGTCACGCCATGGTTGTGGCGTGACTAAATATCATCTTGTCACGTCACTTCCAGTGGCGTGACAGGAGTTTGACCAGAAATGGGCTGGCATGATAGTGTTATTTTGTCACGCCACAACCAGTGGTGTGACCAAAGGGGTCAGAATTGGAGATAAAGTGTGCCGAGGGTTAACTTTAAAATAAAATTCAAAAAAGGTTAATTAATAAAAAAAATTCAAAAACTAACCTGGAGTCTCTATCTGTGTATTGAATATTACTTTTTTTTATTTTTGGTATCCAAACGATTTTGTATAGTTTCTAGAAAACAACAAGAGGAGGATAACTTTGCGCCTTGCGCACGCACCACTACCATTCTCTCTCTCTCTCTCTCAGACCGTGACCGCTATTTCCTTGGCAATATATGTCAGCTTTATCAGTATCGACGGCCTAGGTCCAGCCTCCCAAGTAGGCAACGGCTAAGGGTCGTACGTATGATGAGATGATTCTCATCATACGCTCCTTGGCGTGTGACTCTACATGGGCTTGATCATTTACCAACACGAACAGGAGATGGTTGGTGTCGCACATCGACAAGGACAGCCACCTAACTGTCCTCTATCCCCACAGCCGTAATAGGCCTCCGTTGCTCTAGTGATGGATTGAGCAGGAGGTTGATGAACAAATCGGCTAGATTGCCGGGGAAAATTGAGCCCATTTGTGGCTCAATTCTGCCAATTTCGCATGCCGTGTTCCTTGGTGTTTGATTTTGACCTTGGAATTGCATATAGTACTAGTACGCTTTCTTTTTACAATTGCAACATCGTTGTGAATAGTATGCAATATTTTTTTCTACAGATGCATTTTTTTCTACAGATGCAACGTCCTAGGACAATGGTTGCAACATCCCCGGACAACGGTTGCAACATCCTAGGATAATGGTTGCAACATCCCCGGACAACAATTGCAACATCCCCGGACACGGTTGTAACATCTCCGGACAACGGTTGCAACATCCTAGGACAACGTGTGACGACCCGGCCAGGAGCCTCACCCGAGAGGTCCTCCAAGACCTCCTTGGAAGTCCACCAGGACCTCCCAAGAGGTCCCAAGGACCTCTCGGGCAGTTCACCCAGGCCTCCCAAGAGGTCCAGCCGGACCTCCTAGAGGTCCAGGGAACTGACCCGATGAGGTATTGAGGCTCAGGACCTCCCCAAGAACCACGACCAGACCTGGGGGAGGTTCAGAGACCAGCCCGAGGAGATCATGGGACTTGGAGAAGTTCTAACCCTCCTATGATTCGAACCAGTCCCAAGAATCAATGGCTAGTTCTCACAGCAATTATAAGTGATAACATACATCCACACGAGACTTTATTAACAACAAGGGAGTTGATTATAAAGTTGCTTACAAGCCATGACAACAAGGCAAAAAATATACACAGCGGAAGCAAAACAAGCAAAACCATGTCCATCCAATACACCACAGGTAATTGGCTGGAGGGCGTGGCCTAGTTGATTTGGTCCTCATCATCATCAAAGAAGTCTTCTCCTGCTCAATTCATTAATCAAGCAAGAATGAGCACAACAACCGTGCTCGCAAGTTACACCCGTCAATTAACAGAATGACATGCATAATGGATATCTCATAGGAAGGCGTAATATGGTTAGTTTGCATAAAGCCAAGTTTGTTTCAAATACAAGTATTAATTTCCAAAGCTTATAACAATAATTAAAATTCATTTGCAAATTCTCATTTTAGAGTTGGATAACTTTCATCAATATAATGGTGAAGGATACTCTCCTGTCACAAGGCTCCTCGCCCAACCCATTTGGATAGAAACAAAAACAGCTTTTTAACCATCCATTTTGAAAACAAACCAGAGGTCTAACTTTGAGCAATTTTGCTAGCATGTCCATAAATCATGACACGGCTATTCAATAGTTTTACACTCTATAGAGGTGTGCACTTTACCCACAAGACACGTTTTTCTAGTTTGTTTGGCACTGTGTTGTACCACCACTCACTACCAAGGTAAGTGGTCTAGAGCACGTGACAAGGCCTTTACAATGCATCATCCCACCGCATCCATCCACTCTAAGGTTTCGCCTTCCTAGGGCCCCTCTTGAGCAGTGGGTACAACACATCATAAAAGACAGCCATGAAAGACCACTCCACTATTCCGCCGACCAACCGCGGTGATAACTTTGTAAATTAGTTGGCTAGGTCCCGCCCATACAGGACATGTGGTTGCACGGAGAGGCATAGCAAAATACACTCGTAGACCGGTCCTTAACTGACCCGGGCGGCCACCACAACCATGGGGCATCGGATCACATGACCCCCGTGCATAGACTTGCACCAACCAAATAACTAATGCTGCCCAAGTCCAAATCCATTTCCCATTTCTTTGCTTTTCAAACCTCCATGGCACACCAATGCCATGGTTGTTTGTAAAACCCCCATGACACACCAATGCCACGGTCTAGATCATTAAGACAAGAGATATTTTTGGCCAAAACCTTCCAAACCAAGATTCTTTTTTCTAAGCATGGCTAAGCTCTAGTTTTTCAAAGGTCCTATTCCACCTTATTGCGTAAACCAGGTTTTGCCTAGGGTGACAACATGTTCGGCTCAAGATCAATAGTGGTCATACCAAGGAAATTAGGCTTAACTATGAATTTAAAGACGGGCATTGAAATAACTTAGTAAAGTAAACATGCATTAACATTTGAAATGGAATATACATAGGTTGAAATAATGGGTGCAATATGATCAAGAGTGTAACTTGCCTTGATCAAAGGCCTAGATGTCTTCTTCTTCTTCGGGGAGCTCTTGCTCTTCAGTGTCTTCACAATCTACACGAGGAAACCAAAACAACTCAATACAAAGCTCAAATAAAACCCAAAGAAACTTCAATGAAACTCCAAAATAAAACCAACAGAGAGGATAGATCGGTTTAGAGGAGGTCCAAGGAGCTTGCTAGAGGAGGTCCAAAGCTCAAGGGAAGAGGTCCAAGAGCTTTGGAGGAGGTCCGAAGCTCAAGGGAGGAGGTCCACGAGCTGCTCGGTTCATCTGGAGAGTGGAATTGGGGCAAAAAAAGATAAGGATGAAGGGCTGCCCAAGCTGATATAGCTCGAGCTATTGAGATTTCCCAGGGTATAGGTGTTCATGAGTTGGTGAAAAGGACAATGAAAGCAGGCAAGGGATGTGACAAAAGTATGGCACGGGTACTGCAAAAAGTGGTAGCATTTAATGCGATACAACAGGCATTAAATGTGAGGAGACTCATATGTGCAAAGGACATAGTCAAATGATAAAGAAAAATGGGTGTGACTGACAAGTGGGACCAGTCAAAGCTCAAGGGAAGGTTTCACGGACAGGAGGTCCAACAGACACCACAATTGGGAGGTCCTGACGGTCGGATTAAATTAAGAGGGGGTCTGGGCGGTTAGGATCTCCAAAAGGGAGGTCCTAACGGTCAGATCTAACAGGGGAGGGGGTCTGGACAGTTAGGATCTCCAAAGGGGAGGTCTTAACGGTCAGATCTAACAAGGGGGAGGTCTGGACGGTTAGGATCTCCAAAGGGGAGGTCCTAACGGTCAGATCTAACAAGGGGGGGTCTGGATGGTTAGGATCTCCCAATGGGAGGTCTTAATGGTCAGATCTAACAAGGGGAAGGTCTGGACATGTTAGGATCTCTAAAGGGGATGTCCTAACGGTCAGATCTAACAAGGGGGAGGCCCTGACGGCTAAGATCTCTAGAGGGGATGTCTTAACGGTCAAGATGTAACAAGGGGGAGGTCTGGACGGTTAGGATCTCCCAATGGGAGGTCCTAACGGTCAGATCTAACAAGGGAGAGGTCTGGACGATTAGGATCTCCAAAGGGGAGGTCCTAACGGTCAGATCTAACAAGGGGGAGGTCCTGACGGCTAAGATCTCTAGAAGGGGGGTCTTAACGGTCAAGATCTAACAAGGGGGAGGTCCTGACGGTTAAGATCTCCAGAGGGGAGGTCTTAACGGTCAAGATCTAAACAAGGGAGGTGAGCGATAGCAAGATAAGAAGCGGGGGAAGCGGGAGCCATTGGATTTCCATCGAACGGGTCAAGGCAATTGGGTCGTTCGGACCGAGCGAACGCTCCAACAGATCGGAGCCATCCAATACGGATCGGACAGTTCTAAAGGAGTGGGACGTTCGGACTATCCGAACGTCTCACCAAGATCAAACCGTCCAATGCAAATTGAACGGTACACAAGCGATAGAGGTCTGGATCAAGCGGAAGGCCTGAACGGATGCGAGGGAGGTCCAAATAAACAAGGAGGAGGTCCTAGAGGACATGGGGAGGTCCTGAAGGACACGGGGAGGTCCAAATAGACAAGGAGGAGGTCCTAGAGGACATAGGGAGGTCCTGAAGAATACGGGGAGGTCCAAATAGACAAGGAGGAGGTCCTAGAGGACATGGGGAGGTCCTGAAGGACACAGGAAGGTCCAAATAGACAAGGAGGGGGTCCTAGAGGACATGGGGAGGTTCTGAAGGATATGGAGAGGTCCAAATAGACAATGAGGAGGTCCAACAGAACAGAGAGTGAGTTCAAATGAACAGGAGTGAGGTTCAGACCTGGGAAGGGAGGTTTGGACAAGAGAAAAACCCACCACTTGGGAGGTCCTGACCAACGGAGAACAAAACTAGCGCAGAAAAGAGGAGACCACCAAAACTCCACAAACCCAAATAACCTCATGCGAGTTTTTGTTGAAGTTTGAATTAATCCGTTAAAATCCATTCTAAAATTCTCAAGTTAAGCTTTGAATTCTCATCAAAACAAAATGGTTCTTTTTATTTTGAAAATTCAAAAAGGCTCCAAAAATCAAGGTTTTACAAACCTACCCCCCTTAAGGGAATCTCAACCCGAGATTCAAGTTTGGCCAGCAAAGAGGTAGGGATAGTTAGTCTTGAGGTCTTCTTCATTTTCCCATGTAGCTTCACTTTCAGGGTGGTGGCTCCACTGCACCTTGTAGGTTCGGATGATCTTGCTTCTAGTAACATGCTCCGCGACATCTAGAATTTTAATTGGCCGCTCCACATAGGTGAGGTCTTCCTGGAGATCAATACTCTCAAGGAGGGTGTGGTCTTCTAGGACTCGGAGGCATATCCTTAACTGTGATACATGAAAGACATCATGCACCGCTGACAAGGAGCTTGGCAGCTCTAGCTTATAGGTAACTTCAACTTGTCTTGCCAATATCTTGTATGGTCCGACAAATCTTGGTGCTAATTTTTCTTTAGTCCAAAATCTTCTAACTCCTCTGAGTGGAGTTACCCTGAGGTACACAAAGTCACCAACTTCAAAGGATAACTCTCTTCTCCGATTATCCGCATAGCTCTTTTGTCGGGACTGAGCTATTCTCAACCGCTCTCTTATAAGCTTCACTTTTTCCTCAGCCTCTTTGATTACCTCGGGCCCAAATAATTGGCGCTCACCTACTTGATCCCAAAGGAGGGGATTTCTACACTGCCTTCCATACAAGGCTTCAAAGGGAGACATTCTTAAACTAGCTTGGTAGCTATTATTGCAGGAGAACTCAGCATAGGGAAGGTTTTTGTCTCAACTTTTCCCATAATCCAATGCACAAGCTCAAAGCATGTCTTCAAGAACTTGATTCACCCTCTCTGTTTGTCCATCGGTTTGAGGTTGATAAGTTGTGCTGAAATTAAGTCTTGTCCCTAGAGCTTCATGGAGACTTTCCCAAAATCTTGAAATGAATTAGGAACCTCTATCAGACACTATGCTCTTGGGTACACCACGTAGACAAACTATCCGGGCTAGGTACAACTCAGCCAACTTGCTGCTTTGGTAGGTGGTCTTGACAGGGATAAAATGTGCCACTTTGGTCAAACGATCCACAATAACCCAATGGAGTCATAGCCCGATTGGATCCTTGGCAAACCAGTGATGAAATCCATACCCATTTGCTCCCATTTCCACTCGGGAATGGGCAAAGGCTGCAGCAAACCAGCAGGTCTTTGGTGCTCAGCCTTAGCCATTTGGCACACGTCACACTTTGCTACATACTTAGCTATTTCTCGCTTCATGTTGAGCCACCAATACTTCTCTTTGAGATCTTGGTACATCTTGGTACTCCCTAGATGAATAGAGTAATGAGACTCATGAGCTTCTTTGAGCAGCAACTGCTTTATGTCTTGACAGTCCGGCACACAAAGTCTGCTGCCAAACCAAAGAGCTCCCTGGTCATCTTTTAAGAAGCCAGGAGCCTTGCCTTTCTTCAAATTTTCTTTGATCTCTTGGAGATCTTTATCACGAACCTGCATTTCCCGGATTTGTTTCTGGACAGCAGGCTGAACCTCTAGAACATGCACCCAACCTTGAGTGACAATCTCCAAATTTAGTCGTCTCAACTCTTCATACAAACTGGGCTGACTCTCTTGAACCATTAAGGTACTGCAATAACTCTTTCGACTCAGGGCATCAGCCACCACATTTGCCTTGCTTGGGTGGTAGTGAATTCCAATATCATAGTCTTTTATAAGCTCCAACCATCTTCTTTGTCTAAGGTTAAGATCTGATTGTATAAAGGTGTATTTTAGACTCTTATGGTCTGTAAAGACCTCGCAGCGATTACCAATAAGGTACTGGCGCCAAATCTTTAGGGCATGCACTACGGCAGCTGATTCTAAATCATGAGTTGGGTTGTTAGCTTCATGAGGCTTTAACTGTCGGGAGGCATAAGCTATCATTCTTCCCTCTTGCATCAAGACACAACCAAGACCCTGCCTAGAGGCATCACAAAAGACTTCAAAATCTTTTTGGGTATCTGGCAAAATGAGCACCGGGGCAGAGGTTAACCGCTTCTTCAATTCTTGAAAACTGTACTCACAAGCTGAAGTCTGTACATACTTGCTTTCCTTCTTGAGCAACTGAGTGAGAGGCCTTGCTATCTTGGAAAAACCTTCAATGAATCGACGATAATACCCTACCATGCCAAGAAAACTTCTAATTTGAGACACTGATTTAGGTGGCTTCCAGTTTAGAACATCCTGAACCTTACTAGGGTTGACTACCACACCAGCTGCTGACATGACATGACCCAAGAAGGTGACTTCCTTCAACCAAAAATCATATTTCTCAAACTTAGCATAAAGTTGGTGGTCTCTGAGCTTGTCTAGAGCCAACCGAAGGTGGTCTTCATGCTCTCCTTCAGTCTTAGAGTACACTATGATGTCATCAATGAAGACAATGACAAACTTATTTAAGTACTCCATAAACACTTTATTCATCAAGTTCATAAAGTATGCGGGGGCATTGGTCAATCCAAAAGACATGACTGTAAACTCATAAAGCCCATACCGAGTTGAGAAGGTTGTCTTTGGGATGTCCTCTTGTCGAATCTTCAATTGATGATATCCCGATCTCAAATCAATCTCGAAGAAAATTACTGCTCCTTTTAGTTGATCAAACAAGTCATCGATCCTGGGCAAATGATACTTATTCTTGATGGTAACATCATTGAGAGCTCTATAATCCACACACATGCATTGTGTACCATCCTTCTTTACCACAAAGATCACTGGGGCTTCCCAAGGAGAGGAACTCGGCCTAACAAATCATTTGCTTTGCATTTTTTCAATTTGTTGCTTCAACTAAACAATATCATTTGCAGGCAATCTATAGGGTCTTTTGGAAATATGCGCTATCCCTGGTATCAAATTAATGACAAATTCCAGATCTCTGTCTGGAGGCATTCCAAGTAACTCACTTGGGAACACATCTGGGTACTCCCTTACCACAGGGAGGTCTTCAAGCTTAACTTCTCTCAAACAGGCCAAGCTGGGACCTGCTTTAGGAGCAGTCTCAGGGCTGAATTCAACTTGTATCCCTTACTCATTGGTGAGCACAATGGACTTGTTGACACAATCTATTTAACCTTGGTTCTTGGCTAACCAGTCCATTCCAAGAATCACATCTAACCCTTGGGAGTGCAGGATTATCAAGTCTGCAGAGAAAGGTACTCCCAAGATTTCCAAGAAAAGATTTGAGCACAAGGAGCTAGTCCTCATTTCAGAGCCCGAAGAGTGGATTAGCATAGGGTTCACTAAAGGATACATTGCTAACCCATTATTACCCGCAAACTTAGAAGAGACAAATGAATGAGAAGCTCCGGAATAAAAAAGAATGGTTGCCGGTACTGAATTAACAAGAAACGTACCAAGAACCACATCCGATGCAGTTTGAGCTTCTTCGGCTATGACATGATTTACTCGCCCTTTAACATATTGTACTGAAGGCTTCGAGTCGGTGTGGCTGCCAAGAGCTGAGGGCCCTTGTCCAGATCGGTTGGGAGTTGGAGTTGCAGCTTGAAGCTTCTTCGGGCATTTGCTAGCATAGTGCCCAACTTCATGGCAATAAAAACATGTGACCCCAGTTGCTGGGGACAGGGATGGCTTCTTCTGGACAAGACTTCCTGGAGAAGCCCCACAGGAACTAGAAGTGTAGGGACGTCTCGCTTGTATGTGAGACTTTGAAGGGGAGGAGGTCGCAGGCCCGCCTCTTGTACTGAAATTGAGAGGTCTTGGGTCTGGAAAAACCCTCTGATTTGAACTGCTGAGCTGCCTTCCTCTTCTTATGATTCTCCATCTCAATATGCTTACCCTCTTGACGAATTGCCTTGCTCACAAGCTGCTGAAAATCTGGGTAGTCATGAGCAAGGAGCTGGTCCGAGAGATCATCATTGAGCCCTTCCAAGAAACTCTCTTGTTTAGACTCATCAGTGGCCACATCTTCAGGTGCATATCTTGCCAATTGATTGAATTTGTGAAGATATTGACTTACAGTACGGTTTCCTTGGCGCAAAGATCTGAACTCCTTCTTCTTTAGCAACATCATACCATGTGAAATGTGTGCATGGCGAAAGGCCTGCACAAATTCCTCCTAAGTTATAGTCTGGGCATCAACATGGGACTGAGTGAAGTTGTCCCATCACTCAGAGGCTAGTCCATGGAGTTGGTGAGAGGCAAACAAAACCCTCTCACGATCAGTACACTGGATCATGTCCAGCTTTCTTCCCACTGCCCTAAGCCAGTCATCAGCTTCCATAGGCTCAGTAGTACTAGAGAATGTGGGTGACCTCATTCTCATGAACTCAGAGATATTTGTCCTTAGAGGGGGTGGTACATATACAGGAGGTTGGGCTGCTGCTGCTGCTTCTTGAAGGTTCTGAGTGTTGGTGATGGACTGGGCTAACAAGTTGATCAACTGTGCTTGATTTGCCATCACTTGGTTCCAATCTGGTCCTTGAGTTGGAGGAGGAGGTGGTTGCGGCACTGGGGTCTCTGGATCACCCCCAGAGGCTCGGCCTTGCCCACTAGTGCTGCCACTGCCTCTAATTGTCACCATCTGCCAGAGGTCCAAAGGTAGGAAAGAGATGAGAGAGCTAAGGGGAAAGAGGTTAAAACAACCAAACCAACAAAACCAGCAAAATCAGCAACTCACAAGTTCAAACACGTTCTATTCGAGACTCACTGCCCTCAGGGCTGCAAGCGAGGAGGTCGTGGCCACAAGGGAAGGTCTTTGCAAGGACCTCCGCAAGAGACCCAAGGGAGGTCCTTGCAAAAGCTACCACCATTGACCACGAGCTGGGAGGTCCTAACAAAAAGGGAAGGCTCAAAACACAAAGGTTAACTACCACAGGACCGCCTAAGGATATGACAAGGGAAAGAGGATCCAATTACTTTATAAAACAATGAAGAAAGCAAAAGGTAAGAGAAAGTGAGGTGAGAAAAGATACAAGGAAGGGGTAAGGATAGAGAGATGACTCAGGTAAGGAGAAAACAAATTATTTCTCTTATTTTGCTATACACATTTTGAACTTTCTTCTAATGACCATTCTACTAGCCTACGACCTACAGTTAAGATACTCTGATACCACTTGTGACGACCCGGCCAGGGGCCTCACCCGAGAGGTCCTCCAAGACCTCCTTGGGAGTCCACCAGGACCTCCCAGGAGGTCCCAAGGACCTCTCAGGCAGTTCACCCAGGCCTCACAAGAGGTCCAGCCGGACCTCCTAGAGGTCCAGGGAACTGACCCGAGGAGGTCTTGAGGCTCAGGACCTCCCCAAGAACCACGACCAGACCTGGGGGAGGTCCAGAGACTAGCCCGAGGAGATCATGGGACTTGGAGAAGTCCTAACCCTCCTATGATTCGAACCAGTCCCAAGGATCAATGGCTAGTTCTCACAGCAATTACAAGTGATAACATACATCCACATGAGACTTTATTAACAACAAGGGAGTTGATTATAAAGTTGCTTACAAGCCATGACAACAAGGCAAAAAATATACACAGCGGAAGCAAAACCAGCAAAACCATGTCCATCCAATACACCATAGGAAATTGGCTGGAGGGCGTGGCCTAGTTGATCTGGTCCTCATCATCATCAAAGAAGTCTTCTCCTGCTCAATTCATTAATCAAGCAAGAATGAGCACAACAACCGTGCTCGCAAGTTACACCCGTCAATTAACAGAATGACATGCATAATGGATATCTCATAGGAAGGTGTAATATGGTTAGTTTGCATAAAGCCAAGTTTGTTTCAAATACAAGTATTAATTTCCAAAGCTTATAACAATAATTAAAATTCATTTGCAAATTCTCATTTTACAGTTGGATAACTTTCATCAATATGATGGTGAAGGATACCCTCCTGTCACAAGGCTCCCTACCCAACCAATTTGGATAGAAATCCAAAAACCAGTTTTTAACCATGCATTTTGAAAACAAACCAGAGGTCTAACTTTGAGCAGCTTTGCTAGCATGTCCATAACCGTGGACACGGCTATTCGAATAGTTTTACACTCTGTAGAGGTGTGCAGCTTTACCCACAAGACACGTTTTTCTAGTTTGTTTGGCACCTACTGTACCACCACACCACCGCCGAAGGTAAGTGGTCTAGAGAACGTGACAAGGCCTTTACAATGCATCATTTCACCGCAGTCCATCCACTCTAAGGTTTCGCCCCTTCCTACGGCCCCCTATTGAGCGAGGTGGGTACAACATAGTCATAAAAGACAGGCCATGAAAGACCACCCACTATTCTGTCGGACCAACCGCGGTGATAACTTTGCAAATTAGTTGGCCAGGTCCCGCCCATACAGGACATGTGGTTGCACGGAGAGGCATAGCAAAATACACTCGCAGACCGGTCCTTAACTGACCCGGGCGGCCACCACAACCCTGGGGCATCAGATCACACGACCCCCGTGCATAGACTTGCACCAACCAAACAACCAATGCCGCCCAAGTCCAAATCCATTTCCCATTTCTTTGCTTTTCAAACCTCCATGACACACTAATGCCATGGTTGTATGTAAAACCCCTATGACACACCAATACCATGGTCCAGATCATTAAGACAAGAGATATTTTTGGCCAAAACCTCTCAAACCAAGATTCTTTTCTCTAAGCATGGCTAAGCTCCAGTTTTTCAAAGGCCCTGGTCCACCTTATTGCGTAAACCAGGTTTTGCCTAGGGTGACAACATGTTCGGCTCAAGATCAATAGTGGTCATACCAAGAAAATTAGGCTTAACTATGAATTTAAAGACGGGCATTGAAATAACTAAGTAAAGTAAGCATGCATTAACATTTGAAATGGAATATACATAGGTTGAAATAATAGGTGCAATATGATCAAGAGTGTAACTTGCCTTGCTCAAAGGCCTGGATGTCTTCTTCTTCTTCGGGAAGCTCTTGCTCTTCAGTGTCTTCACAATCTACACGAGGAAACCAAAGCAACTCGATACAAAGCTCAAATAAAACCCAAAGAAACTTCAACGAAACTCCAAAATAAAATCAACAGAGAAGCTAGGTCAGTTTGGAGGAGGCCCAAGGAGCTTGCTGGAGGAGGACCAAAGCTCAAGGGAGGAGGTCCAAGAGCTTTGGAGGAGGTCCAAAACTTGAGGGAGGAGGTCCACGAGTTGCTCGGTTGATCTGGAGAGTGGAATTGGGGAAAAAGATAAGGATGAAGGGCTGCCCAAGCTTATATAGCTAGAGCTATTGAGATTTCTCAGGGTATAGGTGTTCATGAGTTGGTGAAAAGGACAATGAAAGCAGACAAGGGATGTGACAAAATTATGGCACGGGTGCTGCAAAAAGTGGTAGCATTTAATGCGATACAACAGGCATTAAATGTGGGAAGACTCTCATGTGCAAAGGACATAGTCAAAGGATAAAGAAAAATGGGAGTGACTGACAAGTGGGACCAGTCAAAGCTCAAGGGAAGGTCCCGCGGACAGGAGGTCCAACAGACACCACAATGGAGAGGTCCTGATGGTCGGATTAAATTAAGGGGGGGGGTCTGGGCGGTTAGGATCTCCAAAAGGGAGGTCCTAACGGTCAGATCTAATAAGGGGGGAGTCTGGACGGTTAGGATATCCAAAGGGGTGGTCCTAACGGTCAGATCTAATAAGGGGGAGGTCTGGACAGTTAGGATCTCCAAAGGGGAGGTCCTAACGGTCAGATCTAACAAGGGAGAGGTCTGGACGGTTAGGATCTCCCAAGGGGAGGTCCTAACAGTCAGATCTAACAAGGGGAGGTCTGGGTGGTTAGGATCTCCAAAGGGGAGGTCCTAGCGGTTAGATCTAACAAGGGGGAGGTCCTGACGGCTAAGATCTCTAGAGGGGAGGTCTTAACGGTCAAGATCTAACAAGGGAGAGGTTTGGACTGTTAGGATCTCCTAAGGGGAGGTCCTAACGGTCAGATCTAACAAGGAGGAGGTCTGTACGGTTAGGATCTCTAAAGGGGAGGTCCTAACGGTCAGATCTAACAAGGGGGAGGTCCTGACGGCTAAGATCTCTCGATGGGAGGTCATAACGGTCAAGATCTAACAAGGGGGAGGTCCTGACGGTTAAGATCTCCAAAAGGGAGGTCCTGACGGTTAAGATCTCCAGAGGGGAGGTCTTAACGGTCAAGATCTAAACAAGGGAGGTGAGCGATAGCGAGATAAAAAGCGGGAGAAGCGGGAGCTATTGGATTTCCATCGAACAGGTCAAGGCAATTGGGTCGTTCAGACCGAGCGAACGCTCCAACAGATCGGGGCCGTCCAATACGGATCGGACGGTTCTAAAGAAGTGGGACGCTCGGACCATCCGAACGTCTCACCAAGATCAAACCGTCTAACGCAAATCGAACGGTATATAAGCGATAGAGGTCTGGATCAAGCGGAAGGCTCGAACGGACGTGAGAGAGGTCCAAATAAACAAGGAGGAGGTCCTAGAGGACATGGGGAGGTCCTGAAGGACACGGGGAGGTCCAAATAGACAAGGAGGAGGTCCTGAAGGACACGGGTAGGTCCAAATAGACAAGGAGGAGGTCCTCGAGGACATGGGGAGGTCCTGAAGGACACGAGGAGGTCCAAATAGACAAGGACGAGGTCCAACAAAACAGAGAGTGAGTTCAAATGAACAGGAGTGAGGTTCAGACCTGGGAAGGGAGGTCTGGACAAGAGAAAAATCCACCACTTGGGAGGTCCTAACCAGAGGAGAACAAAGCCAGCGCAGAAAAGAAGAGACCACCAAAACTCCACAAACCTAAATAACCTCATGCGAGTTTTAGTTGAAGTTTGAATTAATCCATTAAAATCCATTCTAAAATTCTCAAGTTAAGCTTTGAATTCTCATCAAAACAAAATGGTTCTTTTTATTTTGAAAATTCAAAAAAGCTCTAAAAATCAAGGTGTTACACAACGGTTGCAAACATCCCCGAACAACGGTTGCAACATTCTAGGACAATAGTTGCAACCTCCCAGGACAATGGTTGCAACATTCCCAGACAACGGTTGCAATATCCCTGGACAATGATCGCAACATCCCTGAACAACGGTTGCAACATCACAAATCAAAACAAAGCATCTAACAAATGCGATCGACGCAGCTTTGACTTAGCATCATGTATAGAGCACCGCCTGTGACCTACGCTCCTTCACCAACTACCCTATCATACGCATATCCACTCGGCGGCCCACTTGTCAGCGAAACTACTCATCACCTTAGCGAGCCAACCGACTAGTGGGTCATCCAGTCGTGAACCCACCTGTCAGAAGGCCACGTGCGGCAGAGCGTCCGTCCGGAAAAAAAATCTTTCTCCGACGTAGTAACTATATGATTTCCCAACAATATATCATCACATTTGGCTCTACGCCTTCCATCCATATAGATTTTGTCTACACCTCGTACAAACTGACGAGCAGAGACAATGGCCATCTCATCTAGACGCTACCCAGAACGCCGTCCATACTAAATTTGAAGAAAATATATATATATATATATATATATATATATATATATATATATATATATATATATATATATATATATATATATATATATATATATATATATAAAATAAGACTTCTGTGATTCGAAATTTCTAGGGTTCACTTCAATCAACCGTGCAGGTGAAATATACCAAAACCATAAAGGTATTTGCATTGGAACTCCAAGATAACATAACAGAATCACCTCGTCTATATACTAGAGGCCGGCGTGCCTTCAAACGTGCGAAGCAACAGGGCACGAAGGAAAAAAGAGGAGCGGCGGAGTAGGGCGAGCGGGCCAAGCATGCCAAATGCGCCACATGTGAGCGTAGCACCCGAGGCAAAGCGCATGTGGACAGGCGGCACGCCGAGCGCGAAGGCAAGCGCACAAAACAAAACAAAAAAAATTTCGTTCTGTTTATACCGAAGGGTAATCGACAAGTAAACGAACTGAGATCGATACTAATAAATTAAATGTCTACATATGTAGAAATTAATCAAGACATCAATTAAGTTTGTTGCTCAATAGAAGATCTGAAGATCGAATTAATTGGTCTGTCAACTGCTAATGAGCTCTTATCATAGGGCAGAGTTATGTATTTATACTACACATTGTAGTTACAGAATGCGCTATAAAATTCTGCAAATTGTGAATCGGATTCGTTAAACCCGAATCGATTTAGGACACGAGATTCATGTAGTGAAAATTAGAAGAAAAGTTGAGAAACTATGGAACCGAATTTTGTACGGCGTTTCGGATGAACGGACTTGACATTCCCGTACTTGACATGAATAGCAGCAAAACAATCAGGGGAGGATAATATTACAATATTGTTGCCGACGCAGATGTGTACTACCTAATATCTATCTAGCTGCAGCGAACGATTAATTCACACGCAGGCACAAGAAGCACATGCATGGGTGATGGATGATAGCAACACGACGAGATATCACAGTGCCCTTACCACACTTTCGGCTTCTGTGCACCACAACACCCGCTAGTAATATCTAGCTTCTCTGGCCTCCGTGCCATTGGAAAAAAAAAACTAGCTGACCTCTCTCTCCCTCTGTCTTTTGATATGACTGCACTGCACTACACTGCACAGTCTTTTCCTTGACAGCCTCCCAAGTAGGCAGCAATTAACTGACACGCACAAGAAACACATGCATGGATGACATGATAGCAATGTAGCACGATATCATCACATTTGGCTTTACGCCTTCCATCCATATAGGTTTTGTCTACACCTCGTACAAACTGACGAGTGACTTGTTACGTGTTACAATCAATTAGAGTCATCTCATCTAGACGCTACCCAGAACGCCGTCCATACTGTGAATCGAAATTTCTGGGTTCCCTTCGATCAACCGTGCAGGTAAAATATAGAGTAAATATCACTAAACTACAGGTTTTGAGGCAGTTGTATCTTAAAACCTCAGATTTTGTAAATTGTATCGATTAATCCGGGTTTTGTAGATTTAGATCGCGCTTAGGAATCACAAGAAAGAATATATGAGGATTAGGATTATCTACGACAGTGTTAAACCATAACCCAAGTAGTAGATGCATTGTAACTACAATTCTGAATCCTAAGCCTGATCTAAATCTACAAAACCTGAGGTTAACTGATACAATTTACAAAACCTGGGGTTTTGAGATACAACTGCCTCAAAACCTATGGTTTAATGACATTTACTCTAAAATATACCAAAACCATAAAGGTATTTGCATTGGAATGCGCTATAAAATTCTGCAAATTGTGAATCGGATTCGTTAAACCCGAATCGATTTAGGACACGAGATTCATGTAGTGAAAATTAGAAGAAAAGGTGAGAAACTATGGAACCGAATTTTGTACGGTGTTTCGGATGAACGGACTTGACATTCCCGTACTTGACATGAATAGCAGCAAAACAATCAGGGGAGGATAATATTACAATATTGTTGCCGACGCAGATGTGTACTACCTAATATCTATCTAGCTGCAGCGAACGATTAATTCACACGCAGGCACAAGAAGCACATGCATGGGTGATGGATGATAGCAACACGACGAGATATCACAGTGCCCTTACCACACTTTCGGCTTCTGTGCACCACAACACCCGCTAGTAATATCTAGCTTCTCTGGCCTCCGTGCCATTGGAGAAAAAAAACTAGCTGACCTCCAAATTCCCAATAAATCGTATTATAGGATATTCCATAGGAATTTTTGAGAAAAACTAACCTGGAGTGTCTATCTGTGTATTGAATATTCCTTCTTCTTTTTGTATCCAAACGATTTTGTATAGTTTCTAGAAAACAGCAAGAGGATAACGTTGCGATCTTGCAGACTCACACCACCTCACCTCTCCCTCTCCCTCTCCCTTTTGATATCACTGCACTGCACAGCACAGTCTTTTCCTTGGCACGAAGACTGTGCAGTGCCAAGTAGGCAGCAATTAACTGACACGCACAAGAAACACATGCATGGATGACATGATATCAATTTAGCAAGATATCTTCACATTTGGCTTTACGCCTTCCATCCATAGAGGTTTTGTCTACACATCGTACAAAACTGACGAGCGACTTGTTACGTGTTACAATCAATCAGACTCATCTCATCTAGACGCTACCCAGAACGCCGTCCATACTGTGAATCGAAATTTCTGGGTTCCCTTCGATCAACCGTGCAGGTAAAATATACCAAAACCATAAAGGTATTTGCATCGGAACTTCAAGGATAACGGAACAGAATCACCTCGTCTAGTATCAGTCATGTCATATAATTAGTGTAGTTCCATTTGAATATCACAGGTAAACAATTTACAACGTCAAACTGGTACAACTTTGGAAGGGTGAGAATAACTTTACTTAGAATACTTCAAGAACTGCATTACCATCTCAAAAAGGACTGTTTATAGGCAGCCTTGCATCTGGGTACGGGTTACAAAAGGTTGTCCAGCTGAGACTGCAGATCAGGTATAGACAGACAGCATACCAATAGATTCAATCTCGTCAGCCGAGTATTCCGACTTCAGGAGGGATTGCAGCTGTATATGAGCCTCAACTATATTTGTCCTGGGCGAAGGAGAACGTTATAAGAAGAGATACACGAAACAAATAAAACCTCAGTTTTCTATTCAGTTAGCTTCAATCCATTAGGGTGGAATCAAATCAATCAATGTTTCTTTTTTTTCCGAAGTGCAGTTTCACCTTGTTAAGCTACCTTTATTTTTTAGAACCAATGAACTCCAAATTATTAAAAGTTTATAAGGATAACACCAAAAGGACAGCTGTGCGTGTATAGCACATTCTAAACTTTTGCCTCCACCGTCCAAAGCATCATGAGGTGTGCTGACCTTAATATTCACTGAACTAATCAGCAAGGAACTTTGATCAATCTATGAATGATAGACCATGTGTACAAGTAAACAGTGGTGGGAAGGGGATTGGTAATGGTGTAAGAAAAGTTTGAACGTGTTTGATCTTTTTATCCTGAATTATGGACGTCAATTTATGCAGGTCTTGGCCGAATTAAACATCACTTTTGCATCAAACTCATAATTCTAGAATATTCCTTGATAAGCTGGAAGGAGACAAGGAAGGGTTCATGGATGGATGTGTGGGATGGAGATCCTCCTTACTTGATAGGTTTGAATAAGATCATTCATGTTAATTAATTTCGTCTTTCAATTTTGTTAACGAAATTTCGGTGCCTACCGATGGAAAGCTGTAGTTGCACCCACTGGAGGAGCTGGTTCTCAATCTACGGTCGTAATTTTCATTTGACAAAGAGAGATCATATAGCTAGCTAGCCAGTAAAGATGAAGGAATTCGAATTAGCAAAACGAAGGCCAAAAGATGGAGCCCAGAGGGGTGAAGCTTAGCGAAGGCCAAGTCATGGCCACTCCTTCAATTTTGTATGTCTTTGGAGAAAATAATGGGCATTAGGCCTAGCGAATGTTTAAGCATGTAAATAGCCATCTCTTTACTAGAAGCTTTGTGCCACTGCTGGAAGCAACGTTCGCGGTTAACTCCCTCTGGCACCATAATTCCCACTGGAGCATGCACCCCGTGCTGTTTTTTGCTCATGCATGCTAATTAACAAGGTGATCGGTCATGAACTCGATCATGATATATATAATATCATACTGAAATAGATTCAGAAATGAAGCAATACTTCAAAGGTCGCAACTACACATAATCGGTCGAAACATGCACACAGTTTTTTCTTAAAGAGACCTAGCTTTTTATAGAAAGCAATTAGGAGTCTTACAGAAAACAAAATACAACGGAAGGCTGGGACTCCAGCTAACAGAGCCAACCGAAAACAAACAGCCATCCAACTAGCAAACAGTCACACTCCAAGCTACACAACAGAACAACTAGCCGAACACAAACACAGGATTGCACAAGGTAGCTCAGCATGCGTTTTATTCCTCAATATATATTATAATTCATTCTAGAGCATGCAAGCTGGCAATTAAGCAAGGTAGCTAGCCTATTGTGGGGGTCTCGGCGACGGTGTCGACGAAGATGCGGACGCGGTTGGCCTTGAAGTCCCGGGTCACCCCCGAGCCAACCGGCAGGACGTACGATGATGTCGGCGTCGGGCTTGTCCTTGAGGATCACCTTCCTCGCCTCCTCGACGCACAGCCCAACCACCTCCGGCCATGACGTCTTCTTGCCGCCGGCGCCCGCACCGTCGACGTCCGAGGAGCTCATCGCGCGCTGAGATTAAACCAGCGAGAGCTAGAGACTGATCAGCAACGAACGAACATATATATGCATGAGAGATTTACTATATCCTAATTAACATGAAATGAAACTCAACAGCCGATCGATTAGCTAGGCATGCATGCACTCACCAGTTAAATCAAACTAACTTGTCTTTGAACTGATGAAACGACGATCAGTTCGTTGTGTTGTATTTTGCATAATGCGCGGCTAGATTTGTTTTAAAGTTTTAATGTTAAATGATATAACTTAGATGCTTAAGAATATATTTACATATCTCGTAGCTATTTAGATTTTTAAGATATCGCAAACATTAGAAATGACAATAGAAACTTGAAGAAAAACACAACTTAAGTAACGTAACTGATGTATGAGTTTTTATGGAAGAAAATATCTAGCATAACAAATTAACCACTCTCCATCATGTATGCACCATATAGCTGCATGCCCTTATTTTTTTCTCCACTGGTTACTATTTTTCAAAATATTTGTATGCACATGTACCTCTGTTAATCTCAAGCAATACGTTAATTATATATACAACAAATTATCTTATTAGTTTACATGGTATTAGAGTACCTTGCCCACGTATACACCAATACACCATGGGTGACCTACCTTGAACTTATCTTCCTTCACGTCGGTTGCCCTATCGAACCGTGTGTCTTCTATCTCTTCTCTCCGCCACAGTTTTTCTACTTCAATCTCCAACAGTAAGTCCAATTCTTGATCGATATCTATCAGTTGCTACGTACCCCTTCCGATGCAATACTATACCACATAGTTATCTTCTACTTCTCTCCAATTATTGCTTAATACTAACTGTTGTGATATCAACATGCATACGTGCAAATGTCGCTGATCCTTGCTGGGGACACCCTCCGCACTTTCTCTGGCGGCCCCGAGCTTATTCCTTACTATTGCGCCATCTCTATTCTGAGCTCTTTGCTCCTTTGTTTATGTATGCTCGTGTTTATATTCATATGGATGCATGCATGTATATACACATGACGATATTATACTTGCTCGATGTCTTCTTCTACCATGTTGGTCGCTCCTCTTTGGCATTGTCCAACTCAACGATGTGGCTTCCTTACTAACTACTATGACCTGCCATCTTCACTGATGCCGGTATGTCTGCTTTAGTCGCTGTCTAACGATATGGAGAATCTTTTCGCCATCGTCGGCGACGCCGTGTCACCAACGATGGCAGCTCCTAGCTATGCGATAACCTCATATCATCGATAGCTCGTCTTCAATACAAAGCTTCATCTCATCTTTGCTAGGGCTTCCCCATCATTAAGCTTTGACCACTGACTTCTTCAACAACGCTGATGCTCACCACTTATCGCCACCACACTTGGCTCCTTCGATTCTGACCATTCTCTTCGGTAGCTCCAGCGAGTAGTACGACATTGTCCTCGTGGAATGGCTAAGGTGAGCCGCATGATATTGTTCTTATCTTCGTCGTCGCTACTGCGGCTCTTCGTTTCCTTGTGGATCAATGTCTTCTTGTAGGACAGATCGACATCATTGCACTCTTTTGTGGTCTCATCTGACAACATTCATGGTATCCTTATTATAACTTATATTTCATTTATTCGAAATTTTAGTTATTCATGGATTTTACTTTGGAATTCGTATGGAAATATAATTTCAAATTTTCTTTTATTTTTTGCCCCAAATTTAATTTGGAATTTGCATCAAACTCAAGTTGCCAATTTTAATTAATTTTTATTCCAAATAGCAGTTATTTTTTGTTGAAATTCGTACAACAATTCAATTGTGATTTTTGTTTAATTTTTATTCTCGGTTATATTTATTTAGGATTTTACTTAGGAATTTGTATGTAAATAAAATTGATAATGTTTTTTTTTAATTTTAGTTATTTAAATATTTTACTTTGGAATTCATATAGAAATCAAAATGCAAATTTTCTTTTTCTTTTTATCGCAAATTTCAATTATTTTTTGTTAGAATTAGTGATACTAATCCAATTGCTAATTTTTATAAAAATTATTCGAATTCTGATTATTACGGTTTTTATTTTGGAATTTGTATTGAAATCAAATTTCTTGTTTTATTTTTTATTCCAAAATTTAGGTATTTTTGTTGGAATTAGTATACTAATAAAAAATTTATTTTGAATTATATATTTTTAGAATTCTACTTAGGAATTTGTATCAAAATCAATTTGCTATTTTTATTTTGTTTTTATTCAATTCCAGATTATTGTTTGTTGGAATTTGTGTACTAATACAATTACTAATTTTTAATTTTTATTTTGAATTTTGTTTATCTAGTGATTTTACTTAGGAATTGTATAAAAATTAAGTTGCTAATTTTATGTTATTTTTTATTCGAATTTCAGATATTTTACATTATACTTGAGATGGACTCTTATTTTTACATTGTACCTAACATAGACTCTTTCCTTTAATATATATCAATATAATCTGGACCCACCATAATCAACGGTGTGGATGAATTCGTATGGAAATAGAATTTCAAACTTTCTTTTATTTTTTATCCCTAATTTAAGTTATTTTTGTTGGAATTAATATACTAATCCAATTGTTAATTTTTTATTTAATTTTTATGTGAATTAAATTTATTTATGGATTTTAATTTGGAATTAGCGTCAAAATCAAATTGCCAATTTTAATTTATTTTTATTCTAAATAGCGCTTATTTTTGTTGAAATTTATACAAAGAATCCAATTGTGATTTTTATTTAATTTTTATTCTTGGTTATATTTATTTAGGATTTTACTTAGGAATTAGTATGTAAGTCAAATTGATAATGTTATTTTTTTCTGAATTTTAGTTATTTAAATATTTTACGTTGGAATTCATATAGAAATCAAATTGCAAATTTTATTTTTATTTTTATACCAAATTTCAATTATTTTTGTTGGAATTAGTATACTAATCTAATTGCTACTTTTTATAAAAATTATTCTCAATTACGCTTATTAGGGTTTTTATTTTGGAATTCATATTGAAATCAAATTTCTTATTTTATGTTTAATTCCAAAATCTAGGTATTTTTGTTGAATTAGATACTAATTAAAAAATATTTTGAATTATATATATTTTTTAGAATTTTACTTAGGAATTAGTATCAAAATCAATTTCTTTTTTTATTTTGTTTTTGTTCGAATTGGAGTTATTTTTTGTTGGAATTCGTGTACTAATCCAATTACTAATTTTTATTTTTAATTCCGAATTAGGTTTATCTAGTGATTTTACTTAGGAATTCGTATCAAAATTAAGTTGCTAATTTTATTTTATTTTTTATTCTGAATTTTAGTTATTTTTACGTTGTACTTGGGATGGACTCTTATTTCTATATAGTACATGACATAGACTCTTTCCTTTCTAGATCGTTATAATCTGGACCCACCATAATCAACGGTGTGGATGTTTCTCTTTTTTCGTCGATTAACGTGAGAATTTCTAGCCCTTGAAAGCGAACATGGTGGCTTCTTTTTCTATCGCTTTAATAATATAATAGATTAAGCCTTGACAAGTACTCCACTTTCACGTGATGGATAACGTACAGCTAGCTAGCTCGCTGCTAGAGAAGCTAGAACGATCGAGATGATCGTCGATAATGCAAAAAAAAATTAAAATAATATTATTTTAAAAGATATTTAAAAAATAGCCGGTCCAAAAAATAATGTACTTCCGCTAGGAAACCTAACAACGCCGTGAAACTCTTGTCGGACCAACCATTGCTTGCCTTCAATTTCAGCAGTTCAAGCACGGTTGACAACCTTGTGTATTCCAGCTTGCAGCCAGGGAACAAAGGTCTCACCGAGTTCTCCATTAAGCCCTCGAATTTACAAAACTCTCTCTCATTGTAGTTCTCTTCTGCATCGTGTAGTATCTGATCCAGATTGTCATCGTGCGACCTATGCTCATCAAAAGCACAGTCCACATCCGGCATATCGTTGATTTCCTCGATGATGTCGTCATTATTAACTTGTATAATCTGCTCTTCACCGTGACTGGTCCAACATGTATACCATTTTTTTGAAACCCCTTCGAATCAAGTGCGCTTTGATCTGCGCCGGGTTGTTAAACATTTTCAGATTACCGCAATCAATGCATAGACAGTACATAAATTTTATCCCTTTCTTCAACATATCTTGCTCGGTGGCTCTTCTAAAAGCAAACACATCATTAATGTACTCTTGATTCACACGGTTCTCACCGTACATCCAGTTTCGGTCCATCTACGCTACGTATGTAACAAATTAGTGTCAAATTAGATTAATAAACCGCATGTGCGTACTCTTCCTATTGACCAAACATACTTAAATTGATTAGCGATTAACCTAGAGCAAATATAAAGAGTTAAAAATCGTTACCCTCAGAGCTCACGACAAAAATACCAAATATCCTGCGAGATTCCTCTCCTTCTCCTTCTCTTCCCTTCCTCATCTCCTTCTCCTCCCTTCTTCCTCTCTTTAGCTTCCTCCTTTCCTTCTCCTCTCTAAGGTGGCGCAATGGGGGAGGAGGCGGTAGGGTGGAGGTGGCGCAATGGGGGAGGAGGCGCTAGGGGCAGGGGTCCCGACCTTCTCCTCTCTAAGGTAGCGTAATGGGGGAGGAGCAGTAGGGTGGAGGCGCTAGGGGCAGGGGGTCTATCAGGACCGTGTATTTATAATGCTAGAATATCACAAACGGTTCTTATTAAGAACCATCTGGGATAATCCCTCATCACAGACGGTTCTGAACTAGAACCATCTGTGATAATTCACAGACGATTCTTAATAAGAACCGTATGTGATGAGGCAGATTATCACAGACGGTTCTTAATAAGAACCGTTTATGATAATTCACAGACGGTTCCTAATAAGAACCGTCTGTGATGAGGGAGATTATCACATACGGTTCTTATTAAGAACCGTCTGTGAATTATCACAGACGGTTTTAGTTATAAACCGTCTGTGATAAGTATAACACAGACGGTTCCAAAGGAACCGTCTGTGATGAGGCGTTTTGTATAGTCTATTTTGTAGTAGTGAATATTTATGTTTATTGAATCGTTATGTCCTGTTAGAAACCGCTAACGACTTGTGGTCGAAAAGGAGTTTCCGAGTCACAACCGATTACGCACGAACCTACAGGGTCACACACTTAACGGGTTGGAACAAACGAGTCCGGATAGGATCCGTTATGGACTCTTTATAAAGGGATGCATGGATTTGTTGGGATGTAAGAGTTGCTACACCAAATCCCTAACCATCATCTCCCGGAATGCCCTACTGTGCACATTAGTGCTAGCACATCAGCGTATGGCGTTCCACCCCTAGACGTGTCAATACCGTAGAGACACTGCTACGGTTGCTGCTGCGCTGATTGAAGACGATCCACGACCTACTCAAGAAACGTAATAGTTTCGCACTGCACCGTCAGCAATTCAAGTGTTAGCAGTATCTTTTTTTGAACGAAATGTGTTAGTAATATCTAGCTTGTGTGGCCTCCGTGCCATTAAAAAAAAACTCTGACCTCCAAATTCCCAATAACTCGTATTATAGGATATTCCATAGGAATTTTGGAGAAAAACTAACCTGGAGTCTCTATCTGTGTATTGAATATTCCTTCTTTTTTTAATTTTTGGTATCCAAACGATTTTGGATAGTTTCTAGAAAACAACAAGAGGAGGGTAACTTTGCAGTCTTGCCGACGCAACACCAGCTCACCTGTCTCTCACTGCACTGCACTGTCATTTCCTTGCACTATATGTCAACTTTATCAGTATCGACGGCCTCTCCCAAGTAGGCAACAGTTAACTGACACGCACAAGAAACACATGCACGGATGAACATGATAGCAATGTAACAAATATCATCACATTCGGCTCTACGCCTTCCATCCATATAGGTTTTGTCTACATCTCGTACAAACTGACGAGCGACTTGTTAGGTGTTACAATCAGAGGAGATAGAGACAATGGCCATCTCATCTAGACGCTACCCAGAACGCCGTCCATACTAAATTTGAAGACAAAAAATATATAAATAAAATAAGACTTCTGTGATTCGAAATTTCTGGGGTTCACTTCAATCAACCGTGCAGGTAAAATATACCAAAACCATAAAGGTATTTGCATTGGAACTTCAAGGATAACAGAACAGAATCACCTTGTCTATTATCAGTCATGTCATATAATTAGTTTAGTACCATTTCAATATCACAAGTAAATAATTTCCAACGTCAATCTGGTACAACTTTGGAAGGGTGAGAATAACTGTACTTAGAATAGTTCAAGAACTGCATTACCATCTCAAAAAGGACTGTTGATAGGCAGCCTAGCATCTGGGTACGGGTTACAAAAGGCTGTCCAGCTGAGACTGCAGATCAGGTATAGACAGCATACCAATAGATTCAATCTCGTCAGCTGAGTATTCCGACTTCAGGAGGGATTGCAGCTGTATATGAGCCTCAACTATATTTGTCCTGGGCGAAGGAGAACATTATAAGAAGAGATACACGAAACAAATTAAGTGCTTCACCATTTCTCTAGTTTACGGTTAGCTTTACATTCCAGTATAGCATAGATAGAATATTTAAGAAATAAAATCTCAGTTTTCTATTCAGTTAGCTTCAATCCATTAGGGTGGAATCAAATCAATGTTTCTTTTTTTTCCGACGTGCAGTTTCACCTTGTTAAGCTACCTTTATTTTTTAGAACCAATAAACTCCAAATTATTAAAAGTGTATAAGGATAACACCAAAAGGATAGCTGTGCGTGTATATCACATTCTAAACTTTTGCCTCCACCGTCCAAAGCATCATGAGGTATGCTGACCTTAATATTCACTGAACTAATCAGCAAGGAACTCGGATCAATCTATGAATGATAGACCATGTGTATAAGTAAACAGTGGTGGGAATGGGATTGGTAATGGTGTAAGAAAAGTTTGAACGAGTTTGATCTTTTTATCCTGAATTATGGACGTCAATTTATGCAGGTCTTGGCCGAATTAAACATTACTTTTGCATTAAACTCATAATTCCAGAATATTCCTTGAAAAGCTGGAAGGAGACAAGGAAGGGTTCATGGATGGATGTGTGGGATGGAGATCCTCCTTACTTGATAGGTTTGAATAAGATCATTCGTGTAGATGGATTTTGCAAATACAGCCTCATCTTGGTCATTACTTTGGGCAAATCTTCCTGAACAGCAGTAGCAACCTGTTCAGGGAGAAGGAATTTCCTCAGGACATTTGCAAAAGCAACAAATAGTTTCTTATTTTCTTGCATTGTATACTGAAACTTTGAGATACACCTTCTGAACCAGCTCCGCAACTTTATCAGGAGAACCAAATGCTTGAGTCTTCAGGGGTTTCGCTAGAACAGAATCCAACTTCTGACCCTGGCTACCAGAGGACAATGCAACTTTGACAGCAGTTACCTGCCACACGATCATGTTATGACTTACGGCCACATCACAGTATAGCAGACAAAACTGATAAAGGGAGTTACATCATTCTTAGTAGACATGACCAGGGAATAAAAACCCGGCCGGTAACCGGTTACCGGCCGGGGTCCGGGATACGGAATCCCGGCCGGTTTTCCTGGGTTTTGTAAGTTCAAATTCTAATTTTCGAATTTTGGATGGTTTTTAATCAAATTCGAGCGAATTTCATCCGGAAAAAACCCGGGAATTCCGGTAACCGGCCGGTTACCGTTCCCGGTGGCTGGCCGGGAAACTGCCCCTCTCCGGTTATGTGATCCCTGGACATGACAAATTGTTGCCACTACACTAGCTTGCATACTAGTTACTACTAACTACTATTTCATCTGGCATCCTGGCTGACTGCTAATATAAAATGGTGACCTGCCACTAGGGATTTTCCAGTACTATGTGGGATAGTCACAAGTCACAACACCTAAAATGAGTTCAGAACTACAGTTTTTTACAGAAACTGTGCAATGCTCCAAGTCTGCCCTCAGTGACATACTACTATGGATTTTCCAGTACTACAGAGCATAGTCACGACTCACAAGTCACAACACATCGACACCTAGCAACAATTCAGGGCAAACTACAGTTACTACAGAAGCGGTAAATGCAATGACCCAGAGCCTGAAAATCTACAGACTGCAGAACAGGAGGCTAGCTTTCCATACCTTAGTAACAAAAGAAAGCATTGGGTCCACTACTAATTTAGTGGTGGACATTATAAATTCTTCACAAGTAGCCTTGAGGCTTTTCTCCAATTCCTGAAATAAAAGAGCACTAGAGAAATTAGCTGAAATCAAGGAAACTGAGAAGAGGATGCAAGCAACTACAAAACAATCACATTGGAGCATTTAAAGCCTGTGAGATAAACTCTCCTATGTTTATATGTTTAGCAAGTGTCAGGTGCCAACAGCTTCAGTGCATGTCAGGAAGCACATGCACGGTCCTGTGTGCGTGTGTAATGCATGCAAATATCTGCATATATATTTTTTAATTTTCATAATATGGAATAGCAAACTTCTATGAGAAACTACAAATAAAGTAATGCAAGCATCTTCAAATTTGAGGCCAACATGCAAAAGGCATCAGTTCAAGTTAGTTACTTTTCTGGAATCAATTTGGCTCTCCAGAATGCGGGGAGAAAAGGTCCTAGCTAGTGAAGTTGACCTTGACCAATCAAACAATGAGACCTGCCCCCTGAGAATCCTTCTTAAGTGATCCTGTAGAAGAAACATGTGATTTGACATAATTATCAATCAAATATGACCCATCCAATAAAACAGACTAAAATGTGCGCAGATCTTAATAATGCTTGCCAAAAGCTCTCTTGAACCAGTTGGCGAGTTAAGGAGCAAGGTTACATCAATTACCCCAGCTCACACTCTCTTTTGTTTCTTAGCTTTGCTGACCAATGCTTGAGTCTACTTTGACAGAATGCAATGGAGATTGTTGCATGCTGGCACCAGCTAGTGGGAGGCCATTTTTGTCTTGAATTGTTATCTACTACCAATGAAAGCAACAAGGCAAAGAACATCTGTCTCAATATACATGGGTGCAAGAAAATAAGAAGACAAATTTGCTCCCACCATCTCAGAGTTCCTATTGCATTAGTTATAGTTGGTAATAAGTAATAACCCTTACAGTCTTACCAAAAGGTTCTAGAGATTGCTGATGAAGGGAACCAAACATACCGGCTACTTTATATCATGTATCAGATGGCCTAGTAACAATTTATGCTGATGAGAGCAATTGAACATACCAGCCTTTTCATTTCATGTAACACGTGGCCTAGAAAAAGTTCAGTTTTGCTAAAACCATCTAGTTATGGGTAATAGGGCACACAAATTTAAACAAAAAGTAGATATGACAACAGTTGTGGAAATCAAGCATCAGTTGAACATTTAATGAAAGCAAATATATCTAGAACGTGGATAGTATTCTTGCAACCATAAGGGTTTCAATAAAAAAAGGTTCCCATGCATGAAACAACATGCAAGGGATAAACAATTAATACTAAAGTTGCACATACCAGCAAATGGGAGAAATCCAGCTCCTTATGTGTGACAGAGAACTCAATATCAAATGGAGCAATCTGAAAACATGTATTGTTGTATGAGTGCTAGACGAATTAGTGTGTGAGATGAAATTTCAAGATGAGGTAATTGTATGGCCACCTGTTCCCTTAAAATGAGGAGGTGCTTAATTAGAAAAAGCTGCCCATCCATTTGGGTTGCTTTCTTTGAAATGACCTTGCTTGCACTCTGTTCACAGAATCAATAGAGTGTTGGTCAGAATAACAAACAATGGAACAATCTAGCATAACATAAAAGCTGCTGATAGCATGTTCTCTTGGACAATAAGAAAAGAAGATGGGGTTTGGGTGGAAATTTTTGTTGAAACCTGAAGAGATGTTGAGCAAACTTCTACAGCTTCCTGGTGACAATCAGAGTAATATATCTCGCGTCATGTTGAATGAACAGGGAATCAACCAGTAAAAGAATGGAAGATTTAACAAGACAAATGGTCTTAAGATTTGAGAGGCCCATTACCTGGGCTAATCCAGTAAAAACGGAAGGTTCTAAGCAGTGATATAACTTCGATAAACATGACACCGTTTTCTCCAATGGTCTGTACCATGTCACATATATGTCTGACTTTTCACTAACCTACAGGTTGAAACACAAGCAAACAGAATTAATTGTACTACCTCCTTGAGATGTTTTCTTATGCCTATGATGAAACAAAAGCATCATGTGCTTTCTTAACAACAAATGTAACCATAGGCAATATTGGCACATAGGAGAAGCGAGAGGAAACATGTCTATTATCCAAAATTCTATGTATTGAATGTGTTGGAAACTTGGAACATATGGAGTTTACTTGGAAACAGCCATTTTTAACTTAAGTAAGAAGCAAACTAACAGTAGCACTTGAAGTTGCATCTATGGATCGCTCAAGCTTTCCAGGGTAATCCAGATCTTCATCAGAAGGGCGGAAGTTTGCAATCTGGAAAAAGTGAAACAATAAAGAAACACAAAAAATACATTAAATTACACAAAATAATTGCTGCTTGAAGTCCAAAAGCAAGGAAAAGAGCCTCACCCTTTTGACAGGGATAATAAAGGGAAGGCCAAAAACGTAAACGCGGCATATTGTTGGTTCAAAAGAAAAAAAAATCACTACGGCACATGTTTGTATTTTATGCACTTTACACACAGCAGGGAAGAACACTGCTGTTAGTACTTAGTACTATATATTAAATATAGAGGGAAAACTGTGTGGAGTTATTTACAAGGAAAAAAGAGAGAGAATTAAACCAGTCACTGGCAGTACTGACTTTTTGTGAAACTACAACTCGAAGAAGTTCTATATAACCAAGAATAAGTTTTTTTCCATTTATGCCTATTTGGGGGCACCCGTTAAAATATGCATATTTTTCTTTTACAACCAAATATGCCAACATCCAAGAGGAATTACTAATTATTTCCTTGAAGAAACTCCTCCTCAACCTTTCTAAGTGTTTAGCTTTTTGAAACATGCTTAAAAATATCAACAGAAGTATCCCAATCAATAGCAATTAGATCCCAGCAGTTCTTCAAGTTGCAATTATAGCAAAGTGGGAAAATGTAGGGAGGGGGGTGCAGGTTGAGAAACATTTTACAGCTAAAAGTTGTTTATAACATAGCCATCCACAAAGAGAAAACATGGGAGTGCCATCCTATGAACTCAGCTCTGGTCAGGTTTATTCCACTCAATTATTGGAACGTCACATATTTAATCCTTTCAGCCAGCCATAACCTTCAGCACCATATCCAGACCCTTTTCAGTTTTTCTTGGAGAGGCTCAAGCTTGTCTATAAGCCCAAAAGCTTGGGGGCATCTTGAGGTTCTCATTTACAAATACGGCTTAAGTTTTTCTAGAAGAAACTGAAACTCAAGGGAGCTAGAAGCTAAAGTCCAAAGGAATGCCCTAAAAGATCTCTCCATTCTAGTTCTTTGGACAGTGCTAACAATATGCATGCAGTCCACTCCAGTGCATAAGTCTTATGCTGACCATTTTAACTTAAGAAAAGACAATCATCAACAATTTCTGTCACCATTACCCATGCAACCCATGTGCCATTGTGCGTACTTAATGTTATTTTGTGTTCACACAGATGACCAGAATGTGAACCAAACAGTTCAAATTATTTTGTGTTATTTAAAGACTAAAGGGAACATTCTAATCATCAAGTTTCGAGTTTTTACAATAGGACATTACTACAAACACAGCATAAGTTCACAAGGCAGTTGATCTGAAAGGAACAACCCTCGTGCTAGATAGTAGATATGAGAACAAATTTTGCAAATAATGTGCACAGCAGTAAAAGAACAAAATGCTGACTGAAAGAACATAAAGTCACCCAACAACAATGGGACATGTTTGAAATGCTACCTCCTCTCGAATATGAGTCCGAGCACAAAATGCTAATCGCTCGTGAACATCAGCAAGTATTCTTTGTAATATTGGACAGAGCGCAGCTACTGATTCACCACGTCTACTCAGTTGTTCTCCTAGCACCTCAACCTTCAGAATGTCAACGAGTTCACAGAGAGAATCAATATTTCCTTCATATATCAGTCTCGGCCTCAGAGTATCATACAAGTATGTGCACCTGGATGAATAAGCATTTCAGTTAATCGTCTTACTTAAAAGAATCGAGTTTATAACAAGTATGCAAACTAGGAAACAAGAGGGGGGATAAAATAGCTTACAGTGGGTGCATTAAAGGAGCCATACTTGAAACATCTGCAGCGGATGATGGGAAGAAGTGAGCAAAAAGTTGGTGCTCAAACTGGCAGGCCTGAGAAGCAACACTAAAACTAGTAAAACATGTTTTCCACCAGCTAAAAATGATTTGAATATTACAAACAAGGAAGCAATCAAATTAAAAAAGCGTTCCAAGCTTAGATAAAATATAAGTGCGTGATACTGATACTCATTTAGCGTGCATGGCAAGTAGAACTACTAATTAACCACATTCATATCTGAACATTAAATTTTCACAAAGCAGGATGCTGACCCACCCTTTCTAGTTAAAGTATATATGGTTCAAAATTGCTGGTACAGGTAACCACTAGAATTCGTCTACTTTTAGCCTTTCTGGTATGCCACCATGTTTTGCAGAAATTCCACAATTCAAAGCCTTTATAGTACAGAAATGAAATCTAAATGATTTGGCAAATAAGCACTTGCCTCCATCAAATAGGCACAACTAGACCTTGTTGAAGAAGGTAAGGCCTCTTTTCTTGCAAACTCAGAGATCCGTTGCTGCACCATGCCTCGCACCTAGCAGCCACATCAAAGTGTTAAGAGAATCAAGTTAACGTAAAACAGAATGCCAGGGAAACACCATTGTAACTTACCAACTGCAGCCTCTGCTCACAAAACAAACTGTGACACTCTGAAAGAATCTGCGCGTATTCTTTCCTAGAAGATCTACTTTCAATTTCACCAAATATCGGTTTTAGCTGGTAGGGAAAAAAAAGAATTACAATTGTCAGATACTATTAGAAATCTACTCAATATGAGATGATCAAGTGTCTGCAATTGGTTTAATATCCTCTTCTACAATCTATACACCATCTAATGAAAAATTATACCTCACTAGCTGCTGCCTTGAAGCGAACATAGATAAGAGATGCCTCTACACCCTCTGTAACAATGTTTTTTCCTGAAGTGTTGCCTCGAATTGCAGCTTGAACCTGCAACCAAATCCATTTATCATCTAATAACTATTTGTTACTTCAGTTTTACCTAGCAAATGCAACTGAGAATCACCTGGGATGAAGCACCTTTAAGTATTGACAGGACATGTGACCGAATCATACCTAATGCACGAGACTGCATATACAAAAACCAGATAACTCTCTAGCGAGGTGCTCAAATTAATGAATATAAATGTAGCCGTTGGATCACAAGTAATCATTTACCTGAAGTTGGCGAAACTTGACTAAGTAAACAGCAGATTCAGCATACTGTGGATTATTTTCAACATATCTACAATCTCCAACAGGGGATGCTGTATTAGCTCTGGAGACCTCAGCCAAAAACTAAACATAGAGCATTACCATGCAACTACTTACGAGATACAATCATCAAGACGTTTCAACAGTGGGAGAAACTGTTCATTTCCAATGTTCATATTTTGAGAATAAAAGCTGCTTGATACCTGAAAATGAAAATAGGTATTTTTGTTCATATCATCATATGAAATAGATTATGCACACATAATGACATAGCAATTGAAAAAGATTCACATGTCATCAACTAAAGGGTAGAGAAACTGGAAAATGCTGCAGCTCAATACCTCTGTTGCTATTATCTTACACTCTAGTAATTTTCTTAGTATTTGATGTATTGCGTCCTGGCATGCCCAATGTTGCTTTGGTTAAACTAAATCTAGTAATTTTCTTAGTATTTGATGTATTGCGTCCTGGCATGCCCAATGCTGTTTTGGTTAAGCTAAAGAGTGGTCCAGGATTTATAAGCATAGCAACAGCAGGATCTTGGAAACAAATGCCCACCGACACAGACAACAATAATCACAAGCAGGGATCACATAACCGGAGAGGGGCAGTTTCCCGGCCAGCCACCGGGAACGGTAACCGGCCGGTTACCGGAATTCCCGGTTTTTTTGGGATGAAATTCGCTCGAATTTGATTAAAAACCATCCAAAATTCAAAAATTAGAATTTGAACTTGCAAAACCCGGGAAAACCGGCCGGGATTCCGTATCCCGGACCCCGGCCGAGTTTTTATTCCTTGATCACAAGATTGCAACACAGGGTGTAAGGAACATGATTCAGAACCTCCATAGGAGTCAAATCGTATATTACTCAAACAACCAAATACCAGTTCATGTATTTTGCACAAATCAACCACAGGCTGCAATACCAATAAAACAAAGTAGAAGAAACTTTGCAAAGTTTATTGTTTCTTTCACCTAGGGTACTCAGTTAAATTTCTAAATTCGGTATTTTTAAAAATTCAGTAAATTTAATACAGGGTGCTCTGGTATGGGCTGCAGAAGGTGTTCAACAAGCATTAACTCGGTCAGATACTCAGATTATGATAAAGTTGAACAGAAACTTCTTTGGAAGAGGCCAACTGAGGATGCCAAATCTTACATTTTCCAGTTCATCGAAGTAGTTGAGTCTACTTCGAAGTGCCTCTGCAAACTTAATCAGCCCCTGTTTCTCTACCAACTGCATTATCATTATAAATAGTGCTCAACTGACTGAATAATGAAGGAAATAAGGAGAGGAACTAGAAAGACAACAAATTGAACTTTTGCTACTAAATGTACTATTAAAAAACTAATGAAGCCGTAAGATTGTTAAAAATGGGAAGTGATGCCAGCATCTAGTACATCAAATGGTGTACTGGTTTCATAGATCCGAATAGTCACTAAAAACCAAAAATAATATAGGATCAGCCCTTTTTCTAAATTATTTTGCTGATGTCGGAACACTATACCAGCCTAGTGAAACCTATCAAAATCATAATTTGGGCTAATGCCCTATAGTCCTATACAATCCTTATCGATGTTGTTACAATAACATGATGAAGTTTACATTAATGTCCATACACATGCCTTAATTGATGATGCTGACTTTACACATAACACTGAATAAGGATATGCACAGAAAATGTATATAAGAAATCTCCTATGCAAAACTAGGTGTATCAATAATAAGGGCTGCAGAGTGTATCAATAACTGGATCATTAACTGAAATCCAAGCTGACCAGCAAGCAAAAGAGGTTTTTTTTTTCACAATCTAGTAAGTCAGCCTATAAAATGTATCAAAACTGCACCGTGAGGCATGCTATCTGTCAAGTTTTGCTGATATTCATGGCACCCTTCAAGGTGGCCCATGTGCACAAGAAATGGAGAATTAACAGTTATTTCTTTCAGGTGGATATTTAACTATTAAAGAGTTCATTCCAGTAAAACGTAACTACAAGAAAGATTCCAACAAAAGTAGTCATAGCCAAGGATCCAAAAGCCGGTACCGGGGGAAACCCCACCGGGCGGCCGGTAAAAAAAACCGGCCGGTTACCGGTTTTCCCAGGAAAAATCCGGTGGAATTTTCACTTGAATTTGCTTAAAAACCAGCCGAAATTCGAAATTTGAACTTGCAAAACCCGAGAAAACCGGCCGGGATTTTGGATCCCGGACCAGGGTTCATGTAACCGGAACCGGGATGGATCCCGCTCCCTGGCCGGTTACCGGTTTCCCGGTATGAAATTCGCTAAAATTTGATTAAAAACCATCCAAAATTCAAAATTTAGAATTTGAATTTGAAAAAACCGAGAAAACCGGCCGGGATTTCTAATCCCGGCCCCCGGCCGGTAACCGGCGATTACCGGCCGGTTATTTTTTCCCTGGTCATAGCAAAAGGGACATACAAGCTGGTCACAAGCATCGTGCAAAGTTTTTGTCTTTGTGGCAACACTCAAGTGCAAGGACTGTAGTTCTTCAAATAAGTTCAGTGTGTCATCAACCTGCATAGATGTACTTTAAAAGGTCAAACTAAAAGTGGGATCATCAACCAAACGAAAGATATTTTTTACCAACATATAAAACAGCAAAGAGTTCAGAAACCTACTTGTTGAAGGATACCATCACATGTGTTAACACGTTCCTCTAACGTATTCTCGTACATACGATACTTTTCCTCTGTCTGTCAACAAATTAGAGAGGTGAACAAACTCACAATGGCATCGCACACGCTTTCCATCACCAAGCGAGATACTGAATGTAAACAAACCTCAGATTTCATAGCAGACTCCAATTCTGTGAACCATTTGTAGAACTACAAGTGGTAACAAAAGAATTAGCTCAATCCGCAGAAATATTTAAATTTGCATCCTGACAGCACTTAAAAGTTGAACAAACAACACAGGGAAAACATGCTAATGTGACTTCAATATTCCCTCATCAATGAAGACAACTAGTGCTAGAGCAGCCATCAAGCAAAAGTTACACAACAGGAGAATGAAAACTAACCTGATGTGTGTTCACCAAGACCGCATCCATTGCACCCGCCTCCTCCAAAGCGGACTCTTTTGCTGGCACAACCACACCTCCATCCTTGCCCAAACTCTTGTCCTGATATAACACCCAGAAAGTACATTTTAAGATAACCTGTTGTCGGTGTCATGCATCTACTAATAATCCAAACCCAAAAAGGGGAAATGAATTGGACAAAAAAAGGAATGAAAAGAGCACCGGGCAGTAGAGTACTACAAGCAGCCTTCCAGTGAAATCACACTCCGTGCCCGAATGCACGCACTTAGAAAACAATTTGCCCACCCACCCCCCAAAAAAAAAATCCAAACATTGTCAGAAATCTAATACTATTACTAAAAGTATGGAGAGTGAGCTAACAACAACAATGTAGCATCGATCACAACAACAAAAACTCAAATACACCTAGCCCCTGCACTGCAATTTCAAACCCAAATTGACACGGAAGAAGAGCATAAGCTAAGCCGAATTGTCTCGCTACGAGATCACAGCATTGGCCATTCATTTCAAGTAAATGATCTATTCTCCACCCCCGCGTATAAAAGGGCCGAGCGTACTACAATTCTGGCCTGGGATGCGGCGGCGTCTTACCAGGTTGTGCGGGAACGGACGCTCGGTCACGGCGTGGGAGAGCGCGGCGATCGCGGCCTTCTGCTCCTCCGTGAGCGGCGCGTTCTGCGAGCGGGGAAAGTGAAGCAGGACGTCAGATAAGATCCACCAATCCAACTGCCAAATCGCACCCGACCATGCCCAGATCCGCGTCGGACGACCGACCTCCTCCCATGTGGACGCGAAGTTGTAAGCCTTGGAGACAGCTCCCGACTTGGGCAGGGAGGGCGCCGTCGCCGCCATGGAAACCCCCGGCCCGGCGCCAAAGTGGTGGGAATTAAGCCGAGGAAGACGCCGACTCCACGAGGAGAGCACGACAAGTCAGATAACTAGTTGGTCTTTTTCCCCTTTTCGAGGGAGAGAGAGGGAGGGATTGGTTGGACCCACAGATTTACATTTGTCAGAATTTTCTGTATTTTCACTTTTTTTTAATGTTCCGGATTTAACCTCATCTGATCCATGTTAAAGAAAAAAAAGCACATTATCTATGAAGATGACCACAGAAGCAGCGCTCGAATCGTGACGGACTGAGAACCTAAAACTCTCCTGTCTCACTATACTTCTACACAGTCCTCCACTTCGAGTTTCAGCTCGAACCACAAATAATCTCGGTGAGAAACTAGACAGAGTCCCCAGGACTCAAACCTTGGCTGGTTGGGTGGTCTCCGTCACACCTAGCCAACGAGCCCCAGCTCGTTCCTCTATATTTTCACTTGAATGAATTTAAACTTGAAATTTTATTTGTAGCTAATAGTCAGAGTAAATTGAGAAGTACATTAAAAAAAAAAACTTTTGAGGATTTCTTTCGTGTCCTTGTAATCGGGAAAAAAGATGAATTTTTTTCGTGTTGATGTGCTGCTAATATCAAAATCATGTAACGCGACGATGGCATGGAATATGTTGCCGAGATATAATCGGCGATGCTATACGCAGTAACTGTTTTGTTGTATATGTGTACAACATTTGTTGGATGGTGTAGATCAAAAAAAATGTTAGTGTACTGTAGACCATGGGTAGGATTGAGTGCGGGAAGATATCAAATGTTGAGATCATCTTGTAACAAGGTTGTTAGAATTGTGATCCTAAATTGGATCGAAAGTTTTCTAATAAGATCGCGAATCATAGGATCGATGTAAAATCTAATATCATATCTCGTTGTACCAAAGAAACATTTTTAAAATTCACCTCGTATTTTAACACTTCTATATTTTTAAAACTATACTTCTAGAACTTTTATTTACAAAATGTAGTACAAATGAAAGATCATTTGTTATTTGTACAAATTATAATGGATATGAAGAAATAAAAAGTAAAAATTTACAATGAAAGGGCATATGCAAATAATTATTTATAATAAATCATTAGAATTGGATAAGATTGTACGAAAAAATTTATCATAATCCTACAAAAAAATTGTTAGAATTGTAATAATATTAAGATTTTGCCGGATTAAAACTCAATCATAGAATCAGATCGATCCAATCAATCTAGATCGTAAAAACGTAGAATCGTTAGACTGAATTGAGATCCGGACAACCTTGTTTTGTAGTAAGCATGTACTACAAATGTGAAATGCGTGAAGCATTTTCCAGATATAATACATGCCCACGGATCACAGAAAAAACAAAGAGAGGTAAATGAAACTTGCACCTACACGCACGCGCATGACATGGCATATCATCCTGGATTAGATTACACACTGAATTAACACAAGAAACACGTTTAACATGCCAACAGTTCAGCAAAGCTGATACAAATAAATTCAGCTTAACTGTAAATTAAGGCTAGTGCGCCCGAGCTTGTGTTACAACAACAGCAAGTCATCATACATATTGACAGAGATAACAAAGCAGTGGTGGCTTTGGTTTAGACAGCTAACAGCTTTCTCTCTTCTTCTCTAGTGCTAAATTTGTACAGTGTGCAGAGTAACATGTTTCTTACTCCTCTTCTTCCTCTTTACAGCTTTCAGATTAAACTTGCACGCATGACTTCACTCATATCATATCCCTTCTGCGCGGTCCTCAGCTACAGAATGTACACTCTCCCTCTCTCCGGTGCAAGCGAGACAGCAGTATCTCCCCCTCCAGTGCAAGCGAGACAGTAGTATTTTATTTCTGACAAGGCCATACTGGCCTTGTAGGGTTTTTAGTTGGAAAAAAACGTGAGTGCAAACCTAGCCACTGTTAGCTGTACAACTGCATAGTTCGCCCTTCAGGCGGCAGTGCATGCTGGTTGAAGCCCCAGTCGCTTTTCTGCAAGGATAACATCTATCATAATCCCATAAACACAAAACTTACACAAACACAACATAGGTCCTGCTCGAATTGTCGCAGGCTGAGGGATAACTCTATCAATCGCTGAAGATAAACCATGCATACCTCCAGCAGCAACGAGCTTCTCTACCCGTGCTACTATGTGCTTCCCGTAGGTGTACTTCTTAAGCGTGTTCAGATGCGCTTTTATCCTCGTAAGGATCATCTCTCTCTGCTGATCATCACAAGTCTCTAACACCTTCTGCACCACATAGTTTGCAAACTGGTCTTTCATCATTACCTACAAGGACAATGCAAGTAACTTCAGTAAGATCACTTCAATCAGCTTTCCATGCCTGAACATATAGCTAACTTCTAACCGAACAAATATTTGGCCAGTTTCGCTTCAGAGCTTGGTAAAGGTTAAAAGAACACAAACCTCAAGAGGTTCACTCTCGTTAGTGGATCCAAGCATTTCACCAATCAAGATCTGGCGTTCTCCGGGATTCCCAAAGGCTAAGCACTTCTCAATGACATTTGAAGCAAACTTTTGCTGGCTCATTTGCACAATTTGTCCAATTAACTTCTCAATAATAGCAGATCTCTCATGTGGTTTGCCATGTTCCAGAACATGCTGTAAAGTTCAGTGAGTAAATAATTAGAAACAAAATATTGAGAAAATGAAAACGCCTTCCACAAACTGACTATTAAAGGTGGTCCAAAAAAAATCTCAGAATTAAGCCTGCAAAGCTACAAATCTTAGTATTCAACAATAGCGATCAGTAAGCAGTTAACATCCACTTGTTAGCAATTAATGAGCAGCAGGGAACAGTATAATAACCTACAGATGCTACTGCACAAAACAGATGTAATGCCAATAAGAATAGAAAGGGAGGGGAAAGTAAAAATTGAGAATGCATTTTACCAAATTACCTCCCCACGGCAGTTGAAGAAGAAGCAGATGGAGTAGGGAGGACAAGAGGAAGCAAGGCGGCAGCCACGGCAAGCTTCGACCTGACATCGACGGCGACGTCCAACCAAAACCGGCAGCAAAGAGGCGACTTCCCACCCCTTAACCGGCAAACCTAGTAGGTACTCCAATCCCCCTTTTTTTTTTGTCCAAACCCCACCCCATGAGCTAAGCATCACAGAGAAGGGGGGGTAAGAGAAGGTGTACCCGGGGGTGGATTTCGTAGGAGGCGGTGACGCATGGGGGAGGCACACGGCGGCCGAAGGCCGAGCCGAGCACAGGCGAGCCACGGGCGACAATAGGAGTCGGGGCAAGGGCATGACATAGGCGGCGGATGGCGAAGGCATGAAGCAGTGACCAGAGCGAGTCTGCAAGACTAGGAGGCGCAAGAGGCGTGAGTGAGGAGGGAGGCAGATTGGCGGCAAGCCACCGGTATGGCGCAAATGGCAATGCTGATGATGGCTGGCAAGAGCGACCAATGACCAAGAGGAGAGGGCTGGACGAGGCGGTCTTTGGTATGCAAGACTGAACTCGGCCATGGGAGGCGGATCACCGAGAGAGCCACGAGAGAGAGGGAGAGAATGAGTGAGTGAGGATGGGGGAGGTGAGGAGATAAGCATCCGAAGGGGTTGGGTGTCGGCCGAGGAAGGGTAACGAAAAGAAGAAAATGGGGAACGGGAGAGAAGGAAGGTGTGGAAGAAATTGGGGCGCGCACCTAAATTTTTATTCGCTAGATTTGACGACGTGGTCTCTAACCTATTGTTATTATTTATGTTGGGCACCGGGTTAGCGGAATAGTGCCCAGTGAGAGGGGTTTAATCGTGTCGTTTTGTGCGTAGGATCAACGCCGCTCGTGTGTGTATGTGTGCATGTATTGCTAAATGTATTCAGTCTGGTTGAATGCCTGTTCAGGTGGAGGTTCGGGAACGGCGTCATCCGCACATTACTCCGCTCCGCTTGGCTAACAGGCAATTGCATGGTAGAGCGATAGCCTGTGAGTGCTATGAAATATGTGATGTTTACATGATATGATAATGCTTATATGATGATGCTTACATGGTAATGTTTAAATGATGATGCTTACATGATAATGATTTCATGTTGATGGCAATAATGATCGGACAAAGTGAGCAATAAGACTACCCTGTTAATGTTGACAATGATGAATCATGTTAATGACAATGGACATATGCATTTGCATCATGGCAAGAATGCATGAGCCAGGATGGTAAGAAAGTCATGTAACTATTCCGGTGAGGTTGATGAGAAAGTTACATGATTAATCCGGTGTGCTCTAGACAAAATCTTACATCTGTAGGGACTAGATAAAGTCCTACAATGTAAAGACCCCATCCTAACGAAGATGGAGGATGAGTGAGTTATCGACGAGTGAACACTCCGCGATACTGGTATCAGCTGATGAGATGCATATGAACATGAGCATAATGGTGCATTCGCATGTATGGGCAATGCAATGATCAAATGAGCATGTAAAGTAATGATGAATTGTACTAATGGAAAGCTAAAGGTGGAAATAATTACATGGTTATGTTTTTGTTGGTATGGCAGTGTTTATCGTCTCTATTATGTGCTTGCTGAGTATTCAGACTCACCCTTGATTATCGTTGATTTTTAGGTGAACAACGAAGTTGACTGGCATCGGAAAGGGAGAACAGCACATCCACGTCACATGTAGTTTCTACTGCAAGCCATTCTCCCTAGATATTCCACTTTTGTTGTAAGATATTTAATTGTTAAATTAGCTGCGCAGAATTTGTATTAAATAATGTGTGGTGATAGCATTCCGGACCCAGGTGGCGGGTCCGGGTGTTACAACAGAACAGGCAGTTGCTAGTATTGAATCTACCTACATTTTGCTACAAATCCCTTAAAAGAGAAGAGATTTGAATTTCCATATCTTAGTATTCAATAGTAGTAGCTAGCAAGCAACAAACATGCAGTTACTAGTATTATCAAGCATTATGATCAATATGATAACCTACAGATGATACTGCACAAGATACCTACATTGCACCACATAAATAGTAAAGCAGCATAGAAGTTTGGTCAAGTTCATTCGACATGTAATATATCCTCGAAAGAATGTGCATGGCACTGACCTGAACAACATAGTTGCCATATTGATCTTGAGCCAGCAAGCAAACGGACTCAAGAATCTCATCCATCATTATTTGCTGTGTTGTAGGATCATCACAGTGCTCCAGCACCCTCTGGCAATTCACATGATATGATAATGAGAGAGGTTGCATAGTTAATCTATAAACCTCAAAATGGATTCATTAGAGGCACAACAATATATAGTATTAGAATACCTGTATAACCCGACAACCATACGGATGAGTGGATAGCGTCACAACTTGACCATAGAATGTTGTGACAATGAACTGGATAGCATGCTGAGGGATGCACTCTATGCATTTCTGTATTACATGGTTCCCATTTTGATCACGCACACAGCGCATGACATGTCCATCCAGCTCAGCAACCAATTTAGTCTGCTGGTCTAAATCAACGACCTCTATAGCCTGCACATATATCATCCATGACATAAGAAGCTCTAGTCCCAGCCATTTATGTATTTATGTATATATGCAAAAGGTTTGTTGTTTGTACAAGTATACACAAAAAGGATACGCTTAAGTGCACCAGCATTCATCCGGTATATAATCTATAACAGAAACGGATGCCTATGACAAGTTATTAGTACATTTATGCCTATTAAAGAAATCAGTGACAGTGTGTATGCAAGAACTCTTTGTACTTTCCTAGGTTAAAAAGAAAAATCAACTGAAGCACCTTCTGTATAACCCTGCATCCATACATTTGAAGATTGAGAGCAAGGACACGTCCAATAAGCTGATCAGCCAATTCCTTTATCTGAGTAGTGCTTCCATGCTCAAAAAACTGAATAAAAGGCAAATGATAAGGATAGGTATCACACGGTCACACTCTCAAAACAAACTATTTAGTATTTTTTCCTACCTTCTGAACAACATAATTTCCAAACACATCAGTCATCAATGTGAGAGCTTGAGGCATGATTTCTGAAAACACCATGTCTTTCTCTTTGGTACTGGCTGTTTCTAGCTTTTGCTGTATGAACCGGCTTCCGTATTGATCCACACTACAAATTATTCAATAATTAGTAAACGAACCAGGTAACCTTAAAAGAAGAGAGGTGTGTGTGTGTTGAGAGAGAGAGAGAGGTGTACCTGAACTCAACGACATGACCAGCTATTTCAGAGAGCTCATAAGATTTGCTTTTGTTGCTCTTGAATTCCTCTAGAAGTGAGGGCATCAAATTGACATCCATCTTTCCACCCAGGTCTGGACTCCATGATCCAAAGGAACCACCAAAATTTCTCATGCCTGATGGAAAGCGCATGCTGCGCTCACCATGCCTAAGTGGACTACCTGGTGCAGCAGGTGAAGAGGGAAGAACAGGACTCGTTAAAGGACTTCCAGCATAACCAAGGCCAAATCCAAGGTTTCCATAGTAACCATAGTTCTTCTGTGACTGAAGCAATGGACCAAGGTAAGCTTTCTGAGGACCAAGTAAATCCATGTAAGAACTTCCCAAATGGCCAATGGCCATGAGAGGATCATCACAGCTAGCTGCAACTTGGGCGGCAATCTCAGCTGCCCGAAGGTATTGAACATATACAGGATCAATAGGTGTCTGAAGGGAAGTTGCTGCAGTTGGACTTCCAATTCCATTGTAGTTTAGAAAGTTAGACGCACCAGCTAAATTTTGTCGAGAAGCTAAAGTCCCTCCTGGGGACCTAGAACCAATCCTAGGGGAAGCAAAGCCAGATCCAACTGGCAAATTGTCAAACGGTGAGTAACTACCAACATTAATCTGATTTCTCATCATAGAAGAATTACCCGCATTTGCAGAATACCCATCAGGTGCCTTAAAATGTCCTTGCTCAGGACGTTTCATGTAGGAGTGGTGCTGATTGCCATTTGTTTGATCACCTTGTCGATCAAAAAGAAACTTACGGACATTATCAACATCCTGATAGAGCTTAGACTGGTCCGTAGTTTGTCCATTAACTGCTCTAGATGATGATGACAAGTTCATCCCAGATAAAGCAGCTACCAGATCATCAGATTCAGCAATAGCAGAAGAACTGCGGCGAAAGGAAGACGAACCACCATTACTCTTCTTATCGTTAGCACTGACCTTCACACCAATTGGAGGCAGGCACGGACTAGGGACCCTCCTCACAAGCTCAGGATCAGGGGATGCACTTCTAGAAAGTGATGATCCTAAAATAGAGGCATATGCATGTGATGACAAATCATTGTTCTGAATTTCAGCCAAACTCTGTTCATTACTGTCACACTGCAGGCCACCCATAGCTCTAGTATCACGATGTAGAGCATACTGTATTCCAGAAGAATCCAGGAAGTCATTGCGATTGTGGTTGGCACTCTGCCTATCCATATCCCGTTGACTTGAGTCCTGCATCATTTACAACAAGTTGCAAAATATGATCAGTTGCCTTGGATAAAATGAATCTGGAGAGAAGAGCAACTGACCAATAAGCCATATTAAAATGTTAGTGATTGAAACACAGAATCGGGAGTTCTGCTATATAGGATCATTAACAAGAACAAGATTAGTGAAGGATATACTGGTGAGCAAACCACAAAGTTTATAAGCTTCTTTCTACTGGCCTAATGCAGACAGTGGTTCACCGATCCATGAAGCACAAATCAAAATAAATAGGCTACCACAAAGGCTTAAATCTGAAACAACACAATCTTCCTATGTATGCTCTTCAGAGTTCAGATCATATTAAGAAGCGTGCCTCCGACCAATCAATAAATCACACAACTGCAACGCCACAGGTCTAAGGCGTAATCAGATTGTACAATGGCAGAAACCTAATACATGACAAGCATATCAAATGCGAGACATAGAAGAGCTGCTCCATCTGCATTACAAAAATACAGTTCAATCAACAGCAGAAGCAGCAAGGTGGGAAATAGTAATTCAACACTAGAAATGTACTATATGTAGTATTAGCCCACACTTCTCTCGGTCAACAAAAGCACGCAGCTGCAGGATCAAAACTTTCTCCCATAACATGCAGCACTGAATCAAGATATATACTGAAAAAGAAAGGGGGGGAGGGGGGGCGGAAAGATGAGTTCTTTCCTCAGAGCAACCACCTGGAAGATACTGGAGAAGCTCCTCTGCCGACCAAGGTCAATCCCGGGCAGCCCCACAAGACCGTCCCCCGCCGCCGCCGCCGCCGGCCTCCTGCCGTCGCCGATCCCGCCCAGCCCGGAAGAGGAGCGGAGGCGGTGCTGCGCCGAGCGCCAATCCTCCTTCGAGAGTAGCGGCGGCGGGAGGCGCGGGTTGAGGTGCGCATTGGAGTAGTAGTAGCTCTGGTAGGCCGGGTCGGCCCGGAGCTCGTCGTCCAATAACACGTCGCCGGCGGCGGGGGCGGCGCTGGCCATGGCGCCCTCGACGGTGGGCGGCGCGGAGCCACTGCGGAAGAGCTCGAGGTCGCGCTCCGCCTCCGCACCGTACGCCTCCCCGCGGGTCGCCATCTCCGTCACCATCGGAGCACCACCCGGAACACCAGAAAAACGAGATCTTTACGTGCTTAGTGCGCTAAAATCCCGCCATTACCGTGCAACACAGCATTTCTCACTACCCAGAGCAAGAAACCCGCGGTTTTTTTAACAAAAATTAAACCCGGAAACGGTCACTTTTGGAGCTCGGGAGACAGCAAGAACCGATTTTTTGCTGCTCAGAACGGACGAATCGGAGAGGGAAGGTCCATGTGCGGGAGAAAATGCGTTCGAATTGCGCGAAATAGTGCGGATTTGAGAGGGATTCAAGCTTCCCTCTTCTTTTCCTCCTTGGTGTGTGTGTGTGTGTGTTCTTGCGGGGAAGAAGAGCAGTGACTAGAGAAGAAAGAAGGGCGTGCGGCTCGGTTAAGTACAACGGCCTGAGAGATTGTGGTCGTTGGATCTCGGAATGGACGGGCAAGATCTTCCCGAGGGGTTTGGGTCCTAGGGTTTTGAGGCCGCAGGCCAGCCCACTGAAGCGCACGGCTGCAAAGTTTTTTTGTTAGAAATGGAAATTGGTGAGCTCCAGCCTCCAGGTACTGTGTTGCTTGCATCCCTGCGTTCCTAGCCTACTCTTAGATTTCCTTCTTCCTCTTTTTTTGGTTAGAGACGGTTCCAAAATTTATTAATCTTCCTCTTCATCTGACAGATGCCTTGTGACCCTTTTAGCTAGCTTTAAGTGATAAATCTGGCGATGCACTTATTTCTGTCAAATTCTTATCATCTGCGTATTACAAAGATAGAGTGGTTTTTTACATGTTAAGGTGGATCAGATTTTAATAATGATGCAGATACTTGGGACCTATTCTTGAGCTTGTTATTTACTACTAGTGCTTTTTTGAAAAAGGAAATTTGGCTGAGAACTTCGACGTTCACTTATAAGGAGGACTATTCATTAATGTTCCACAACACTAGCCCATGTACACTACAAAGAGGGTTTACCTAGCGTCCGTTGTTTTTCACATGTTGTAAGTAGTTCGCATACTTTCTTCAGTCAAATTTTGTAAACTTTAGCTATCGATTTTTATATTAGGCATGTTGTAAGTAGTTCGCATACTCTCTTCGGTCAAACTTTGTAAACTTTAGCTATCGATATTTATATTAAGCATGTGAAAATGGTTGTTTAGATTTGTACTTTCATAATATTACATTTATTAGCTTTTATTATTATATTACGATAGAAATTAGTTGTTAAAGTTGTATTTTGAAGACCGTATCGATATCCAAAACAGCATTCTTTTGTGACTGGATGGTGTATTTAAAAGACATACGGATGAGGGCGGAGTGCCCACATGTCAAGTTCAAACCCTAAAAATCACATTATAAAATTCACACCAATAATCTACATAACCCATAATGCCACGCAATGGAGCTACGTAACAGTTGGCAAAACCAAGGATAAAAAATCGGTGGTAAGTTACCGGCCCAGACAGACCGGTGAAAAAATATGGGTCCGAAAAGTTTTAAATTTCAAATCTAGCAAGAAATGTTAGTACATGCCTGGTTGCAGAGCTAATGAACGTACTAAAGCTAAAGTAGTGAAGTTAAATCGTATTTAACGAAGTAATGACCTGAAAGCTTTCTTATCAATCGATTTCTCGTCAACATGAAAAAATTTGTGTAAAATTTGTGTCCCTGTCCACCACCGGTAACCAGCTGGTTAATCAAACATTCAAATTTTCGTTCGATGAAATTTGGCCGACTGAAAACTCTGAACCCCTGGGCAAAACCGACAAAGATATGATGGGAGCTGAGAGGCCCATTGCCATCACTAGTCCAGACCAAATTTAAAAAACACTTGAGGCCCATCATACTTGTACCAAGCCTGGCTTCGTCTTCGTCTCCTTTCTTACAATCCCTAGCCCAGCTAAGCTACTCTCTACTCTACTCTACTCTACTACTTGTCAAATCATCAACATGTTGCCTGTTGGAAAAGAGAATTTAAAGGAGAACTTTATTTATTAATTAAACTTTTTTAAAATTTTATTTTAAAGTTAATCCCCCCGTGAACTTTATTTCCAATTCTGACCTCTTTGATCACGCCACCGCCCATAACGTGACAAAACAACATTATCACATCATAGGATAAATCTATTAAAAACACACTTTTTGTTACGTCACTAGGGGTGTCATGACTAAACAACACTGTCAGGCCACCACTAGTGGTGTGACAAGAGTTTGTCAAGATATGGACTGGCGTGACAGTGTTGTTTTGTCACGTCACAGGTGGTGGCATGACCAAAGATGTTAGAATTAGAAATAAAGTTCACGGGATGTTAACTTTAAAATGAAATTTAGAAAAGGGTTAATTAATAAAAAAAATCTTTAAAGGAGGAAGGAGAAAACAAAGACGGCCAGAGGCAAAGACCGCTTCAATAAGTCAAGTGTTATGGAAAAGAAAAAAGAGAGAGGAAATGGTAGATAGAAGGTACCAAGATTGGAGATAAATGGACAAAATGTTCCTAGTAAATACGCATCCTCGGCCCTTCGAGAGACAAGTGGATGCATAATTAATTCAGACTAACTCGAGCTCGGAATATTATGAATTTGTTTAGAGCATAATATATTTTTATTTGTATTTATAATTTTTCGTGAGCGTATTATGAATTTTTTTTAATTAGGGCTGAAAATACTAATCTTATGTCATATAATCTCCGTATTGATAATTACAATTCTACCTCTTTTGTATTCTACTACTCATACTATCAGGTGTAGCATAACTAAATTATAACTAATCTAAACTAATAGATAAAAAAAGAATAAGCATTCCATATTAAATTAAGTATAACATAAAAGAACTCTTTTATGCCCGGCCAGCCGGGACATGATCACCGATTAAGTCTGGTAGCCGTGTTAATTGGTAGTACTGCGATCATTCGAAATAAATACATCACGTCGTCGTCGTGGTGGTCGTGGTCGTGGTGTAGATCATGACACTGCTTTAGGGTTAGGACTTAGCCAACCACGCAACAACTTAATTAGTTTGGTGGTGGTCTCCTTGCCCGGTTGGCAGCAGCTAGGCTAGGCTACGAGATGAGTTCAAACTTTGACTAATCAAGCTCCCAACAAGTCCATGCCACGCAGGCATAATTATCTCTTCCATGCATCTCCAAGCACACTAACAAGAAGCTAGTCTAAAATTAAACCATCTTGAGCTCGATCGATCAATTGCCTTTTTCTCTCTCTCTCTCTACTGATCTCATTTAATTTGACAGCGAGAGTCACCGAATGTCAAAAGCAGCATTTTGGCAAGGAAAAAAAAGGATTTTGTCGAGGAAACGTCGTTAACGAGTTCAGTTCGAGCGATTACCTCGTAGACAAACTCAGAATCGTAAGAATAATGCAAGAACACAAGAACAAAATAGTAGATTGAACACAGAGGTATGAGGAGACTCTTGCCTTCTCTTCATTGCTCTTCTCTAAACGGTAATACAATAGTTAGAGTCATCCTCTTTTATATAGGCTACTGGATGGATAAGGAGCCCATCGTGAGCTAGGACTGCCATCTTGGGCTCGGTTTCTTAACACTCCCCCTTGTGCACTCATCCGACATGTTTATGTCTCATCAAAACTCCATAAAAACACAGTGGAAAAAATTTAGAGAAAAAGTACATGACATACATTTTGCTACGTTGCACGAATTACCTTGTTAAAAATCTTAGCCGAGAAACTTTAGAAAAACTCGTCAAGGAAAAAAGAGTACAACCCACCCAATTTTATTTAATATCCAGGATTTACTCTTTTGGTACTCGATCTTCATGATCAAACTTCAATAATGAGTTCGTAGAGATTCTCCTTCTGAATTCTGCACTTCTCTAAGTCTCATCATTCCAATTCCACGTATGCATCTTTCAAAGCGAGACGCTGAAAGTGACTTAATGAATAAATCTGCAAGTTTTTCACATGACTTAGTGTTCAATACTTTAATTTCGTCCATCTTTTGCAATTCGTGAGCATAGAAGAACTTGGGGTTGATATGTTTTGTGAGATGACTCTTCACATAACTCATCTGTATTTATGCAACACAAGCTATATTATCTTCATAAATAATAGTGGGGGTTTGCGTGGTATTCAATCCATACGAGAATGCTAAGAATACCAATCTAATAAAAAAAATAAGTATTTCAATAGACTGTTTCTTGAGTTTGTATCTAAGATTTTAATTACCACAATTGCGCTGAGAGACAGTGAGACCCACAAAATGAGTTTTTATGTAACAAACAAATCTCCAACAGAATATTTTGTTGTTTCTTGTGTTTTGGTATCAACAACTTGTTTGTTTCTTCATCTAGTAACAAGTCTACCTTCTCTTATTAGAATCTCTTCTCTACATCACCTAAATGCTGATGTGTACATCCTTTAGCAACAAATTGTATGAACTATTGTAGATACTCTAATAAGCTAGTATTAGACAGTAGCAGCAGTATAATTACAAGTGACATCGCAAAGAATCACCCAAGATACAAGTCGAGGAAGAATTGATGCAACGAAAAAACCGGACGGAGGACTCCACGTAGCAAACATACCGATAAACAATTTATGCACGTGTGCTGTATAATTAAGCACATATGCACATGGATGCATGCCCATACATACTTACTTTGCTAGTATATATGTGCAAATAAATTGTTAGTTTCCTCCCATCAAGGAACTGTCCGTTTTATGATGGTGTGGACAAGGGTGATATGGTAGCGCGGATGCCATTTGTACCACCAAGAAACGGTAGAGAACGCTATTTTTATAATTACAGCTACGAATACGTCATTTTGCTAATGTCACTCTAAATAGAGCTATTTAGACAAAAAAAAATCCTACTTAAGAGTGCAATTAGCTTAACCTAGAGGAGCAAAAACACCCTTGTCTTGTCTCAATTAATAATGCATGCATGGCGAAGAGGTTTTCTTTTATGCTAACGTTTGGCCGTATCATGAAATGCATCAAAAAAAATTTTGAAGGAAAATAAACACCCTGCTTTATATATTGAGGCAAATAAAGTACAGCAGCCTTGACATTACATTGAAGGACAAAAGAAAACGAAAAATACATTCAAGTCCTTCTGCGCGCACACCATGGACCACACCCACGACGAGAACAATGACCGGCAGGGCAGGCAGGGATGAAGTAGAAAACGCGCCGGAGATGGTGAGAACGGCCGGCACTGCAGTGACCTTAGAGTAGCTTCTTTGTCGAAGATTTTGAGGGCAGCCGGCACAAACCTGTTAATGTTGACGATGACGCCAGAGATGCGGGAGGCGGCCGGCGCTGACCTTTCGGAGAGCAGGAGCAACAAGCGTGGAGACCGTCGTGCCCCTATCTGAGGTTGACTGCCTCCTCTACAGATCTCGTCTCTTGACCAACGAGAGTTTTGTTGAGGCCAGCAAGAGACTGGCACTCAAATCTTTCTTCAAATGCCCCGAACCAGCTAGATCTAGATGGGATCCCGAAGAGAATGTCAAGGTGCTGGAGAATACAGCCTCGGCAACAGGGGAGTAGGAGAAAGAGAGATTTTTTTAAAAAAGTTATTATTATTTTAAAAGATAATTAAAAAAATAAATAGCCGTCCGACAAAATTAAAAAAATAGCTCTCTGTCACCGGTTCAAATAGTGATAAGGACTCTGTTGACCCCCTGTCACTAGTCCAGCTCCCTGTCGCCATTTCAACTAGCGACAAGGAGTTGAAACCCTAAACTGGTTAGTCGGTTCGTGATTTTCGTAGATTTTCAACGGTACGAAATCTGTTAGACTTGTAATAACATTTTGTGATCGTCGTATGTTGTTCTAGTACGGTGACTTTCTGAAGAATTTTGCGAGGACGATTGAGTTATCAATGATTCGTAAGTAGGAAGATAAGTGATATTGCGATACGTCAGAGAATTCATACATGGTGAAGAACTTTCAGAGAAATAACCTCTTACATAATATTGCTCATGTACATACACTGCATATTATGTAAAGAAACAAATGTGAATTTTCTATTACTATCAAAACTACGACAAATTACACTGATATTACATAACATTCAGCAAAACGTCAGACACTTAGTTTATATCAAAACTACGACAATCACACCGATATTACATAACATTCAGCAAAACGCCATAACACCTAATTTTTTTTAAATCAAAATGATAATCCAGAACATTGGCAACAACATAATACAACTGCCTGTGCTTTCCTGTGGTCGCGACATCAACATCCCCCATGTGGAAATCCAAAACCTCTCTGAAAATTTCAAACGAATAGAACTTTTGACTCGAAGCTCTAAAAATTATGAGACCAAGTGTAGAAGAATTCCCTCTCTTGCCTACACCCTCTATTTTTAGCCTAGCTCCAAATTCGAAAGTCCCTTTATGGCCGGTCAGACCGCCGCCACTAGACCAAAGCCTTGGCCGGGTCGACCACCGAGATGGTCGGTCTGAGCCGCCACACAAAGTGCCCGACCACTGAGCTCGACAAAAGCCCGAACTTTGCCGAAAACGAGTGTTTCGACAAACCTTCAACGCCATTGCCAATTGTATCATCATCCTAAGATCGTGAGCATATCCCCATGATATCCACAATCTAACCCTTGATGAACACATTGGCAATTTCTCAAAAATGAAAGTTTGACGTTTGAAAATGAAAATACTCATATTTTCGCGCAAAGGCACAACTTGGTCCAAAAGCAAAAGAAAGCAATGGAAATGACCAAGTTGGCTTCAGATTAGTATATGCAAGTGAGATCGAGTAAAAGAAAGCAAGAAAGCTTCAATTTCCAGAGAAGAGTCAAAAATCTCACTTAAGGTCCATATGAAGGAACAATTGTTCAATCTGACCTTTGATCATTGTGCGGTTCCAAGAATTGCAATTCAAGTTCAAAAATAGCAATAAGATCATAATAATGCAAATTAAATGCTCCCCCTCACTAGATCATCATTTTTCAGAAAATTTTATTTTCTCCCTTTTTTCTCCAAATAGCTCCTATTTGTAACATTTTTGTTACATCTTCTCCCCCTTTGACAATGGAGTCATCAAGGAATCATACATTCCTCTCAATCAGAGATGACAAATGCAGAAATGAGGAAAAAAACATAAGAAAAAGCATGCATTAATTGCAATGGATTGACTTCATTTTTTGTATTTTTCAAATTTTAGTACAAGAAGCTTTAAAAATTACTCAAAAGAACAAGTTAGCATTTCTACTATTACTCAATACATATAAAGCCTGAAAGCGCTAGCAAGATCATGTTAAAACATATATATCAAAGCTAAGATAGAAGGCTAAAAAAAAGCGATGAATTGAAACAATTTAACCAAAGCTTCAAAATTAGCAAGTTCAACAGCGGGGATCCTAAAGTGATAATAGCCATGTTAGAATGTCAATATCAGATCAAGAAGCTAACAATGACCATCATAGAAACAAAAAGTCCTAAATTTTGACAAGTAGTCCCCATGAGATCGTCTGGATCATCGAACTATCTCCAAGTTCATGTCTTTGATATGTAGTCTCGTAAGAATAGTTTGGGACAATTTAACTTCATGAGAATTTTGAAATCTGATTTTTTTTTTTGCACAAGAGCATTTTTTTAGATTCACAACGGAACAAGAAGCTTAAGAAATGTTCAATCCGAGATTCAAGAGCTAACAAAGCAATTTTGACAGGGCCAGTGTCGCAAAAAGATCACTAATTGAGCAACTAGCTAAGAGATCCATAAATTGCAATTTTTAGTTCAAGTTGTCTTAAAGTTCTAGTTCATTTAGTAAAGACTTAGTTGCGCATATGAAAGCATGATAGTTTTAGCAAGTCAAAGAACTAGATATAGAACTGAGAAAAAAATTGAAATACTAGAGCTCAAAAGGGTAATAATCAAAGCTTCATCAATTTAAAAGACAAGTAGTAATGCTTATATTACAATGCATCTTTTTGTGATTTTCATATAAATGTAATATGATACAATGAGATGCAAGAAAAGCTAAAAAAGCCTAAAAAGATAAAAAAAGACCAGCAAGTTCGTAAAACGATCAAGGAAAGATCGGATGAATAAGGAAAGATCAGAAGAGAACCAACTTCCCCTTAAACCAACCCATAGGGATAAATTACCCCTAACTCACTCCTCAATGTGACAAACCTAGTTGGGTCTAAAGGCTTGGTGAGGATATCAGCTAACTGAGCCTCGGACTGCACAAATTCTAGCACAATATCACCCTTCTCTATATGGTCTATAAGGAAGTGATAGCGAATGTCTATGTACTTGGTCCTAGAATGTTGCACAGGATTCTTAGCAATATTAATGGCAGAAGTGTTATCACAGAGAAAATGAACACTAGCAAAAGTTAACCCAAAGTCCTTAAAAGTGGACACCATCTACAAAATCTGACTATATCAACTAGCGGCAGCTACATATTCAGCTTCTACAGTGGATTGAGCAACAGATGACTGTTGTCTAGAGGACCAAGAGACGAGAGAAGTGCCTAAGAAGTGACAGGTGCCTGAGGTACTCTTCCTATCTAGCCGACATCCCGCAAAATCATAATCAGAAAATCTCCGAATGGACAAGGAAGAAGAACACGAATATCAAATGTCATACTATAAGGTAGAGTGAAGGTACCTGGAAATGCGCTTGACGGCTTGGCGATGAGAAGTCCTCGAAGACGCCTGAAACCTCGCACAGAGGCAGACCGCGAAGTGGATGTCCGGTCTTGAAGCCGTTAGGTAAAGGAGGGAGCCGATCATGCTGCGGTACCCGCATTAATCCACGGCTTCTCTTTCCTCGTCTAGATCCAAAACAGTCGAAGTCGCCATGGGAATAGCAATCGGCTTGCAGTCACCCATCTTGAAGCGCTTGAGCAGATCCTTGGTGTAATTCGTCTGATGGATGAAAATCCCTTCCTTACATTGCTTGATTTGAAGCCCCAGAAAGTAGTTAAGTTATCCCATCATACTCATCTCAAATTCCCTGGACATGGACTCAGAAAAACTGGAAACAAGAGCATGAGATGAACCGCCGAAGATAATATCATCTACGTAAATCTGAACAAGCAAGAAGTCATTGTCATGCCTAAAAACGAATAGAGTCTTGTCTACCTTTGATGAGGACATGACTCCTATGGATACAACCATATTTGCTATGCTTGCTGTTCCAAGTACAAGAGCTCGTACGATTCACTTAACTTATCAGGTGAGCTCGTTTTTAGGAGTGTCTTTATATTATATGAACTATATGATGCTACCTAATGATGGAATATCTATATGTGCAGCACCATGTCACTTTTGGTCCAAGACAAACAAGCAGTTTGAGCGGGACCCGTTTTGGAATCCAGTTCGGCCTCGAGAATCAGCCCGACAAAGACTGACTTCAAACGCCCATAACTTTCACACACGACGTCCGTTGGAGGTCCACGAGTACTTGATGGAAAGATGATTTCGTCCTCTTTCCAACGGATCCAGCCTCACCTCCAAACTCCTTCTGGACTGATCGCAATCATCAAAAGAAGACGTCATATTTGTTTGAGCCAAACTGGGCTTTGTAATCATACTGAACTTGGCCCATCTGCCGGCGGCCCACCCAGGGGCGTGGTTACTGTTCATGTGAACGGTAATCCGCGACCGTTAGTACCACCTCGCTAGTTCGTTAGTTTTGTGGCTCCTTGTTCCCTATTTAAGGAGGCCGCACCCCTTTAGTTTTCCTTGGATTTTGTTTATGTTAAAAGTTAGCCTTCGTTGCAACTCGTATCTTTTGCGTGTGTCGACTAGACCACCCAATTAAGATCCTTATTCAGAATCCCAATTTATCAAGTGTTTCAATCTTTATTCGCAATTTCATTGCTTTGCCTTGTTCTTGCGTGCTTCTTGGTGTATGCAGAATCGACCTTCGTGGTCAGTCAACCGTATTCGGTATACGGTTGATAACGACTAGTCAATCAGTTCAGCGATTGCGTGGTTTCGAGCCTTGCGTGTTCATAGCCAGGATCGTCAGGGTTGAGCGACGCCTACCGGACTTATCGTTCTCATCGAAAGATCGGGCCAACAAATAGAACCTTAGGGTTCATCAACCTTACCTATCTCAAATTTATTATTAAGCAAGAAGGTTTTAAGTCTATCATACCAGGCTCTAGGGGCTTGCTTAAGACCATACAAAGGCTCTGGATAGCTTGAAAACATGATGTAGATGCTTAGGATTCTCAAAGCCTGGGGGTTGCCTAACATACACTTCCTCCTCTATGTAACCATTTAGAAATGCACTCTTGACATCCATCCGATGCAGCCTAAAGCCCTTAGATACAGCAAATGCAAGCAGAATACGAATGACTTTTAATCTAGCAACAGAAGCAAAATTTTCATCAAAGTCTAACCCCTCAACTTGGCTAAAAACCTGAGACCAAGTATAGTAGAATCCCCTCTCTTGCCTACACCCTCTATTTTTGGCCCAGCTCCAAATTCGAAAGTCCCTTTATGGCCAGTCAGACCGCCGCCTATTGGCCGGTCTGACCGCCACCCACTAGACTAAAGCCTTGGCCGGTCTGACCGCCAGAGGTGGCGACCGATCGCCACATTGTGTTGGTCTCGACCGCCACCTTGGCCGGCCTCGACCACTGAGCTCGACAGAATCGAACTTTGCCGAAAACGAGTGTTTCGACAAACCTTCAATGCCATTGCCAATTGTATCATCATCCTAAGATCGTGAGCATATCCCCATGATATCCACAGGAGCACTTCTTCGTATGACGTCCGGTTTCTGCTGCGTCCATGTCGTTCCTGATGCGCCGTACTTGTCGCCAGCCAACCTTTCCCTTGGGTCTATCAATGTTCGCGGCCCAGATTAGTTGCTCCCAGGTTGGATGGCCAATGAAATGGCCAACCATGGCGTAACCATACATCTCTCCACTCCAGGTTTGCATCATCGGCTCTTTGGTAAAATAGTTGGAGAGGTACTGGCCAGGATGTTGCGCCACCATCGAACACGCGGCCATGACATGGGAGTATGACCTATGCACAAGAAGGGGCTTGTTACAAGTGCATATGCAACTACCGCGTCGTAGAGTGCACTCGTGGGTGACCCTCAGTTTGTTTTTGGTAATTAATGTGAACATGGTTAAGGGACTAACATGTGTGCTAAGATGTGTTAAAGGTTAGGTTCAAATGGTTTATTGATGACAAGGCTATTGGCCATGCAAATAAGATGAAAGATCAACATGAATCAAGACAAAGGTATTATATTACCTAAGGACCCTTTTATAGTTTTTACCAATCTCGAAGTTTGGAGAAAAGACTGGGTTTATAGGATAAACGCCGTACTATAAAGAGGGATTATGGCTAGTAGCCTGAAAGACTATTTTTGTGCCATAATGATTAACTAGGGTTCATGCATTGTTTTGATTTAAGCTTCTGGAAAAATATTTTGCAAATCTGTATAACCGCAAGTGTGCAAGCGGTACTACCGCGGGTTGGTAGTACCGATACTTATATGGCGGTATGTATTTTCTAGAGAGCGTGTTTTTGAATGATTTTCTTAGAACCCTAGTATCGGTAAGACCGGAAGTGTGCAAGCGGTACCACCGCAAGTCGGTAGTACGGATACTTTTAAAGCGGTATTACCGCAGGTCGGGTGACCGATCGGAAGGTCCGATAGGACGGTCCAAATGTGTGGTCCGACCATTCAAGCCGATCTGGACGGACCGCGTGGACTATCCGAACAAGTGATCTGAACGTTTCTAAGTGTTTTTGATTCTCTCTGATAATCGGAACGATCGCATTTGAACTGCGGTACTACCGCAGGTCGGTAGTACCGATTTATATATGGCGGTACGTATATAACAGAGAGTGTGTCGTTGGGAGTTTTTTTATCTCCCTTGAGAAATGGTATGACCGCATGTTTTGAGCGGTACTACAGGAGTTCGGTAGTACCAATATTTTAATGGTGGTACATTTTTTCCAGAGAAAGTGTATTTCTAAGTTTTCTTGAGCTCTTGAGAACGGTAGTTCCGTTCTAGTCGAGCGGTATTACCGCGCCGCGGCAGTACCGATTATCAGTTGGCGGTAGTACCGCAACTTTATTCGTAATGGCTAGTTCAGAGCATTAAATACCACTGTTCCGACCGTTGAGCAGAAATCAATAGTACCCGCCATTCAACTACAGTACTATCGCAAATCCTGATTTTTTTCAGGAAAGTGGTTGTAACAACTAGATTTGTTGGTGAGGGGTATAAATACCCCTCCACCTGCCTTCTAGCAGTAACTCTTGAGATCATTGAGCATTGTGCTCTTGCGTTGAAGTCTCTTGAGCTCATATACACTCATCAACTACTCATTTGCTTTGAATTCCCATTTTGAGATAGTTGAGAGCATTTAAGTGTATTGCATCATTAGTTGATTACCTTGGCACTTGATTGTCTTCAAGCAAGCGCTACAATTTGTTACTCTTGGTGCTCGCTGGCACCTAGACGGCTCGAAGAAAAAGTTGCGCGGTGATCACTTCAAAGGAGTTTGTGAAGTGACCCGACAAGTGATTGTGAAGTGGTTGCGTGCTTACCATCTCTGGAGTGGAGGAAATGCAATGATAGTGATCGAGGGTGAATGCTTAATTTGTTTAGCCGACTTGATTAGTTCAAGATTCCTCAACGTGGGCTAGTGAAGGCCGGCAAGTCGTCGATACCACGGGAAAAACTTCATTGTCTCTATTGTGGTTTATTATTATCTTTACTACTTCCGCATTTATATTTCTAACTATTTACTTGTGTAGAATTGCTTAGCTAGAATTGTATCTAGTTTAGACATAGTCCATAATTGTCTTAAATTGTTAATTAGTTGAAAAATTTTAAAAACCTCCTATTCACCTCTCTCTAGTCGGTTATCCTTGATCCTACAAAGGGGCAGTGGCTATGGTGCTGTGGAGACTAGTTGTAGACATCATTGCATAGATGATAGGTAGGATTTTTTTTTTAATTTCTCGGTTTAATGGGGATGATAGTCTTTAATACTGTATTGTACCATAGGCTAGATAAGCTTGTATATGAACCAATTGCGGGAAATACGTAGCATGCAGATCATATAACAACATACTTTAGCTTGTACATTGTTATATGGTCTGCATGCCAAGTATTTCGCTCGGTTGGTTCATGTACAAGCTTATATAGCCTGTGATACAATGTAGTATCATAGAATATCATCCACATTTACAATGTAGTATCATAGAATATCATCCACATTAAACTGATAAATTAGCAAAGAGTGTCCTATTTGATCGGGGTACATGTGATAATACCGCTCCTCCTTCATCTCGATTGCAATCAACCCGCGCGTGTATCATGTAATGCTTGTAACGCTTCAAATATCGCCAATTTTATGTATGAAAACATACATTATAACTCCATTGGAAACTTTAATTTCTGAAACCCTTATTATGCTATGAGTACTTTGTGTGAGAATTCATGAAATCCTAATTTTCGAAATCTAAAATCTAAATTTTCGAGACCTAAATCCTTAATTTTTGAGACAATTTTAGAACACATATAAAATTGTCCAAATATTACACAATCAAGTCTACTGTGTAAGGAGCCTTCAAAACAAAATTCATAATTTTTGGAGCTCATTTTCTATATTTACAAATTCCTACAAACAATACACTTAAATGAAATTGCGAGAGAAAAAATCAGAACGAATAAAATTATGGAAACATTACATAAGCAAGTACACCATATTATGAGCATTCATATAAAATTACATAATTTTTTGAACTCATTTGCTATATTTTAAAAATCCGACGAACACCGTTGAAACCCTAATTTCTAGGGGAGAGAGGATCCCACCTCCACCGCATGGTGGTTGTGTAGCAGGGCCGCCATCGTGCGGTGGCCGTGCGGCAGCGGGTAGGTGTCGCTTCCTACGCCTCCACCGCGCAATGACCGTGCGACAGGGTGACATTTTTGCAAATTGCAAGTGACGACGGTCAATCTTGTAAATACGGGGCGAAAATGCGTCTTTATGGCCAAAAATTTCTATTTTCTCAACATGTCTATATAGCATCCACACATGTATCGTCTACTCTACCCCGTTCCTGAATACATGTCACTTTGGCTTTTAAATTTCGTCCCCAGATACATGTCACTCTACGGTTTTGAGACAACTTTTAACAAATTTTCCTTTTCCATACCCCTGCCATTTCCCAAAGGTGGATTAGAGTAACACACAACATCCGAGAGCAATAAGTGAGCTAACGAAGGAGGGCTATTTGATTATTTCTACATGTGCCTTGGTTGAAGTGCAAAAATTCCGAAACGTCGTCTATTCAGGAACAGAGGGAGTAATTGCACGATGAGTCGTTCTATATAACGGCATCTCTAATAGTGTATTTGTTGTCGTCTCTTAGCTATGCCACATCAACAAAATCCTACTGGAGGAGAGAGGGAGAGGAGAGAGAGCACATGTCGTCTCTTCCTAAAGAGGCTGTCGTACACGCGAAATAAGACATTGTACATTAATCTACTCTAGTTGATATGTAAGCCCGTTTGAAAGAAAAATTATAAAATATAAATATTGGAGAGTGTGCTAGAGACCATCTATTGGAGATGTTGTCTCTGAAGATAATGTAGCATATGTTACAGACAATATTATCTCTAGCTATTGGAGATGCCCTAAAAGGAGAGGGCAAATACTGCATAAGCCACTGGCTGCGAGTGACTAGCGCGTTACTTATTTACTTTAGACAAGGCGGTGGTTGCCACCTTACGACTAGGGGTGTTAATGGGTTGGGTTCAAACGGGTTAAACGTGTTGGGTTCTTGATTGGGTTGGTTTTGGATGGGTGACAACGGGTTGAAAGAGCCAATGGGTTGGGTCGGGTTGGGTTTTCTCAAAGAAAGGGCTGGGTTGGGTTGGTGTGGGTTCAAAAATCTGGGTTGAGAACGGGTTGAACCCGTGGGTTCAGAACGGGTTAAACCCGTGGGTGTTGCTGGTTCATCGGATCGTGAGTAAACACCGATGCGAATGCAGTAGTACCCTATAGGTGCTTGGCGTCGAGGATGTCCTTCGCCGTACTTTCTCCCGGTTGTGGCGATCGTCGGTAAGGCCCTCACGCCTTGCGCGCTTGCCTTCGCCCTCACTTTGACTCGTCCACTTAGCGGTCGCCTTCTGCGAAGAAACCAAGAATCCACCGCATTTGACAACAATTCATCGCATTTCAATTATTCAATCCATCAAATGATCTGCTCTTCTTGATGATCAAGTAGCTCGATTGTTTGTTTACCTCTTCTTGGTGTTGGTCTTGAGCAATTTGGTGGAAACGTCGGTGGAGGAGGGAGGCTACGGAGGAGAGAGCTGGGCCGTGAGGATCGAACCCAATGCATGGCAAGGGTTGAGAGAGAGAGAGAGAGAGAGAAGAAGAAGTTTTGGGGAGAGGAGGAAGAAATGGGGATGAAGCCACTGGCTTCACTCGGCCAGGAGAGGAGGAAGAAATGGGTTAGGGGAAGGAGGAGGGGTAACTTGGGTTGGATGGATTATAGATGGGATGGGTTGAAAATGGGTTAGAAATAGGTTGAACCCATATTGAAGAAATTAGGTTGGGTTGGGTTGGGTTGGAGTTGCATATGGGTTGGGTTGGATTGGATTTTAGAGGTAGAGTAGTGGGTTGATCTGGATTGGATTAATATGCTGTATTGAAGTGGGTTAGGGTGAATTTGGGTTAAATTTCAACCCATTAACAGACTTACTTACTTACGACCGAGTTACCGCTTGATTTGTCGGTGCAAGCTGTACCCTCTATATATACCATTCTTCACGGCGACGACAGTAGGGGATCCTCACGGGCTTTGGAGGCCGCAGCAGATATGTCATGTGCGTTGTATTTTCAGAGCTATAGCCATTAGCCAGCCACCTATCTCTCCTTGAAATGGTCTGTCCTATTACCTAGGAATTGGTCGTCTGTCCCCCCTTACAAGAAAAGTCCACATGTTAGTCTTCTTTCACTTGTCAATAGTCAATGTTTTAAAGAAAACCTAGCGACTGAAATCCACTATCCCTCTTTCAATGTGCGTGCGCGTTCACACAGAAGCAAACCATTGTGTTCGTAGCTAAGCCGAAGCTCCCTCCAACGCCAATGGCGCGTGCGCGTGACTCCAACCAAAGTCGTATCTTCGAATCCGTAACGGGCCGGCGTGAGAGAGTGAGGCAACAACAAGAAGAAGAAATCAGAAGTCCTTTTTTCTCTCTCCTCGACGCCGTCGCCGACGCGTTTCCATTTTAATTCCCACCCTTCCTTCCTTCCTTCCTTCGTCGCCTCGCCTCTTCAGTTAAATTAAAAGCCGCCTCCACCGTCCCCAAGTCCGAGGCAACCCACCCCCCAGCAACCCTTCTTCTTTCTCCTCCACTACTACGCCGCCGTCGCCTCCCTCCACTAGATCGACCTGCCTTTTCCTCCGCCGCTCTCTCTGCTCCCTTGTATTGCAGGATCGGTCTTTTACCTTTAACCGCCGGGGAAAAAATCCGTTCTTGCGGCGGTTCCCGGGCAGATCTGAGCTCGTCGGAGCGCGAGAAAGGCGGGATCTTTTCTTTTCTTCTCTTCGGCCCAAGGGCGCGGTCTTCGTGATTCATGGCTTCTTCTCCCGCCGCCGCGGCGCCGCCGTCGGCGTCCTACTGGTGCTACAGCTGCGACCGCTTCGTGCGCGCTGCGCTGCAGGAGGACTCCGCCGTCGCCTGCCCGGACTGCGGCGGGGGGTTCCTCGAGGAGATGGGGGCGCCGCCGCCACGCGCCGCCTACCTCCGCCGCCCGCGCGCGCACCACGCCAACGACCTGCGCCTCCGCCGGACCCGCCGCGCCGCCGCAGGCGGGGACCGCTCGCCGTTCAACCCCGTCGTCGTGCTCCGCCGCTCCCCCGCCGCCGGCGAGGATGACTCCCTCGCCGCGGCGAGCAGCTTCGAGCTCTTCTACGACGACGGCGCGGGCTCCGGCCTCCGCCCCTCCCCGACAGCATGTCCGACTTCCTCATGGGATCCGGCTTCGAGCGCCTCCTCGACCAGCTCACCCAGATCGAAGCGAGCGGTCTCACCCGCGCGCGGGAGAACCCCCCGGCCTCCAAGGCCGCCGTCGAGTCCATGCCCACCGTCACCATCGCCGTCTCCCACATCGGCGCCGACTCCCACTGCGCCGTCTGCAAGGAGCCCTTCGAGCTCGGCGCCGAGGCCAGGGAGATGCCCTGCAATCACATCTACCACCAGGACTGCATCCTCCCCTGGCTTGCCCTCCGCAACTCGTGCCCCGTGTGCCGCCACGAGATGCCCACCGACGCCGCGCGCTCCCGGGCCAGCAATGCCGGCAGCGAGGAGGAGACGGTGGGGCTGACCATCTGGAGGCTGCCTGGAGGCGGGTTCGCGGTCGGGAGGTTCGCAGGTGGGAGGAGACCCGAGGAGAGGGAGCTTCCGGTCGTTTACACGGAAATGGACGGCGGCTTCAACAATGGCGGCACGCCGAGGAGGATCTCGTGGGGGTCAAGGCAGAGCCAATCAACGGAGAGGAGCACCATTAGGCGCATCTTTCAGAGTGTGCTTGCGTGCTTCGGGCGCGGGCATCCATCGAATTCTCAGGCCTCGTCTTCCCACACGAGGCCTGGGGAGCTGAACGAGGTCTCAGACCGGAGTGCTGCGTTCAACCATGGCTCAAGAAGCCGGAGCACAAGCTGGAGGCTGGAAGATGGGCATGCCGATGTGACGGTGCAAAGATAGGCATGAACCGAAAGAAAGGTTGTTGATTGTTTCCATTTCATGTTTATGTATTTAGAAGAAAGAAACACGAGGATTTGTAGAACAGAATTGGTGTTGTACATAGGAGAAGCATCTACTAGAGTCTAGAGAGAACTTGCAGGGAAGATGTCCACTGTGATCCTGGAATGAGCATTTGGTATTTTAGGTGGTTCATTGCTTTGTTGGTAGCAAATGACGCGTTTGATCTTTGATTCATTCAATTCAATGTGGCACGCACTATTCTTTGCATTTGCAAGAACATAATGAAAGCCTGATGTGTACAGTGTCACAGGGTTCAATAAAAATCTTGTTCTAGATATTTTCTGCTTCAGTCTCCCGCTTCTCGAATTAGCTTTAGCTAGTATCATCTATCTGTTGCAAATATATCCTGACTTAACACTCAACAGTTTCTGAACGATTTCTATGTTGTTATCTTATTACTATGATCAGTGATTGGATTTCCTGGGTGTTTTTTTTGGGGGTTCACAAGTCAAACACATTTTTATCCATTTCATGTCTCCAAAAACAAGATCATCACCACCGTTTGCGAAATAATCCGCCTGGATGAAATTTGGATGTAGCTTCTTGTATTCAGATAATTTTAGTTCTTTTTGGATGACTTCTCTGAAACAAGATATTTACTATCCTCAAATGTATTCTTCTGTTGTACTTGCTAGTCACTATACATCACTGTCCTGATGTAAACCACAGAAAGTAGCAGCTACATGAGTTTACCCTCTTTTAGTTCCTTTATGCAGCTGATAAGGACATGCATATCCATGGTACAGTAAAAGCTTGTAGATTAGCCTCATGGTTGACTACCTTTGCAGTAAGTTTGCCTTCCCTCGAAGGTCGATTTGTAGTACTTGAAGTGCTGCTGCTACATGCTCTGCTGTTCCCTAGCACTAGCAGCGTGCTGCTACGCTTTCGATCATTTGGTAGACCAACCAAGAAATGCTCCTTTCAGGCATGGTCCATGCAAGTATAATACAACCAATGAACCGGAACGATTCTGCTATTTCTTCTGCTTCTTCTATTGCAGTGCATGCAGGGAGGTCCAATGATTAAGCTCTGCCCTAATCCTGTCATCGATGTCTGTTTTGGTGGTTGAGCTGCAGCTGCATGCAAACAGAGTTGGTGCAAGTTGAGGTACGATTTGCTAATTTTCGGTTCAGTTTGTCTGCTGAAATGCATCGACAAGTATTAGCACAATATCTTTGATGCCATCATTTTGTCTCTAAACAGCTGCTGGTTTTGTTTTTGTGAAGTAAATCAGCTGAAGGATCATTGTAATGAAACGAGATACTACTTGTGGATGGGTTAAGTGCATCCTATCTTTCTTTTTTTTGGTAAGGTTCCAATGGGCTATTTTTACTTGGTGGTGATGAACAGAAAGTGGTAGGCACACATGAATTTACCACCGTTTCGGATTCTTTGTAGAGTTGATATGGACAGAGATGTTTGCAGTTATGCACCACATCTGGGGTTTTCAGTTCTAACCCTATTTGGTCATTGCAAGTTGCTTCTGTTATAGAACGACGGGTGGTGAGTGGCCTGCACAATAACATTCAATTGAGTGAAGTGCAAAGTTTGCTTTCCTTCATCAAACTAAACAGATTGTGCAAGAAATATAATGGGCATGCAGCGTTACTGTGGTCTCGTGCAGATCAATTAGCAGCAGAGAAATTCAGAAAACGACCTGTGAAAGTGGCAGGGGCATGTTCATATATAGATTATTAAGTAGAAGTCTTCGAACAACTTGTGCAGATTCTTACTACTACCTTTTGCTGCGACCAAATTGACCTGAAACCCTAGCTACTGGTGAACTCCCAGACCAGAGCATGAATTCCGGAGCAAATCCAAGGGTGAGAACTTCGATATCCAAGCTCGCCTCCGTGGACGCTTGGTGTGCTGACGAGGACAGCTAGCTGGAGGGGGCTGGGGCCCACCTTATCCATGCAGTGGAAGCTATCGTCTCGTCCTCACAAGCGCACAGCGTGGGATGGGAGGAACGTCTATCTTATCCGGAAGTAACCCAGCAAATTTGTGCGGTCGCAGTTCATCTTGATCACCATGCGCCGGCCGGCTTCAACCTAGCTAGCTGGCTTAATCCGTCCGTGTAGCTGGCTAGCTAGCTCTTCACTTCATCTCACTTCGCTGCCAAACAGCTAGCCGAAGCGGTCGCAAGCGTACTGCGTGCGCGCAACCATGGCCATGGCTGCTGCTTCTTCCCCTGCTGCTGCCGTCGTCGATGCGCCTTCCTCCGGGCTGCTGCCGCCACGGCCTCCACGTCCAGCCCGCGCCGCTGCTTCACTGCCGTCGATGAGGAGGTCGCGGGCGCCGGGGCGGCTGGTGGCGGTGGCGGCGGTGGGCGACGTGGCGGCGGAAGGCAACACGTACCTCATCGCCGGCGCCGTGGCCGTCGCGCTTGTCGGCACGGCCTTCCCCATACTCTTCGCGCGCAAGGACACGTGAGTCCCCATCTAGCTTAATATACATATAGCTACTCGATCCTCCGCGGTGAATTAATCGTGTGTTGTGCAGGTGCCCCGAGTGCGACGGCGCTGGTTTCATCCGCAAGTCCGGCAAGGCGCTGCGGGCGAACGCGGCGAGGAAGGACGAGGCCCAGATCGTCTGCCCCAACTGCAACGGACTCGGCAAGCTCGGCCAGATCGACAAGTAGCTACCTGCCTAGCTATCTAGGGAAACACAACACACCTAGCTATATATCTAGCTACTTGATTACCAGCTGGATGCTCACCATCACACACACCTCGCGCATCATCTCTCACCTTCTTCGGGTCACCTCTTACTGGCCCAGTTTGGGACGCGCAAATTGGATAGGAATTTGGAGAATTCAACCTCAAGTCCTATATAATTTCCGCATTCCAAACAGAACCCAAATTATGTTCTTTTGTTTTTGCCGATTTGTGTAAGTGCGCGCAACGTCGTTCCTACCTAGCTCCTTGCTGGTCCGGCACAGCATGAGTGAATTAAAGAGTACTGTTAACATGTCTTGTACCGTTAAATGCATGTACACGCTGTTTTGTTGTGCCTATATCCCTAGAGTACATATAGAGAGACTATTGTGCACTCTCCCATGTATATCCTTAGTGATCATGTTTAATTTGGGGAGTACATGTATCTTTACTATTATAAAATAAAGAATTGGTGATGACAGTGAATCTGCTGTCTACCTCTCAACCTCTTGAGTTGGTGAGATTTTTTTTTGTATGTGGATAAACGTGTGCATGCAACCGTACCTGCATATGTTACTCGAAGATACTTCTATGGATAATTAGATCATTTTTTTACGTGGCTTGTAACGAGATTCTCTATGACTTGTTGACTGGATTGGACGCAAATTATGTGTGCAACTTTAAGATGAACGATAATTACTTTATGTATATTGGATTTTTCTCCCAAAATTTTAAACTTATGATATGTTTATTTGATATACACTGCAACACACGAGCGTTCAATTAGTACGTACAATACAATGATATACTATTTGTAGTACGTAGTCGGACCTGATCTAGCTACTCCTTCCTTTAATTTAACTTAGGGGAAATTAGCTCAGTGACATCACGTTAAAGCGTAATCGGAGGAACGACACTCCGTTCGTGACGTATTGAAAAATAACATCGTGAACACAAAAAAATTAGACGAATGACATCGCCGCTAGTTACTTCCATTTCCAGAATTTTCTAAATATAGAAACCGAGCTTAAAAAATAATCATTTTTTTTTGTGGAGCCTCCTGACATAATTTAATTGCTTGTATATTTTTTTTTCAAAACTTTATGCGTTCTGATTTTGCCTCTAAAATTCATTTAATTATATTGTTTGTAAGAATTTTCTAATATATAAAATAAGATCCAAACATTATGGATTTTTTAAGGCTCCTTACATAGTGGACTTGATTGTGCAATTTTTTTAGAATTTTGCAAAATTAAGTAATACAATTTCATAATGTCCACTATGTGAAGAGTCTAATATTTCATAATATAAGGACATTATGAAATTGCATTAATTAATTTTGTAAAAATTCTGGAAAAAATACACAATTAAGTCCACTATGTAAGGAGCCTAAAAAAACATAATGTTTGGACCTGATTTTCTATATTAGAAAATTCCTAAAAAAAAGTATACTTAATGAATTTTAGAGGCAAAATTAGAATGTATAAATTTTTGAAAAAAAATATGCAAGCAATTAAACTGTGTCGAGAGGCTTCACAAAAAAACTGATAATTTTTTAGCTCAATTTCTATATTTAAAAAATTCTGGAAACGGAAGTAACTGGCGGCGATGTTATTCGTCTAATTTTTTGGTATTCATGATGTTATTTTCCAGCACGTCACGAAAGAAGTATCGTTCCTCCGATTACGCTATAACACAATGTCATTGAGCTAATTTTCCCTTTAACTTATGGTAAATGTGCTAGCTAGATGCAGAAAAATGAACCTGGGTTCCTTCTACTCTCTCTCTGGGAAATTTAGCCAGGATCCTTGGCGGCCATTAAAGATCATGAGGAGGCAGGCGAGGCCACAACGGTTCCTCTTTTGCCATCATTATTCTAATTAAATCCCCCACACTGAGGTCATGTACAATGTGCTTACATCAGTTGACTATAGCTTTTGCCACGTAGGATTTAAGCTGACGTGAATGAAAGAGAATGAAGAGAGAGAAATGTGATATCTACAATCCTGTAGCCGACTGTAGCACTAGAACAAAAAAAAAGCATTAAAAGATTGTGTGTTGTCTATAATTCTGTAGCCAACTGTATTACCATAACCTATTGTATGAGCTATCTTTAGTGCTGTCTACAGATGACATGGAGAGTTGCTATAGACAGCAACTGTCTGTACCATTGTACATGCCCTGACATACACTTGCTAATTAAGCACGTGCATGCGTCATAGCTGCTTAAACAGCCAACCAAACAATGAAACAAAAGTTTGAACAGCAAATTAGTGAGCTGGAGACCTATGTGCGTACGTGGAGTACAGCAAGCCACCCACGACACAGACAGGTGGGTCCCACCTGGCTCACCTCTCCCTCTGCTTTCAGGGAGAGCGGGCCCACGTGTCAGGGAAAAGGCGCCGACATGGTGTAGCGATGAGCGTACATGGCGACACGCTGGACTGGACCGCACACTGCTAGGCTCACGGGCAACGGGTGATGGTCTCACCAGCCCACAGTGGGCCCACACTTGGCCCAAATCAACTATGATAAATTGAGTGAAGCTCGTCTAGGACCAAAAATCCCTGCACCGGTTACCGCTGGGAATCGGTTCTTTCCCGGTGGGTACTAGGAGCTATAGTTCTCCTTGCTAGGGCATCTGTAATGCTAAAGATGTTTAAACATGTGCTTAATTAGAAGTGAGAGAGCATTCCACATCGTCAAGCACCCTACTTAGGAATTCAACTCTCCAATGCAAGGACCTCTTCTTGGAGGTGGTCACATCTTCCCATAAACTCACAATTAATCACCTATCAAGCACCCATGCTTAGCTAAGCATCGACACTTAAGTTTTGGCACGTTCTCCCTCCAACATGACAAGTGTTGAATAATAGAGCTCATCGGTAGAAAATCCCAAAACAATCACACAAGAGAGAGACAGAATGTAGAGGAGAATCCAATATCTTTTATTCATATGTGTCATTGTACATGGGGTCCTGAAGGATCTAGACCTACCATTATGTGTTAATGGAGTTTTGGTGATTAATGACAAATCTAATTGTGAGACTAACACTTTCATTGATATACATATTGTGTAGTCTTATTTGGATATAAAGGTAATAATCATGAAGGCATGCATGTGATTAATGACAAATCCAATTCATTGGATAAACAAAAGGAAAATCCAAGCAGTATGCATTCATAATCTTTGAATCTATTTGTGAGACTAACATTTCTATTTGTTATATCATGTTTAGTCTCGTTTGGATATAAAGAATACAAAGTAGAATGAACAAAGAGGTTTGTATTTATATATCTTGTTGCATTCCTCGGATCCAAAATATATGTTGAACTCCACCAAAAGTCTAACTTGAATATGTGCATATGTTTCCATTACACATTTGTGTATGCACACATTTAGGGAGCTCAATATATGTTTTGTGGTTTCATTAGTATTGATCCATAGTTCCTTGTCCATATATAATTGGGATCTTTACTTTGAAGCATGTCCTTTGAATATATTTAACTTGCATAGTTAATTTATTCATATGAGTATATGAGACTTGTGTAGTTCATATATTCTTGAATGTATTTAACTTGTGTAGTTAATATATTCATATGAGTATATATATAACTTGTGTAGTTAGTATATACTCATATCCTTGAATATATTTAACTTGTGTAGTTAATATATTCATGTGAGTATATATAACTTGTGTAGTTTATATATGCTCATATTCTTGAATATATATAACTTATGTAGTTAGTATATTCAAGTATGTATATATGACTTGTGTAGTCTATATACACTTATATGTGAGTATAACATAACTTGTGTAGTTTATGTGTGCTCACATATTCTTGAATATGCTTAACTTGCGTAGTTAATCTATTCATAAGAGTGTATAAGACTTGTGTAGTCTATATATACTTATATGTGAGTAGAACATAACTTGTGTAGTTCATGTGTACTCACATATCTTTGAATATGTTTAACTTGCGTAGTTAATATATTCATATGAGTATATGAGACTTATGTAGTTTATGTATGCTCATGCATTCATGAGTACATACGACTTGTGTAGTTCGTATACACTCATGTTGAGTATATATAACTTATGTAGTGCTTATATACTCATACCTATTTACATTCAATTATTTGCTATTGAAGTGGTTATCATCAATTACCAATGAGGGAAAGATTGTGGTATCTTGTCCGCCATTATGAGTTAATGGTATGTTGTGGTAATTAATGATAATCATATTAATGGAACTAACGTTTCTCCTTGAGTTGGATAAATAGGTTGAGTTCCATGTGGTTGACGACTTGGGATGACATCATGTGTTGATTGTCATCAAGTCAAGTCAAGAGGAGAATGCATCATGTGTTGATGCATATCGAGAAGATCATCATGTGTTGATGATATCGAAGTGAAGAGCTTGAAGTAAAGGATGCACATCATGTGTTGATGCGCATCAAGTTCAAGACAAGAAGAAATCATCGTGTGTCGATGATGTTCAAGATAAGGAGATGATCATGTGTTGATCATCAAGTCAAGTGAAGACCCATCATGAGTTGATGGAGGTCAAGTGAAGAGTGCATCATGTGTTGATGCATATCAAGACTTCGGGATGGTAGATGTCATCATGTGTTGATGAGCATCAAGTCAAGATCGAAGTGAAGCTTCATCATGTGTTGATGAAGATCAAGTGAGATGCATCATGAGTTGATGCATATCAAGTCAAGAACCGGAGTTGAAGCAAGGATGTGCGTCATCAAGCTTCAAGTGTTTCCGCAAGGCAAAGGTATGACTAGCTAGGGCTAAGGATGTGTTCCTAGTCTTTTACCGGTCATAGTGTTTGGTTGGATGACCGGATTTCTAGTATAGGTTGCCGTACTATTAAGAGGGGTCTTTGACTAGTAGCTTGAGTTTGTCATGTGTTGATAGCTCATTGTGTTTGCTCTAGCTCACTTTAACATGTTGCCAATATTTGCGAATGTGTTTTGCAAATAGTTGTGGCTCATGGTTAATCCTTGTAGCATGTGACTTAAGTTTGCGAATCGTTTTGCAAATGGTGTAAGTCCATGTACCTTATTCCTTGTGGTGTGATTCTAAAAGTGTGCAAATGTGTTTTGCAACTTGTTGAGAATCTCACTTGAATCCTGTTTGCATCGCGTCAATTTCGCAAATGTGTTTTGCAAATTGAGTTGAAGCGAAGTGCAATTGGTGGGATATTCTAAAAGTGTGCAAATGTGTTTTGCAACTTGTTGAGAATCTTACCTTTGAACCCTTGTTTGCATTACGCATCAAATTGGCGAATGTGTTTTGCAATTTGAGTTGAAGCGAATCTGTCTGTGTTTTCTCGGAAAATCGGATGAACCGGCGTGTTGTGGCGATACGACCGGGATGCGGTCATCCGGCGCTTATCTGTGATACGACCGCAAGCTATTGAGCATCGTTGCTCTGGTTGAGGAGCGGTAATACCGGCGTGTACTAAGCGATACGACCGTAGTCCGGTTGTTCCGATTATTTCGTGGCGATTCAAGTTTTCGAGAGAAGATGCATTTGTTGCTCATCTTTCGGTTTTGAGAAACCCTTGGGCGGTAGTACCGGCGTGTGTTAGGCGATACGACCGCGATCTTGGTTCGACCGCTTTCTTGGTGCGGTTGTAAAATTCGAAACAGTTGTTCGTGGGACTTAGCCGCATTTGGCGCTCCTTTGTGGAGCGATACGACCGCAGTGTTTGTGCGGTTGTCTCGATTGTTCTTGATCTGACCGGCCTTAGTTGGCGGTCGTTCGATTTGGTGACCAACGGCTAGTTTTATAGCCGTTGGAGGAAAAGCGACGACCAGGCCCCATAACGGCGATCGTTCGATTTCCTAACCTTTTCGTGAGACTTTGTCCCAACGGCTAGTTTTTGTGTGTGGGCTATAAATACCCACCTTGGCCGTGTGAGGAGAGTCGTTGGTGCCCCTTGAGTTCTATTGAGCTAGTGCAAGCCTCTCATACTCTTTTGTGCATGTGTTGCACTTAGTGAGGTTAGAGAGCAAACCCTAAGTGCATGTGTTGCCTTAGGTTGTGGATTTCGTATCCATAGAGCTTTGACACTTGATTGGTTCAAGTGAGAGTTAGAGTCTTGTTACTCTTGGTGTTTGCCGACACCTAGGCGGCGTGGGCGTCGTCGCGGTGAGCTTCTCAAAGAAGATTGTGAGAAGACAGGCGGTTTGTGAGTGGCGTGGTGCTCGCCATCTCCGGAGTGGAGGAAAGAGCAACCCAAGTGGGCGAGGTGTTTGATCCTCGGAGGAAGGCTTAATTAGTGGAGCCGGCCCAATTAGTTTGGGTTTCCTCAACGTGGATTATGGGAGACCAAGCAAGTCTCCGACCACCACGATAAAACATAATCGTGTCATTGTGGTTTGCTTTCTTGAGCTTTACTATATTGCAATTTATATACCTTGTATTAAATTGCTTATTCGTGTGTATGAATGCTTATATTGCTTAGTGCCATTCACCTTGCTAGAATTGATTGATTACAAGTCATATGCTTAATTGTTATATTTGTCAATAGACTTGTATTGTTGGTGCACTTAGGGGAACCTAGTTGATTTAGGCTTTAATTGTGCAAAACCGTATTTGTATTAACTTCCGCATTAGAAATCGGTTTTAGAGCCTAAGGGAATTTTAAAACGCCTATTCACCCCCCCTCTAGTCGGCCACCTCGATCTTACAAGTGGTATCAGAGCTTGATCTCTCATTTATTAGACTTAACCGTCTAGAGAGTAAAGGATGGCGACTAGAGATTTAGTGCACCTTGGTGAAGCACCTAAATTTGATGGCACAAATTATGCTCATTGGAAAATCCGCATGTCATGTTATTTTAAGGCCATGGGCCTAAATATATGGCGGATTGTAGATGTTGGCTTTTCTCCTCCATTGGATCAACATGCTCCAACAAATGAGGAAGAGAAATGCTTACATCTCGGCGCTCAAGCAACTAACGCTTTATTTAGTGCTTTGAGTGTAGATGTGTTTGATGCCGTATGTGATCTCAAAAATGTTCATAAGATGTGGACCTATCTTCAAGAATATTATGAAAGGTCCATTTCAACTAATGAGGATTGCATACAAGAGTGGGCGTTGGGAGAAGAATGCTCAATCTCAAACTCCGATGATGAAAAGTCCACAAGCTCCTCCACATCAACTTCTAGCTTGAAAATAATGACATATCAATTCCATCAACATCGCCTCATTGCTTTATGGCAAAAGGTAAAAAGAAGGTATATAATGATGATGATAATGATGAACCTTCATATGATGAGTTGATAGATATGCTAGAAGAACAAAATATTTTTATGGGAAAGGAGGTTTCAAAATTCAAAGCTTTGAAGAAAGAATTTAACTTGCTTCAAGAAAATTATGATGTTTTAAAAAATGAACATGAAACCCTCCTTCTTAAAAGTTATACTAACTCTAAAGTGGATATAGGAATTACATGTGATCTATTAGATGATTTGCCTTGTATTGCTCCTACTCCTTGCAATTCATCTAAAATTAATGTATCCACTTCTTGTGATGATTTAATTGATATGCCTTGTTGCTCAAAATTAGATGCACCTATTTCCTCTATACTTGTTGAGACTAACCTTGTAGAGGAAAACAAAAAGCTCAAGGCCCAAGTCTCAAGTTTGAAGAATGACTTGGATAGAAGCTATAAAGGGAAGGCTACTCTCGATGAAATATTGAGCAAGCAAATATGCTTACAAGATAAGAGTGGAATTGGCTTCACTCCTTTGAAGAAGGAGAATAGCAAGACAAGACACAACGCAAGACATACAAAGAATAATATCAAATGTCTTGGTTGTCATGAAAATGGTCATATCGTCTCCGTATGCCCTAACAAGAAGAATGACAAAGGAGGACTTGGTCTCACCGCCAAGAAGAAGGTGAAGAGCATTCCAAAGCAAGATAGAAAACAAGTCAACAATATCAAGTGCTTTGGATGCAAGAAAAATGGTCACATTGCCTCGGTGTGCCCAAATCAAAAGGAAGTCAAGCTAAGACATCCAACGAAGAGGCAAGCCGGTATTGAGCAAGATAAGAAGATATCAAGGGGAAGCAAAAGCCCTACTTGCTACAATTGTCGTGAGAAAGGACATTTTAGTAAAGAATGTCCCAAAGGTATCACTCCTAAGCCTATCATCTATAATGATCATTATTTGCTTAGGAAGGATAAATATGGCAATGTGTTTGCTAGGAATGTTAGTTTACATAAAACTAATGCTAGGGCCATTTGGGTGCTCAAATCTATTGTGACTAACATTCAAGGACCCAACCGAGTGTGGGTACCAAAAGATGCTTAAATGTTAAATAGGTACTTGGAGAAGTATTGGAAGTTTGGCTCATCCATAAAGAGGTGGATTCCATCTTATGCAAATTTGGAGCCAAGCTTGAGGAAGACCAATTCATATCATAAACCAATGCTATCTCGGTAACAAGTATTTACATTGAAGTATCTAGCCCTTATACCTTGTGTAGGTTGCATTCATGTAAAATCTTAAAAGGGTTGTTCTTGCTCTTGTGCTAATTAGTTGTTATTAATTTCTTGAGCAAGTTGGTTGTGGCACATTAAGGAGTGCTAAATCATAACCATGTATACCACATCCCTAAGTGTGCCCAAATAAATTAAGTGCTAGTATTGTTTCTCAAAATGAGCCATTTAGCCAAAAGTCAAAATTTTGAAATTATTAGTATAAAATTTGAAAAACTAGTTGCAAAATGTATTCAAATGATTTCCAAATGTTTTGCAAAGGTTTTGGTTCAAGAAAAACCTATTTAAAATGAAAATGAGTTTCTAGCCAAAATTCTAGATCTTAGAAACTTGTTTTTGACCAAAACTAGATTTTTTGTGTAAAATCTATTCTAAAAGGAATTTGACTTTTGTCCCAAAATGAAAATGATAGAGTTGGCTATTCTAAACAATTTTGGTATTCAAAATATTTCCAAAAGGCCAACTTTGTCAAAAGTTATTCGATTTTGAAACTCATCCAAAATTCAAGGTTGACCTAAGTGGTCACTTTCTAGCACTTAAGTGAGTTTTGCCATATGAACCAAAATTATTCACATGAAAAGGTCCATAATGGTATTCATAACTCACACATGAAATTTGATGCTTTAATTTCCTCATTTGCTCAAATTTGACTTCTTGTATAGAAGTTTCTCAAAAATGAGCTTTATTCGAAAATTCAAAAGACTAATTCATAAAAACTATATTCATTGAAGTTTACTATCTCCAATCTAATGCATAAGAATCCTAAGTAACATTTATTTGAATATTAAAACAAAGGATCATTTGCAAAATTTCCTATTCCTTGATCTATTCGAAGCTCGGAAAATCGAACAATAGGAGTTATTCAGCGGTACAACCTATTTTGATGCGACCGGCCTTTGCACTGCAATGATGCGACCGAAGAACAGTATGACCGGCAATTGAACTGCGGTTGTACCGATTTTGCTTTTTTTTTGATCAATTGATTCCATTTCAATTCTATTCAATTCTAAATCTTTTTATTTGCCTCCTCATGTCAAGATTGATCCTTGTTATCCTTGCAAGCTACTCACTACTAATTGTCCTTGATTGCAAGTGCAATTATTCAAGTGGCATCCTTTCCAAGAGTAGCTTCTCAAAATCATCTTGACATCGAATAGATTCAAATCTAAATCTTTTTGGCTATCCCTCTCAAGTCAAGTTGATCCTTGTAATCCTTGCAAGCTACCCACTCATGCTTTGTTGACTCCAAATACCATTTTGATCCTTGTGATATGTTTATCATTCAAGTGGTATTCCTTTAAGTGGTAGCACCTTTTGATCATCTTGATCTAGGCATGGAATTCATATTACTTATGTTTACAAGTGGTATTCTTCAAATGATATCATCTTGTCTTTATAAGTGGTATTCTTTCTAGTGATATCCTTCAAGTGGTATACTTCTTATACCCACCTACAAGTGATATCTTTTTCAATCCTTGCCAATCAATTCTTTTCAAACCAAGCTCTCTCCGATACCTCCAATTCATGATATATTTTTTTCATGTGGTATCTCTCCGATACCTCCAATTCATGATATATCTTTTTCATGTGGTATCTCTCCGATACTTTCATTTCATGATATATCTTTTCAAGTGGTATCTATCTAAGTCTTATCTCTCCAAGTGGTACCAAGTATCTACAAGTGGAATTAATTATTATTTGGTATCATCTTTGCTTTCAAGCCTTGTCGACGCATGTTTTCTTCAAGTGGTATCAACATGTGGATTTACAAGAGTATTATTTACAAGTGATATCTACATGTTTTGCCAACAAGTGGTATTGTCGACTCATAGTATCTACAAAGTGATGTATAAGGATTATCTTACAAGTGGATACACATAAAGACATTGGGGGAGAATGCTTTTGTGCCTAATGTCAAAAGAGAGAGTTTTTGGATGCAAATCAAAGATCAAGTGGAAGAAGTAGAAGTCATCTTAAGTGTTGGATGGACATATTTCAAAAGGATGACAAAGAGGGAGATAATTGGATAAAGGAAGCTTTTATGTGTCAAAAGCAAAGATATTTAACTTGTGTAGTTAATATATTCATGTGAGTATATATAACTTGTGTAGTTTATATATGCTCATATTCTTGAATATATATAACTTATGTAGTTAGTATATTCAAGTATGTATATATGACTTGTGTAGTCTATATACACTTATATGTGAGTATAACATAACTTGTGTAGTTTATGTGTGCTCACATATTCTTGAATATGCTTAACTTGCGTAGTTAATCTATTCATAAGAGTGTATAAGACTTGTGTAGTCTATATATACTTATATGTGAGTAGAACATAACTTGTGTAGTTCATGTGTACTCACATATCTTTGAATATGTTTAACTTGCGTAGTTAATATATTCATATGAGTATATGAGACTTATGTAGTTTATGTATGCTCATGCATTCATGAGTACATACGACTTGTGTAGTTCAGTATACACTCATGTTGAGTATATATAACTTATGTAGTGCTTATATACTCATACCTATTTACATTCAATTATTTGCTATTGAAGTGGTTATCATCAATTACCAATGAGGGAAAGATTGTGGTATCTTGTCCCGCCATTATGAGTTAATGGTATGTTGTGGTAATTAATGATAATCATATTGTGGAACTAACGTTTCTCCTTGAGTTGGATAAATAGGTTGAGTTCCATGTGGTTGACGACTTGGGATGACATCATGTGTTGATTGTCATCAAGTCAAGTCAAGAGGAGAATGCATCATGTGTTGATGCATATCGAGAAGATCATCATGTGTTGATGATATCGAGTGAAGAGCTTGAAGTAAAGGATGCACATCATGTGTTGATGCGCATCAAGTTCAAGACAAGAAGAAATCATCGTGTGTCGATGATGTTCAAGATAAGGAGATGATCATGTGTTGATCATCAAGTCAAGTGAAGACCCATCATGAGTTGATGGAGGTCAAGTGAAGAGTGCATCATGTGTTGATGCATATTAAGACTCGGGATGGTAGATGTCATCATGTGTTGATGAGCATCAAGTCAAGATCGAAGTGAAGCTTCATCATGTGTTGATGAAGATCAAGTAAGATGCATCATGAGTTGATGCATATCAAGTCAGAACCGGAGTTGAAGCAAGGATGTGCGTCATCAAGCTTCAAGTGTTTCCGCAAGGCAAAGGTATGACTAGCTAGGGCTAAGGATGTGTTCCTAGTCTTTTACGGTCATGGTGTTTGGTTGGATGACCGGATTTCTAGTATAGGTTGCCGTACTATTAAGAGGGTCTTTGACTAGTAGCTTGAGTTTGTCATGTGTTGATAGCTCATTGTGTTTGCTCTAGCTCACTTTAACATGTTGCCAATATTTGCGAATGTGTTTTGCAAATAGTTGTGGCTCATGGTTAATCCTTGTAGCATGTGACTTAAGTTTGCGAATCGTTTTGCAAATGGTGTAAGTCCATGTACCTTATTCCTTGTGGTGTGATTCTAAAAGTGTGCAAATGTGTTTTGCAACTTGTTGAGAATCTCACTTGAATCCTGTTTGCATCAAGCGTCAATTTCGCAAATGTGTTTTGCAAATTGAGTTGAAGCGAAGTGCAATTGGTGGGATATTCTAAAAGTGTGCAAATGTGTTTTGCAACTTGTTGAGAATCTTACCTTTGAACCCTTGTTTGCATTGCGCATCAAATTGGCGAATGTGTTTTGCAATTTGAGTTGAAGCGAATGCAATCTGTATTTTCTCGGGAAAATCGGATGAACAAGCGTGTTGTGGCTGACGACCGGATGCGGTCATACCGGCGCTTATCTGTGATACGACCGCAAGCTATTGAGCATCGTTGCTCTGGTTGAGGAGCGGTAATACTGCGGCGTGTACTAAGCTGACGACCGTAGTCCGGTTGTTCCGATTATTTCGTGGCGGTTCAAGTTTTCGAGAGAAGATGCATTTGTTGCTCATCTTTCGGTTTTGAAAACCCTTGGAGCGGTAGTACCGGCGTGTGTTGGGCGATGCGACCGCGATCTTGGTTCGACCGCTTTCTTGGTGCGGTTGTAAAATTCCGAAACAGTTGTTCGTGGGACTTAGCCGCATTTGGCGCTCCTTTTTGGAGCGATACGACCGCAGTGTTTATGCGGTTGTCTGGATTGTTGCGATACGACCGGCCTTAGTTGGCGATCGTTCGATTTGGTGACCAACGGCTAGTTTATAGCCGTTGGAGGAAAAGCGATACGGCCGGCCCCATAACGGCGATCGTTCGATTTCCTAACCTTTTCAATGAGACTTTGTCCCAACGGCTAGTTTTTGTGTGTGGGCTATAAATACCCACCTTGGCCGTGTGAGGGAGAGTCATTGGTGCCCTTTGAGTTCTATTGAGCTAGTGCAAGCCTCTCATACTCTTTTGTGCATGTGTTGCACTTAGTGAGGTTAGAGAGCAAACCCTAAGTGCATGTGTTGCCTTAGGTTGTGGATTTCGTATCCATAGAGCTTTGACACTTGATTGGTTCAAGTGAGAGTTAGAGTCTTGTTACTCTTGGTGTTTGCCGACACCTAGGCGGCGTGGGCGTCGTCTTGCGCCGGTGAGCTTCTCAAAGAAGATTGTGAGAAGACCAGGCGGTTTGTGAGTGGCGTGGTGCTCGCCATCTCGGAGTGGAGGAAAGAGCAACCCAAGTGGGCGAGGTGTTTGATCCTCGGAGGAAGGCTTAATTAGTGAGCCGGCCCAATTAGTTTGGGTTTCCCTCAGCGTGGATTATGGGAGACCAAGCAAGTCTCCGACCACCACGCAGTAAAACATAATCGTGTCATTGTGGTTTGCTTTCTTGAGCTTTACTATATTGCAATTTATATACCTTGTATTAAATTGCTTATTCATTGTGTATGAATGCTTATATTGCTTAGTGCCATTCACCTTGCTAGAATTGATTGATTACAAGTCATATGCTTAATTGTTATATTTGTCAATAGACTTGTATTGTTGGTGCACTTAGGGGAACCTAGTTGATTTAGGCTTTAATTGTGCAAAACCGTATTTGTATTAACTTCCGCATTAGAAATCGGTTTTAGAGCCTAAGGGAATTTTAAAACGCCTATTCACCCCCCCTCTAGTCGGCCACCTCGATCTTACAGGTCCTCATATTTATAGCCAAGATATGCAAATGCCTCGTCAAAAACTCCTTCCTAAACCCCATTGGAAAAAAGGAATAAAGAAAACAATACATTACATTTGTAAGTTGCATTACACCTGTTGCCTCATTAAAAACCTTCATGTGAGAAAACTTCAACAAAACTCACAAAGAAAAAGAGTACAACGTTTAATCTTCGGGGTCCAATCTTCAATATTTTAGATAAATCCTCGGGACCTGATAAGGGTTATAATCTAAGTATTTACTCCCCCTGAACCCTGCAACTCTCTAAATCGTCTCATTCTAATGTCACGAACACATCTTTAGAAACTGGACGCAGACAAAGACTTAGTGAATAAATTAGCTAGATTTTCACAAGACTTTGTTTGCAGGATTTTTATCGCACCATTCTTCTGGAGTTCATGAGGATACAAAAATTTTGGAGCAATGTGCTTCGTGATATTGCTCTTGACATAACCTGTTTGCATTTATGTAATACAAGCAGCATTATCTTCATGGACAATTGAAGGGGTATTGACGATATTAATACCACAAGACTTCTGGATGTGGTTAATCATACATCTAAGCCAAACACATTCACGTGAGGCTTCGTAGAGTGTTATAATCTCTGAGTGGTTGGTAGAAGTAGCCACTAAGGTTTGCTTAGATGACCGCCAAGAGATAGCTGCACCACCACGAAGAAATAAAAATCCAGTACGGGATTTTGCACGATAGGATTTGATAGATATCCAGCATCAGTATATCCCATCATGGTCAAATCTTGGTTTGTTCAGTAAAACAATCCAAGATCTTGTGTACCTCGTAGGTATTTAAGAAGAGTTTTAACGCCGGCCCAATGCCTTCTGGTTGGGGCTTTACTATGTCTAGCCAACAAGTTGCCTCGTCGCGACAAACCATGTCGTGTCTATAGACACGATGAAAGGTCGTAGCGACGATGGCTTGGTTGCGCGCCTAGCGCAGAGATGACAGTGCGCGCACGAGCTCTGGCGATGCTGTGACTCCAACAAAGCGAGGTGCCTAGAGTAGTAGACGACCGTTGGGGCCTTGCTTCGCCACTACAAAGGATGCGGTGACAATGGCGAGTGGGTAGTGACACTTCGGCCGGCCACCATTATGTTTTGTGTCGTACTGTATGAATAGAAATCACGAACAATCAATATTGTAACATGGACTGTGATATGCGATCGATAAGAACGATGAACAATAACCCGATCTAATCTCGGTAATTAGCCAAACCCAACTGAGAGCTTCAGATCTTGGCCTAGTCAAGCTTGGTGGTTAGCACCGGAAGCCGAGCACACGGCTGTCGGCTGGCGAGACGCCGATGCGGCACACCTTGGTGGCCTCGATGTGGTGGGTGAACACCTGCAGCACGGTGACTTTGCCCTTCACCACCAGCAGCTAGTCCACCTCCATCACCGGCGGCGCCTGCTGCTGCGCCAGCGCTGCGATAGCAGGGGATGGGTCGAGGCGGCGATGGAGATGGTCTCCGGTGGGGAGGAGGCGGCGACATGGAGGGCTGTCGTAGTCTTGTGGCGCGCAGTTCGGGTTCTTGACGGCGAAGCTCTTTGGAAGGTGAAAGCGGCGGTGCCATTTTTGAAAACGAAGGAGGAGCAGAGGCGCAGGCGATGGCGATGGCCGGGCTTGAAGAGCAGAAAAAGACACATGGCGGCAACGCTTAGTAGCGAGCAGAGGAAGAGCGCGGCCACGACGCAGGAGGCCACCGCGGAGGAGAAGGAAGAGGAGGAGGAGGGGTATGGGTAGCTGGTGCGCGTGGTGGCTCCAGCGATTTGGCCATGGCGGGTGAGCGAATCTTGGTTGGGGTTCTTGGCGGTGAGAGGAGGAGTAGGGGGTGGGAGGCCAGTCACTATTGGGTTGAACCCATATTGAAGAACACGAGGGGAGGAGTAGTTGAGTAGGGGGTGGATGAGGATGGGTTGGAAATGGGTTGAAAATGGGTTAGAAATGGGTTGAATCCGTATTGAAGAAATTGGGTTGAGTTGGGTTGGGTTAGAGTTGCATATAGGTTGGGTTGGGTTTTGGAGGTGGAGTAGTGGGTTGGTCTGGGTTGGGTTGATGTGCTGTATTAAAGTGGGTTGGGGTGGGTTTGGGTTGGATTTCAACCCATTAACAGGCCTAACTGTCAGGGGCGTACCTAGGCCTGGTGCTGAGGGTTGAAGCACCAGTCCAGCCCATTAACCTCAAGGAGTACCCATGTAGTAGCCCAACAGCCTAGCTAGCCCATGTAGCACCTGCCCTCCCCAATTCATTATGCCTTCTCCTAAGTACTAACCTAATTCCCCATTGAGGCATCGACCGTCACCGCTCCTGCCCCAGCGTGAGCTGCCGAGCGGAAGCGGGAGTGGTTGTTGGCCTGCCATCCTCTCTCTCTCTCTCTCTCTCTCTCTCTCTCACACACACACACACACAGTCTCCCTTTGGAGTATGGACTGTCCGGCTGCTGGTGCTTGGTGCCTCCCTCTCCGTGGCTCTCTCTCCCACCGCATCGCGTCGCCTGTAGTGGCTCCCATCTCCCAAGTGCCGGCGCGGCGCTGCCGGTGCCTCCCTCAGTCCCTCTCTCTCTCCAGTCTCCCTCCCACACGCAGCACCGCTAGGCGGCACTAGTGACTCCCGGATCCTGCCGTCCAGGTTTCAGGTTTATAAATTGCTGATTTGCTCTCACTAGTCAGTAGACACTAGATTAGTGGTGGGCATTGGGCCGTGTCGTGCCGGCACGGCCCAGGCCTGCCGTGCTTCGAGCCTCGTCGTGCCATGCCGTGCCGGCCCACCTTGCCTCCGGCCAGGCCCAGGCACGGCCAAAAGCCCGTCGTGTCAGGGTCATGCCGTGCCAGCCCAAGCCCAGCCCTAAGTAACTATAGAAACCCAGGAAGACGACAACCGTCGCCGTCTAAGAAGACAAAGACACTCGTGCGCCATCCACACCCGTTCCCCCTCGCCGTAGCCTCCTCCTCCTGGACGTCGATGAAGAACTCCGCTCACCTCGGCCGCGCTGCGCACTTGCGAACGGGGTGAGAAGGACAGCGACGAGGAGGTGCTAGGCCGAGTGGCAGAGGGGGGTTATTGGTTGGGCCAGACCAAGGTGGGGAGTGATTGGGCCAAGCCGAGAGAGGGGGGATTGGGCTAGAACGGGAAGGTTGTGCCTATTTCGTCTTGCGGTAAGCCCAAGCACTACTAACCGATGGCGTGTCGTGTTGTGCCTCCCAACAGGCCGCATTCTCAGGCCCAGCCCAGCCCGCCATTTGTGCCATGCTGACCCAGCCCACCACGTGTCGTGCGTCTTTGTGCTTAGACCGTCTTGCGTGCCGACCGAGCTTGAATTCGCCTTAAAAGCACTACCTAAGTCGACTCTACACTAAACGATCCTCCGAATTTCAATATGCCTCTTGATTGTTCAACACCACACCTAAAGAACTAATTAGAATGGTATGTTGCTACCTGCTAGGATTTCGGATAGATGAATGGTAGCATGGTATGCTATATTGAGCGAGACATGTTTGCAACAATTAAGGATGATAGCATTTTGCGGCGCTTTTAAAGTATGAAGTCACGCTGGAACAAATTACCTCGTGCTAGAACTTAGTGGTATGTTTTGTATTTGTTAATTTACCATTCATTATCCATATCATTTGTCATTCCAATTTATGAGTTATATATGCTACTTTGTCTATACAGGTTGCGATGGTGCCAATGTAGCGTAGTATATGTTACGATGGTTTGGTGGACCGAATCTCATTTAATTGGGTATTTATTCTGGCTAGAATTTTTTAAAATGTTATTTGCTTGTTTCACTATAATACCAGTTATTGTGTCAGTGATTATGTCATTTTGCTATTTTCAATGGCAAAATCACAAACCAAGCCCGCAATAAGCCAGAGAAGTACCTCCCACCTAGCTTTGAGCTTTTCTAGCTTTCCCCTGTCGACTTATGCCAAAAGCCGCTTAGAAGCTGACCCATTTGAGTCTACCAGCTTTTTAGAAGCAGAAGCTAACTTTAAGGCCACCCAAACAACTCCTTAGTTAGACGTTGGGTGGCTTAATTTAGCTTCTTCGAAAGGCTGTTGGAAAAGCGACCTGTTAAAGTCCAGGACAATTCAAATATTTTACGTGTTTGAATAGAATTGGTAGATCGGCCGATAGATCCAAACGAAGCAGTTTTTTGTTTTTTTGCTATTCTTTTTTAATCAGTTTGTCCATCCATGTGGATCGTTATTTTTTTTACGTACACTCACATGAGTTCGCACTCCTTAGCACGTCTAAACAGACGGGGACCAAAAATAAATTCACGGCCTCACAAATTTTCTACTAAAACACGTTCACGTGTGCATAATAGGTAGCCACCAGAATTTCAACCCTACCGGGTAAAGTCATACACCCACAACTCTACGATCCCACCAAAAGATAATTCCGGTGGATGTTACTTTTACAAGCAATGCAAAGTTTTTTTTTATAAAAAAAACGAATAGGCAGAAGAGCTACCCATTATTGTATCGATAAAACATGAGAAAAAAATAGAGTTATGATCCTAACGGGTCGGAACAAAGGTTAAAAAAAAGGGTAAAAACAGCAATGCAAATAAACTAATTGACGATGAGTTGAACACTTGAACTGAACAATCGAGAGGTGGATCGATGCAGTAGTGATCTCGAAAAAAGGGGGGAAAGGAAGGAGATGCAGTAACTTACAGTACATGGAGAAAGAAGAGGTGAAACAAACAAGAAGCTAAAGTATCACTAATTTATTACTCTATCGAACGATCGGCCGGGCTTGTCTGCGTCTGCGTTGCAGAAATTTAATAGGAAAAATAAATATATTGAGGAATTAAGGAAGGTGAAATTAAGTGAGAAAAACTCTGGAGCCATGAGCTATGGGGATCGGCATCATCATGCATGGAAATGATGGAATATGGATGGAAGAAGGCCGGCCGGATGGCTGGCGCCGCGTTTAATCAGTAAGTAGTACTAGACTACTGGTGGTGGGTGTCGTCGCGCTCGCGCTCGAGCTCGCGCCAGCAGACGAGCATGTGGATGCAGCGGCGCATGATGTAGAGCCGCGTCCACTGCTCCCTCACCTTCCTCGACAGCCGCGCCCCCGAACCCTCGCTCCTCCGCCGCCGCTCCTCCGCCGCCTCCTGCTGCTTCACGCCGTCGACGCCCCTGCAGGCGGCTCCGACGCTGCTGCTTCCGGCGGGGTAGCTCCTGCTGCGCAGCCGCGCGGCGCGACAACTGGCCGACTCCGACGACGGCAGCGGCGTGAGGTTGGGCGACCACCTGCCCGACCGGCTCTGCCCCTGCTTGCTCAGCTTCTCCTGGCACGCTTCGTCCATGTTCGAATGCTACATCCGACTGACGAGGAGAGGAGCAGAGCAGAGGCAGAGGCAGAGGCAGAGGCAGAGGCAGAGATAAGCGGTGCGTTGTAGGCAGAGTGGCACACGCGCGGCGCAATGCACCCACACGCGCACTTCACTCTTGAGCCCCGAGGGGCGAGGAGAGCCCCTCGCTGACGCGTGCGCCACGCGAGCACCGCCTGCCTGCTGGGCCGTCCGATCTCACCGCGACGGCTGAGATCTCGCGCCACATGCATCCAAGTCGCAACAATAACTTGCTTCCGTTGCTGTCCCCCCCGCTTTATTTGGACTTTTTGGTGACCCATAAACGCACGGACTGACTGGACTAGCTAGCTCATCATCGTCATTATCTTCTTCTTCGACCAACTGAACGAAATAGAAGAACACCACTGCACTTTCTTTTCTACTAGCTGTCTTTTTCTTTTCTTTTCTGTATGCATTCCGAGTGAAACAAAAAAAAAGTTTTTTTTTTAATCTCCGTCCTCTTTCTCATCTTTTAATTTTTTACCCGGGCATTAGGTAAGCTTCGTGTTATAGACGTCCTCTCCGTTGCAACATGCACATACGTCGTCCCTGCTGGCTTCGTGGGAGGGGGGTGGTCCACCTTGCCGCCCCTCTCTTGTGAATTCTATATGACAGTCGTCTGGTTTTTGTTCAGTCGAGTTATGGGTCGTTTCGCAGATTGCGACACTTGTCCAGCGTCCTTAAACCCTAAAAGGCAACAAACATCCGATAGTCCAACACCTTATCCCCAGCCTCCAAACTCAACTTCTTCTCCGTCTCCCTTCTTCCTTCAGATTCAACGAGCTCCATCGACCACCGCCTCCGCCTTCCTCTCTGGCGAGCTGTGGCTAGGGAAACAAATTTCACCGATTTTTTTTTTGAAATTCTGGTGATTTCGCCCCCTCCAAAATATTTGTAATTCGTTCAAAAAAATCGGAAATATTTGAATTTGGACAAATTACATCCTAAATTTGATTTTGGACAAAATTCATTCAAATTTCATCCAAAATTCAAATCCTAGATTCGTCCGGTTTGAAAACCCACCAAATTTTTAGTGATTTCAGCCCCAACAATTTTTTTTTCGAAAATGAAATTTGTTTCCTTGGCTGCGACGCCTCTACCACCACCACCAAACCCGACCGACGTCTCACCTCCCGCACTGCCGCTAGTCGCTTCTACCATCAGCATCCGTCACTGCCCTTCCCTCCCTCCACAGTCGGGGATTCCGATGAGCCCGAACCATAACTCATCGGATCTTCGCCGAAGATGGAGGTGAGCCGGAGCATGAATCTTGGCGCAAATCAAATGATGAGAAATTGGATTGATTCCCCAAAAAACCAGTGGAATGATGTATGGCACTTCGGTTTTTATTTTCATTTCCCTTCTTTGTATGCGCTCCATGGTAGTTCCTTATATAGGATTTGTCTTAATTACTTTGTTGTTGTTTCCACTCTGTCGTCGCCGACGGGATCTCTCGTTCATACCGGAAGGAATCACCGCCGTCATTGTTCGCTTCTTCCCATGTGTACTCTTCCTATATCGGTCAGTGCCACCTATGTTGAGCAATCGACGAGGCTAATAAGCTAATTACTGCCTTTTTGCCTTGGTCATTTGATTCTCCGCAAGATCTGGACTGACAAAATGATCAAAGGCCTCCTCAGCCTCTAGCTCAAAACCTATCGGAGCAAAAGCAACCCCGGGCCTCTAGATCTTCATGAGCATCAGGCTTGTCGTTCTAGGATTACAGTGCCAGAAGTTCTCGGCCTTCCACCTGTTCCCATCGGCCGTCGCCGCCTCGCGTCATGAGGCTGGCCACATGTTACCTCCTCCTCCACTGTCGTCGTCGCCGCCGCGCGCCGTCTCCTCCTTCGCCACTTCGTGCCACCACTTCCTCCTCCTCCTCCGCCGCCATAGCCACGTGTCGTCTCCTCCTCTTCCACCGCCGCGGGAGCATCCTCCTCCTTCGTCGCCCCCGCGCGTCTTCTCCTTCGCCACCTCGCACCACGGGGGTCATATGCCGTTTCCTGAAGAAGGCTGGTCAAATGGGTCATGCCAGGGCTGGGCCGTGCCAAACACGATACAATGCATGCCATGCCGGGCCAGCCTGCTAGGCCAAGGTCGCGACCCAAGACAGCATGATGCGTCGGTCTGGGCTGTTCGGGGCGGCCATGCCCATTTGGACAGGTCTAACTATGGGCGTGTTTGGGAACGACCGCCGGCTTTTGGCGAAAAAGCAGCCCCTAAGCGGGGCTTTTCATTGCTTTCTTGAAGCGCTTTGTGTTACAACGCGCAAAAAAAGCCGTCAACCGGGGAGCTTCTGTGGCTTCCCGCAGTGATGCGAGACAGGGTTGTCCCGATCTTCACGACGTAGGATTATGGATAACTAGCATGTGCAACCTAGCAATTGATGCGGCCAACCACCATCTCTATAAAGCAACCTGCAACACTCAAATTGCTCAACCACATGCTATGGCCTTCGTCTACTCGCTATCGTGGAGCAGACACGTTCAAGCATTCCCAAAGAACCACAAGAACAACAGAGTGGCAACTCAGACATAACACCTAATCCCAATTGGTGGTGGAAATGGCTCACACATAAAGAGGAACAAGTGTTCTATTTCTGAAAATTTCAACTCTAATGTTACGTGGAGGGGTACCTATCGACGATCGAGTCGCCGATCTTACGAAATAAAAAGAGAAAAATAACGTGATATTTTCTGGGAGATAATGGGACTGCACTTTATTGATATGAACTGGATTTACAGGGGGTGCTTTATGACCCAGATGGGGACTAATCCTAATTACACTGAATCTCACACCTGCTATGCTAATCAATCAGACTTAAAGCACGAATCTAAGGCTGATTGCGTTGCTCTAATCTGATGTTGCTATCTTACTTGTCTTCCAGATCGCCCTTTTGTCTTCTGCGCTTCACCCTTAAATAACTTCCGAAGAGGTGTCAGTTACTCCTGGAGAAGACGTCCCTGGTGAAGCGTTGTGACTGGTCCGAGCGAGGCGTCAGTTGATAATGTGTCAATTGCTCTGCGGTGAAGTGTCTGTGAGACACCCAACCGTATGGTGGTTGTTGTTAGTGTCTTAGGATTATATACATCGCGTGGTTTGGAATATACAACACGTGTTCCATTCATCACACGGTTAAGATACCAGTTCGTAGCTCTTCCGAGCAGCTACCTGGTCGGAGACTAGGCACAGGACTTTATCCGACCAGGGTACCCATTATGTAACATTTGGAATCCTTACGACCAGTGAGGTCGTTAGCCTTAGGGGTTACGACCATGAATACGTATGGTCTTTTTATTATGTATTAAAATAATACATAGATGTTTTAATCCTTGTTAGTACCCTCTTATTTATACAAGGTTAAGGCGGTGCTACGGTGATCTACAATAGTTGCGCGTTGCTACAGTAATCTACGGTAGGACGGTTGCTACAATGCTGCTGGCATATGCGGTGCCCTCATCTTGATGTTGGCGTTTTGCTAGTGGGCCCCACTGGTTGTTCTCCTATAGATGAGTCCCACTACTCATCTCCTTGCACCAATCGGCAGCATGTATTATTGAGTGTTGGTTCCTTTGTCCTTGAAGTTGTAGTAGCCTATTTTCACTTTCCACCAAAGCTTCTTCATGAAAGCTTATAACAAGTAAAGTAACAGTATTAGGTAGCAATCTGTTCTTATAAAAATCAACGTGTATCTCATTGAGGAAAAGATTCACCTCTTGATTAATTTGCTTTGTTTTTGCTCTGGTGATTGGCCTGGTTGGTGTTGGAGTAGTATTTGGGGAATGTGACATTGTGTGTGCTCTAAGGATGTCCACATGGTAGGTTGTTTATAACTAGAATTATAACTCAATTCAAGTTGGAAAGTTTAACTTTACAACTCATTACTTTATGTCCAAGAAAGATGATGACCTAAGCAATAACATCACATATTTGCTGATATAAGCAATGACATCATTGTACTTCTTACCTAAATATGTTGACACGTACGATGACATCATGATGATGTTGACATGTGATGATATTATATATTTGCTAGGTGTCGCTAAATATTGTTAATTGTGTTAAACGACATCAACATAAGCCATTACTATCCTCAGGCCCATTTCAGACATTTTTCATCTTGGAAGCTGCAGCCAGCCTAGCTAAAAGTTAGACAGCTAAACATCAGATCTCTTTAGCCCAACCATTCAGGCTTGTAGCCTAGCCGAAAGCCGCCGCCGTTCGAACAAGCCCTCCTACTATTGTGGAGCTAATCAGACGGGCTGATCCTTGTTACATGCGAAAAAGCCCAAGCTGGGCCATATGTCCGTACCCCGGCCCACATACACATGCGGAATGGGCTCGACCCGGCAAGACAAAGCGACCCAAATTCTGAGTCTGTCACAAGCGGGAAGAAAGAAGGGAAGCGATAAGGACTGGAGAGGAGGGAGTGATAGCCAGCCAAGGCCGAGCAACCCCTACTACTTACTCGACGGAGAGCGATGCCAGCGACGGCGGCGTGGATGCGGGTGGCGTCTCCGTTCACGGGAGCACCTCTCAGGGCCCCCTGCCACGTCATCTCCGGGAGGCGGGGGCCGAGGTGGAGGGCCGGGCTGGCCGTCTCGGCGGCGGCCGGTGGTGGACCGCCTCCCACCGTGCTCGTCACAGGCGCCGGCGGCCGGACAGGCATGTAATATATCCCGCTAATTTCACGTATTTGCCATTCCTCAATCCCACATAAATTTGCCTTCTTGTAATGGAATTCTGCCACGGCTGTGTGGGACTTTGAATTGAAGCGGTCTCTTCTTGGAATCAAGCCGAATCTTGTCTAGTACATGTACTCGACCACTTGATTTTGATTTACCTTCCATTTGCATACTCCAATTTGCCTCCCTGCGACTGATGATTCAGGCCAGCTTGTGTACAAGAAGTTGAAGGAGAGGGCTGACCAATTTGAGGCCAGGGGGCTAGTCCGGACACAAGAGAGCAAAGCCAAAATTGGAGGCGGCGACGACGTGTCCATCGGCGACATAAGGGATCCTGGAAGCATTGCTCCTTCGATCGAGGGCATCGACGCGCTCATCATCCTCACCAGCGCGGTTCCCAAGATGAAGCCAGGGTTTGATCCTACCAAAGGAGAGCGCCCGGAGTTTAACTTTGAAGATGGGTGCTATCCTGAGCAGGTGGCTGAAATTAATCATTTGACATCACTCACATTAGCCATGGCAGCTAGTGCATTTATTTAGAACTAATGCGCTGTGCTGTTTCTCACTGTTTTAAGGTGGATTGGATTGGCCAAAAGAATCAAATAGATGCTGGTAAATCTTCACCTTTGTCCTGCACATATATACTCTTTAAAGATTCAAGTAGTGTGTTAACCTGTTGAGCTGTGTGCTATACCTTTCAACCATTAATCTCAAAATGACTGGTCCATCAGGCTAGCATACGTGTCATTTCTTTGTGTCTCAGATTTTCTCTCATCTTTATGCAGCCAAGAACATTGGTGTAAAGCAGGTAGTTTTGGTTGGATCCATGGGCGGAACAGACATCAATCACCCATTAAACAAGTTAGGAAATGGGAATATACTGGTACTATACAGCATATTCGAAGCTTTTCTTTCATTTGTTCTTCTCTATGTTTGTGTGTCCATGTCTATGTGTGCATGGGCATACCATGTCTATTGTTTGCAAACTTGGAACGATTCACAGTTCTTCTAAATTTGTAGGTGTGGAAGCGGAAGGCAGAACAGTACCTGGCGGACTCTGGTATACCATATACAATTATAAGGTTGTAACACATGGACATTTATTAAAGCTATAATTGTGAAATGCATTTTCTCTTGCATATTCCACAGATATTTTAATTAGCAAATTGGCTTTATAGAACAGGGTTTCACTTTTCTTCCCTGTAAACGCCCAATCATATGTACTCCTATGTATGTGTCATGAACAAACAAAACACTATCAAATACAACTGCAACTGCAAGAACTACCAAGGTTTGAACCAGGGGATTGTGTGTTACTTGTACTGATAACAATATAACATACCATATTCATTTCCCTTTTCTTTGCAGGGCTGGAGGACTACAAGATAAAGATGGTGGTGTGCGAGAGTTGATTGTTGGAAAGGATGATGAGATCTTGAAGACAGAAACAAGAACTATTGCCAGGGCAGATGTTGCAGAAGTTTGCATTCAGGTACCTTCATACAATGAAAGATGTGTTCCGGTAGATAAAGATAAACTACTGCTCAATGTTTTTTGCATCTACCGAACACAAAGCTTGCAGCTTTCTGTTGTTACTACCTATACAACACATTTCATGTATTTTTTATCTCTCTATAGAGAAGATTTTGTGGTAAGTGCTGATTCTATTGCCTGGTCCATCTGCATCTTTCCTATGCAGGCCTTGCTATTTGAGGAGGCAAGGTTTAAGGCTCTTGATCTGGCATCAAAACCTGAAGGTGAAGGAACACCAACGACAGATTTTAGGGCTCTTTTTGCACAAGTTAGCAGTCGCTTTTAAGATCATTTGAGCCAAGAAATGAGGGCATTTTTTATGAAATAATATGAAATGTGTATTGAGTAAGGTTAGTTTCCTGTTTACTCAATGTAGTATTGTTTCCATAGTGTTTTTTAATTCATCTCCTGCCTTAATGGGTTGTGGATTCTGCATATAATTTTATGATCTAATGGGTTGTGGATTCTGCATATAATTTTATGATCTTTCTGTTACCTGGTCAATTGATGGTAATGTGGAACATGACCTCTCTATTGAGGATTTCTTAAGTGAAACTAGGGGAGGATGCCCTTGTACTATAGTGGGGAGTTGCAATGAAGTTATTAGGGTTACTTGATTCCATGTGGAGGTAATGCATTTGCTACTTTATAATTATAGGCTAACTCATATGTGCGTATTTGTTCATACTCAATCAGTACATATGGATTTGAGAATGAATTTATAACATTACATGTACTACATCCACACATCATTTAGAAGTGTTTGGAGCAGTGCATCACACAGTGATCTAGCTAATAGTTCATTAGTATTCTTATAAGCTTTAAAAGCCTTACCTTTTAGAGACTTTGCTAGTAAGTCAAATAACTTATACAGTTCTACTTGTTCTCAAAATCGGTAGCCTTCTCATTTAAGCTATGAAGAAATAAGCTTATCATTTATCTTTGATTTAGACTCATTTGGCAGATAAATTGATACCTATGTTAAGAGTGAAGGCCCTTAGTGTAGACTGTGTAGTTCTCTATTGTTGTATAATAAAAACCGATGGCAGGTGGTTTACAATTACTAATGAAAAAGGAAAAAAAATGCTTGGAATCCTTTAAAAAAAGGAGAAAAAAACATCTAGCTCTCACTTTGTTTGACCTCAATTATGATTACTAAACCATAACCAATGGATGTTCTAGGAAAAAGAAATAATGCTAGAAATTCGCACAAAAAAGAAAAATATCTAGCCCTCAATTCGGTGGATCCTAATCTATTATTGCTAAACCATATCTGTTAGATGGTTAACTTTTAGAGAACAAATTTAAACCCAAAGGATAAAAAAAGCCTTAGAGATTTCTTTATTAGATATAATTTAAACATGTATAATTTATCCATAAGATTGGGTTAGATCTAAATCTTACTAGGCGAAACGATAAAAGAAGAAGAAAAAACCTATTCACTTCACAGCACTATGCATGCAGCATGCATGACAGGTCATTTGTTCTCTCTCTCACACACACATAAGTTGTGTACTTTTAATTATGGGTTGCAACGGCAACGGCAACGGCGGAATGCAGGCCCTTAGTTATTATTATGCTATTAGATGAAAATTTTCATAAATAGGTGTAATATATGTGAGCCATGATGTGTTTTCGAACTAATAAGGAAAGTTTTATTTTCCATGCTTATTTGTACTACCCTATATAATTAAATTAAAACGTAGAGAAAGAACAATAAAAGGCTTCACAACCAATGAACCAATACAGGATTGCCGCAAAAAAAAGTCGCATGCTGCTAATTTCGTGTCCAATAGGACCAAAAGTAATCACCGTGGCTGATTTATTCAAAATGCTCGAAAGAATGACTTAAATACTCAAACTCGATAAGACAATTGTGTTCATTTGCAAATTTTACAAAAATGTCGAGAACAAATTTGGTATACACTCATTGCCAACTTTTCTATATCTTATGGACTCCTTCTGTAGCATACATGTTATTCTGTTATATTATTTCCAAAAAAAAATGTAGAATAAGCAACAGTCAAAATCCCATGACATCTACTTCCAAGATTTTCTCCAATACTCTGCCAACACCAGACATAACTTGCAGTACTTTGGAGCCATTGTGCTAAAGATTGTTAGAATAGGACTCTATTTGTATTTCCTTATCTGTATATGATAATCCTTTTGTACTCTTTATATATATATTGCTCATTGGACCCTCTTGAATATACACACCATATTCATAACATGGTATCAGAGATCTAACCTAGTTCTCCTTCGCCGCCATCCATGGCTTAAGCGACGCATCTGGCCGCTGAGTCACCGTCGGCCTCGGCCGCGCCACTCGTTGGCGCCGCCGCCGTTGTCGCTTGTTCGCCATCTCGCCGCCACCGTAAATGCCGCTATCGCCGCCGCCATTCTTTGCCGCGTCGATTAGGAGCCCGACGCCGCCGATCGGGACGTCGCCCTGCTGCCGAGCCAGGACCACCGCCGTCCGTGATCGACCCCGACGTCCGCCGCCGGGACCGCCATCATTGCTTGCCGCCAGATCGACCAGATCGTCGCCATCCGCCGCCCGCTCAAAGCCGCCGCCGCAGCAAGCGGGGAACCCTAGTTCGGTTCTCGTCTTTTTTAGCGTTCTTTCTATCGGGCCATAGCATAGGCAACCTTTTTAGCCCGGCCCAGAGAAGAAAAAAAACAAAAAGAAAAAAAAACAGTACGTTGATCTAACTGTCGCTCCGTCCAGTGCCGCCTATTAGACCTCGTTGCCTTGGTCGTCGCACCGTCCAGCGCTGCCTACCGATGGCTTCCGTTCTATCCGCTGCGATCCCATTCTCGGGAATAAAGCTTCATGGGACGAACTACAGGTTGTGGTCTTCACTCATGGAGATCACGCTCGATGGTCTCCGCCTATGGGGGCATGTCACTGGTGCTCGACCTTGTCCGTTGTCGCTAGTTCAGCCTCCTCTTAGATAGCCTACTTCTGCACCTCCTGTAGAAGATGAGGTCGCCAAGACGGAGGCAGAGGCCACTGTTGCTGCTGCTGACACTGCTGATGAGGCCTTTCAGTACGCCATAGATGCTTTTAAGCGCTGGTGTGCTGATGAGGCCTGTGTTCGAGCCATCCTGGTGGTCAGTGTCGACGACTCCATCCAGTCAGACATTGTTGGTCTGCGTTCTACTCGCCAAGTCTGGGAGTATTTATGCGAGCGATACCAGCAGAGCAACGATGCTCAGTTCTTTTCGCTTCAGCGTGAGTTGGAGACACTTTGTTAGGAGGACTCCTCTATTGACGACTTTTTCCAAGCCCTGGCCAGTCTCTGGCGCCAGCTGGACGAGCTGGCTTCTCTGCTCTGCCAAGAGTGTCATAAAGTGCAGAAGGCGGATCATGATCGCCTTCGCCTTTATGACTTCGTCTGCCGTCTTTGCCCAGAGTTTGAGCCTGTCAGGGCTCAACTACTAAGCCGCTCACCACGACCAATAGTCACCGAGGCTCTTTCAACACTTCGTGCTGAGGAGCTTCGCCGCGGGTTAGCAGCACAGTTTGTTCCAAGTGTGCTTGCTACTCCTCCTTCTTCGACTACATCGACGTTTTCTGCTTCAACTACAGGACCTTCTCAGCTGTCTGTTTCTGCTCCTGTTTTTGCACCAACTGGGGTTCAATGCAATTATTGCAAGAACTTTGAGCACGACTACCAGCGTTGTGCGGTACGGAAAAAGCAGAAGAAGGCGCGTGGAGTTGGACGATCCAGGGGGCAGGGAGGCCCTTCCTTCACGGGAGGACAGACCAGCACTTCTAGACCTTCTCAGCGAGGTGACTCTGTTCAGCAGTTCTGTCAGGCTTTATTTTAGCAACTCTCTCACAGCTCAGCAGGTTCTGCCAGTCTAGCTCAGACATCTCCTCCAGATACTTCTTGGGTTTTGGATTCTGGTGCCTCTTTCCACATGACACCAGACTCCACATCTCTCACTTCAGTAGGACCTCCTGTTTTTCCTATCTTAGTTCAGACAGCCGACGGTACTCCTCTGTCTGTCAGCAGTTAGGGCATTCTTTTGTTCACTGATTTTTCTGTTCCAGCTGTTTCTCATGTTCCTTAGCTTACCATACAACTTCTCTCAGTGGGTCACCACCGATCTCATTTACCAGAGGGTTGGTTTTGACTCTCACACTGTTTTGTCGGGATCGATGACAGAATCTGATGCTTGGGATGGCCGGCGCCGTAGAGATCGTTAGGGTCTCTGCATTCTTGACCGCCTCCACCTTCTGTCCACTTCAGTTGCTCCTATCACCTCTACATCCACTGCCACTGCTGCCACCACCTCTGGAGTTTTTGCGTAGTGACATCATCATCTAGGTCACTTGTGTGGGTCTTGTCTTTCTTCATTAGTTCGTCAGGGTGTTCTTGGACGTGTTCCTGTTGACACGTCCATGTTTTGTCAGGGTTGTAAGCTGGGCAAGCAGCTCCAACTTCCTTATCATTCTAGTGAGTCCTTGTCTTCTCGCCCTTTTGATTTAGTTCATTCAGATGTATGGGATCCTGCGCCTATTATCTCTAAAGGCAAGTATAAATCTTATGTGATCTTCATTGATGATTATTCCCGTTTTACATGGATTTTTCCTATATCTAATCGTGGTCAGTTTCTTGCGATCTATCGTAGCTTTGCAACGATGGTTCGTACTCAATTTGATTCTCCCCTTTGTACTTTTCATTGTGATTTTCTTTGGCGAAATCTTGTTCTAGCGCTTTTAGACAGCTTTCTTTTCGAAAGGAGACACTCTTTACCAGTCTTCTTGTCCTGGTGCCCATGCTCAGAATGGGGTTGCTGAGCGCAAACATCATCATCTGATTGAGACTGCCCGCACTCTTCTCCTTGCCTCTCACATTCCACCACAATTCTGGGTTGAGGTTGTTTCTACGGCTGCATATCTCATCAATATGTAGCCTTCCACTGCTCTTAAGGGTGTCAGTTCTATAGAGTGTCTCTACTCTCGAGCCCCCTAGTACACTCACTTTCGTGTTTTTTGTTGTACTTGTTTTGTTCTACTGCAGCCTCGTGAATGCACTAAACTATCGGCCCAGTCAGTTGAGTGTGTGTTTCTTGGTTACAGTTCTGAGTATAAGGGTTATCATTGCTGGGATCCTTCTGCTCGACGGATCAGGATTTCACGAGACGTTGTCTTTGATGAATCTCGACCTTTCTTCTATCGAGATTCGGCCCCTCCTGTTTCCACCGTTGAGTCGATTTCATGGTTGTCTCTTTCTGACTCTTCACCAGTTTCTCCACTATCACAGTCTTCCCCTGGTTTGTCTCTAGTGTTCCTTCTATACCTCCGGCCCCGGTGCTGCCTCCTGCAGCATCACCGTCTCATTTTTCTGGTATTCACTTCTCCAGACGTCCTTGTCCTTCACTAGTCTCCTCTCCTGGTGTCTTGCCGACACCCACATCTGATCCTTCTGATGATGCTCCTCGTTACGTCCTTCGTGACCGGACATCCCTTCGACCTCCTAATCGTCTTGGATTTGCTCCGATAGCTCATGCTCTCTCTATCACTGAGCCTAGTTCTTATCGTGAGGCTGCTCCTCATTCTGAGTGGCAGCTCGCTATGGCAGAGGAGCTTGATGCTCTTCGACGTACGGAGACTTGGGATATTGTACCGACACCTGTGCATGCTCGTCCGATCACGTGCAAGTGGGTGTACAAGATTAAGACCCGGTCTGATGGTACTATCGAGCGCTACAAGGCTCGTCTTGTGGCTCGTGGCTTTCAGCAGGAGTACGCCGGTCTGTTCGCTGGTGGTCTATTTCTCAGTTGGATGTTAAGAATGCTTTTATTAATGGTGTTTTGCATGGGGAGGTCTACATGCAGCCACCACCTGGCTATTCTGTTCCTGATGGGCACGTCTGCCATCTTCGTCGTGCTCTTTATGGCCTCAAACAGGCTCCTCGTGCTTGGTTTGCGCGTTTTACCTCAGTGATTACTACTGCCGGTTTCACTGTCAGTTCCCATGATCCTGCTCTTTTTGTCCATATCTCATCTCGGGGTAGGACACTGCTTCTTCTGTATGTTGATGATATGCTCATCACTGGTGATGATTCCTCATTCATCACGTATGTGAAAAAGCATCTCAGTGAGCAGTTTTTGATGATTGATCTTGGTTCTTTCACGTACTTCCTTGAGATTGAGGTCTCTTCTATGCCTGAAGGCTACTATCTCTCCCAGCAGAAGTATGTTCAGGATCTTCTTGATCGGTCTGGTCTGACTGACACTCGCACCACTGAGACTCCCATGTAGTTATCCCTACAGCTTTGTGACACTGATGGTGATATTCTTGATGATCCTACTCGATATCGCCATCTTGTTGAGAGTTTGGTGTGCCTTATGAGCACTCGTCCTGATATTACTTATGCTGTTCATATCTTGAGTCAGTTCATGGCTCGTCGTACCCATCTTCACTACAGTCACCTTCTTCATGTTCTTCGCTACTCGTGTGGGACTATCTCTCGTCGTTTGTTTTTCCCTAGCTCTACCTCACTATAGCTTCAGGCGTACTCTGATGCGACCTGGGCTAGTGATCCTTTTTATCGTTGTTCTCTTTCTGCTTACTGTGTTTTTTTTAGCTCCTCCCTGATTGCCTAGAAGACTAAGAAGCAGACTACAGTTTTCCGTTCGAGCGCAGAGGCTGAGTTGAGAGATATGGCAACAGTGACAGCAGAGGTTACTTGGTTGAGGTGGCTACTTGCAGATTTTGGAGTGCTTGTGATGGGACCTACGACTCTTTTGTTTGACAGTACAGGTGTTATCAGTATTGCTCGGGACCCAGTGAAGCATGAGCTCACCAAACACATTGGTGTGGACACTTCATACACACGCTCATAGGTGCAGGAGGGAGTACTTACTTTACAGTTTGTGCCATCAAAGTTACATGCTGCTGACTTCTTCACGGAGCCACAAATTAAGGCACAACATTTATATTTTCTCTCCAAACTCAGTGTGTGTGATCCACCATGAGTTTGAGGGGGTGTTAGAATATGACTCTATTTGTATTTCCTTATCTGTATATGGTAACCCCCTTTGTACTCTATATATATATTGCACATTGTGCCCTCTTGACTATACACACAATATTCATAACAAAGATCACCTTATTAGCTCGGCTGGTTTGAGATTATTTAAGCTCCAACATTATCAGATTTATCAACACTATTGACTTGCATAAAAAATATCTTATTAGATCTTACTGCTTAGCATACGATTCTTTGGGCTTCCACGAAGACAGTGCATTGAGTATTCTCCCTTTCCAACCCAGCAGCAGCCAGCCGCTTTCTTCATCGATGACAAAGTCTTGGTGGTAAAACTCCTTCATGCCTTGTATTAATCTCCTGAGGTTGGCTTGATTGACTGGAAGCTGCTTGAACCCAGCCCTGAGGTTCCTCAATTGCCACTGTCTGTAACTCTCTGGCCTCTCCATCCTGTCTGCGCCTTCACACGCTACAACATTAAGCACGTCCCTCCCAAATAAATCCCTCTCCATCAGTATCCTTGCTTCATGATCCCGAGGAACATTTGTATCGAGAATGTCAAACAAGGAAGAGTATGTAACACCCTAGCTAAACAAAGGCCTGAAATGCTACTAAATTAAATAAATTAAACTAAAACACCATACAAAATTTCGGCAGAACCTCATTTGTATAGTTACCTATACCGGAGGTTCCAATAAACAGTAATAATATATAAAGATAATTCAATTTGCAATATGATCAAGACATAATCAAACTGGCTATTTGTTACTATGACATCCATAGCAACTAAACATCTAAGATATAGATCATGAGCATCCAAACTTCTATTCATTTATTACAGTTTACTCCAAGCAAGCAATAATCATTAAGAGTACTTTAATCAGTTCATTCATCTCCTAATTAATTTTCCTTTCATTCATGGTGGGTAGTTCGTGCAAAAGTGCAACAAGACTAATCCTTCCTTTCCCCCATGCATGCCAATCTCGTAACGATACCTAAAACACAACAAACAACAAGAGGTGAGTCCAAAGTCTCAGCAAATATAATAAATAGCATCAACAACATACGAGCATGTCACTCATAAACTATACTCCACAAAACCACATATCAGTTACTTTACACACACATGCTATGCAATATGCTCAACATGATCTTTATCCTTCTCTTTCCCTTTTGCATTTTACGTGTAGATGCAAAGTGTGCATCCGTCGATGACACCCATGCTCGTGCCATCCGACACAGGGACCATTGCCCATACTCCGCAAGTATGGGGATTAAAGCCCATGCTTTACAAGCATGGGGATTTTAACCGTCATTAACATGACGGGGACCTCAAGAATTGCTTGGTCATCACATGACCAAGACTTCAATAAGCCAACGTGATGCATATGTATGAATTCTCAAATTAATACAAACATGCATCTGCAACAACATTGCATATGAATATCCAATTCATACTACAAAAGCTCATAATCATAGACTTCACAACTTTCAAACATCCGTGATTAACACATAACTCATAGCATTAGAAACCATGAACATTACCAATCATATCACCATATCAATCATGATCAACACAAATACTCATAGAAATTATCAATCAATGCCATTCAATAATTTCTATTATATCCATAATTATACTTGCCTTAACCACGAGGAACGAGGGACGGCGAAGGTCTTGCCCGGGACCATCCACCACCCTTGATGAGCTGCAGAGATGACGATGTAGCGGCAATCCTTCCCTTCCCTCTCTTCTCCCTTCTCTCCTTCTTCCTCTTCCTTTCTCTTCCCTTCTTCCTTGGCCGTGACAAGAAGGGGGCGTGGCTTGGCCAAGGAGGACGGTATGGAGGGGAGGCGGCATCAACGGGGAGGGCGTGCTACAGTGCAGCGGTGACACTGTAGCACGGGAACTGTAGCAACCCTAGCGTTTTCCCCTCCTCCTTTTTGTTGGTGGCTACTTTCCTCATGGGCTATGGGCCACTTTGGCTAAATTCCCTTATGGTCACCACCACCTCCCACCTTCGGACCCTAATACCAATGGGCTCGAGGTCTCCTGCCCAGGTTGTCAAATTTCGTTGAAACCTTTCTTTAACTGCTTAAAAAACTATTTTCTATTTAGTCATTCTCCTAATTTAATTATTCTCTCCCGAATATTCTTTTGAATACTTTTAGGGTATTACAGAGTAATGGAGCAAAACCTCTCTGAATCGTGGCAGGAAGAAGGGGGAGCTGTACAATCCATTCACAACGCCGAGAATGAAAACCTCTGGGTTCATCCTCTTCGTGGTATGCAGTACCCTATCCCTAGCGCTGTCCATGTCCTGTGCCTCGGCGCCAAGACCTCTCATTTGGTACATGCAGTTGATTATTAGCACCTCATCCTTGTGAATGTTGAGATCCTCGATGCGGACGGTCTCCCACTGCGAGGCAATGCCTTGATATTGGAAAGGTACCTTGAACATGTCTGCATACTCCGCCAGCCGCTTGCTCGTGCCTCGAGACCATCTACGAAGCAACTCGCCAGCCTCTGAGAACCATCTCCATATGGCGAAGAGTGACGCCTTATCTTCTTCAGAAGCTCACGGGCAAAGGGGTGGTTGTTATCTGCCATCGCCTGTGCACAGTGGATGAGGAGAGCCCTGAGATCCACCACCTCCTTCTGTTGCTTCCTACCTCGCGGCTTCCCTCGCCCTTGACCATGTCCTTTGCTTTGAGCATTCCCTGGATTGCTGTTTGCTTCTGCTGCCATCATTTCTCGTTGACGAGCAGCTTCACCATAGAACTTCCCATCGCAGAGCAGAACATTGTCGAACCTCTCGTCCCGGATTGTTTCACTAGCCAAGTTTGCCGAGTGCTTACTGTTTCTCCCTGCCAACAACTCCAAGTCCTCAACACGAAGATGATTTCTTGTTTTGTTTGCACGTTTGCTCTTCTGTCCCACCCTTGTCTCTGTCGTTTGTTTGGAAATGAAAACGTCATTGCTCTCCAGACCAACTAAGCTGTCAATACTTGGAACAAACTTATTTGCTTCCTCAAGACCTCTCCAAAACTGCAATGCCAAATGGTCATTTTCAGAAGCCCAATCTGTGGTTATTAAGTGCTCGCTGTGTGGCCCAAGAAGGTCTCCAAGGAAGCTGCTACTGCATTCCCGGCCATGATTGTTGCTACTATAATTGGGGCAATCTGCTTGGTTGCCACTATTGAGCACTGTATCCATTGGTGGAGACGGGTAGGCCTGCCGAAGAATATCGTAGAAGGGCTTCTCGGTGGCCTGAAGCGCATCCTGCCTTTGGTGTATGCTGACCTTCTCATCAATGTCCTCCTCCATTAATATCCGGTTTATATAATCGAGAGTCATATTTGAGTTGATCTCGCAATACCCAGGGCTGTCCATTGTCGCGAGCCTGTGCTGGTTTTAGTTTTTGGTGTAACAGTTTATAATCTACAAAAGATAGACCCAATCTTTTGAGAGTATTTCTTCACCAAGAACCACCCAGAGGAGAATTTGCCTTTCAAAACTTATTATTAGACGTGTTTCTTCTGAAGTTCAGAATCAACAAGTTCAGTGTATTATCTGCAATGGAAAAAAGGATCAAATGTGTGAGCATATTCATAATTCTTCTGTAAACAGAACAAAATTGAAAGCCCAGCTCACTCGTTAGCTAGGTTCCCAAAATAATTTGTACCCTATTGTTAGAGGTGATTACAATAGCAATTTGGTAAAAAAAAGGCTCATATGTTTGACATGAAACTTTCCCTAAGCAATAATCCCAAATAAAGATGGAAAACATAACTAGTTGTCAGACTGTGTGGTTATCTTTTGTTCCTCCCTTGGGGAGTGTTTGGTATGTCTCTGCTCAGGGGCAGTTCAAGCGTCCATTGTTCTGTCTGAGTTATGATCCCCAGTCCTTTTACTTCTTTTTCTGCAAGTATGTGATTCTCTGGTTTGGGATTTTGCTGCTAGTGTGCCTAGTGCTGCTAGTCCGATGCTGTTTTCACTTTCTTTGATCATGAGTATCACAAGAAATTGGAATGTGCTCTTGTGGAATGTCAGAGGACTCAATTCACCAGATAAATGGAATGATACCAGGGCTAAGATTGACGAGAGTTCTTGTTCGGTTTTTTGTTTCCAAGAAACCAAGAAGTCCTCCTTTGACAGTCATTTCCTCCGTTCGTTTGCCCATAGGCGATTTAACAAGTTCTGCTTTGTCCCTGCGAATAGTGCTTCTGGTGGTCTCCTCACGGCCTAGAATGGTTCTATGTTCGATGGTTTGTTGATTCATCAAAACAGATTTTCTTTGACTGTTAAGCTTACTTCAACCCTTAATGCTCAAAGCTGGTTTCTCACTAATATTTATGGGCCCTGCACTCCAGCATATAAAGCAAAATTTATGTCATAGCTTTTCAGTTTGGACTCAGCAAGTTTTTAGCTCTTTTGAGCTCCGGTTGTTGGTTGGGGACTTTAATTTACTTCGCAGTCCAGAAAATCGTAACAAACTTAGTGGTAATGTCAATGATACGATGCTATTTAATCATGTGATTTATCGCTTGGGCTTGGTTGAAATCCCTCTCAAGGGTAGATCTTTCACTTGGAGTAACATGCAGGATAATGCTTTTCTACAAAAGTTAGATTGGGTTTTGACGTCTGCTGCTTGGTCCCTTTCTTTTCCGAACACTCTGGTCATTCCTTTGGCTAGGCTCACCTCAGGTCATATCCCTTGTTCGGTTCGGATTGATTCTTCCATTCCTAAAGCTTCAGTTTTTCGCTTTGAAAACTACTGGGTTGAGTTTGATAGTTTTCTCCCCACTGTGTCATCTCCCTGGAACTTGTCTTCTGGGCACTTAAATGTGGCTCAAAAAAATTTCTCACAAGTTTAAGGTTTTGAGAAGAGGTCTTAAGCCCTAGTGTTAATACTAGCTGGGTACTAGCTCTGCTTGATGGTTTGGAAGATCAGCGCCCTTTATGTCAGGTAGAAAGGAACTTTTGGAAAATTCTAAAGTCTCATCTGCTGAAGTTGTTAGAAGCAAAAAGGATCTATTGGAAACAAAGAGCTACCATCAGATGTGAAGTTTGGGGATGAAAATTCTAAGTTTTTTCAGTCCATTGCCTCTTCGACCTTTATGAGAAATTTCATTGCCCACTTATATCTTGAAGATGGGTCTTGTCTCTCAGACCATGCCCAAAAGGCAGCGGTTCTTTGGAACTCTTTTAAAGCAAGGTTGGGAGTCTCTAATATTACTAACATGCATTTTAATCTGGCTTCTTTGGTCTTTCCTGTGGATCCAGCTATTCTGGAAAATTTGGACTGATTGTTTTCAAAGGAGGAAATTGATTCGGTTGTCAAAGATTTATAACCAGATCATACTCCAGGTCTTGATGGTTTTAATGGCATATTCATAAAGAAATGTTGGCACTTAATTGCTCATGATTTCTATGAACTATACAATGATTTCTGTGAGAACAAGTTGAACATCCAAAGTATCAATTCCTCATTTATTACTTTTGTTCCAAAGAAGTTGGCTCCTGAGAATGTGAATGACTTCATGCCTATTTCTCTTCTGAATAGCTCTCTCAAGTTGTTAACCAAGTTGGTGGCCAATAGATTGCAGTCATTCTAAAAGTTATTCATACTAATCAATATGAGTTTATTAAGGGGAGAACTATTCGGGATTGCCTTGCCTAGGCCTTTCAATATCTTCATCTTTGTCATCAGTCAAAAAGAGAGATTGTCATCGTCAAGCTTTATTTTGAGAAAGCTTTTGATAAGGTTGAACATCATGTGATCCTTGCTATGTTCAAATGGAAGGGCTTCAGTGACAAATGGCAAAAATGGATTCATAATATTTTATGTTCCGGTACTTCTTCGGTTTTGCTTAATGGAGTTCCTGGCAAAGTGTTTCACTGCAAACGTGGTATACGGCAAGGGGTCATCTTTCTCCCCTTTTGTTTGTTTTAGTAGCGGATCTTCTCCAGTCGATCATCAACCAGGCTTTTCTTAGGGGATTACTCTTTTGCCCATTGGATTCGATGCTTTCTCAAGATTTTCCCATTGTTCAATATGCCGATGATACACTTCTTTTTATGCCAGCGGATGCTCGTCAACTTTTCTGCCTGAAAGGTTTGCTCCAGTCTTTTGCTAATTCTACGGGCTTAAAGGTTAATTTCAATAAGTCTTCTCTTGTTCCGATCAATGTTGACTCGACAAAAATGCTTCATTTGGCAAAAACTTTTGGGTATCAAGTTGGTTCCTTACCCTTTACCTAGTTAGGCTTGCCGCTGGGATCATCAAAGCCAAAGTTTGAGAATTACTTGCCGCTGTTAGATAGAATTAGTAGACTGTTATCTAGTTTGTCTGCTTTTCTATCTTATGGTGGTCATCTGGTGTTGGTAAATTCGGTGTTCTCCTCTCAAGCGATTTATTACATGTCTTCTTTGAAGCTTCCTGCTAAGGTTTTAAATCAAATTGATCGATATTGAATGCATGCTTTGTGGCATGGTTCGGATATTAACAAGCAAGGAGGTTTTCTAGTGGCTTGGAAAAATGTGTGTCGGTCTAAAAAGCAAGGTTGTCTTGGCATTTTGAATTTTCGGGTTCAAAATAAGGTCATGTTGATGAAGCATTTACATAAGTTCCTCAACAAAGTGTATATCCCTTGGGTGAAACTGACTTGGCAGGCCTATTATCAGAACCGGTTAGATCTTCTCTCTACCATAGTTTGTGGTTCCTTTTGGTGGAAAGATCTCATTCATTTGTTAGATGAATTCAAAGGTTTCTCTAGCTGTTGGGTTTTCAATGGCAGTTCTTCCCTTTTTCTGAAAGGATATGTGGAATTTTGGTTACTTGCTATTCAATAGGCCACACCTTTTTTCTTTTGCGAAGAATCAAGATGCTTCAGTTGCCCAATTCTTGGATAGGGAGGATGTTCTTGATAATTTCCATCTACCTCTTTCGCCTACGGCTATGTTGCAACTTCAATCCCTTAGAGATTTTCTCAGTAATTTTTGTGTTGCTTCATGATCGTTCCAATGTGTGGTCTTATATTTGGAGTTCCTCTGCTTTTACTCCTAAACAAGCTTATGTTCATCTTATGGGATAGATCTCCACTCCGCTCCCCTTTATATGGCTTTGGAAGGGTTACTTTTGAAGGACAAACTAAATACCAGAGATCTTCTTCTTCGAAAGTGGTTTCATATTGTGAGCTATGAGTGTGTGTTATGCTCTTGCCATGGTACTGGGACTTTGAAGCATCTCTTTTTTGGTTGTTGTTTCAGTCAATGGTGTTGGAAATTTATCGGGATAGATTGGGATTTTTCCCTTTCAGTTATTGATCTCATTCAAAATGGCAAGATTAGATATCGTTTGAGTTGTTTCAAGGAGATAGTTATTATTGCCTGCTGGACAATTTGGACTCGTCGGAATAACATCATCTTCAGCAAGGGGTTTTTGTTATTATTAGCCAAGAAAAGAGAGTTTAGTGAAGCTATTGCCTTGGTTATCCATAGGGTTAAACCTTCTCTTCGGGAGGATTTTGTAGTTTGGTTGAGAAATTTTGGTTAATTTTTTAATCTTGTAACCTGGTGTAAATTCTTTCTCCCTTCTCTTGTACGTACTCCTCTATTATTTTAAATATATACAGTAGGGGTGTTTCCCCTCCTATTTTCTGAAAAAAAACATAATTGTTTCACAGTTTGTCTAAAAAAGAGAGTAAAGCACTGTTTCGGCGTGGGCCACGCGAGCAGTACCTTGTTTCAAGACCAACTAACCAGTAAGAACCATATCCTTAACATGAATGTGGAATAACACTTGGAAAAGTTATTTTTACCATTTAATTTCTTGTAGCAATCATAACACCCCCGTAGAATTTCGAAAATAATTGTGTGTCCCTTAGAACCCCCACACCCTTTATTTATAGTGATAAAGATTACAATCTAATTCGTACATGACTTTGTAACATCCCAAAGTGCTGTTACCAAAATTAAAATAAATAAAGTTATTATTTTGTTGGATTTTTCTGAAATTTGAAAGAGTTTTATTACTTTATTTGAATTTCTGAAGTTTTAAAAGTCAAAAGTAAAAATTTAATTATTTTTTTGAGATTTTAAAAGCTTTTACCTAATTATTTCAAAGCTAAAATAATTTATTTGCAAAAATAAAAGCCAACTTTTAAGTTGGAAATAATTTTTTTAAGTCCAAAATAACTCTAGAGATTTCTGTGAATTTTTCTAGAATTTTTGGATTTATTTTGCTATTTTCAAAAGCCTAATTTGATTTAACCGATTTGTTTAAATTGATAAATCAATTGAAATTCGGTTAACCCTTTTGGGCCGAAACCTCCTTGGCTCGTTCCTGTTCACGCGTGCGTGGCCTGAGCCGGCCCGTTTTCCTGCTCGCCCCGCGTCCGCGATCCTGGCTGTTGGATCAAGATCCAACGCGCCAGCCGCTCCCTCTCTCTCCATCTCTTACAGGTGGGCCCGCCCGCGTCGCTCTTCTCCCTCCCACCTTTCTTCCCCAAGCGCCAAGACGCTGCCACATCGCATCGCCGCACGAAGTTCGCTGCATTGCCCCCCCCTCTTCATGTGCATTTATGCGCATTCAATCCCGCGTTCTTCACCGCCTTCACTCCGCCCGTTTCCCCCTTCTTTATTCCCCATTTCACCGTCGCCATTAACTCCGGTGAGAAACGGCCGCCGCCCCACGATCTCCCTCTCCCGTGCCCCTCCGGCCCTATAAATAGGAGCCCCGGGAGCACCTCCTCTCACTCATCCAAACCCCTCCGCTGACCCCTCCTCTCCTCGCCTCATTTCGCCGGATTTCAAGAGTTTTGTCTCGCCACCCGAAGCTCGGTCCTCCCTCGATTCCGGCGGCCACAAGGACTAATCAGCGCCATGGACCACACCAACGGCATCGCCGCAACCCCGCCAACCCCGCGCTCGCGCCACCTTTGCCGGAGCGCCTCCCGAACGATTACGCCACCGGAGACCCGTCCCGCCGCCACCTTTTGACCTCGCCGCCGGCCGTTCGACCATGTCCCCGCACATCCAAGGTGAGCCTCCGGTTCGTAGGACTTACCTTTCTCTTTTGGCACCCTCGCTGGACCTTGCCAGGCCGCCGTTCACCGGCACCATATGCGCCCGTAGGGATGGCAATTGTGCCTGATTACCCGTGTGCCCGCGGACGAATACCCTAATAGAGGCGGGTATGGGCGTCTTTCTTTGCCCACGGGCATAGAAACGGGCATAATTCCTTGCCCATCGGGTAAACGGGCGCGGACATGGGTAAGCTCCACCTGCACTCGCTACCGACTGATTACAGAACCTAATCGACAGTGGGCCATCGTTTAAAACCCTAGTCGGCACTTTCGGCGGTCGCTCTCGCTCCCACCTACTTCCCATCGCCACTTCCACCGCCGCGAACCTCGAAGCACCCCCATCCCTCCGGTCCTCCCAAGAGGCCAAGAACTCCAGAAGTCCAGATCCGCCACCCCCGTCCCAGCCAATTGCCGCCCCCGTCACAGGTCCTCCTCCCGGCCAGCCTCTGCCCCCGTCCTCCTCCCGGCCAGCCACCTGAGAACTCCAGATCCGCCGCCTCTTCGCCGGCTCGGTTGGCTCCCTCCCATCCCGCGGCCCCATCCCCTCCGGTCCTCCCAAGAACTCCAGAAGTCCAGATCCGCCGCCCCCATCACCCGTCCTCCTCCCGGCCAACCTCTGCCCCCATCCTCCTCCCGGCCAGCCACCCAAGAACTCCAGATCCGCCGCCTCTTCGCCGGCTCGGTTGGCTCCCTCCCCCCTCTCTCCCGCCGCCTAACTCATCCACGCCGGCCTCAAGGCGGCTTCGTGGCTTGGCTCAGCTAGGTTCCGCCCGTGCTCCTCGTCGCTCAACTCTGGCCCCTCGGTGCTCGGTGGCTCGGTCGGCCCGGCTTATGCCACCGCCCTTGCCCCTCGATCGATGAGTGCATTGTTTAGACACCACAGAGCACAAAGAACAAACATGTTACTTCAAAGAAGAGGGTACTTATTCGATACCTGGGTTCTTGTCATTGTTTGGTCGTGTTCTCTTGGATACTATGGTTAGTTCTTATGTGTGCCTTCAGGACATTCAAGAGCTTTTTAGTCTGCCACAACAAGGTTTTGATGTTTCCCTTATGCAAAAGCAATTGCAAGACGAGCATGGACAACAACTTGTCATGTAAGACATTTATTTTCGTTCTGTTAATTCTAGCAGTTACTTTGATCTTGATGAGTTGACTGCGTGGTACTTTGAAAAGTTTGTTATCGATATTTCCTTTAATGTTTGTTGTAGATAATTGGCATAAGCAATCTGAGGTTACATTGCATTTTCACATAAATCTGAAATGAAAATGGTTGTCATAAGTACCATGGTATTAATCAGGCAAAAAGTGCACACAAAAATGTAAGGTAAGGGTTTAGAGTTTGGGACGGATTGACTCTGATACCATGTAGAATTTCAGGAATAATGGTATGTGTCCTTAGGACCCCCCAATTTATTTATAGTGCTAAAGATTACAATCCGACTCGCATACGACTTAGACTCTTATCTAAACTCTAATATCTCCAACAACCCCTAATTGGCCTAACATTGAAGATGGTATGTACTGCACTACTGCTTACTTTCCATATCGTCGAACTTTTTATTTTTATCATTTTTAAAAAATATTTTAAAGATAACATCTCCCTAACTTTATTTCCAATTCTGACTTCTTTGACCACGTCACAACGCGTGACGTGGCAAAATCACGTTGTCACATTACGGACCTCGGCGTGGCAAATGAGTGTTGTCACACCACTCCTCTTGGTATGATATGACTTATCCAAAAAAAAAACGGACACATGTTGGCTCGGAGGGATATTGTGGTAGGTTTGGCCACGCCGCGGTCGGTGGCATGACAACACGGTTTGGTCACGTCACGGGTCATGGCGTGACAAAGTGGTCAGAATTGGAAATAAAGTTAGGGAGAGATTATGTTTAAAATGGATTAAAAAAATATTTTAAAAAACTCCATATCGTCATACCTTAAAGATACATATACCTCTGAAGAGCACCTTCTGTAAAGAAAAATGTGAATGTATCAGGAATGTCCGAGTCGGGATGCCAAAGGTGAATAGAAACAGTCAGGTCAAATAGGCTATAACCAAAAAAAATGCAATTAAACGCTGCTGCTTTTGTCAGTTGTTGAGAACAGGGAGAGAAAATTACATGGGCAAGTACCTGATTAGCTTATTTATAAGTGTTTGAGCCAAAGGAGGAGGATGGAGGACAGAAAACCATGCAGTTTCTTTGCAGGCGTAGAGGGTAGCGGTGATTGTCCAGTCCTTATGAAGGGGCGGGACGGGGCTGGGCTGGGGTGCCCTCGAGCTGGCTGTGCTGAGGGATGAGCTTTTCTTGTCGATGCGAAACTTTGTTTAATGTTCCTCTTGGATTTTATTTCTTGTAACTTCCTTCTCAACGTCTTTCTGATTTATGGAAGGGTTTTAGTTCTTGTAACTCTCCTCTTCACATGTTTCTGATTTATGGAAGGGATGATTGTGACATGAAGGTTACAGAGAATGTTCCAAATGGCTTTTCAGTGGGCGCTTTCCGTTGCAAACTAGGCAACATTGTTATTCAGCTAGACTGGGCTATGAAAGAGAGACCCCATACTATGAGCAAAAAGAGAGCTAAGTGAAAATTTAAAATTATTATTAAGTTGTATTTTTTTTGTAGTTTGGAAAATGATAATTAGGAATTAAAATTTAAAATTATTATTAAGTTGTATATCACATTCATGCACTCCACACTAATAAGAAATTAGCAATCAACAAATAGTAATTGAAATTACTTTTAAATCTGACAAAACTAAACTTCCTATGTGCCCAACTCCCCCAAACACTTCTGAAAGTGCAAATTAAGCGATCGATATAATCTAGAAGTTCTGTCAAGAATAATATGACAAATAGATGGCAGGATGTACATCACTTGCAACACAAGCATAATTGACCATTGGGGCTGCATGATTTCCTGCTATTGCTTGCGCTTTTTCTCTTACTAGATGATCACCCGCGCCGGATGGCGTGGGCACGCACGTGCCTCTACTGAAGTGTCGGATCCAGATTTCAAGAATTCAAATCCTCTGTGAAAGACACTGTGTTATTCCCTAGATCAGTAGATAGCACTCACAGACACATTGCTGAATCATTTCATATATGACGTAAAACCACACCATTCATTAATTTAACACATCAGAGTTTACATAGACCATTCCGGGTCAATTTTTACAATAAGGACCGAATATGCCAAACTGATTACATTACAAAAGTGGAAGCGACAACGGATGCAAAAAGGGTGAGAGCGCATCTCTCCACAGGCAAGCGACGGGGGAAACCCGTGTTCACCTGATATTACCCAAAAACTCAAATAATATAGGATGCACATAAGCACCAACGGAGTCAACTAAACTGGGGTGAGATCTAGACTAAGAGAACTAATCTACTCTTTATCATCTCCTGGGCCTCTAACTTCTGAATCTTCGTAGTATGCATAGTCTTCAGGATTTCCTACTTCTAAGGGTTTGGGAGAAAGAGCGAGAATGAGCACAACTTTCGTGCTCGCGAGCTAATACACAATGCAATAATATACATGCAAGGCTTAACAAGGATGGCTTGGGTTCTTTTATTTGCTAAAGCAATGTTTTCAATTATCATAATTATAGATTCCTAACACTTAGAATTTTAACCAAATTGCATTTTATTAAAGAGAGTAATTGTGCAATATTTCATATCAGCAAGGGTTACCTTCACCTTATGTTTAATTTGATTGGAGCTACCTCCACTCATTAACACCACTGAGTCTGAAAACCTAGGGAAAATCCAATCTCGGGGCTAGGTGAGCCCACCACACTTTTCAAACCACCCACAAAGGTTTTTGAAATAGAACTAACTCTAGTAAAGTTCATATGTCCGCCTTTGACCGTAGGCACATCTGTTCGAATAGTTTATTACTCTGCAGAGGTTGTACACTTTGCCCACAAGAGATAATCGTCTTGATATGTACACACATTTCCATAGACATGTGAATCAAGGGGAGATCACCACAAGGCCTTTACGATGCATTCCTCAGTATTAGTTACACCCGCTAAGGTTTCGTCTGTGAAGGGTTACGTCCGTATAGACCCGTTAACCCTTACCCAGACTCCCTCTTGCGCCATCGTAACGACTTATGTCATGCACCCCGACCCCCTTCGCCACAAAGGCTTACGACGTTGCGAGTCAGCTACCTGGTGCAACTCGTACTGGTGGATACAAATTATTTAGCCAGGTTGTATTTTACAGACTTGTGGTTGTACTGTTTTACATTGGAAGGTCATCACAGGATTAAGTCCTTAGGGTTATCTGGGTGGTTCATTCCACATTCCATCCACCTTGGGCTATATTAGCACCCATCATCACATCAACCATCCTACCATCCGCCCAGATGGTAAAAGCAGTTTATTAGGGTTTTGAGAAGTAAAGCCAATTTAACTCAACTATCTCAGTCATTTAACCACAATGACTGCCAAAACCACATTCATATTTAAAAGATAATGATTGGGGTATTTGATACCCCGGTACTTAAGCAAGACTAGCATGTCGCTTAAGTACAACTTATAACTAGTATTTACCATATAGTTACTATGGTCACAAGGATTAAGGGATTCAAATTGTCAATGATGGCATATTAATTAATTAATCATCAAATGGGTATTTAACTACCTTAAGCTTTAACATACATTTGATTAAAGAGTTAAAGCATGCAATTTTGGTGATTTAAATGAATATAATTTGCATAAAATGTAGGCTCAATATGATCAAAGTATTGAATCACCTTGGTTAAAGGCAAGAGAGTCTTGAAAATCTTGTGCTTGACCAAGTTGGAGATCATCTGCGTCTTCGAACCCTAATCGGACGAATGTACCGGAAAAAGGAACAACAAGCAAACAAAACAAATAAATACACAAGAATAAACAAATAAACTTCAAATTAAACAAGACCTATGTCATTAACAAGATCTTGAATTTACAAAATTTTAGAAATAAATTTCATAATTTTTGGAGCTATAACGGAGAAGAACGGAGCTTCCGAAGTTTAAAAAGGAAATAAATCGGGAAATTGAAGAGAGAGAGAGAGAGTGAGAGAGAGAATTTGGCCCACTGACATGTGGGGCCCATGAATAGTGCTCGGTCCATGTGCACAGTGCATAGACCGAAGGTCAATATGCACTGTGCACCGATTTACGGTGCACCAGGTGCACATTGTGCAGGGGCCCACCTGTCAGCCGAATGGGGGAGGAAATCCTGGGTTTTGGGAGTTAATTGCAGTCATTACTATTTGCCGGGCCCCACCATTCATTCAAATGGAGAGGCATTAAGACAACAATTAATAAGGCTAATGATTGATTAACGTCAACCAAAGGAGATTTGTCCAAAAGATCATGAAAAGGAGGTTAGTGTTGTGCGCTTCGGACGGCACAGGCTTCCCGGCGGCGGCTTAGGCTCGCCGGCCAGGGGAGGGCGCGGGCGGTGCCAGCAGGTGGGGTTAGCACCGGGAGGCGAGGCGAGCAGCCTACCACTGGCAGACTACTGCCGAGGCACCAGAGCGACGGCAGCGGCTCCACGGGCTCAGGGTGAACCGGCGGCTCCGGCGGCGCACTAGGCTGGGGAAGGAGAGCACGAGCATCAAGGAGGCCCATGGAGCTCACCGGAAGCGACGGTGGAGCCTAGGGTTGTTCAAGGCGGGCTGCCGGCGTGGACCGTGGCGGCGACGAGGTAGGTGATGTGGAGGGGCGGCTCACTTCCTACTTCCAACACTCCAACGTGACCCGTTGTGGAGAACATAATCACGTAATAAGGTAACCTTTTCTACCCACCGAAACGGAAAAATGGTTGGCACTTAAATACAGCCTCTGATCGAGTAAGAGTTTTGTTGATCCTTATATTTTAACCATATGTAAAGGGGTCCCACTCTTACCTCATCATCGTCGTCGTCGTGTTCCCCTGCCCGGGCCCCCTTTACCAACCTAGTAATTCTCTTTCCTCAACTCATTCTCATTTCTCATCTTCCTATTTTCAATTATTTGATTTGATTTTGAGAAATAGTTTTGATGCAATAAACATATAATACTGCAATATACGGTTTACATTTAATATGACTATATTTATGTTCAAGAGAATATCTTGCCTTCGGAAATGTAGAAGAGATTGTCGCCGAGGAAATCTATACCAACCATCGTTGTTCGTGTTGGTTAAATCACGCAAATACTAAATCTGAGCTTAATAATAAATAAATAAGTAAATACTTAGTGGTATTCGTGTGCTATTAGGTGTACAATAGTCAGTTGGTCCTTTTTAGCAAATTTTAAATAATAACATTTTTCGAGTTCTTCATTAGGTTAGCACTCCTCACTACGGTTGTTCTAGTATACCGGTTCTAGGATCAGAATGGCCGATACTCACATTTTATCGCACGAAAATAATATACTACACGTGATTGCATTTTATTAAGTCTATCAATTTTTATTCGTGCACATACTTCTAGTTGATTTTACTTAAGCACGTACTTAGCTATTTGTAATGTCCCAAAATTTGGCTTTTCAAAAATCTTTTGAGTGGTTTAGGTCCCTGGAAAATTTCACCAATTTTATTTGAATTAATAAAGCTTAATTAGGAATTTTCTAAATTAAAAATATTTAATTTGACTAATCTAAACATCAATTAAATAAAAACCTGTGTTATTTGGCTTCCTTGTGTTCCAAGGAATTTTCTGGTATTTTCTGGATTTATTTGCTATTTATTTGATCTCCTTAATTTTTGGAATTTTCTTTATTCCGAAAATCCTTTCTTTTTCTCTCTCGCACGTGGTTATTGTTCATCTATCTTCCCAACCAAACGCACAACCGAACAGATGAGTCCACGTTCTGTACGTGAAGCAATCGTACCTTCCAAAAATCATATCTCCCCCTATGGTGCATATAAAAGCAAACCGTTCGCGTCCAAACATCTTTCTTGATCTCCTCTTCCAATCCCCTGATTTGGTTTTCTCCGAATCAATCTATGTTCATCGCCATCGGCAAAATACCGAGCTCCAACCAAAGGTCTTCTCCGGCGCGTTGCTTCTTCATCCGACGTCCCCCGGTCGAGCCGTCTGTAGCATTGGGTTTGCGTTGTCGCGTTCTATGTCATGCTCCCTGCCCCTTCACCCGAAGATCGCCGGAGCACCGTCGGCCATAAAGCCGAAACATGTTCATCGCGCTCCTCACTTCCTGCGTGAGTTTTTCCTAAATCCGACCGCGCCATCACGTCCGGCTCATCGTTTCTTTTCCATTTTGCCCCTTCGCCGCCGCTGGTTCGCTTTCGTTCGTCGTTAACTCATTACATCAAAATCAGCCTGTGCACTATTCATGTCTGAAGCTTCGTTCGGCTCTGTGTCGTTTCTCTCTATTGCTTAGTTGTTTCTCCTTTCTGCCTCTCTAAATGCAGGTCCCAATTGCAAGCACCAACTCAATGCCGAAGCCTCCATGCGCCAAAAAATAGGCCAGTAGTAGCTTCTATCCTCTGTTGTCGGGTGTGTCATCTGATGCTTCTCTGGTTTCTCTACTTCTCTGATGTGTGAGCCAGCCAAGCATCCTCTTTCTCCCTATTTTCTTCTCTTCTTGCCAATGCTTTGCCATGCCAGTGCCGAATTCATGCCGCCATGCTCCCAAACTAACCGGCCGACCCTCTGTTTCCTATTCAAGTCTGTGTCCAACACGTGAGTGCTTAGTTCGGTTCCTTCTCTGGACATTGCATGCCGATTAGTTTTTCCAACGCAGGCTCTCTTGGCTTCCCTTTTCCTCTCTTCCATGTGGGTCCAAGAGTAAACATCACTTTCTCTATTTCCTCTTTAGATCAACATAGATAGTAATATCCCAACAACAGCAGCTCTCTGTTGTCTCTGTTATTTCTGTTCTAAAGCTTCTGCTCTCTAATTTGTTTCCCTTCAGTTGAGTTCTCTCTGATGTTGTGTCCCCGCTTGTCAATCAATCAAACCAAACCATATATCTATCTCCTTCTATCTTTTGCATGTTGACCCCATATGTCATCTACCCAATTAAAAACCATAATTATTTCTCTTTTTTACATGCGGGTCCTGCATATCAGTCAACCTTTGGTCAACCCTGTTCATGAGCTTAGTCCACCGTGGACTACCATCTCTCTGTGGACCTAGTCCATTCTCTCTGTGGACCTAGTCCATAGACTAGTGGTCCCCCATGTCAACCTCTAATCCTATTTTCGGGAATTAATTTAATTTTTGATAAATCATTTTATCTTATTGGTCCCATGTGTCGCTCTCTCTACCTTATTTCTGGAATTATTTTAATTCTAGAAATTCATAAATATCAATAGGTTCCACATGCCATACACTCACATATTTTCCAATATTTTCGGAATATAATATTTCGGGAATATTCCGTAGACCCTACTTGTCAATTTCTCTCTCCTTTTTCCTTTTTCATCATTTCATGTGAATTTCAATCTTCCGAGAGCCATATCTTCTTCATCCGAATTCCGATTGAACCCATTCAAGTTTCTAAATTCAATATATATCTTCTAGTACCATTAAATTTCAATTTGAAGTTTATTTGATTTGTCTTTTGAATTTAGTTTGTTTTTGCTCTTTCTTTCTCGTTAGACGTTGAAGTCCCGGAATCATCCGAAGGAGCTGAAGATCAAGGAAGTAGAAGATTGAAGATAAAATAGGATCATCATTGCTATAGCAAGGCAAGTTATACCTTTGATCATATTGAACCTAGTTTTCAAAAGTTATATTGATTCAAATTATTGTATTTACTTTAAGTATTTATTTAAATGTTTTGGGGGTAGTTATTAATCCAATTTGTTATGTCCACCTTGTCTATTGTTATGTCATAATCTTTTGTCACTCTAGGTTGGTTTATTTAGTTGGTAATATCGTAGCACCAACGTGGGTTGGTTAGATACGAGTAGATTGCTTAACCATGCCACGAGTAATCATCTCATGTGAGTTGCAAATATAAATCTCACTAAGTGAATATGGAACTGTGTGATAAAACTGTGTGCACTGTATGTCATTACTTGTTGGTGGCATGTGAACTGGTGGAACTGTGTGAATGAGAATAATAATATATGTGTCTTAGTTAGAAATTAGAAGTCTTGCCTTGGTCAATTAAGGACTTAATTTTGTGCGCCATTGAACTAAGCCTTACTGTACGACCACATGCATGATGGAACGAGCCTAACTTAGTAGGTTACGGAGTCTTGACATTGATTACTCAGGTTGTAGGTTAGGTACTCAGTGATGGGTGGAGGTGTGTACTACCAGGTAGTCGCATCGCGGGACGGTTCGCCGCTTCCCTGTCTAACGGTGTGTGTTATGCCAAAGCACTGTGTTAGGATTGGTATGACGACAAAGCACACCGGGAGTGTCAATTGTTGAGATGTAGTTTCTGAAAGGTTTTGTTGTGATCAGCTCTCATCCAGTTGATTGCATCTTGTGGGTAAAGTGTACAACCTCTGCGGAGTGTAAAACTATTCGAATAGCCGCGTCCGCGGTCATGGACATGCTCAGGGATTTCACACGAGAGGTAGATTTTCATAAAACAATTGGAAAGGGACAGCTGTGTGATTTAAGTCATGTGGCTGTGTGAAAGAAATTGATTAGGCTATGTGTCTTTGTGAAAACAACTGATAAATTAATATTCTCTATTTGTTTTGAATTATGCTTTCAATCTATTGTTCATATTTAATTGCAAATGTTGCATTTCTGCAAAATAACCACAAAAGTCATTCCTTTGGAATAAGTTGTCATCTATAAATTGCATTCTCTGGTATGACTTGCGAGTACGGTTGTGTACTCATACTTGCTATAATCAATCAATAGAAGTGGAGGAATCGTCAGTCAACAAGGTCTACTTCAAGAATCGTAGAGAACTAGGTCGTGCTACCCCAGTCGATTGCCTGTGGGTATATGGATGGACTTCACCGGGTTATTAAGTTACGCTCATTATGACTTCATTGAGCTATTCACCTTCTGAGGCATTAATTGTAAGCTTTGACCTTAAAGTCTTTACTTTGATATTTATTGTTAATTGCCTATTTATTAGTCATCTTTGTATATGGAAATGATATTTCATCGATGTTGCCACTGTGTGCACTAGCGTGATCCTGGACTAGTGCAGTATATACAGAAGGTCTATAATTACATTTTGGGTCCCGACACTATTTAATCCTCTAAATAAACTCAAGGTTAATTAATTTAGTTATTCTAGTAAGGTTACTATATTTCTAACGTGTTAGACTATTTGTCTAATTTATAGGTTTGATATGCCCGACAACTAACTTTTTATTAACAACATTTTATGATATATTATCTTGTTTCAAATTATCATGTACCGGACTGATCTATGACCGCTTACCCCTAGATGATCTAATTAAATTTGTTTGGTCGAATACTTACACAGTGCTAATGCTTACAAGTTTTATTGCTAACCTCTATTGTTACATAATTCACTTACTAAAATTTACTAGAATTTACACATTTTCCTAAAAATAATTCCTATACTTAAATTCATAATCCTAACCCTAATCATCTAATCCCTAACTCCACCTAATCCATCTCTCAACTAATCCCTAATTTCCTCTCTCCTTCCCCTTTCATTTGGCCGCCACTTAGCCCCAGCTCCGCTTCTCACTTACTTCTCCTCCAAATCCCATATTCCTCTCCACTCTCCTGGCGCCGCCGCCTTGCCTCCCGGCCCGGCTCCGACTCTGCCGCCTCTGGCTCCCCCACATGGCTCCCTATTGGTCTGCTTCGCCCGCCGCCTCTTCGCGCTGCCAGACCGGCTTGGGCATCCGACTGCCCTTGCCCTTAGCGCCTCCACCACCGCTTGCCTAGCCTGCCGCCACCTCTCGCGCCTGCCACCGGTTTTGGGCCCGCCATCGCCTCGGCGCAGACAGCGTGTGCCTGCTGCCTCCCCACTCTGCGCCTCCTCCCCATGCCCCTATGGCCTGGCTACTCCCTAGTCCTCGCCCCCTCGGGCTCCCCCCTCGGCGTGGCTGGTGGCCGCCTCGGTTCGCCCACTCACCGCGCCCAGACCCCTCGACAAGATGCCCGCGCCACTTGGCCTGGCTTCCCTCTGGCTCGACCTTCGCTGTCCGCTGCCTCCTCTGTGGCTCACCCTAGCCCGGCCCGATCCTGTGTACTGAAGTTCTGCAACCCCGGTATTGGGTGGTCTAGATGTGGCTATCTTCCCCTTCCAGTGAGTTCGGTTTTTGCATTTAAGTTGGATTTCTTATCTGATATTTGTGATGCTTGTTGTTCTTGTTGCTCATGCATGCGAATGATGGAGATGGGCTACCTGGGGTTCATGTATGGTTAGGTGATTAGGATGGCTACTGGTAGTGGGGCTATCTAGGTAATGCTCCCCTCTGCTCTCTACTCCCATTACCTCTCTTGCTCTGTGATGGCTATGCTGCTACGGCTAATGTTATGTGATGTGCTTGGATGATGTTTATGGATATTGATGCTGTGATGTGGGTTTTGGCTTGAGCAAAAACAGAGATGGCAGTGGGGGTGTGTTATCTTGTTTGGGTGGGGTTGCAGGTGGGGTGGCAGTAGTGCATTGGCTGCAGTCGTAGTGGCGATGCCGACAGTGTGGTGGTGGTGGTGGTGCTTCCCCTGTTCCCTTCTGTGTGCTTCTGGTCTTGATGTCTGTCCTGGTGTCTTTGCCGGTTTGAAGCCGTCGTTGACGCTCCTCGGGCTTCCCTTCTCCTTTGCTTCTCTTCTCCTTCTACTTCTTCTTTGTGGGTTGCTTGATGGCAATGATGGTGTAGGCACTGAGCTGGTTTTGGGGGCTCTTGCTTGGTGGCTGTGGGATGAAATGGATGTGGGGTTGCTTGAGCTCTAGTTCTTGCCTTGTTCCTGGTAGTGGGAGGTGGCTTGGCTAGTGCTGGCTTTGCTTGTGGGGAGGCAGTGGCTTTGCTGGATTGCAGAGGCAGTGAGGAATGGAGATGCATGGCTTTGTGAGGCTTTTGGCTGGGAAGAAATGGCTTTGTGGGTTGGCTATACTGGGGGAGGAGGCTTAACAAAGGGGGGATGCATTCGGCTGGCTCCTGCTCTTGCCATGCTAATGACCACTATGCCCTTGTGGTTTTTGGTTTGTGGTTGTGGCTTCCCTTGGCCCTGTGCATTCCCTCAATGCCCTTTGCCTGGCCCCTTATGCTAAGCTACCCTGGCTGTCTTCGGCTGTGGGTGGAAATGGTGCATTGAGTTGGCTCTGACTGGGGGGAATGAACATATAGGGAAGGCTTCGACTGCCCTTACCTCCTGGGTGTGCATTCCCCCTTTTACCATTCCACTATTCCCTTTTACCATGATCCTATCATTTTGCTTTCACTATGAACTAGAAGCTTGAAATGCTTGTGTTGGCTTTGGAGTAAGGAATTGCTTTGACTGGGGCTCGTAACTGGAGCTTTGTGGTGCTGCTTGTGAGACCATGTGATGCTCTAACTGAGGTTATGGCTTATGGAGATATGTATTGTGGGATTTTATTAGGGTTGAGGCAATTGGGAAAAGTGGGTGTTGGGCTTTTAAACTGCCAGGGGATGAAAACCCACAAAAGTGACAAGTGCCGAATGACCTCGGGTGGTCTGGATATCTTGACGATCAAGGGACCGACTAACTCCGGTTAGTCTGGGTATCTTGATGGACAAGGGACCTACTGCTTAGGTTGTTTTGGGTATCCTACTGCACTTTGGGGAAATCTAACAGTCACTTCCTATATTCTAATTCTATTCTAACGTGTTTGGTTCTCTACTTGTGTATTGGTCGATGGCAAGCGACAGGTGGACATTGGTACAAGGAGGGCTTCAGCGGAATGCAATGCAAGGATTTATATTGTAATTTAATTGAATGCTGTAATTTATATTTTTGACATATTGTAAACCGATCTTATAATAAATGTCAAGTTGTAAGTAATTTATTACTTTTTGCTCTGTAAATAAATTCTTGTATGTTGTTGTAATAGTATTTTACTTTTGCTTGTAATTAATTTGAGAGTGTAACGGCGTTTTACTATCGCCTTAATAATTCATACTGTAATTTCTAGAGATTGATTCTTGTAATTAAATCTGTGTTTGTGTTGGACCGAAACGGCGACTACAAGGGGTGAATAGGAGCATGATCTCTTTTTCACCTTGATTGAATTCAACACAATTTTCACTCCAATAGCTATAAAATCTATGAAGATCAATATACACGCACAGTGAAAGACTTGTATTGAATCCAATCAAAACCCCGAAGCAAATAGATCAAAATCACAAAAACTCAAAACCTAAAGAGTTGGGCGGTTAGACCTCTATGTAGTTGGCGGTCTGACCTTTGGCAAATTGGTCAGACCTCTAACTAGTTGGCGGTCTAACCTCTAGTATAATGAACAGTAAAATCAGTCCGAACTTAAAATCACAAATCAGTCTAACTTTTGATTCGCAACTCCAAACCTTACCAAACTTAAGACATACCTTCTCTAGGATGCCAGGAACCTATTCCAATGAAGGATCGTGAAGATTCTTGCCAAAGTTCCGACCTTTTTCCGTTTGAGTGAAGGTTGCTCCAAAACCAAGTTAAAACCAAAATATGATCCAAACACTTGCTCGTGGGTGATTGATGATCAAGATGATCCTAGATGTATTCCCACATGTCACAGCAAGCTAGATCTAGGCTAGAAACCAAAGGAAAACTCACGGATCAAAGAAAGCTCCAAAATCACAAAATAGAGAGCAAGAACAAAATAGGCTCATCTTGAGGAATCTTGCTTGGATTGATTTGGGATTGATATTGGTCTACAGCCACTCCATCCAGGAGGACAAAGACTCAATACATGAGCACACAATCAATCCATCTCCTTAGAACCCTAACCTCTCCACTATTCTCTCCTAACCCTAAAATACAAACTAGGGTTTTAGATATGAGGGTTGGGGGTGCACAACTAGCACCATCCCCTATTTATAGTGGAGGCTAGCTTCTAGAAGGATATCCCTAATGGGCACCCGTTAAGCCCACACACAAACGGGTTTCACTTACGCATGCATTTTAAAGCGTCGTCTTCATCTCCTCTTGAACTAAACCGCTTCTCCTTGCGCTGTCTTGCACCGTGGGTTAGCAAAAGGTCATCAATGCGGTATTTAGATGAAGTTACCAAAATACCCCTTCTCGATCCTTCTCTGAAGACCGAGTCCAATCTTCATGAAGCAATCCCATGCTTCGCCACGTGTAGGTTGATCAACGGCTCTCTTCATGTCGGCAAATCTCTCCCATCCGGCTCCCACCGAAACCACCATGGCACTTGCACCGACCCCCGCGCCGCTTGATGCAACCCGTCACACCGAACTTCCCGTTCGGTCATCCTTGTCCATTTTGCGCTATGCTTGAGTCTATAGACTTCACCTAACATTCTCGATTGTTCTGAACCTTAGCTCTCCAAGCCTAGTCCCGATCATCCTCGCCGTTGACCTCCAAGCGTCCCGTACAACAATAGACAAAGAAATTGATTTCAGGAACAAGTTCTTCGCAACTTGACCCACGTTAGTCAAAACATGTATCATGCAACACATATGCACTGAAACCTATAAACTTGACCTAACCAAACAAACATTTAATGGCCGATCAGACTGCCACCCAACGGCCGGTCTGACCGCCAACCACTTGACCTGAGGCTTGGCGGTCGGCCCGATTGCCACGCTCTTGGCCGATCACCAAGCCCGACAAAGATCAACTTTTGTCGAAAACACATGTTTCTGCAAACCCTCAATATCATTGCCAATTGTATCATCAGTCTAAGATCGTGAGCATATCCTCATGATATCCACAGTTTGTTTTAAGGTTCTAACTTCGCTTGACATGGATTTACAATGTAAATTATTTCAGAGATGGTATACTATTGTATGTATACTTGTAATGATTTCTTATTGTAATTGAATTTGAGTTTTATAATGATGGTTTACTTTTATTGTGATAATTTATATAGTCTTTTGTGCTTATGAATTCTTGAGGATATACTTGAAAGTATTTATTTGGCTATGTGAGCGATATTCATCTGAGCTTAGGTTTGGTTTTTTGTTTAGATGTATTTTTAATCACTGCTAATCATCGATTAGCGTTGTTTAGATTAATTTGATTTTCCGGGTTCTCACATTTAAGTAGATGAAGCTGACACTGTTCTCGAGTCTGAGCCTTAGTGAAGAAATATGCAACTTGAAGCTCTGAGGGTATGTGAATATCATGAAGACATGCTCCTAATCTCAGTGTGATGAACAATTGACAATAGTGTCAACGTATTTGGTGATACCCTCGTTTTCAACAACCTTCAGGTTGGCTATCAGGCTCAGGCGATCAGACCGGCCAAAATGTCAAGGAGGAATCGATCATTTGCCCCACCTTTAAAGTGACTTCTACCATTTGCATCTATTTTCAATGCCCTAGATTATTTGCCACAAATTTAGAGATGCATTTCATTATTTGCCCTTTTGGATATTTTTGCCCCTGTCTTCTTCCTCCTCTCATCTTCTCTTCTTTTCTTCCTTGCTTTCTCTTGTTTTCTTCCTTGCTTGACCCGGCCATGGCAGACCCGCCAGGCGCGGCCTTCCTCGCCGCCAGCGCCAAGCCAGCCTTCCCTACGACGGTATCCCTCGCCCCATCCCCTCCCGTGCTCCCAATCTTCTCCTCCCACGGCCCAACTCCACCACCATCCCCTTCAATGGCACCGCTATTGACGCCTTCATCGCTACCAAGCCCCACCTCGCCCACCTCCGGATCGCCACCTCAGCCACGTCCCCACACCTGTCCTCCCTGACCTACCCCGCCTAGATCTTCATGCACGCAGACCTACTCCCCGCTCCTCTCCCATGCCCCAACCCCACCGCCCGTGTCCCATCCCCCTCCTCCCCGCCGCACCCCATCCCACCTAGATCGTCGCAGCCCTCTGGGACCCTGCATTCGCACCCCTCCTCCGCACCACTACCATCTCTGACTTTGTCATGGTCTCCACCGTTGCCCTGTTCTACCTTTGGGACCTGACATCCCATGCCTTTCGCCTCCCTACCAGCCCCGCCACCTTGGGAGATGAGCGTTCAGAGGAGGGAGGGAGAGAGAGGGTGAGAAGGGACATGGCGTGGGCATGGATGCCTCTGGCCAGCCGGTTTGCCATGGCTAGAGCAAGCAAGGATGATTAGATGAGACGAGGAAGAAGACAAGGACAAAAATGTCCAAAAGGGAAAATAATCAAATGCATCTCTAAATTTGTGGCAAATAATCTAGCGCAATGAAAATAGATGCAAATGATAGAGGCAACCTCAAAGACAGGGCAAATGATCGATTTTCCCAAATGTCAAAGTGTGAATTTCGATGATCGACCAAAAATACGTGTGTAGGAAGGATTGAGGATGTGTTTGCACTTGTTCTCATTGGATTTAGAGTTTTGAGTCGAAACTATATAGAGTTTGAAAATTCTATAAAGGTTGTAAATTTTCAGGGTGAAAATTTGGCTAAGTGTTGGAGCTGTCTAACCAGCCACCAGTTGGTGATCAGACCGATGGGCGATCAGACCACTCATCCAAGCGGTCAAACCGGATGGCCAAAGACCTGTTCATGCGCCAAGGCGGCGGTGAACTTCGTGGGTTAGGTTAAAGTCATGGGATTCAATGCATATGTGTTGCATATGCACGTTTTGGTTAACGTTGGTCAAGTTGTGAAGAACTTATGTCCATAATCGATTTATTAATCTATTATTGTGTAGGTGGCTTGGAGTGAACGATGATCAACGGCGAGTATGATCGGGACTAGACTTGGAGAACTAGGGTCCAAAACGATCAAGGATGTCGGGTGAAGTCATTGGATTCAAACATGGCGTAAGATCGACAAAGATTACCGAATGAAAAGTTCGGTGTGACGGGTTACATCAAGTGGTGTGAGTCGGTGCAAGTTCTATGGTGGTTTCGGTGGGAGCTGGATAGGAGAGACTTACCGACATGAAAAGAGTTGTTGACCTACACGTGGCAAAGAATGAGGTTGCTTCATGACGATTGGACTCCGTCTTTAGAGGAGGATCGAAAAGAGATATTTTGGTATCTTCAACAAAATATCTGGTTGGTGACCTTTGGAGAAACCACGACGCAAGACGGCGCAAGGAGATGCAATTTAGGTCAAATGAAGATGGAGTTCATGAAGAGATAGATTTGGGAAGCCCAGCTCTGTCATCTGTTTTGAGAAGCGTGCATGAGTGTAGACTCATTTGTGTGTGGGCTTAACAGGTGCTCGTTAGGGTTTTCTCTCTAAACCTAGCCTCCATTATAAAAGGAATATGTGCAGAATTTGCAACATCTTGATCCTTCCTAGTAGAAACCCTAATTTGTTTTTTAGGGAAAATAGAGTAGAGGATGCTATGGTTCGTAAGAGATAGATTGATTGAGTGCTTAAGTATTGAGCTTTTGTCCTTCATGGTGGAGTGGCTATAAACCAACAATTTTCTCAAATCAATTAAAGCAAAATTTGTTCAAGATGAGTTCTCTCTTGTTCTTACTTTTTCTTTGATGTCTTTTGGGATTTTAGTGTTTCTTATGTTTTTATTTGGGTTATTGTTGTGATCTTGCTTGCTAGGACATATAGAAATCCATCTAGAGTCATCTTGACCATTATCCACCAACGATCAAGTTTTTAAAACAAAGTTCGAATTTCATCGGTTCTTGTGACTTCTTGCTCTCATCTAAAAATCCAAGCGTTGGTCGCATGGATAAGGCATGTCCGTGCGCCAAATGGATGGTGGTGGCCACGTGGCGGGACGAGATGAGTCCAGACGCTAAATATGCAGTGGAGAAAAAAAATCAAACACAAGATGATTTTAGATGCGTGTCGACCGTTCGCACGTCCGTTATATCCGTAAACGGCCAGTTTGTTAATAAGTGCCCAACGCTGCCATTTAGTGAAAAAAAAACTCCGTCGTTTTGAAGGCGGACAGGCCCTCCCTGATTCTTGGTTCGCCCTAAACCCTCCGCAACTCTCCATGGCCAAGAAGTTCGGCAAGTCGCCGGCGGCGGCGGCGGTGGAGGAAGAGGATGCGGAGGGGTTGTTCTCTTCACGCTCTTTCGCCGACCTCGGCCTCCACCCCACCCTCTGCGCCCATCTCCAAGGTAGCTCTCCCTTCTTCCTTCCCTGCCCCCCTCTCCCTCTCTCTAGGTTGGTGAATTAGTAGCTTCCTTCCCTCGGCACCCGCTAGCTCTCCCTGCGCCGGCCGCCACGCAATCCCATTCTCGCAACGCCAACTGTGCCCCATCCATCCTCCCAATGCCTCGCTGAGCTGTCTCCGGTCGCCAGCGTCCCTCTCTCTCTCTCTTCAGCGCCGTTCCCCTCCGTCATGGCCAATAAGCCACCGGCGCAGGAAGAGCGTAGGCAGGGGTTGTTCGCGTCATGCCCCTTCGCCGACCTAGGCCTCCGCCCCACCACCCTCTGCGCCCACCTCTCTTCCTGTCTCTGTTGTGATTTGGGAGTTCTCTTGGGGAATTAGGAGCTATCTTCCTAATACCATCAATGTCATTTTGATCGAGCTTGGCTTCTAGATAACAGCTTATTTGGTGAACACCTCATCAAATTGTGTATAAAAATGACATCTTCCTGGTTTTATGTTCTAAATTGGAGTAAGAGAAACATCATAGCATCTTGGTTGTTGGATCGAATTTGGCAGACCAAGTCGCATATTTTGATGAAATTGATGTCACAGTAGGATATCTCTGGATGCTGCTGAGCGCATTTTGCATGCTAAGTGTCTGCTTCGTGGTTATCTCGTCCAAGCATAACAAATAGCACAGCATATGGAGGTCTTCTTCTGCTTGCTAATCAATTTTTTTGTTCCATTTCATTGGTTTAGATAAGATGGGTTTCCAAGCACCAACGCGAATCCAAGCTCAGGCAATTCCGGTCGCCATGTCAGGACAGCACATGTATGCATCTTTCACAATCTAATTTATTACAGCTCCTTAGTTAAAGTACTGCTTTTCTCTAAAGAATTTGTGTTTTGCATTGCCAATTCCAGGCTAGTGAAGGCAGCAACTGGCACTGGCAAGACTCTTGTGTACCTTGCACCGATTGTTCACCTTCTCCAGATGAGGGAGCCTCGTGTCGAGAGAACACATGGAACTTTAGGTAATGGCTTGTTGCTCTCAGCTTTTGTTTATTTTGCTGCATTTCGTTGGATGTACATCCAATTTGTCCATTAGAATATGCCCCTTTTTTTCTCAACGTACACATATTTTTGGTCACCACATCTGATTGACAGTTATTTGTGATGGAATTCAGCTCTGTTAACTGTCTTTATAAGGAACAATGCTGATAAGTGGAGTACCATATCTATTAAAACATAACCAAAGGAAATCATATGGTCGCACACTAACAATTGCTAATTTTATTGTGAAGGGCACCCAATATAGGTATATAGCTTATCTATTATATCTATTTCTAATTGTATAATGGGGAGACCCCTCTAGTTGTCTTGTGAAGGACCCCCAATATTCCAAATGATGTGTTACTAATTATTTGATTGTAGGGTTGGTACTTGTGCCAACGCGAGAGCTATGCTTGCAGGTTTATGGGATTGCACAGCAGTTGGTGCATCGTTTTCATTGGATTGTCCCTGGGTATGTAATGGGTGGTGAGAACAGAGCAAAAGAGAAAGCAAGATTACGGAAAGGTATATCTTGTTCCATCAAGGAGTTGTTGCATTTTCTGATCAAATGTACCTTTATATAATATTGTATTTTGACTTTGCACATTTGTTCTAGGAATATCAATTCTTATTGCTACTCCTGGGCGCCTTCTGGACCACTTACAGCATACTTCGTCATTTATTTATTCAAATTTGCGCTGGATAGTTTTTGATGAAGCTGACAGGTCTGGTAGCCCACATTCATCATTTGGTTCACCCTTCTCCATAGAAGATATCTTATCCAGTGGACACAACTCTTACCGCATTAATGTTTGTATTCATTCATGCAGCATTCTTGAACTTGGTTTTGGAAAAGCGGTCGATGATATAATAGACATCTTAGGTTCAAGGAATGATGCTCCTGACCAAAATAAAAGCAAAGTTGACCTTATGCAAAGACAAAACCTTCTCTTATCGGCAACACTCAATGAAAAGGTGAATCGGTTAGCCAAAATTAGTTTGAAGAACCCAGTGATGATTGGACTTGAGGAACAAAAGAAGCCTTTGGAGAGATCCAGTGCCCTGGGGAAGAATCACACTTCTCTATTATCTGACGAGGAGGAAGTACTGGAAAAGCACAATGATATAGTCGAACATGCGGTTCATGATTTCAAGCTTCCAGCACAATTGGTTCAAAGATATGTTAAAGGTAGCAGCACTTTGCTCGCTTGAAACTTTAAGCTCATGTTTATCATGTATTGCTTAGGTAGTTATAACAAAGCTTTCGTTTAATTCAGTTTCTTGTGGTTTGAGGCTTGCGGTTCTTCTTACCATTCTTAAATCTCTATTTGAAAGACAAGTTTCCCAAAAGGTGAGTTCTATGTATCCTGAAGCTGTTTAAGTTCACTAGGCTATAACCTTTGCCACTGCAAGTTTTGCTTGTCACCAGTAGGCCCTGGAAGTTCTGAGAGTTGAACTATTCTGAGTTAGTTTTCGTCTTCTTTCTGCAGGTTGTTGTTTTCTTGTCAACATGTGACTCTGTAGATTTCCACCATACAGTACTCAGCCAGCTTGAGTGGAGCCCTGGCCTGCAACTGGATATGGATAAGAAGCGAAAATTTCTTAGCTGCAAAGTGTTCCGTTTACATGGTAACATGGACCAGGATGATCGTAAGAAATCATTTTTGGGATTTAGTTCTGAAAAATCTGCCATACTTGTATCTACTGATGTTGCTGCCAGGGGCTTGGACTTTCCGAAAGTTAAATGCATCATACAGTATGATTCACCTGGGGAGGCTTCTGAATATGTTCACAGGTACCTTTAGCATCTCCCTGTCAGATACATTTACTTCGTAGGTTGCTGGTCTATTATTTCCTCTAATTGCTGTTGGATTCTTTGTTCATGTAGGAACTGAATAAAATGTATGGTTGCAGCTGTTTGCTCATTACATAGTTCCTTTTTGTGTTTTTGGCAATCTTGTTCACTGAACTGCTCCTGTAGAACATCTTTTATCAAACAAGTACCTTATTATATTATTATGTTCTTGTGTCAAACAAGCACTGTTTAGCTCTTTCTTGCGAGTACTATTCTATTCTGTACTTTTTTTGTGAAGATGTTCGTCTTAGGCATTCGATATATAAGCTAATAAAGACAATTTACCTTGTACTTCTCTTTTACTAGTTATCTTCTTTTGGGTATGGTTCGATAACATTAGTTGTTTATTATAGGGTTGGAAGAACTGCAAGGATTGGCGAAAAGGGGGAGGCGCTCCTGTTTCTCCAACCTGTTGAAATCGACTACTTGAGAGATCTAGAACTACATGGTGCATCTCTGACAGGATACCCCCTCCAAAAGGTTTTAGACAGTTTTCCTGTAAATGGACAGAAGCTTCTCAAAAGGAAGCAAATATCTTTAGATATGCATCCATGGATAATGTCTGTACAGAGAACGCTGGAAAGTTTCGTTGCATCCGAGGTAATGCATATACTTTTCTCCCTTCTGTATCTGTGTGATGAGTATCATATTTGACTTCTACATAATGAGGAAAGTAGCTCACATAAAATACTTCTGTTGATTATTGTTGTGAATATCGTAAGCTTTTGAGCTTGTCATTCTCAACAAATGCGTTATCATGTACTATTATCCAGACCACTACGAAGAAGCTTGCCAGGGATGCCTTCTGTTCTTGGGTTCGCGCTTACACTGCCCACCGTGGTGAACTCAAGAAGATTTTCATGGTCAAGAAGCTCCACTTGGGGCATGTAGCGAGGAGCTTCGGGTTGAAGGAGCAACCCTCGTTGGTCGGAAGGTCACACCAGGTGCAACTCAAGAAGAGGAAGAAAGAACAGAAGCGCGAAAGACCTGCCAAAAGGAGAAAGCTTAAGCTCCCTTCTAAGAAGTGAATTTTCATACAAGAAATGCTTGTCACTTGGACCTGTTTGTGGATCATGATCCACTCCATTTTTGTGGAACTAACAACAGACCTTGTTAAACTTTCACAATGGCCGGAGAGCTAGAGTGCTAGATGAGGGCCAATTTACAACTAGATCACAGGATTGGTTATCTGTCTTCCAATGTAGCAACCAATGTACAATATTTGTTGGCTCGCTCAATATCACCACTGACAAATTTCATAATAATTGTTGTGTTAAAATGGCTTATTGAACTGATGCAAGTGAATGATGTTTGACGGCACAAAGTTACAGTACGGTGTGGTAACTTGTTAAGCACCATCATTGCGTTTGATTTTAGATTCCACAAGCAATGTTTTTAGCCCATGCTGAATTAAAACCATACTATCAAAATTACACTGGGATTCAGAAACAGCATTACTGCCTGATCCGATTTGATACAATGCTGTTCTAAGGCTCTTTAATCTACACAGTTCTGGTGAATCCCTTCTGACCGACCCGGTACTCTCCCCATGGTATGTTGAACAACGGAGCTTCTCAAAAGTGAGCCAAACTGTATACAAGAATCCACGAAAGCTGTAAGCAACAAGAAGCTTGTCAGTAATCATAAGCAATTCCCTGCTTATAAATGAGCATTGTCAAAGTAGGAACGTCAATACTTGGTATTTCTGTAAAATTTCAAGCTTGTGCTACTATTAGACCGCTCCTAACATGACCTGGCAGTACTAGTTTTATGTGCTTGCAGTGATTGTCCTTTAGAAGACCATGAACAAAGAGCATTTCCACATGGCAATTTGGATTTCAGAATGATTATAGGGAGCTGCACGGCTTGTAAGTAGAGAGAACCCGAGGGGCGTATCTCCAAAGGCCAAAGAAGATTTACTTGAACACAACTAGATATTAGATAATACTGCTGAAACAGAATAGTTAAATAAGCCCTTTACCATGAAAAGGCTGAAGGAAGCAAACATTCCCTCCTGAAGTAGTGCACCATGGCCTCCAAATTCTTCTTCATCAATCTTCAATAGGTATGCATAATACCAATAAATTATACCAGTAGAAATAGCCAGAAATCTGTAAAAATCCACATAATATGTTACAGACACCATGAAAAGCTCACATACTGATACTAAATAAAAATATTACAAAATTCATTGTGTTTTTACAGAAGCATGAAGGTAGTAATAACTGATAACCGCAACGGCATGAAAGACAGTTTTCAGCAAATTCAGACCATGGCAGCAACACTGGACGCTTGCATTCCAAATTTAAAATAATAACTAATTATTATTCTGCATGACCTATATTCCTGGAACCGCAAGTCAAGAGATTCAAGGAAACCTTCATATTTACCACCCAAAATAATTGAGACTGCAAGAATCTTAACATTCAGGTAAAATAAAAAAAAGGTCCCAGTTGAAGTTCCGAGGACACAGTACATTGCAAGATAAATAATTTTAGTTGCAAACTGACATGCTAGGCATGCTGATAAGTGATCAGGGTCTGCTTAAATGTAATTATATTGTGCACAGTTAATCTTCTCTGGACTGAACCAAAATGCATCTCAGCAGATTGGCATGTGTTATACAGTTATAGTCTTACAGAGCTAGTGCACCTGTGCTGTTTCAGTCTAGATGTCAAGTAAAGATCTGGTGGATGGTGAGATAGTGAAAATCAGCCATTCCTACATAAGTACCTGACTGATTTCCGCAAAAGTTCAGTTAACCCGATCCAACACACAGATAAACACCAGGAAAGTTAGTAATAACAGTGTAGAACACATCTTTGATTATTCACTAATTGCTCAAACACAGTGAAATCATCCGTTAAACCAATAACATCGAGGGATTGGCCACTCTCCTAACTAGCAAACTAGAACTCGATACTATAGGAGTATATTATAGCTTGATTCCTTGTCTTTTTCCCCGAGCAAGGGAACGTATGTCCTGATTCCACACTGAAGAGATCTGTTTCACTTATTAACTCCTCTTTGCGCCCCATAGTAACTACTCTGTAACTCTCGAATTGGACCTGCACCTAATCAAGCTAAGGGATACTACAACGTCTTGTATCTGTATAATTTAGCATCTGAAAGTGAGAGAAGTTGAAGACGCATCTGATTACCAAGGGAAACCTACGAATCTAGGGGCAAAGACTGGAGCTTTAGTTGTGCAGCATGACTCACGGGGCGATCCAGACGGCGCCGACGAGGGGGACGGCTCCCCAGAGCAGGCCGCAGACGAGGCCCAGCACCTGCCGGATCCAGTGCACCGCGTCCAGCAATTGATCCTTGCAACCCAACCAAAAGCATGATTCATCCGCATCAAGAACTATCCACTATGTCCCAAGAAGCCAAGAATAGTAGGATACCTTGTCCCAGGAGGCCTCCGGGTCGAAGTACCTGGCGAGCCTGGAGGGGAGCACGTGGCCAGTACCGTTCTGCTGCTGCGCCTGCGCGCGCGAATGCTTTGACGACGACGACTTCGTCTTCCCCATCTCGCTCGCTGGCTCGCTCCCTCGGTGCGCGCGGCGCGGGATCCCCGAGGTGGGCGGCGAGGTCGAGGAAGATGAGATGGGATCGAGGCGCACGGGCACGGTGAAAATCTTTCTCGGAGCTGGACAGACTGGTGGCTCTTATTTACGTCTACACCCTCCAAGAGTTTGGATACTGCATTTATGCTCCTATACTAAGTCAGGAGCAGATGATTGATTCGATTGGTCATGGTCGATCATCAGTGGATCGATCATGGCCTGCCTGCTGCAACGTTTCTTCCCCTAACGGCTCAGACACAGGCAGCAGATCCCCCCTCCCTCATCGACTCATCCGTACGCACGTTGCGTACAAACAAGGCCAAAACTATAAATTTTTTCTTCCTCCTTTTCAGTCAGTAATCACGGCGAGACATTTCAGTACAAAGATCACTCGATCGCAAATGAAAGCTCAGGCAACGACAACCTTGCAACATTTTTGTTGGGCACAACAATACAGGATCCACAGCTTGCTGTACAACAGACTCGTGCGATCGAGACAATGGTGTTATTATTAGCCGATGAACACAAGATTAAGAAGAGAACAATATATGACACAAAGCCCAAGTCAGCCACTCTGTCCAGACAAGCAAAGCCCATCATCATACAATACAATCGGCTAATTATTCATTACAACTTCCTTGCATGATCTACCGTGTTTACAGTCAAGAATCAGTTTGCCCAGGTCAGAATCTGCTACAGCTGACAACTCACCGGATTCCCTGCAGAAAACAATGTGAAAATTCTCACGGCCATATTGTTATTTGCCTTGCACGATTTATCAATTATCAATTTACCGATTATGGTGCATTGGATGTTTAAAAGGATCTGCGCCTCTGCGCATAATGTCATAAGAGTTTTGCATAAGCACAGGGCAAAATCCAGATATACTTATTCGTCTAAAAAAATCAAAATACAGTTATGATGCATGGAATGTTAGGGAGTACGAACAAGTGCGTTAATGCAAAACTCGGACACACGCAATTCTCGTTATCCAAGTCAAAGATAAACCATGATACGAGTTAATACCTTATTTCAAATAGCAAGCAATGCCACGTCCCGAGCACACACATTTGATCAGAAATCAATAAATGAAGCTCAATTTCTCACCGTGTTTTTTTCTCATGAAAAAATGTGTCTATATATATGTGTATAGGACGCCCGTTTCGTACTGCTGGAAGTATGTACTTCCACTTTCAGTACACTTAAATATTAATTATAAGATACTCCAATGTGATTTGATTGAAGAAAAAAATCATTGGAACCCTTTATTTTATATATATAATGAAGCCCTATATATATATATATATATATATATATATGATAAAATTGCACTGTAGGTCCTTGAACTTACGAAGTTGTACCACTTAACTCCCCGAACTTGTATTTTACTTACTCAGCCCTCTGAACTTCTAGGTTATCCTATTTAGCTCTTTGAACTTGTATTTTACTTTCTCAGCCCCTTGAATTTGTGAGGTTGTGCCACTTAGCTCTATGAACTTGCGTTGAAGCGAAGTTCGTTAGATGCGATGTCGTCGACTTCGTCCCCTCCGAGTCCGGTGGACTTGTCGCCGCCACGTTTCAGCCGTGTTCATCGTCCCTGTCACCTCACGCCGACAAAAACGGATTCTTCAGGCCCGGGAACACACCGTGGTCAACCGTGAGAGAGAAAAATGCATTCTCAGTGCCAGAGCAAAAGTTACTCACCCTGCACAAAGTCCATTTGGCCGTTTGCTAACAGAAAAGGTTGAACTAGCAAATAACAGTGAGAGAGAGAGAAGTATTGTGCCCCTACTCTGTCATTGGGAATGTACTTCTCTCTCACAACCGACTCAGAGGAGGCAAAGACGAGGGCGACGACAAGATGCAACGATGGAGCTCAAGCGAAGATACTAGCATAGTGCGTTCCCAGGCCCGAAGAATCTGTTTTTTGTCGGTGTGAAGTGACGGGGACGATGAACACAACTAGAACGGGTCGGCGACGAGTCCACCGGACTCAACGGGGACGAAGTCACCGGCATCGCATCCAAAGAAACTTCGCTTCAACGCAAGTTCAAGAAGCCAAGTGGCACAACCTCGCAAGTTCAGGAGGCTGAGAAAGTAAAATGCAAGTTCAGGGAGCTAAGTGGTAGAACCTCGCAAGTTCGGGGGCTGAGAAACTAAAATGCAAGTTCAGAGAGCTAAGTAACATAACATCGCAAGTTCAATGACCTAGTACAATTTTCTCTATCCTTTTTCATATATAAAATAAGTATATTCACAAATTTTGCTATAAAAAGTGGACTTTCATGATTTTTTTTACAGAACTCACTTTAGGGTATATTATAATTATTATTGAAGTATGCTCAAATTGATAAAGAGGTATCATCTTGCGATTGAAGTGGTATATGAGAAGTGAGAAGTGGGAGTACGTACTCGCAGCAGTGCCATACCATTTTCATATGTATGTATGTATGTATGTATATACACATATATATATATATATGTATGTATATACACATATATGTATGTATGTATGTATGTATGTATATATATATATATATATATATATATATATATATACATATATATATGTATGTATGTATGTATGTATATATATATATATATATATATATATATATATATATATATATATATATATATGTATATATATGTATTTATATATATGTGTGTGTGTGTGTGTGAAAGTAGTAAATGGGCACAATGCGAACAAGATACCACAAAACATGGTAATCGTCAACTGGAAGTGTATCTAGAGGAATAAGACGATTACCACAAAACGTGGGGAGCGACGCACACTAGATACCACAGCACCAGGAGATGCCGCTGATAGAGCAGCGGCTCTTCTCTTAGCAGGAAGAGCCTGCTTCTTGTTCTTACTTCGAGAATGACTTTGATTGGCAACATTTTCGCTTCTGGTGTCAACTGACATTACCACTGGAGATGAGACTGCTACAGAGGAAGCATCTGGACAAACAACTGAGCTTACAGGAAGAATCCCTGTGGAAAACAAGAAAAAATAGATTAGACAACAAAGGACGAAAGCTTATCTACATAAATATGGGGACAAACAAAGGTTCAGTCCATGAGAAAATAGAAGACCCAATTTTCAATGTGAAAATCATGCACTGAGTTTATGAACTTGATACTTGTTTGTACTGAAAATACACAATATTGGGTACCATTCACAGTAGCAGCCTGGAACCTCTGTCTGATGATCTTTACAAACTTGAACAGATCGTTAGAGAGGTTCAAATCCTTCATTAGTTCCTCACAATCTTTCATGTGTGGATCACATCGGAGTACTGTTATGGATTTAAAAAAACTTTTTACAACTAAACATGTGAAATGAAGTATGATGTACACATTTAAGACACTACAAAATTTCACTTGGAAATTCAACTCACAGGTATATCTATCTTTGTCGAGCTTTATGGAAAATGAATAGTCCTTCTCGGGACTTTTCAAGTCAACTTTGTTGAAGAAGAACTTCACACCTTGAGCAAAAGAAAAAAAAGGGTAATTGTCACTAAGGAGTAAGGAAACATGGCATTAACATAATTTCCTCAAGAAACATGGCAGTAACATAATTTCGTCAAGCATAGCATTAAATCATCAGTTACCTTCTCCTGCAACAACCTGGAACCCAAGAAACCTATCATACCAGATAACAGCTTCTTCCATGTTCTTTTTCCGTGTTTCATCTTCATTGCTCTTTGCTTCAAGAGCTTCAACAGCTGCCACAGTACATGAAGTATATCAATGTCACATAAATTTTGTAGGCACAGTTCAATCAAGGGAACTAGTGAGAACACAGAAATAAAGCTACGATGTGTCAAGGATAAGCCACAACAGCATAGCTCCCAAAACTAACACGACAACAATAGAGAAGTTACCCTCAAGCTGATTTGATATGACCGCAGAGTACTGGTCTCTCTTTTTCCGCTGATCAGTAACCAAGTCCCTGAGTTGCTCATTTATATCAGCCGTGGTTGAAATCGACTCCTTGGTGAGTTCACATCTTGAGTCCTTCCTGACTTTAACTGCAGATTCCAGGCATACCATGAGCCAGTCATACAGCAACACGGCTTAATGACGCAATAGTTGCGCGGGTCAAAATAAATGTGCAAGAATTTGGAGTGTGCACTTACTGGAGAGAGCTTGCGCGAGATGAGCTTCCAGCTCCCGGAACCTACCCTTGAGTCCAGCGAGTTCTTCTGCACCATCAAAAACATTCACCATTCACTCAGAAGGGAAAACTGCCTAATGCAATCCTCACTACTTGTCTAGAGTAACTCAGTGCAACATCACTCAAAGTTGCCGTGAATCCAAAATCTGACGAATTTTTTAGAATACATGAAACGCGCACCCACATTTCATTTCACCCTTTGTGCGCAGCGCAGCAGCCGCGCTCGCACCAAAAAAATTGGGATTTTTTTTTTGAAATGGGGTAGAGGGAGGGAGGGGCGTGCCTTGGTGGGAGTGGGAGCGGGCGGAGAGAAGCGCGGCACGGTAGGCGGCGGAGGCGGAGGCTGCGCGCTCTCGGCCGGCCGCGATCTGCCGCTCAGACGCCGCGCGCCGCGCTGCCATCTGCCGCCGCAGCTCCAGCCCTCCTATTCCTGGTCCTGCGGCGCCGGCTTCCATCTCCTCGGGGGATTGAGCGAGCCGTTGAGACTTGAGACGTCGATGGACGGGAGCGTGTGCCTGCCTCTTCGAGTTCGAAGCGGAAGCTTGCTTGGGGAAGAGAGAGAGAGAGAGGGGGTAGTGGGAGGGGAAGGGGTGGCGCTGTTGCGCGTAGCGTGTTGGGTTTTGCTAGTCCGGTCTGACGTTGCACCGGGCCGCACTCGAAGTATGCACCTACAGCTGGCCAAATTGGCGGCCCGACACAGTCCGACGCAGGTATAATGCGGCTCGGTCTATCGTGGTCTGATCAATAGGTGGGTCATGTCGTTGGTGGCTCGGGCACAGTCTGATAGCCTATCTGAGTCCACTTAGCCCGACGAACCATTTCGGCTCACTTAGCATGTTAAATCCGAAAAAAAAACCAGAAAACAAAAGAAACAAAACAGAAAAATATGTAGAATTTAGAAATAGATATGGAAATTGTAAAAAAAAATAAGACAAGCATATTGAAAATGTAATAAATAGCTTTATTAATGTTCAAATGGTCGTCTCGTTAAAATCTTTGTCAAGTAAAAACTTAATATGAGAAAACATTGGCAAATAAAAAGGAGTACAGCCTATAGCTCTACATGCATCCTTGTTCTACGTGTCATTGTCTAGGTACAGATTTTTGAACACCTCCGATAACTATGGATTTTCCACAGAACGTTGTGTTTGTGAATCAATTTGTTCTCGGTCCTTCACAGTTATAAGTATCTGCACCATCTCATTTGTAAGACTTGTATCTCCTCCAATATTCTTCTAGAAAGACTAAAAGCAGACTCGGAAAAAACCGTCGAGACAGGAACAGTTAACACATCACGTGAAAGTATGGATAGCATGTGATATGTTAACTTATGGGCTTATCACCATTACAAAATTCCGAAGCCTTCTAAGTTGAAATCCATAGTATCGTTGTCCAAATAGGTGGATAGTTCTCCACTCCTTGGGGTTCTTGGCTAAGCAGGCAACGCTGTAGAAGAAGAAGACCTGGACTTGGAGGAAGAGTCACCGAAGATCTTGCCCCCACATATTTGTCTTACTACTTAGGCGGAGGTTACTGGAGGTCGTTGCAAGCAGACTCCCCGGAACTTATTTTCATCCTTTTGGTAAATCTCGTGTAACCGAGAACGAACTTCTGCAAAATAGTTAGTATAGTCTAGCTCTGTAGCATCACTAAAAAAATCAAGTACACTACCAAAATGCTTCAATTTTAGCTCTAGTGTCTAAAACAAATGCAAATGCATATAGGTAAGGGATTTTTCTCCAATATTTAAGGTATTTACTTTTCGTAGCAACAATAGTCGAGTGTAAAATTAAGTCATTTTCATACATTTTCAATTAAGTAGCAATTTGTAAAATACTATGCACAATGATAGAAGATGTTGGATAGTAGACAGCGGACAAAACAACAGTGGCCTCATAAAAAATTCTAAAAACTGTAGTATCTTCTCAGCAACGAACCAATGTTACTCAGTCAATAGTATACTATCGTCAGTGCTCTGATGGTGTGTTTGAATAAAAACAGAAAGAATGCTCTTATATAGTAAAAGACTCTTAAGCATAAGGTAAGTAGAGTTCCATCTTACCGGCATGTCCAAACAGAACTTTCTTGGACGTACACCCATCGCCTTGCGGAAGTTCTTATATACTGTTATTCTTACGTTAGAATTGTCCAAGAAAGAAATCACATCGCAAAAAACTTTAATATACAGATTCAACCTCTTCAAACCATATTTGACTATAAGGTTAATAATATGGCAAGCGCATCGCTGATGTAGTAAGAAGGAATCGGCGTATGTACTCAATACTGGAGTAAGAATATCCATGGCCCTAGAGTTTGAAGCGGCATTGTCTAAAGTAATTGAGAATATTTTGTCTGTAAGACCAAAGCCTAACGGTAAATTATCAGAAGCAATTAAACGACAGAAAGATTGACGGACTACCTTAGAATCGTAATCCCAGCTACATATCATACTGTCGGGGTTGTAAGTTCGAGGAGGCCGACTAGAGGGGGGTGAATAGGAGGTTTTAAAATTCTTTTGGCTAAAACCGATTTCTAATGCGGAAGCTAATACAAATACGGTTTTGCACAATTAAAGCCTAAAACAACTAGGTTCAACTAAGTGTGCCAACAGTACAAGTCTATTGATGAATATAGCAATTAAACATATGACATGAGCAATTATTCTAGCAATGGTGAATATCACAATGAACTAATGCAATCATACACAATGAATAAGCAATTTACTACAAGGTATATAAATTGCACAATGTAAATCAAGCATTCATACACAATGAATATAAATGCAATAGTGAGACACAAGAGATCAAACCACAATTGACACGGCGATGTTTTACCGTGGTGATCGGAGACTTGCCGGTCTCCCCTAATCCACGTTGAGGTAAGCCCAAACTAATTGGATCGGCTCCACGAATTAAGCCAAACACCTCAATTCCACTAGTGGTAGCTCTTTCCCGCTGCGGTTAGGTGAGCTCCAACCTTCACAACACATCGGGTCTTCTCACAAGCTTCTTGAGAAGATCACCGGTCCACGACGCCTCCACGCCGTCTAGGTGTCGGCAAACACCAAGAGTAACAAGCCAAGCCCCTTGCTTGACTCTCACCACGTGCAACGAATGCACAAGCTCAAGTGGATACGAAATCCACCTCTAGATGCAACACATGCAACTAGAGACCTCTCTCCTTGCTCGCAAGGTGCAACACATGCACAATTGAGAGGAGAGGCTCACACTAGCTCAAGAGAGTGAAATAGGATGCCAAAGGTTGTCTCTCAACCGGCCAAGGGGTATTATAGCCCTACACCAAAAACTAGCCGTTGGGAGGCGAAAGCAGACCAAAACTAGCCGTTCTGACCTCGGGCGGTCGTATCAAGACTCACAAGGGGCGGTACAACCGTTCTGGGCGGTCGTACCGCTCTTTACACAGCGGTTGTACCGCAGCTCAAAATCAGCACAAACGACACTCGGTAAAAAGGTCATAACTTTTGACTCCGATGTCGGAATTGAGTAATCTTGGACTCTATGGAAAGCTTATTAAGAAGGCTACACAATCCACCTATTTGATTTGATCTCAAACGCATTTTATCAAATCAAAAAGCACAACTCCAAGAGCCACTACCATGGTCTAAGTCCAAAGAATTAGCAACAAGCAATCTTAGACCATGCTAAGGGAAAATACATGAATCCCAACAGTTTGCAAACCACATTTGCAAACTTAGATCATGCCACAAGGAGTAGGTACATGGACTTCAACCATTTTGCAAAACACATTTGCAAAGTATAGTCACATGCTACAAAGATTAAATGCATGAGCATCGACTATTTGCAAAACACATTTGCAAATAATAGCATCATGCCATGGTGAGCTAGAGCAAGTGAGATTGAGCTATCAACACATGATGAGACTCAAACTACTAGACAAGACCCCTCTTAATAGTACGGCAACCTATACTAGCAATCCGGTCTTCCAACCAAACACCAAGACCGGTAAAAGACTAGGAACACATCTTTAGCCCTAGCTAGTCATACCTTTGCCTTGAGCATCTTTTTGAAGGTTGATGATGCACATCTTCACTTCAAGTCCGGATCATTGTCTTGACATGCATCAACTCATGATGCATCCTTTACTTGACCTCAATCAACACATGATGAGTCTTCTCTTGACTTGATGATCAACTTATGATCATCTCTTCTTCGAGATCTTGATATGCATCAACACATGATACATCCTCTTCTTGAACCTTGACTTGATGACGATCAACTCATGATGCCATCTGAAGTCTCCATTACCCTGGAACATAACATATTCATCCAACTCATGGAAAATGTTAGTCCCATAATGATTAACATCAATTACCAAGATATATCGCAATAATGCTTCTAATCAAGCCGTTGAAAATCACGGACCGATTACTACGCAACCAAGTTGCGGTACTACTGCTATCCGTCGCATCACTGCGAAGGAGCGGTACTACCGAATCTTGAGGTTTCAATTTTTGAAGATTACAAGCATTCGGAATTTTGTACCGCCATATAAAAAGCGGAATGACCATGAGGCGGTACAACCGTTCCCAAGCGCGAACGTCCGATTTCGATTGAGATTACGGCGATTTACACTTGTTCTGCTTTTTATTGAACCGCCTCACAAATTTGAACGACCGCGACTCTGATGCGACCAGTAGGTCACGAGCGATACGACCGATTTCCATGAGAGGCGGGGCAATTTGCAACGCTTCGGTTTTATTGAACCGCCAACTAAAATGCGGAATGATCGCGATGCGGTCTGACCGTTCAAGGACCCGATCGTTCGCTTGAACACTTAATTGGATGTTCCTTCAAAATGCGGTACTACCACCACATAACATTCGGTCATACCGCACTAAGCGTGATGCGACCGCCAAGTATAATCATGATACTACCGATTTTGGACTGAAGCACTTAGAACTTTTCAATTTGATTTCAAGTTTAAATTCAAATGCATGCATGATCCTAAATTGATCCAAAGGGCAAGAACATGCATTTTCATTACCATGTCGCCATCCATAAACTGGGACTAAGCCTTTAAACATCTTAGCACACACATTAGTCCCACAACACAATTGCAAATAAATGAATGTAGATAGGTATGAGTATATAAGCACTACACAAGTTGTATATACTTATATGAATATATATATAACTACACAAGTTATATATAATCAAAGGATATATGAGCACACATGTCTCATATACACACATGAATATATTAACTTCACAAGTTATATATATTCAAGGATATGTGAGTATACATGAACTACACAAGTTATGTTATACTCACATATAAGTATATTTAGACTACACAAGTCTTATATACTCACATGAATATATTAACTATGCAAGTTAAATATATTCAAAGGATATGTTTCAAAGTAAAGATCCCAAATATGTGTGGAAAGCAGGAATATGGATCAATACTCATGAAACCTCAAAATATAGAATGAACTCCCCTATATGTGTGCATACATGAATATGTAATGGAAACATATGCACATATTTAGGTTAATCTTTTGGTGGAGTTCAACCTATATTTTGGATCCAAGAATGCAACAAAATATAAGAACTATAAAGTCGAATGCATACCTCTTTTGTTCTTTATATCCAAACGAGACTAATCATGAGATAAGGCAAATAGAAGAGTTAGTCTCACAAATAGATTTATCATTATAAATGCATACCTGTTTGGATTTTCCTTTTGTTTATCCAATGAATTGGATTTGTCATTAATCACATGCATGCCTTCATGGTTTTCACCTTTATATCCAAATAAGACTACATAATATTGATATCAATGAAAGTGTTAGTCCCACAATTAGATTTGTCATTAATCACCAAAACTCCATTAACACATAATGGCAGGTCTAGATCCTTCGGGGGTTGTATTACAACTGTGTCTGCCTCATCACTAATCCTTGCTTGGTCTTACATCTTATAGCATGTCTAAGCAAGTGCTCCATTCCACTTGTAGACCTTGCAGACAATTCATTGTGATAAATTTTGGAAATAGCATATGGTACCTGATTTTCCAGTGCGTCTTGCTTGGATGTCCTATCGAAATTCTCCCACACTCCCGATGTAGACAGTTTTGACCTCTTTGCTTTGGTAGTCACCGACATAGATGCTGCCTTGGAGCCTGGTGACGGAACTCCGTCTTGCTCTTCCGGTTGGCTTGACGCAGCCGCAGCCACCTCCATGGACACAACTTCCTCCAATGAAAGTCTGTAATCACCAGGAGCAAAGTCGTCGGAACTGTCCATAACGAAAACTGCAAAATTGAAACTAACACTATTATTACTTTCATCTTAGCATAACAAGTACTAACAATAAAAGTATGCAAAAAAAATAGAATTGTACATCTTTTGCTAACTTGCTACCGAAAATTAAATTTTCCAAAATTTGGCAAACTTTTTTTGAATTTTGCCAAATTATCTCACAACGAATTTGAATTTGCACAACGTAATTTCAAAGAGAGATTTAGGAATGGATTGGTGCTAAATGAGGGGGTATGGTGGCTATTTATAGAAAAATTTTGGGATATTATTATTATTATTGCTATTTTTAAAGGGCCAAATGGTCAAAAAAACGCCCACGGTCAGATTCTCCTGGGTTATGCCTCTCCTCCTCCCTCCTTCCCGAGCCGGCCTCCTTCCTCCAGGTCGTCCCCTCCCGACCTCCTCCCTCCTTCCTCCATGCCAGTACCACCTCCTCCTCCCTCCCTCCCTCCCTCGCCGCTGGCTAGTCGTCGGCACCGCTCCTCCTCCCTCCCTCCTAGTCCCGGCTCTCCTTGTCCCTGTGGGCTGCACCCCCCTCGGGCCACATGAGTCGTGCCGGCATCAAGTCGTGCATGTCTGGCCCACCGTGCCTGAGTGGCGGTTCAAGCACGGCACGTAAACAATGTGGGTCATGTCGTGCTTGGACCGGGCCAACAGTGTCGTGGCTCGGCCGGCACGACCCATTTGGCCAGCTCTACCCTTCCATTAGCCTCGTTAGATCAGCCGATGTTAATCACTGAAAACTTGTCAAAATGCCTATCTTACCCTTCTTCTCCCTACTCTTGTTCCTCTCGGCCCGGTACTGTTGACTCGGCCTAGGTGGCCAGCTCTACCCTTCCATTAACCTCGTTAGATCAGCCGTTGTTAATCACTGAAAACTTGTCAAAATACCTATCTTACCCTCCTTCTCCCTACTCTTCTTCCTCCTCACTCTTCCTCTTCCTTCTCTTCTTCCTTCTTGCTCTTCCTCTTCATGCCTTCACCCCTCCCCTCCCCTCCGCCTTCCCCTACCCATGTCGCCCCCTGCTTGACACCGACGCACGCAGTGCAGAGTGAGATGCGGAGTAGTAGGCGGTCAAGCCGCCCCCCTACACACACCTCCTCCCCACCACCACCAACCCCGACATCGTCCTTCTCGCCGCCACCGGCCCCGACCTCCTCCTCCCCGACCGCATCCGCTACCGCACGCTCTCCTCCCCTGACCTCCTCCTCCTCCCCGCCGACCGTTGCTGTCCCATAGCTGTCCAGACACCACCAGCCTCAACTCCGTCTAGCGACTTCACGGCCTCCGCACCACCCGCAAGTACTAGCTTCCTCTCCCTGCCTCCACTTCTATGTGCTCCATTGACCCTCCCTTTGATCTGTCTCTCTCCATCCTATTTTCCTCCCCAGATCAACCAGAAGACAAGAGCCAACCAATTGTGAACTTGTATGTATGTGTATGCATGCTTGTGTGGTGGCTGGTGAGAGAGAAATGATGCAACTGACATGTATGTATGTGTACGTATGCTTCGGCGCAAGCTTGAACGAAGCTGGGGAAGCAGAAGGTGTCACGGATGCAATGCAGCGCAGGCGCTGGAAGGGAGCTATTGGGCTTCGGCGCGGTCTCGGTCGGGAATCCGTGAGCGGCAAAAGGGAAAACGCAGAGCGGTGCGGGGATGCAGAGCCAAGAAGTGGTGGCGCAGAGTGGTGCGGAGAGAGATGAGGGATGAAGCAAAAGATGGAAGAGCAAGAAGGGTACACAGATCTTTTCGCACACAATTTGACAGTCAACTCATGATTGACCGACAAGAGTGACAAAAATAGGATGGAAGTTGAGATCCAACGGCGATGAAGGGAGAAACAGGTTCGCAGTGGCAATTTAGGGATCCGGTCAACTTTCAGTGGCAAATAAGGAATTAATCCAATAACAAAACTAGTCCCCGTGCGAATAAAATGATAAAAATAGCACCTCTACCGCGCAAAACCATCGCGGAAGACGACTTGTCACGAACTAGGACCGCGACAGTTCGCCTGCCGGCCGTGCATGCTTTCTTGTTGCCGCAGGACCTGCAGTGCTCTGTACATGTCACCTGTTTACCTATCTACGGTGCTATTTTTGCCATTTCATCGAGAATAGGGCTAGATTTGCTATTTCATCGCCAAACACAGGTCAAATGAGCCAAAAACTCCTACGCGCTTGGATCCGTAGGGGCGGTGGACCATTTTCAAGTTGTTTGGGCGTTGCCCTGCCGCCGCCGCTAATAACCCCTGCCGTCGTTCCGCCGCTGGTCCTCTCCGCTCTTCTCATGCATTCTCACTGGCGTAGGGTGAACGTAGACCCGTTGATTTCCGTAAGAAAGTTCAGTTTTCGTAGTCCTTATGTTTTCCTTCCTATGTCAATTTTTCTCATTTCGTTCTTCTCCGGCTATTTCTTTCCCGTTCTCGTTAGCTAATGGGCCAGGCCTTCTTTCCCGCCACGGGAGGGGTTTTTTTTTTTACGGAAAAAAATCAATTACCGGAAATTCTGATATAACCTACCATATAGAATAGCAATACCGGTCAAACTAAGTTAGACTTCGTTTTTAGGTAGGGTTGTATTAAAATGAACAGCCCTAGTTGCAGGAACGAATTTTACGGTGAGGAAGATAAAGAAGTCTAGCGTGTTCATGGACTCAATCAATGACTCGATAGCACGTTTTTCGTCGTCTAGTATCTTCAGCGTAAAAGGTTGTATACTTATATAGTTTATCCATGAGTTATTGATATAAATAAGAGGATCTTTCTAAAACTACTAGTTTTGTGCACAAAATGAAACCTCATTTGTTTATTCATCGAAAAGAAAAATGGAGATCAGTATACACTGGATGGAGCACTGTATTTCTCTGAAAAGAAAAATGACACGTTTGCGCGTCCACTACTCTGTTTAAATAAGTCACATCACTTTGATCTTGTAAATACACCAGGTAGTTTAATTGATTAATTACATTATTGTTCTTTGTCCCATTCGATTAGCCTGCCTGCCACTAGTTAGCTCAGTTGGTCCTCGAGATGCTCACTGCAGTAACCTGTCAAGCCTCAGGTCGTCCAAACTAGATTGCTTTTGTTTTGCTTCTCTCTGTATATCGTGTCCTCTTTGATGCTGCCTGTAAATGTAATACTGTTGCCTATTGCTTGTACCCACACTACATGTACTCATCACCATATGTCCTTTATTCTTCAATCCTTCGCAGGCCAGGGATTCCTACTACAGCGGTCACCCTTTGATTGTCGATGACATGTTTGACAAAGTTGAGGTAAACACAAGCCTGAAATGAAATCTACATATATTCTGCTTTACATATCACATACACTACCAGTTACTCTAATTTCCTGTACTGAACTAATATGTTTCGACAATTAAGACTTCAACTTGATCTTAACATATTATCCATGGCAGTTGAAGCTCCGGGTTTATGGCTCCTCATCCGTTGTAAAATTCCCCCGTTGCAGCCTCAAAAGACACTCGACCTATGCAGACGCTGAGGTAACCTTTTCTTCAAAAAGAAGAAAAAAACTTTCACTACACTTCACCTCAACTCTACCCGGTACCGATGACTTACAGTTTGGTGTTTTTATCGGCTTTTGGGTATAGGGCAGGAGGACCACTCAATGTTTCTGGCATTATCAAGCATCTGGATGTTGCTGCTCCTGTTTGGTACCTCAGCATTTCTAGTTCCCAGTCTCTACACTCTAAGCCTTGCATTTGGAGATGCATTCGGAGCAAGGTATTTCTTGTACGGTGCGAAATCCCTTGACATGATAACAAGGGTAAATGACATGGTTTTAGTTGGACTGGGCTACCTGGTTAGTTATCCTATTGCATCCGCATCTGGTAAGAACACTTCTTAAGTAAATATTTTCGCCATTATTGGTGATACCTGGACTTTCATGTTATATTTTGTCTTGGCCACATATCTTAATTCCATGCATTGATAAACTATCTCATTGTTTTTTTTCCCAGTTGGTGCACTGCAAGGTTTATTGACAAACAATTTGGTTGCACTAAAAGGTTCTTGCCCAGATTGTGGTGAGCAGGTCGGGTTCACTTCTAGTAATAGTCAAATCTGGCTCCTTTTAATGTTAAATCCATGATTCTTGAATTGCAACATTTTGGTCATCTGAGTTAGTAAAGCCTTTTCCTGCCAGGTCTTTGCATTTGTGAAGGCGGATAAATCCATTAAAGCACCCCACAGAGCAGAATGTCATGTCTGTGAGTGCCCATTGGAGTACAGCACTAAAGTCCAGGTATGTGAAACACCTATGTGTTTCATACCGCTTTTGCTGTATTAAAATGTATATATATCTTCACGCAAAATAACAATTGGAGCTTGGAAGCGGATTTATGTTGTTAAATGGACATGCATGCAAAACACACCTTTTTTTTCTTCAAATCATCCTCTTGGGGAATTTATTTGCGTTATCGCAAAATCTGCAACGCCCTTCCTGTATTTTCTACAGTGAAAGTTGAGTGGAGCACATTCAGACCCTTAACAGCTTAACCGTGCCAAATTTGACACTGAAATCCATATACTAATGCAGCACATATACTTGAATGAAAATTTAAAGTTAGTAAAGTAGTCTGATTTCATATTTCCATGTGGTATAGAAGGGGAATTATTTAGTTTTTGGTGCAATTTGTATGTAGATTTTGTGACAGTGCAGAAACAAAACGTATCATGTCTTCTTTTTCGACATTGCTCTGCAGAGATCCTTGTCGGGGCCTAGAAGAAGTTGGGTTTATGGCCGGGTTTATCTGGTGAAGCAAGGGCATCCTAGGAAACGGAAATGGATGAAAGACTAAAATTCCAATGCTAGGAAACGGAAATGGATGTCACTCTTCAGTCTCTTCTGATCGACTGAGACACCTTTGAGATGTCACCCTTATTGCTCCAAAGCGCTAATTGTATTTCCCTTGATCAATCCAAGCATTTTGTAAAGCGATACATTATTCCTTCCTGAGATTTCGAAACTCTGCAGATGAACACATGATAAATTGATGAAGCATGATGAATATTGGCTGGCCTTCTCCAATTTTGTATCGTTGTTAGACTGATTTACTCACACTTGTGCCATCCAAGATCCGGTTTGGCCCCCCGATATGCAGTGCATAAAAAAAAATGCATAACTATGCTTTGCAATCTTTGAGGGTGCATGATGGCTAGGCTAGCTGCCCTAGTTCATGTTATCTGTGATGTTACCCTGCTATTCCAGATTCCAATGTGGTGCTTGCATGCTGGCAAGTGTGTAACTTCCAATATTGCATTAGGCATTATGAACTTTTTTTCGAGGATTGTAAACTTGTTTTGACTACCGATATTCAACTTTAGCAACCATTTGTTAAGCATTTCATCCATGATTTTCCCATGCATGTTCGTCCTTGATCTTCAGATCAGTCATGATTTTCCCATGCATGTTCATCCTTGATATTCACATGTTAAAATGAGTGTAAAATTAAAGTATGCATGTTACTACAATAATCAATAACAGCTACTACCTCCGTTTCAAAATACTTGGCCCTCTTTGACTTTTTATGGTCTTCAAAGTTAAACTTTGACTCTTAATTTTATACTAATACATTTATAAAAGGAAATTTTTGATCTATGTCATCGGTAGTTTTGCAGTTTTGGTTTTGTCACTGTTTTTTTGCTAATTGGTTTTATGTCACTGGAATCACAAATTTCATTGGTAATTGTCATTCTAACAAAGTCAATGCCTATTGACATATGATGCACCGATACGCGATACCGGTACGGATACGACGATACGGTGATACTCCATTTCTTCCACACAAAAAAAAAACCCGATACAACGATACGGATGTATGTGTGTGTGTATTAAAAATAGTAAAAATATAAAATACGATACTTGACAAATTGTAATACTACTAGTAGTCTGCTACTACTAATACTACTACTGCACAATGAACAAAATATTTATAATACTACTGCACAATGCTACTACTATTAGTCCTTTGCTACTACTAATACTACTAGTAGTCTGCTACTACTAATACTACTAGAAGTTCCCCGGGATATCCTATTCCTACTAATACTACTAGACGCTCCTCAAGCATAATACTACTAGTAGTCTGCAACTACTACTGTTGCTTCTACTAGTGGCAGAGCATTGAGAAAAAAAAACAAAGCAGAGGCACCTATGCTTGGCTAACCGGCGACGAGCACGCCAGGCCTAGGAAGGAGAGGAGTGGCTTACCAGCGATGAGCAGGCCAAGGAGCAAGGGCGACGAGCAGGCCGAGTAGGATGCGACGAGCAGGCCGAGAAGCAGGGGCGACGAGCAGGCGGCGGCGTCGTGGGCTCCTGGCGACGGCGGGGGGCTATGGCTTTGCTCACCTCTCGCGCCGCGTCCTGGCTCCTGGCGCAGAGGAGGGGCCGCAGTCGTTGGAGGGGCGACCTTGGAGGCGATGAGCAGAGGAGAAAGTGACGAGAAGAGGAGGCGGCTCGCCGACTGCTGAACTTGCAGCTGGGAGGTGCGATCTTGGAGACGGTGAGTAGAGGAGGAGGCGACGAGAAGAGGAGGCTCGCCGGCCGCTGGACTCGGAGCTAGGAGGCAATGACGCTGTCGAAGGAATGGGGGCACGGCCGCACGAGTCAGATTTGGAGCGCTTGCTAGGTTAGTTGTCTTGGGCTGGACTGAAGTTATCTTGGACTAGTTAGGCCGTATCGCAGTATCGGGCCGTATCCAACTGTATCGGTAATGTATTTTCTTTATTTTAAAGCGCGCGTATTTCCGATACTTTCCGATACGTATCGGAGCCGTACCCGTGCCCGATACGTATCATGATACTGGTACGGCTCCTCTCAGGCGTATCGGAGTATCAAAGCTATTGACTGAGCGGAAAGGAATGTTTTGCCCTCCAAATATGTTGAACTTTCAATCAAATGTCATCACAAATATGGAGAGAGCGAATTTTGGAAAGAAAAGGATGGAGGGGAAGAAAGGGTGTGGGCAATTATGGAATTTTGATTAAAAAAAGTAAGCTAATAATGGCAAAATCTAAATAAGTCTATGACTCCAGTGGCATTGAACCAATTAAGTAAAAGGCAGTGGCAAAATTCAAAACCGCAAATCAATGAGTGGCATGGACCAAATTTTACCTTTATAAAATATTGTGGAAGTACAATATTAGGAAGGTATTATATATAGCAAATCTAACAATACCATTTTAATACGGCAAATCTAAATATTTAGAAAACTATTATTGGTCAAAGATCACTAAGTTTGACTGGTCAATGTCACGGAGGATCAAGTATTATGAAACAGAGGGAGCAATATATATTTCAATCATCCATGCAACAAGTTACTAGAATATATAGTTATTTTACAGTTTTTCAATCATAAACTCAAAGCTAGCAAAAAAAGAAAGAAAAACGGCAGGTTTCTGGGGAAGAGGGCCAGAATTAAGATACTTTATATATGAGTATCGTTCTGGCCGGAATTGGATTGATGATGACTATTCCTAGTCCGTCAAATTTGTGTAATCTAGGTACAATTGAACTGAAGGGGATCAACGACGTACACTCTAGGTGGAGGTCGAGGCTGGTTGAGGTACTTTATAATTATACTGTCTCTGTTTGGGGTCCTCTTCCTGTTTCTGCTTCTTCCGCAGTCGCTCCTCCCCTGCCTCCCTCTCTTCCGCGACAACCCAACGGCACAACTCCTTGTCCACGCCCGCCATGGAAGAATCGCCGCCGCCGCTGCCGCACCCAGGCACAGACCTAGATTTCCGCGATCGAGGCGAGCCGAGGTAGTGTTTCCGTACGCAACCCTTATCCTACGGTGGATAATTCAGATCCTCCTGTGATTAACCTCCCTTCATGTATTTTGATTGATGTGGTACGCGTCTATCCACGTCCACGTGTAGTTAATCCATCCAACAAAGTTTGACAAAGCAAAAAAAAACACTACTTCATCTAACTATCTCGCACTATTCTATCAGGCTATCACATGAGTTCACCACAACCACTCGTTTTGTAGCTGCTTGCTTTATCCTGTTAACTCAGTTCATCTCCCCAGTTGTTGCCATTCCAACTCGCACAAGGCCGCCACGGTTTGAGCTCACGGGTTTCCCTTTCTGCGAAGCTGCCACAATTCACCGGATTTATCTTCGTCGCGGTCGAAGCTCACCGGATTTGGTAGGACCAAGGCCGGAGAAGCTGGAGCTCGTGCACCATGCCACCAGTAACAACATGAGACGGAGACAGGGAGATGCGACGCCGCCACTGGGCCGCGTTGGTGGTGGCCGTGTTCACAGAGCCCAGTCTTCGGCCTTCGGGTATAATTTTTGTTGCAGACGTTTGTTAAATTTGTTGTAACAGTTGTCTTGAAATGTTACATGGAGTGTTTTTTATTGCTGCGATGTTGTTGCATCAAATGTTATGGCAAAAGAAATTTTTTTTGCAATGATATTTTTGACTTGTTGCACAAGAGTAAACATTTTGTTGCAACCCCTTCACCATTTAATTGTTGCATCAGCTTTTCTCCATGGTTACAGAAAGTGATTTGGTTTGTTGCAATACATCTTCCTGAAATTATGTAGGAAAATGATTTTGTTGCAACTATTGTCGCCGATTGTTGCACACATGAAATCAAAATGTTTCATAACTATGTTTTGAATGTTGCAAAATTCTTGATGTTGCAACAATTATTTACGGATATTTTCACTGTTATTTTCAAATGTTGCAATGTTGTAACATCGAAATTTGTTTATTTTAAGATATTTGGACTAGTTTTTAAAAGCACAGACATGTTCTATACCGATGGTTTCATGCATTTTCAGTGAGAATTTGATTTTTTTTCTTGATATTGTATTTATCATTTGTGCATTTTGTTGCACACATGTATTATTTTTGTTGCAAACGTTGTGTCCAGATGTTACGTCGGAGCGTACGATGAAAAGCTTATCATCGTACGTCCGAGCGCTAGTTACGTGCTTTTTTATTTACAAGCAGGAGCACACCACACTCACACACTGTGTGCGCCTCCTTATACACACTAGGAATTTTGCATAGGCTCTAGGGTCTCACAGAGCATGAGCATGTGCTTTTCAACTAGACGCATGTGCGTGTGTATTTTGATTAAATAAGCCACATATTGTTGATCAAAACCTGAATGAGTGGGAACAAACATCTTTTGATTAAATAAGCCACACATTGTTGATCGAAACCTGAATGAGTGGGAACAAACATCCTCGTTCCTGCTACCAGCCCACTAGACTTGTTCCTTAGAGCATGTATAATGGGTTTATATCAGTCGTCTATAGTTGTTGGTACGTAGGATTTTTGCTGACGTAGATGAAAGAGAATGAAAAGAGAGAAAGGTGTTGTCCACAATCCTGTAGTCGATTGTATCACGAGAAACAAGAAAAGTATTAAAAGATTGTGTGTTCTATAAAGACAACTAAAAAACAACATTGTATGCATCTATTGTATGAATTTATCTTTAGTGTTGTCTACAGGTGACATGGAGAGTTGCTATAGACAGCAGCTGTCTGTACCATTGTACAAATTTTCTTTAAATGCCCTCTTGCTTATATTAATAACACAAGGGTAAAGTATATATGACATCCTGATACCATTAAGTCCTTAACCAATGAATGTGTTGACTAATTTTTTATGGCCCTCATCAATTACATGATCTAATTAAGCTAGCTTAACTGCTCAACTGTGTTGTTGCCTTAAATAAAACTTCACAGCAATATAATTGGATATAATCTGTACAATGCAGATCGCCAACATACACAAAAATACGTACATACATGATAAAAGACTTGAACCTGCAAAAACTACGCAAGAACAAAAGATTCAGAACTCTGCTGCCTCTTTACAAATCCCTCTAAGATCAGCCTACACGCTCGACTTCTTCTGTAGCTGAGGGTTCCCTGCCTCCTTGGCATCCTGGAGCTGTTCTAATACTGCAACCACCTGGTCCATGCTCGGCCTGTGCCTGGACTCCACCGAAAGGCATTGGAGTGCCAGTGCTGCAGCCTTCTGGGCCCTAGCAAGGGAGTACTGCCCGCCCAGCCGGGCGTCCAGGACGCGGAAGATGCGCCGTTTGCTTGTCAGGTATGGCCTAGCCCACTCCACCAGGTTGTGCTCCCCGTTTGGGCGGTTCTTGTCCACCGCTCGGCGTCCTGACAGCATTTCTAGGAGGACTACTCCAAAGGCGTAGACGTCGCTCTTGGTGGTCAGATGGCCTTCACAATGTAAAACGAAATTAGCAAGGTGATTAGATCGTTTCATTCGGCAAGGCTTTTAAGTTTGGCATCCCGATGAGACTACAAAATTCTGACTGTAATCCTGACAATTCAATTATATTCAGCTAGATTTGGTTCAATTTTCAGAAAGATACTTGTGATGTGTGAGTTTGCGACGCATGCCCGTTGTACTAATCGCATATGAGGATTTGGAAAATGGAAGAACCACACTACCTGTTGCAAGGTATTCTGGCGCGGCATACCCATAAGTCCCCATCACCCTTGTGGAGACATGGCTCTTGTCACCAGTCGGACCATCCTTTGCCAGCCCAAAATCAGAGAGCTTTGCATCATAGTTCTGAATAAATTGTCCGGCTATTAGCTCGACCAAATAAGCTATCAAGTGAATTCAAAGGAGCACAATCTTAAAGACTGCATACCACATCTAGAAGGACATTAGAGGTCTTGAAATCGCGGTAGATGACTTTAGCCTTTTCACTGTGGAGAAATGCAAGCCCTTTCGCTGCTCCAAGGGCAATTTTCATCCGGAGGTTCCAGGAGAGTGGCTGGAAATGCGAACTCCCTGAATATTGAAACATTTTAGCATCATTCCTTCGAAGCTGGGAAATAGCAGCCGGTGACTAGGAAAAGCAAAAATGCCAGACACTTACTCCTGAAAAGATGATTCTCCAAACTCCCACGCGGCATGAACTCATAGACGAGAAGCCGCTGTTCGTCTTCAAGACAGTACCCAACAAGCTTTACAAGATTCGGGTGCGACAGTTGCCCAAGGTAATTCACTTCAGCCTGCGCAATCAAAGGAAGAGCATGTCATACAGAACGCAAAACTGACATGAAACAACAGGTCTTTCACAAAACAGACCAGTTGCTACTAACCAGCCATTCCCTGTGACCCTGGTAGCCTTCCTGGTTCAGCTTCTTGACAGCAATGACCATCCCCGTGCCTGGCCTAATTGGGGCGAGCGTCTTCTCATCGATCCACCCCTTGAAGACTGATCCGAACCCACCCTCACCTAGCACACTGTCTGGCCGGAAGTTTCTGGTGGCGATCCTCAGCTCATTGAAGGTAAAGGCCTTGACATTAGCTGACTCCAGAATCTCACCCTCGCTCCGTGGGGTTAATGGCACTGATGCCGCCGAGGCATGGCTGCTGGAGTTGCTCAAGGCTGCCCCGTTCCTACTAGCAAACCTGGAAGTTGCCCCTAAACATCATACGAGAGTACAAGCTTTCAGACTTTTCTTCATCATAATTCTGCGTGATCAAGGTGTTGTTCCTTATTCTTTATTTGGTTTGTGTAACATTAAAGGACAAAAGGTTCATGGATAAGTTAGGTGAAACCAAAATTTGAGCTTTCCTCTTTAGCATGGGCTTAGAAAAGAAAATTGAACCTTCAGCATAGGACAGTCAATAACATTGAAGAAAGGACATACGTTTAACCAAAAAGCAGCATCCAAATTTGAACTTTCCTCTTTGTCTGCTTTGAACTGTATGCTTACAACAAGTCATTAATAATAACACGAAAGGAAAAGTCAGATAAAGTTAAATGCAACATTTACATTCGAAGCTTCCTCTCCTAGACTGGAAAAGGGAAATATTTGATCTTCACACATGAAACAGTCCAAGAGGAAGAGCCTAAGATCAAGATCTTTAAAAAAAAAGAAAAAAGAAGCACGCACTAATAGCCTAGGAGCCAAAGTATGTGATAAACTGACCCTACAAAGCCCGTCTTAAGCCGGTTAAAAAGAAATGGAATTAGCATCACCTAATAGTCTAATACTAGTGTCCCAAAGAAAGAGTAGAGACACAAATTAAGCACCAAATTAACACAAACTAATGATTGATTGATCGAATACTTCAGAAAATAACTGAACAAAACAAGCCTGTTGAGGACAAATTAGTACTCCAATAATAGTAGTGATTTTGCCATCTGGACTAAGAACACATGCGAAAACACGCACCTGAAGGGGAGGAGGCACCGCGAGAAGGGCTGTCCGAGCTGATCTTGGCGCCCCAGCAATTCCCCATGGATGAGGACCCCAAACCCACGAGCACGTTCAGTACCCCCAAGAAGCACCAAGCCCACCTCACAAAGGCGCCGCCCTTTTTGCTCGAATCGAATCGGCGGAGCTCAAGAACGACAAGGCAGCAACTCTAAGAAACGAACAAGAGCAGCCAAATCGCACCCAAATCAGGACACCTCCTCTTCTTGTCCTCGCAACTAATTAACGCTGGCAAGATGGGGGGCGCGCTTCGAGAGAGAGAGAGAGAGTGTGTGGATAGGGGCGTATCTCGTGCGTTAATCGTTGGGCTCGAGCCAAGGGCGGGTTGACCTTTCACGCCAGAGAGCGAGAACGAGAGGGAGCGATGGATACTATAGAGAGAGAGAGAGAGCTCCTCTAGAAGGAGAGGGAGAAGGAGGGGGAAGGGGAGCGAGAGATGGAGGAAACCATTAATGGCGGGCAAAGGCGAGAAAGAGACAGGCAGGCCAAGTGGGTGTTGCCCCTCCTCCGCATCGACGCTTCCGACTCTTATGGCATTTGGGCCTTCCGTCCCCTGGGCCCTGACGCTGGTGCCTTCTAACCGTCGGATGTGGATCGGACGGATCAGATGTGTTCTAGGGTGGTCTCAGGTTATTCTTAATCTATTTTCCCTGGACATTGACGTGGCCTTCAAAGTGATATTTTTTTATCATAAAATTTGTATAAAAAATATGCCGTTTTAAATAAAATTAAATATATATTATGAAAGTATATTTGGATCTACTAATACTAATTTCATATTGTAACCTCGGTAATTATTTATACATTGATGATTAAATCTAAAAGTATTTGATTGTCATAAATTATAAAACGAATTATATTTGGAATGGAATGAATATACTCAAGTTCTCGGTAACAAAAAGAAATCACAGTTTTAATTTCAGATCTATTCGACCACCTGGACCCTATTAAAAATGACAGATAGATTAAATTAAACTCGGGGGCATTTGGGCTGCGGCGGCATGTTAACCACGTCAGGCTGACTGAATCCGTACGTCCGTCCCCCTCTCTCTCTTTTATTTTTGTCGTTCTCATTCTCAAGGTCAGCATACATAAATATTGGTGCGTGTATGTATTGTACGGGATTTATCTTGGACTGGATTCATGCACCAGCTAGCGCATCTACGTACATGTATTTTCCGAGCATTTTTTACAGCCACGTAGGACGAGAGTGTGCACTACAAAAAGACGAGCGTGTAGGATCATGCCGGAACAGATGTGATGTGATAGCATCGAATCGTCACTGTAGGATAAATTCATGGACCAGCTCACAGAAATAACGTGCCGTGTCATAGCTACAAAATGATCATCTCCGCTCCCCTGTATTATTGATTACTGTCGAAGAACATAGTAGCAGCAGGACATAAGCAACCAATCACCACAAAATAGATAATCGGCAGAGAGGCAAATAAATAGAGACACAATAAGGAAAACCTTTTTATTAATTGATCGATCTCTTTTTGAGTATGATGAGGTCCTATTTAAAGACTAAACCCACCGGAGATAGTTTCGGCATTACGTCCATCAACTCTTAAATCAGGGTTTCTTAACACTCCACCTTAAGCGAATACCGCATCATGCACATATCTCATTAAAAACTCTTCCCAAAACCCAATGGGAAAAAAATAGATTGGAGAAAATGGTGCATTGCATCTGCAAACTGTATTGTATCGTTGCCTCGTTAAAAACCTTTATGTGAAAAATCTTCAGAAAAAACTCAATCAGAGAAAAAGAGTGCAGTCTCTTTACCTTATAGGCTAATCTTCAGGATTAAGGTAAAACTTCATGACCTTACGTGAATTATGATTCGGTAATTTCTCCCCTTGATCCCTGCAACTCTCCAAGCCGCTTCATTCCAATACAACGGAATCATCGTTGGAAACTAGACGTAGGCAAACACTTAGTGAATAAATTAGCCACATTTTCACAAGATCTAGTTTGCAGGATCTTCACCTCATCGTTCTTCTAGAGTTCATGAGGATAGAAGAATTTGGAAGCAATATGCTTCGTGGTATTAGTTTTAACATAACCCATTTTTATTTGTGCAACACAAACAACATTATCTTCATATATAACTATGGGGGTATCGACGGTGTTAATGCCACATGACTTCAGGATATGGCTAATCACACGTCTGAGCCAAACACATCCACGTGAGGCTTCATATAGTGCAATAATTTCTGAGTGGTTCGTAGAAGTTGCTACCAATGTCTGCTTAAATGACCGCCAAAAGATGGCTGCACCACCACATAGAAATACAAACCTAGTCTGAGATTTGGCACTGTGAGGATCAGGCAGATACCTAGCATCTGTATATCTCACCATGGTCAAGTCTTGGTTCTTCCGAAAAAATAAGATAAGATCTTGCGTACCTTGGAGGTATCTGAGAATAGTCTTAACGCCAGCCCAATGCCTTCTGGTTGGAGTTATACTGTGTCTAGCCAATAAGCTGACTACGAATGCAATATCGGGCCTGGTGCATTTCGCAAGGTACATCGATGCTCATATGGCGGTTAAGTATAGAACTTATCATCCTAAGACTTCCTCATTTTCTATCCTCGAACTGAATGGGTCTTTATCCGCATCTAGAGATCTTGCTACCATGGGGGTCTTTAAAGGATGAGATTTATCCATGTGAAATTTCTCTAATACCTTCTTGGTATAGGTAGACTGGTGTACTAGGATTCCTTCAGAGAAGTGCTCTAGCTGCAGGCCTAAGCAATACTTGGTTTTATCTAAGTCTTTTATCTCAAACTCCGTCGCAAGGTAATAGCTTGCTCCATTTATGTTCCCTGCGGTTCTGATGATATTCAGATCCTACGGAAACGAAATAAAAATCCAACGGAAGCGAAGCATGAAAACACAAAATCGGACGGGTAAGGGGGGAAAAAAGACACGTAGCGTGCCTCTCCACGCATCCTTTTTCCTTTCCTTTGTACCGGAGGAGGATACTCAAGTTCTCGGTGACAAAAAAGAAAGCACAGTTTTAATTTCAGATCTATTCGACCACCTGGTATTCAAAACGACAGACAGATTAAATTAAACCCGGGGGCATTTTGGGCTGCGGCGGCAAGTTTGCCACGTCAGGCTGACTGAATCCGTACGTCCCCCTCTTTCTCTTTTATTTTTGTCGATCCCATTCTCAGGCTCAGCATACATAAATTCCATTAATTCCATGGAGCACGATTCATGCACCAGCTAGATTGCTCGTTGCGTCACGGAGGGGAGGGAGGTTTAATTCCATGGAGCACGATTCATGCACCAGCTAGCGCATCTACGTGCATGTATTTTCGAGCATTTTTTACAGCCACGTAGGACAAGAGTGTGCACTACAAAAAGACGAGCGTGTAGGATCATGCCGGCACAGATGTGATAGCATCGAATCGTCACTGTAGGATAAATTCATGGACCAGCTCACAGAAATAACGTGCCATGTCATAGCTACAAAATGCTCGTGTGGCTCCCCTGTACTACTGATTACTGTCGAAGAACATACGAGTAGCACGAAATAAGCAGTCAATCATCATAACATAGACAATCGACAGAGAGACGAATAAATACAGACACAATAAGGAGAATCTCTTTATTAATTAATCGATATCTTTTTTAGTACAATGAGGTTCTATTTAAAGACTAAACCCACCGGGGATAGTTTCAATATTACGTCCATCAACCCTTAAATCAGGGATTCTTAACACTCCCCCCTTAGGCGAATACCGCGTCATGTGCATGTCTCATTAAAAACTCTTTCCAAAACCCAGTGGAAAAAAATAGATCGGAGAAAATAGTATATTGCATCTGCAAGCTGTATTGCATCGTTACCTCGTTAAAAAACTTTATGTGAAAAATCTTCAGGAAAAACTCATTAAGGGAAAAAGAATGCGGTCTCTTTACCTCCTATGTTAATCTTTAGGATTAAAGTAAAACTTCAGGACCTTAAGTGAATTCTCCCCCTGATCCCTGCGAATCTCTAAGCCGCTTCATTCCAATACTACGAACGCATCGTTGGAAACTGGACGTAGGCAAAGACTTAGTGAATAAATTAGCCAGACTTTCACAACATCTAGTTTACAGGATCTTCACCTCATCGTTCTTCTAGAGTTCACGAGGATAGAAGATTTGGAGGCTATATGCTTCATGGTATTAGTTTTAACATAACACATTTTGATTTGTGCAACACAAACAACATTATGTTCACAGATAACTATAGGGGTATCGACGGTGTTAATGCCACGTGACTTCATGATATAGCTAATCACACGTCTAAGCCAAACACATTCACGTGAGGCTTCATATAGTGCAATAATTTCTGAGTGGTTGGTAGAAGTTGCTACCAAGGTCTGCTTAAATAACCGCCAAAAGATGGCTGCACCACCACATAGAAATACAAAACCCAGTCTGAAATTTGGCACTGTGGGGATCAGGCAGATACCCAGCATTCGTATATCTTACCATGGTCGAGTCTTGGTTCTTGTGTACCTTGGAGGTATCCGAGAATGGTCTTAACGTCAACCCAATGCCTTCTGGTTGGAGCTGTACTGTGTCTAGCCAATAAGTTGACTGCGAATGCACTATCAAGGCTGGTGCATTTTGCAAGGTACATTGATGCTCTTATGGCGGTTAAGTATAGAACCAGGATTTGAGTGGTCGTTCGGATGGTCCGAACGGCCCACTCCGTTTGAGCCCTCCGATCTTGATCCGACGGTCCGCGTGTGAGTGCGTTTAGGTGGTTGGGTGGAGCCAAGTTGGTGCGTCGAGCTCGAGCCAGGGTGCGGTCGAGCCAACAGTGCTAGCCCAAGTTTCGAAAATAGTTGACCAAGAAACAAAAGGGTTTGACCAAGTCTTTAAAAATAGGAATAAAATTCTGAAAATTCTGGAAAAAAAAAATCAGAGGTGCTCCTGGGACATCCTAGTACTCAAATAAAATATTAAATTTTACTGTTCATGATTTAATTTAAATAATTTAAAATCAAACTTAGAATAGGTTATTGATTTGAGTTTGAAATTTCTGTGGGTTGAAAAGAGTTCCAAAAATTTTGAAAAAATTATATTTATTTATGAAAAATATTTTAATATTTTAATAAATTATTTCCAGAAGATGAGCAAGAGTTTTTGTTCTTGTTTTCTTTTGGAACTTATAATTAAGTTGTAGGTTTAAACTTTATTTAAGATTTTCCAAGTGCAATAAAATATGCAAAAGTTTCCAAAAAGTCATGCATGGATTCAATTTAGTGCTTGATCAGTTTTATGACCTAATTGAGGTTGGTAAGGTGTACTTGATATCTAGAGGATCAGTGAAACTTGCTCAGAAGTAGTTTACAATGACTATGAAGTAACTCTGGGTGTATCAACATGTATAGTCGTCAAATGTTGTCAATTATCGTCAAATGTCGTTAAATGTTGTCAATTATTGTCAACTGTCGTTAAATGTTGTCAACTGTCGTCAACTGTCGTCAATTATCGTCAAATATCGTCAAATGTCGTTAAATGTCATCAAATATCGTTAAATGTCGTTAAATGTTGTTAAATGTCGTTAAATATTGTTAAATTTTGAAAGTTAAAACAAATTCCTTGCCTCAAATTCGGTTTGGCAAAAAATATAACAATTAATTGTTTGCAAAACTATTTTCAAACTTGAATTTAAATTCAAATCAATTTCTAAACTCAATTTTCACAATTGTTATCATATCCAACTTCATCCACCAAACCAAACAACATCTTGAACCATCCAGAATCATTCTATACAACCAACCAAACAAAACCATGTATCATCTCATACAACCAACCAAACAGACTGACTGTACTATCCTATACAGGACGATCTCATCCTACCCGTATTATCCCATCTTATTTAACCTCATTTCACCGATTAAACGCACCCTAAGACGACGTATTACGACGCAACTGTGTGTGGTGTGCCTGTGCGCGATGAAACGTGCACGCGTGCATAATCGAAAGAAAAGTGTCGAGTGTAGCACGTGCTACCGTGCTAGACCTATAGGTTTGGTAGATCACGGTGGCAATGCAGGCGAATATGTAGACCACGTGATCTACCGAAGAGATGGACTCGTTGATTTCGTTCGTAAGCTGCGTCGTCTCGAGGGAACACAACTCGGTGACGAGGAGGTACGTACGTGCGTACGTGTGCAACTTGGAGACGTCCATTCTTCCGAGCCACTCGCTCGTCAGTCGTGTCGTGAATTAATTAGCTTTTCCTTTCCTTCCCACGGTTCCGCTGCCCAGCTGGAAATCATTTGTTTTTTTTTTAAAAAAAGATCAGCTGCTTAGATTATATTAATCAGCAGGAATCTGGGACCTGCTTCCACCAGGTGCAAGCTAAAAGGACCTCGGTTGAACTGAACGGGGGCTTAGTTAGTCGTATATGCAGCTGTTCCATTAAAAAGTGAAATTTGAGTGGAGTCTCGATTTGATCTAATAATTCTTTATTAATTAAGTTATTTATGTATAACATTTATAGATAATAATGTATTCTATATTACCTTCAGATGTACCTCTCTCAGTATTAATAATAAGGGAGATCATACACACCTAATGGTCGTAAGCTATTTTACGATCACTCTATATAGTCGTAAGTTGTTCTACGGCTATCTATTATTGTAAGTTATACTACAACCACCTTATATGGTTATAAGTTATCCTATGACAACCTATTGATTGTATGTTCGATATACTACAATCACCCTATACAACGTGAGAGACACGTCTATGACAATAACTACCCTTAAACATGCATATTGCATCAAACGATAAGGTACCTCTTGATGTAAACAACTGTTACCTCTTCATATGCTATATAAGGAGTAAAGTCAGTGGACAGAGAAAAGGACAGACGAGAAGCAAGAGACAAGAAGATTAAGCCTTAGCTTTAGTAATTTCTTCTTTTTGTAAACACAATCGATATAACAAACACAAGAGTGAGCTATTGTTCTCTGATGAGAATGCCTGAATAAAACTCTCATGTTCTTTTTTATGTGGTTTCACTCTAAAAAAACTCTAGCATTCATTTATAAAATCGATACTAAACCATCGACAGACAATTTTTTGTATCCGCCCCTGCATGCGGAGATAATTGCCCAGAACTTAAATGAGACGCCAAGTTTGTACCTCTCTTTACGTGAGTAGCTTGAAAAAGAAGCAAAATTCCTGGCAAGCTGGTGCTAGACACGCGCGGACTCGTACAAGTATAATGGCGCCTGGCTAGTAGTACGCCACAGTATCTCTTTCTTAGATTCAGTCTAAATTACTTACCGTTTTAGCTTCACATACACAAAGAAAAATATAAATGTATGTTTTAGTTTCTAAATATTAATTTTGTCCTTATGATTGGAGTAATCTATATCCACATGTCCCTAAGTACCAATTTGCTACTCCGTTAGTAGCCCTAGTAATCCTACACGGGCGGTAGTTGGCACTAATTAAAAGCGTCTAGTTAGATCCCACAGATGATTAGCCGCCAATTCGGCAGACCGCCGCAAATCATAGACCAATTAGGTCTGCGCTGCACCCCCAAAACTCGCATCGCACGCTTGCTTGGACGCACGCGATGCAGCTGCCATTTGCGCCGTGCATTCCAGCCTCCAACCACCACGCCGGCCTTGCGTTGCGTCGTCAAATTTTCTCCGCCAAACAATACCACTTGCTACTATCCGTACACTGGCTAGCAGTAGAGAATTGAAGGCGCAAATTAGGTCTCTTTTTTTCTTTCTTCACTACACCACTTCACTGCGCCAGGTAGCGGTCTACGTAGATAACACTAAATATAGATCATATAATAGGTTGTCTTTTTATATAACATGTCTTTTTTTTAATGTTATGGTCGACCACGGTGTGATAGACTATCTCTTTCTATCTTGTCCTTCTCTCTTCCACCTCGTAAAAATCCTATATAACATCTCTTATAGGTTGATGATGGACCATTATATATAGCCTAACTACTTATGGTACAGTCATAACAAGTTAGACTCGCAAGCTGGCTACTAGCTAGCTAAGTATATAGTACACTGTAGTAGATAAGCTTTGCTTATAGGAAGAACTAAATTGGGCAAAACAATTAAAACCATCTTGCAGTGAATTTAATTTGAACATAAATTATTATTATTGGTTATTTTGCCTGCTCGAAGGCGACATGTATGTGTAGCTTTCTCCACCGATTTGCTATGTCGGCACGCTACGTACCTAGCCTAGGCTTTTCTTCCTTTTTTGGGGTCCAATTAGATGGTTAAGCCATGCGTGCAGGCTGCTTTCACACACTGATACAGCAGAGCAGTAGGATGCACCACTAGCACTGATTAGGCTAATTAATCACGCACGCACAGCAGCTAGCTAGCCTCCTTCAAAGTAATCACACGAAATAGTATTAAGATTGGTACGGCAGGCTTGACGACCACCAGACCAGATGGATGGATCGATGACCAGGCAATAAAACCCGACCGATCGATCGATCAATTCCAAACCACCCATAACAATACATGGATAATGCAGCAGCAGCACTCATCAGTCAGCATCTTGTATTAATTAATTGCTTTTGTAGAGGGGAGCAATTGACTGTTTAACCACTATGTAACATCCCAAAATTCTGTTACTAAAAATAAAATTAATAAAATTAATATTTTACTGGATTTTCTAAGTTTTAAAAGTGTTTTATTGCTTTTCTTGAATTTTTAGATTTGGTTTACTATTTTCTAAAAAACCTTTTTTGGATTAGTGTATTCTTTGTAATCAGAATTATGTTTCCTTCCCACGCCCGTTCCTCGCGCGATCACCCTCTCGGTTTTGACCAGTGCCACTCGGTATCGATCAGACCCTCCGACCAGACCCGCTTGTCAGCCTCCCCTGCTCATCTTCGCCTTCCTCTCGTTGGTTGCCTATGCCGCCAACACTCACGTGCGTCACCGCCGCGACGAAAGTCGTCGCCTCGGCGTGAATCCCACCCCTTTTTCCCTCGGCGACGTGCACATTAATTGTTCGTCTTTCCCCGCACTTGCTCCACTTGACTCCAGCGCCCTCTCCTTTCGCCTCGTCCCATCACTGTCGCGTCCCCGACGTGCCAGCACCGCGCGCCTTCGAGACTCTCAACGGCTCTCCCCTCATCTCATCTGGGCTATAAAGAGGCCCGAGCAGCCCCCCTTTATCTCTTTTCCCCACCCAACTCTCCCTCTCTCGCTCTTGTTGCTATGGTTTGCTTGAAGCCCCGAGCTCCGAGTTTCTGGCTGCCGCGCCTCATCGTCGTTCCAGCTGCCACCATGAAACTCCTTCCTCTCTCCCCGAGTCATTTCGTGTTCCAGGACACAAGGAACTTATCCCCTAACCGGATTTGGTTTTGGTTCTCAGGAACTTTCGGATTTGAGCTTCGTCTTCATCTCTGGCCGAAAGGGGCATTTTCACCACCACATCGCCTCCGGTGAAATATTTCTAAATTGCTCCCTCTCTGAGCATCTCAGACTCACACTGGTGCTCCCCGACCTTCCATTGTCTCTCTTTTCTCTCAGGCTACCTCCTCCGCGTTGAAGCGTCGCCGTCGCTTCGGGTTCACGTCACTGGACCTTCACCGACGAGCTCCTTGACCGCTCTCTACTCGGGTATGACCCTAGTCACCTCTAGTAGCTAGTGCACTCGCTTTTGGTCAAAAGCGTTGCAAAACGCAGTTGCCGTTATCGCTGTAGCTTCTACTCTGCTTCACTTCATCGCGCTGCCGCTTCGGGCTGTAGTCGAACTTCTTTCGACCACGTCCTGTAGTTGAACTTCCTTTCGACCACGTCCTGTAGTCAAACTTCTTTCGACCATGTCGTGCAGTCGAACCACCTTCCAACAACGTCGTGCAGACGAATCTCCTTCCGACCACGTCGTGCAATCGAATCTCCTTCCGACTATGTGATTTTAAAACTTCCGAGAGCCTGTTCTCCTTCGTTCGAGCTCCGATTCGAGTGACTCACATTTCTAATTTCATCTTAAAGCAAGATCTAGCTATCTATACTGTAAGTACTCAATTTTGAGTCCATTTGAATTTTATTTGAATTTGACTTATTTTCACGTGTAGATTTCGACGGCTTCGGAGAGCCAGATTTCGACGTCGTTTCTGAACAACAACTAATTGAGTAAGGTAAGTTACATCCTTTGATCATATTTGAGCACAATATTTAAAATTATCTTAATTCTGTTTTAAGCTATTATTGCATGCTTATTTATATTCAAGTGATTTAAATTCCTATTTTAAATTATTAGTTAATTCCGTTACCGTTGTACAACCAATGTTGAAATTGAAGTTGTCATTCCCTTGTCACCTTAGTGGAAAAATCTGGTCGATACACCAGTACGACTAGAACATATTGGAAAGCTATGCTTAGTCAAAACTTAGACCAAAAATCTTGATTTGGGGAACTTTAGCCAAAAGTTCAACTATGATTTGAAAATGATTCTATGGTGTTGTCTTTACCATAGAAATTTATAAAATTATTTGACTTGTTAAACAAAATACAAGTTAGTTTGGACTTGGGCGAAATGGATGTTGGTTGGGTGCATGTTCATGCACATGATCAATTCATTTATATGATTGAGGCCTAGGGTTTTATTGGAAGTCGCCCAAGTCAATTAAGGACCGGTTTTCAAGACGCATCTTGCAAAACCCCACCGTACTACCACATGTTCTAAATGGACAGGATCTGGCTAACTAATTTACAACATTTCATCGTGGCCGTGCCACCCGATTGCGTGGGTGTCTTTTACGACCTACTTTTTATGTATTCCCACATGGCGCAAGAGGGGGCTTAAATCCGACGGGTTTTTATCCAAAAGAAGTGAAACATTAGCGAGGCGGGACTACGGTGGGATGACGCTTTGTAAAGGCCTTGACGCGTGCTCTAGATTGCTTATCTAAGGTAGTGAGCAGTGACATCGATGGATGCCAAACAAACTAGAGAAGCCGTGTTATGTGGGTAAAGCTGTACAACCTCTGCAGAGTGTAAAACTATTCGAATAGCCGTGTCCACAGTCATGGACATGCTAGCAAAACCATTCAAAGTTAGACTTTGATTTTTTTGATTAAAAAAATGCTTTATTAAATGGTTTTGGATGGTTTATCCAAATAGGAATTAGGCAGATAGCCATGTGATAGGAGAGTATCCTTAACCACTCTTGTATAAATGTTATCTGACTATAAAACTTGAGATTTAGATAAATAAATTTTAGTTATAGAGTAAACTGCTTTAAAACTTAGTATGAATATTTAACTGAAAAATATCACTTTATGCAAAACAGCCATATAAGCATTCCTTTGATATATCCCCGTATGCATTATAATTCTGTTATTGGGTGTAACTTGCGGGGCACAGTTGTTTGTGTTCACTCTTGCTTAATAAAATATTATTCAGAGGAGAAAGACTTTACAACTGCTGGAGATCTCGACAACTAGGCTGCTACCCCCAGTCGATTGCCTGTGGCAAATTAGCTAGGCTCTACTACTTGCTCTTCATCTTCCGCTGTGTTCTTATTTATTCACTTGTAAGTTTTTCTGGTAATTAAACTCTGATATTTATTAATAAAGCTTTGCGTTTATGAATATTACCATATTTATTTACTTTGTGAGCTAGTCACTGATCATGAGACTAGTTCAGAAACGCACAGAGAATTTTGGATGTTAATCCCGGGTCCTGACACCCTAGACTTGAGAGGTAATTACCCGTTTTTTTCATCGAACAAAACCCCCTCCCCTCCCACATCCTCCTCCCACCCGTCCCAGTCCTCCTCCCCTGCGTCGGTGCCCTCGTCCCTGTCCTCTTCTTCTCCCCGCGCCGTTCGTCCTCCTATTTTGATGCCCCCGCGCGACGGTCCGGCTAAAAAAAAATCAGAATCTGGTCATCAACCGGGAAACCATGTGGCTGACACTGGTAATGAATTGCGCAACAGGTTGGCTTGTATTAATCGCTATTAGATCGTGCACATAGCCGTCTCGGGTCGTTGTTTATAAATCCGATCGGATAGAAGGGGCTAGGTTTTGTGAGCGTGGAAATGCATGATAATAGCAGTAATAATAATAAGAAAAGTAAAAAAAGGAAAGAGCACATGCACGAGACGTGGAGTAGAATGGATAGGCAAAGCTAGGGGGCGCCACTAGCTGCTACTTGATGCTGACGTGGACGTGTACGTGCATGGTGCATGCGTGATACTTAAGTGTAAACTCACTCATGTTGAGATGGATTTTGCCAGTTGCAACCAAAAGGTTAATTAAAGTTGCCGAGGTTTGATTGCATCGATATCCATCTTTTTTTGGTGGCTCTCACGTGTTATCTTCGTCCCTTCCAGTATGTTCAAGAATCAAGAGATGTGCTACGTACCTAGCCTAGCCTAGCCTAGCTAATTAATTAAACAGATTAAAGCTAGTACCACATGGGTCATGCATGCATGCTTTGAAAGGAAGATGAAAAACTCCATGGAGTTCTCGTGACCTATCTATTATCACAAAAAGAGGATAAGCGTCGCATGCATTCTCAAAAAGGAAAAGAGAGAGAGAGAGAGAGAGAAAGAACAACACGTTTCGTGAATTGTGAATGCAACGCAGGAGTCTCTTCTTTTCCGGGAGAGAGAGGGGAGGAAATAAATCGTATGAGATCGATCCCCTTATCTTTAGATCTCCTTTTCAAATCATGGTATGGTATGCTATGCTATGTAGATATGCAAAGATTTATTTTGCTACGCTGTCATAAGATTAAAAAGGGACTAGAATGAATCTAAACGTTTGGTAGGATTTTAATCGAGAGCATGCGTGGGCTACGCACGGGCAATGGCTTCGCTGCATTTCCGAATGGCCGGCGTAGATGTTTAATTGGGTCGGGTCGGGCCTGCTTGATGTTTAAGGCCCGGCCCATGAAACGCGAAGCGCAACCGCCGCCGATGGATGATGATTCGCCGGAGAGGAGCTTAAGAGCGACGACAAGCCAGCATCCACGGGATTCGCCGGAGGGGAATGCTTCGAGTGGGAGGCGGAGTCTCTTGGGCCAAGAGCTAACTGCACATGGCAGCCCTCCTTGTGGGGTTCGGTGGCAACAGTGCACAGAACTGCCCTTCAGCGCGTGGATGGTCGGCGCGCAGGGGTTTCACTTTCACGGCCAGGTTCTACGGTGGTGTGGTGCCTCTTCTTCTCCGGTCAATCAAGTGCAATCAGACTGGGCACCGCACTGGGCAGAGGACTGTCCAGGACGATCCTATGGGCACCGCACTGGGACGAGGAGGATGCTGGAGGGAAGAAGCATTTCCCCAGTCAACTAGTTCTGTCAGGTTTACTCTACCTATGCACTAGTTCTACGAATTACGAACCTTCTAGTCTCTTAGAGCATCTACAATAGTTTTTCTTAAAGCATTCTTAAGAGAGAGAAAGATTCAATCTAATAAAAAAAACAACCATTCCAATAGATTGTTTCTTAAGCTCAGATATCTAAGACTTTAATTCTTCTAAAGCTTGTTGGTTGTTGATAGGCATTGGGACCCACAAAATGAGTGTTTAGGTAACAACTAAGTCTCCAATAGAGTTTTTTGTTGTTTCTTACGTCTTGGTATTAACAATTTGATAGTTTCTTCATGTAGAAACAGCTTTACCTTCTCTCCTCATCTTCTCTCCTCCACATCATCTAAAAGCTGATGTGGCAACCTCTTAGTAACAGCTGAGGTGGATTGTTGTAGATGCTCTTAGTTTCCTGTGTTTCGCGGCTGGCTTGGATTGGATCAGGACCATGTATTACGAACCTTCTAGTCTCTTAGTTGGACAGATGGTTCTTGTTCAGAGACACCTGTAATAATTTTTTCTATTGCAAAAAAAAAAAATTGAATTCTGAGCCAAACCAATCAATTGCTGGACAGTTGGACCCAAGTATCTCCATATGGTTAATTACACAATCTAGAATAAAAGAAAACTCAAACTGGATGGTGAACGAATGGTGAAAATAGGTGCTGAAACTTCGGACGTTGTTTTGAGGCCCTAAAGGACCATTTTTTCGATTTTTCACTTTTCCGGAGCCTCGGACTTATGGATTTTAGGATTGAACTTTTCGTTAGCTTTCCAACGAGCTAAAGAATATCGTAATCCGACTTCGTATGCAACAGTTATGGCTGTTTTACCGGACAGTTCGCGAAACCAAAATCTGTTCGGGTTCGGATTTGTGGCCAGGGAGGAAAACAAGTTCGAGACGAAGAGGCGGACAATGGCCTGGTACTTGAAGTCAGGGATGCTGAGGTGCTCGTTGTCGATGTCCACGAGTTTCATCTTAAAATCCGCAATCTTATTTTAATCTATTCATTCACAAGAAAACCACGGTCACAACTAAGAACCACCGAAAACAACAAGGCAGGCGGAGACGACAAGCGATTGATCACTTATTGGCGTGGCTCCTGCATGCCCCTCCTTCTCCTCATGGTCGTCGACTACGTCTCCTCGCCGAACCACGCTAGGGAATCGAGAGTGGTCGCCAGAGCTCACCGTGGGGAGGGGAGAGGAAGAGACTGATGGAAGACAACGCCGGGGTGGCTATAATATATAAGGATAGCGCCAAAACATTTCGCTTCCCGCACACGCGTCCAAAAAATTTCGTCATCCCGCGCTGCGAATTACAGACTGTTTCAAACAAGAACCGTCTGTGATACTTCACAAACGGTTTTCAACATGAACCGTCTATGATATTATGGTAATATCACAGACAGTTCTTGTTAAGAACCGTCTGTAATACTTCACAGATGGTTTTCAACGTGAACCGCCTGTGTTATTATGGTCATTACAGGCGGTTTTTAGCGCAGACAGTAACACAGACGGTCACAAAACCAAAACCGTCTGCGATTGTATTTAATACAGACGGTTTTAGTCAACCGTCTGTGATGAGGCGTCCAGTATTAGCCTTTTTATAGTAGTGGATGTTGTTTCTAGTACGAACAATCAGTACCTTGTTTTTTTTTCTGTTGTGAACATTTATGTTTTGCATTGAACATTTTTTTTAACTACGAACACTCATCCTGGAAATACTGCATCTGTCACTGTTGCTTGTTCTTGTTGGAAATATGCCCTAGAGGCAATTATAGAGATGATTATATTTCGTTATGTTCATAACATTAGATAATATGTTATCTTGTTCCTAGAATAACATCGTTAATATTTATTATTAAGTATGTGACTTGATTGTGAAACTCTACATTTCCACGATGACTATTCTTAAACGTTCCCTAGTCGGAAACATTATGTGCTGTTAGGTACCGCTATTGACTCGTGATCAAAAAAGAGTTTTCGAGTCACAACCGATCATACATGAACCTATATGGTCACACACTTAAAGGGCTAGGATTTGATTTGGATGGTGATCCGAATTCTTATAAACCACGAGTTAGTAATGGGCCTCAAGTCCGAGACCCGTCGTGGATGTCTATAAATAGAGGGGTGGTGGCATGGGGTGATGTAAGCTTTTGAAGAATCCCGAAACCCTAATAGCCACGTCTTCCTCAATCACGTCGTCGATGCTAGCACTCCAGTGCGTGGTGTCCCTGCCCCATATGTGTGGATACCTTGGAGGTGTTGTTATAAAGTATCAACACTAGGACGATCCGCAACTCGTGACGATCACATGAGCAAGAGGAGAAGACGCGCATCGAGTACGACCGCTGCTGTATCAACTCGAAGACGTGCAGCGAGTACAACTACCCCTCCCCCCAAACAAAACAAATAGGCTTGTCATATTTTTGGTTTTGGGTAGGGGTGAAAAAAAAAGCACGAAACTCGCGAGTCAGCTCAGCTCGTTAAAGACTCGGTTCAACTCGTCTTGAACTTGGGTCATAAACGAGCCGAGCTGGTATTTCTGCTCGTTATTTCAACGAGTCGAGTTCGAGCTAGTTCACAAACAACTTGTTAAGCTCGTTTAGATTAGAACCCAACCCAACAAGCCTAGTAGCCCAACTAGAACAGATCCAGCTTAAGCCTACCAGCTTAGCATCCGGCCTCCTCTCGGTGCCCTCCCCCTCTGCTCTAGCCACCGCGCGACGCCCTCCCCCTCTGCATCCAGCCTCTGCCCGAAGCCCTCCCCCTCCGCGTCTAGCTCGACGCCCTCTCCCTCCATGTTTAGCCTTCGCCCGACGCCCTCCAAACGGGCCAACTCCGTTTGCTAAGCAAGTCGAGTCGTGGCAGTTATCCAAGGTCTTGGGCTCACAAGGCGCAGAGGCCATCTCCGTCATTTCTCATCAAAATTTCTCTCTCCCTCCTTCCCGCGTCAGTTTCCCGCACTAGCGCGCTTCCGGAAAGCACTAGCCTGCACCCGGTCCATGCGCCCAACCCGCATCTCCACGCACCTTGCAAAGGGGCCCCCCTCGCAGACCGCCTCCAGATTCCTCGAGTAGCAACCTCTCAGTCTCCGCCCTCTCTCCAGCCTAGGGTTCCAACTCCAGAAACCTCCCCCACTTCGAAACCAAATCGCCTCCTCTCCTCTCTCCCGCGCGACCCGTCCGCGGAGTCTTCTGGAAGGTTCGGCAGCGGCGGGGATCGATGGAGGCGCGGCTCACTCCGGCCGCGGTGCAGGCGATAGCGGAGCACCCCGACGGGACGGGGACGATCCAGCCGGTGCTGCAGGTGGTGGACGTGCGCCCCGTCACCACCGCCAAGAACAACCTCTCCGGATCTCAAAACATGAACAAACTCTCCGAGCGCTTCCGCATGATGCTCTCCGACGGCGCCTACACGCAGCAGTCCATGCTCGCCACCGCCTTGAACTTCCACGTCAGGGACGGCACCATCCGCCCCGGCACCATCGTCCACCTCCAGGAGTTCATGTGCAACACCATCCAGGGACGCAGGTGGCATTCGCCTCTCCAACCCCCCTAATTTGCTTGCCTATTTCCGCCAGCAAGGTTGGATCTTGATGTGCTTGCTCCTCCCTGCACGCTTCATTTCGCTTAGTGGTGGGGGGGGGATTAATTTGCAATCTGGTGTTGATTCAGTGTTACCTTAATGAATGTTGCCGTTTTGCTAAGTATATACATATGCATTCATGGAATCTCATTATTTCTGTGGATTCTAAGAAAGGTTTATTTTTCAATTCCACTTTGTGAGCGTGTTCCGATCCAATGAGATGTATTTCTCTTTGTTTTTCTTGTTGTTAGCAAGGTTCCAATGACAAGAAAACTCTGTAAAAATTAATTTGCTGAGTACTACCTTGTGTTGTGTGCGATTTTATCAGTCCATGCCATCATTGATGATGCTTGCTGCACTAAAAAGGTGTTGCATTTTGTGCCAGTGCTTACAACCTGCAATCATTCATTTTGATTGCCATGTCAAACTAATGAAACAAGTCACATCACATATTGTCATGAACTGAGTTGTAGGACTTCCATAAATTAGTCTGGAACCTTGTTTGTTCTTGTGGCCGTAGCTGAACATGTATAATTCTAGAATTCTACTCGAATAATCATAGCAATAGCATGGATAGCTGGACTATAAAATCTGAAGGGGTGTCAATACTGTATTTTCCTATCTTTTCTGGAAATTTTTATTGTCTGCTTAACTACTTAAGTTTTATGAACTGAATTAATTTTCTAGAAAAATGACTTCTGGTAGAAGTAACCAGATTATCTTTTAAAATGAGGAATATCCTATGTAGAACTTTTGATTGTTGATGCTTATTTTGGCCAGGCAATCCTTCAGCCGGCCTCTCGAAAAAGTGTTGATTTTTTACATGGATTACTACTTATCAGTTGAGTTGACCACTCTTTCTTGTTGCTTTCAGGATCATTATCGTTGTCAAACTTGATATTCTGCAAAGTGAGTGCGCCATAATTGGGAGCCCCAAAATCTATGTGGCGAAAAGCCTAAGTAAGGAACAGGGCCCTAACTTGCCGGCCAATGCTGCTCAAACTAATAGTGGAACCTATTCCATTTCCCGCGGCCCATGCATGTTGGGGTCCTCCATTGCTCCAAAGGCCGAGCAGGTTGCTATCAACCTATCATATGGTGGACCCTATAATGGTGTTCAAGGCACAGTGGGCTCTTCTATTGGTCGGACAGTAGAACCTGGTCCTAACAATGTGTTGCCTGGTGGATCTTATGGTACAACGTCAGCACAGAACACAACAAATGCCAGCGTGGTGCAGCCAAAATCTGAGCAACCTTTAGGTGAGGGCTTTGGCCCTCCTGGCAATAATTATGGGCGCCCCGCGCAGCCTTCGTATCAGCAGCCACCTCCAGTGTATATGAATAGAGGCCCTGTTGCTAAGAATGAAGCTGCTCCTCGTGTCGTCCCAATTTCTGCATTGAACCCATACCAAGGTAGATGGACAATCAAGGCTAGGGTGACTGCAAAGACTGATCTCAGGCACTACAACAACACCAAAGGTGCAGGAAAAGTCTTCTCTTTTGATCTCCTTGATTCACATGGTGGAGAAATTCGTGCAACATGCTTCAATTCGGTGCTTGATCAGTTTTATGACTTAATTGAAGTTGGTAAGGTGTACTTGATATCTAGAGGATCAGTGAAACTTGCTCAGAAGAAGTTTAATCCTTTAAACAACGACTATGAAGTAACTCTGGATGGCTCAACATCTATAGAAATTTGTTTAGATGATGATAGCAGCATCCCTAGGCAGCAGTACAATTTCCGACAGATTAGTGAAATAGAGAACATGGATAATGATGCCATGGTAGATTTGGTCGGAATTGTTACGTCAGTTAGCCCTGCTGCTACAATAATGCGGAAGAATGGCACGGAAACCCAGAAAAGAAACCTTCAACTGAAGGACATGTCTGGTCGCAGCGTGGAAATAACCTTGTGGGGAAACTTCTGTGGTGCTGAAGGTCAGCAGCTGCAGTTGCAGTGCGATTCTGGTTTGAATCCTATACTTGCCTTGAAAAGTGGCCGCGTCAGTGACTTCAGTGGCAGATCTGTGGGCACAATCAGCTCGAGCCAGTTAAAAATAAACCCAGACTTTCCTGAGGCAGAAAGGCTGAGGCAGTGGTACATAACTGAAGGAAAGACTGCTGCTTGCGTTTCTTTATCTCGGGAAATGTCAAATATGGGCAGGGCTGATGTCCGGAAAACAATTGAACAGATCAAGGATGAAAACTTGGGACGATCAGATAAGCCAGACTGGATCACTATTAAGGCTGCAATTTCACATGTGCAGACTGATAGTTTTTGTTATCCAGCTTGCACCTTGATATATAACGAGAAGCAATGCAATAAAAAGGTCACAAATAATAGTGATGGGACATGGCATTGTGACAGATGCGATGAGAGCTCTGAAACTTGTGAGTATAGGTACTTGCTTTTGTGTCAAATCCAGGATCACACTGGTGCTACCTATGCTACTGCGTTCCAGGAGGCCGGTGAGCAGATAGTTGGCCACACAGCGGAACAACTTTTCTCAATAAAAAATGTTGACCAAGATGATGCACTATTCGCAGAGATCATACAGGGAGTCCGTTGGCATCTATATCTACTCAAGTTGAGAATCAAGGAGGAAACCTTTAATGATGAGCAGCGTGTGAAATGCAGCATCGTTAAAGCCGAAAAACTGGATCCATCGAAAGAGAGCTGTTGTGTTCTCGGAGCGATTGACAGCCTTTTGCTGGATGGTTTAGGCTCAGCCCCATGGGTGAATGGCGCTGTTGGCCTTAACGCTGGTTTCACCAATTCAGAAGTTGGACAAAGTGTGCTTACCTCCAACAATGCCTATGCTACGAACATGGGTGGTGCAAATCAGTTTGGGCAGCAAGCAAGCATTTGCGGCGGGATGTCTACTCCGCTATCGGCAACTCGAAATGTACAGTCTTGCAGCGTTTGTGGGTCCAGTGGGCACGATGCGCAGAACTGCCCTGCAGGCTTGGATATGCAGCAACCACCAGCAGTTGGGGGCTTCATGGGTAGTAATTACGGCTCTTCAGCTGGCAACACCAGCTCGGGTGTTTGTTTCAAATGCAATCAGCCTGGGCACTGGGCTAGGGACTGTCCAGGGCAGGCTGGCCCCCAGCACCAGTCATATGGGAATGGTGTTGCATCAGGAGGATACAAGAGGAAATCCTTTGTTGGGGGCCACTATAGTATTTTGCGGATCAAGTAGCATCTTTTATTTTGTTTAGCTGTATGACATCCCTGTGCATTCTGTACAGTTGTTAATCTTCCTTTTGTGTGTGGCTTCCAGTGTTCACTACTTCCAGTATTAGTACTTAAGTCTTTAATCAGTGTCTTCCGCTAAGTAGTCTTTCTAACATGCCGTGGAATCATTTTTATAATTTCCTACGGACAAGGACTGCTTTTGCCTTGACAATTACAATTCAGCCAAAAGACTCGTGATATCAGGTCGTGGTACCTAATATAGATGGGGTAATTCAGAATCTGCTTCAGTGAATAAAATTTTTCTATGTGTCTATGACATGTGGATTCTGAATTCATGTCATAGATATATAAAGGGTAAAATTTGAAATCCGTCTGTCCTATGAGAACAAATTCTGAAACCCCCCATGTAAATAGGATTTTGCAGGCAGGCAATTGCAATTTTGGCCGAGTGACGCAGGCAAATTATGTGGTTCATTTGGTCCCAAGAAAAGAAAAAGGAAGCACGAGCCCAGAAAGAAAGAAAAGCCACTACATCACTCGCCAATCGCCATCTGCACGGAAGCTTGCCACCCACCGCTGTCTCCTTTCCCCACAAGGCCCTCATAGTCATCATCCGCCATGGGCGGCAACGCCAAGGACACCTAACAGAAGGTAAAACCCCGATTCTGTAGGCGTTTCTCGATTCGTTTTGGTAAATCAGATCAGATCAGATCAGGTCAGATTATAGGGGAGAATAGTGAGCTTTGGGCGTTCTTGTTGGTTAATTCATGGATTATTTATCGATTTGTAGGCTTTGTCGATTTGCACCGCATGATAGCCCCTTCTGTGGATGCCACGTGTTTGTCGAATTGCCCCCAAGAACCAAGCTCTACGCTGATTGACCAAGGACGCGGCTATGGCAACCAAATCCTTCTTACCTGCTTCCCCCGCGCAAACTCGTCGTATCTTTGCATCTCGTCTTGATGTAAAGCCACGCGAGAAGCTTGCGCTCATGCCAGTGGCGTGCTCGGCGAGGGAGCCTTCATCGTCTGATGGCATCGGCAAGAACCCGTTTGCTGCACTCGTTGAGGTGCCGAGGGCGCTTTGGCGGCAGACGCTGCGGCCACTGGGGGACTATGGGTTCGGCAAACGCAGCGTGTGGGAGGGCGGCGTTGGGCTGTTCATGGTGTCCGGGGCAGCAATTCTGGCGCTCATGCTGGCGTGGCTCCGTGGGTTCCAGCTGCGGTCGCGCTTCAGAAAGTACCAGGCTGTGTTCGAGTTCAGCCAGGCCTGCGGGATCTGCGTCGGCACGCCCGTGAGGATCCGTGGGGTCACCGTGGGGAATGTCATCCGCGTCGACTCTTCTGTGAGGCGTATCAATGCTGTTGTCGAGGTATGGCTGTTTATTTTCTTCGGTGACAATTCCTTCTTTGTTATTAGAGGCAAATTTAATCTGTCATGGTAGGCACAGATGATCTAAACTGTAGATAATTCTTGTTAAAAGTTATTTAATCTGGATTCTGGAGCTAAGAATATGGTTAATAGTTCTTGATAAATTAGCACAGGACATGATGATACTTCCATTCAATTGATTCCTAAGTCTATACACGCCGACCAGTCAGCTACACTAGTAACTCTTTTTGTTACAATCTTGGCAGGTTGACGATGACAAGATTATCATTCCTCGAAATTCTGTGGTTGAGGTGAATCAGTCTGGTCTCCTAATGGAAACACTCATTGATATTACACCAAAAGATCCACTCCCCACACCTTCAGTTGGCCCACTCGACGCAGATTGTAGCAAAGAAGGCCTAATTCTCTGTGACAGAGAGAAGATGAAAGGACAGCAAGGGGTAAGCTTGGATGAAATGGTTGGAATATTAACCCGTCTGGGAAGAGACATGGAGGAAATAGGTGTTGATAAAAGCTATAGATTGGTTGAAAAAGTTGCACATGTAATGGAGGAAGCACAACCTCTTCTTTCAAGGGTACATAAGTTCTTTCCTTCTTTTTGCAGCATTTCATCTACATTTTTCTGTCAGCTTTAACTTTCATGAGATTTCATTCAATCATTGTATTTTACTCAATTGAGTGCCCTGACTGAACAGTGAACACATTTAATGCCTGAACCAGGCTGGAAATGTAGTAGTGTTTTCCTTGACACATTTCTAGATCTTTAAAGAGCAAACCTTATTTATATACTTAGCATGCATGATTGTGATGTGTGAACAGATTCTGTGTTACCTGTTAATTTTCCTGAGCCCTAACACATAGGATGTTGTGAAGGAAGAAAGGGCATGGCCATCTGTTAAGATTCTAAAGCATTCCTATATCTAATCTAGTATTTGTAACACATTACCTTCAAAATGAGGTAGATCAGCCTTTTCCCCTTCTTTCCTGTTACATCTGGGAAAGAGAGAGACGGTGAACATTGCTCCAAGCATGAGTTTTTACCTTACTTTATTTCTATAGAAAACAGAGAAGTTTTTTGTTGAACACTACTGCAGTTAAGCATCATATGATAGAGTTAAATGGTCACGATGGAACAGATGGAAGCATTATCTGAAGAAATTCAACCTTTGCTCTCAGAGGTCCATGATAGTAATGTACTGAAGGATGTGGAAACAATAGTTAAGGCTCTTGCTGATGCATCCGGTGATTTAAGGTACTCTTGAAAATTGGCATATATCATCTGCAGGACATAAACTCATGTATCTATTGCTTCTTATTATTCTACAATACATGAAGAGGTTGTGAAAAACGCACCCTTTTTTTTTGTTTTGCAAATGAACTCAATACTAGATATACTAAGACTTGAAGACATTGAAAAGTCGACATGTCATTTAGTACTTGCTTCTTACTCTGAAATTTTAGAGTTGTGGCCTTGTCAGGCTCCTTAACGCAAGTCCATTCTAGTTGGCTTATTATATTAAACCTTCTATACATGACATGGGCATATATGTGGTAGCATTCCATCAGTCTAAATTTTGCGGTGGTACTTGCAGACGGCTGAACTCTTCCATGCTTACCGCTGAGAACACTGATCTCATTAAGCAGTCCATTTTCACCCTTATATATACTCTGAAGAATATTGAGGTTTGATCTTTGATAATATTTTAGGTAGCTTTTACTTCTCAAACTAGTACAACAGTCTCATAAGATTTATTCTTTGTGTGCATACATTCAGAGTATCAGCTCAGACGTATCTGGCTTCACTAGCGATGAGGCAACGAGGAAGAACATCAAGCTTCTGATCAAATCTCTTAGCAGACTATTGTGAATGTGTGATGGTGTTGTCTTGGGAGACTAGAACAGGTATTTGATGAGATTGAGGTCAGTCTTGAGAAGAGAACCTCACGGGAAATAGGATGATTCATCTTTGATTTTTTGGTGAAGCTTCATGTGTTCTTGCCATTTAGAAATAAAAAAAGAAGTCTTCATTGAATTGTAACAGGATTGTCGAAGGTATTGTTTACCTTGTAGGCCCAATTTTTAGTTGTTACATAAACTGTTAGCTTGACTGCTTGAGTATGTGAAATCAATCAATACATGAGGTTTTTCCTTCTTGTGTGTGTGTGCAATATCTTGGTTGTGGTTGTCTCAGGCTCATTTTCTGCTTCGTGCATTACTGTGACCAAGCACATTTTGTGTATGAATCATTCCTGTCTATTCTCCTGAAGTTGCTATGACTTTTGAGGCTTAGAGATGGCATCGGCAAATTGCAGAGTGATCTTATACCAGGTTGAGTGAGGAAACAAAAACATGACCTTGATTGTAGTGACGTTGAGCAGGCAAATAATAAACAGCGGTGAAGATCAATCATCACACAATATGAATAATTCAGGTTTGCATATCACAGGGCACAAGATGAAGCGGTGTTCAAACTTGGAAGAAGGAAATTTGATCTAGACAAGAAAAAGAGCATGAATCATCGACGAATGACACTAGGAATCCATTCATGTTTGTATCCATCCAGACTCCAGATTCGTCGTTTGGTACAGCCGCAAGAACAAGTGAAACTACATTTGCATTGAATCGCAATTAGTATCTGGGGCGTCCGTGTAATCTATTTCCCGATTCCCATCCGTCCCTCTCCTCTTTTTCGGTTCAGATCACAGGCTGAATCGAAGTAAAAAACTAAACTGGTGGCAAACAAAAACCCCCTCTACAGTGGAGTGGGCTGGCTACATGAATCGATCGTCGAATGCGGCGGTGGAGGGGTCGGCGAGGTCGGCGAAGCGGGCGGAGGAGGCGGAGGAGAGGAGGAGGAACTTGCGGACGCAGGCGCGGACGCAGGCCTCCTCGCGCTTGCCGAGGGCCTTGCGGTAGAAGGAGGTGACGCAGTCGGAGAAGCACCTCTGCGACACCCAGTTGTACAGCCGCATCCTGTTTCTCCGACCAACACCACCACAGCGCAGACAACAAGGCACCGTTAACCATCTCCTACTAATCCTTAGGATTACTGCTGCAAGAAAGAAAGAAAGAAAGAGATAGAGGGGAGGGGGTTCTTACGCGTCTCGGGTCTGCAGGCCGTCGGCGATGGCGGCCATGCGGGCCTGGTTTTCTTCCTCGCCGCCGCCGCCGCCGGTGGTGTCCATACTTTTTATCGACTTTCTTGGAGGAGGGGAGAAGAGTAGTAAAGCTAAAGCAGAAGGCAGTAGTGGTGGTGGGCTGGTGGCCCAGCCCGATTCTCGGTACGGACCATCGTGGCTCGACTAATAAATGTGTTTTATTAGATCGGTCCACATATGAGGAAGACGATCTAAACATGGCTTGATGGCCTGTCATGTCGTGTCATGTTGATCCGATCCTATTTAGCCTAAAGGCCGATTACGGCTCACTTAGCTTGTTAGGCTCGAAAAATTAAAAAAGAGTTCAAAAAAAAAATAAATCAACAAACGATGTAGAATTAAGAAATAGTTTTGTTTATTGTATATATATTATTTATGTTGCAGTACTAGAACGATTTAGAATAAATCCGCATAAATACTAAGAAAACTTTGCAAGTTTTTATTTTTACACGGTAAATATTTTGTTAATTCTGAAAATACTTTTTAAACCAAGAAAATAGGAAGACAACTCTAAAAATAGCAAGATACTTATTAAAAATTTGTAAAATTACATAGTAACTAAGTAGGGTATGTAGAGCTTAATAAAAATAACCCTAACTTAATTTTGGTTTTCATAAATGTGCACGGTAAATATTCTGTTAATGCCAAAAATACTTTTAAAATTAGAAAAATAATAAGACACCTCTAAAAATGATTTTTTTATTAAATAATCTTTTTTTAACTTTTATTTTAAAAGTAACCTTCGACGCACTTTATTTTTAAAAATAACCCCTTTGGTCACGCCATCACCCATGGCGTGACCAAACAACACTATCACGCCTGGTTTCGGGCAAACTCTTGTCACGCCATGGGTGGTGGCGTGGCAGTGTTGTTTGGTCACGCCATGAGTGGTGGCGTGACCAAAGAGGTTTTTTATGACTTATCCTATGGCGTGACAAGAGTTTGTCCTAAGCGTGGATCTTTGTTTGGTCACGCTTATAGGTGGTGGCGTGACCAAAGAGGTTATTTTTAAAAATAAAGTGTCTGGGAGGTTAACTTTAAAATAAAAGTTAAAAAAGATTATTTAATAAAAAAGTTCTCTAAAAATTCTCTAAGAGATCCAGAGTAGGTACATAGGGTATGTAGAGTTGAATTAAAATATTGTGAACTTAATTTTGGTTTCCATTTTATAAACGATAAATATATCATAAATGCTCAAGACACTTTTTAAATAAGGAAAATAGCAAGATTCCTATTAAAAATATGTAAAAATGGTAGAGTAGCTAAATAGGGTATGTAGAGCTTAATCAAAATAACCTAGCTTAATTTTGGTTTCTTTTTTAGCACGATAAATATTTTGTTAATATCGCTTCTTATTACTTTTTGTATATGTTCCGTAGTATTTACAATGTATGCACTGAATTTTCAGGTATGGCGGATCTAGGAGACGATGCGTAGTGTCCGTACAAGTTGCTTGACCCTGCCATTGGCGCGCATCACCGTAGCCACCTCAGTATCATTCTTTCCTAAGAGGGTGAGGCGACGATTGAGCTTGGCGTGTTGCGGCTGCGCATGCCCATGAGGGCATGGAGGGTGGACCCACCTTCGTCGTTCACCCTCCCCGGTGACGCTTTTGCCTCCCCGAGTGCGTCACATTGTGCTTGTCGGCTGCCGCCACCGCTCCCCTCGCCGACGCCGACGCGTTGGCCGAGCCACCTAGAGCTCTGCTCCCTGCTGCCTCCTTATTTATTTATTTATTTATTTATTTCCTTCCTTCCTTCTTTGCCTTGTTCCACTTCCATGTGGGACCATCTTGCCATACACACCTCCCTCCTCCCTTTCCAGCCCTCTCATCTCCATGTGGGGTCCTCAAGACAGCCACTTCATTATTTCTTTAATTCCTAAAAAATAGATTCAAGAGAATATTCTATTCCTTTTCTAATTTCTATCATTTCATGTGATTATCAACTTTCAGGACGTTCGTTCTCCCTCATACGAACTCCGATTCTTGTTCCTAAATTCATCTAAAGGCGGAATCTTTATTTTGGTACTAAGTTTCTATTTTTTTTTTTGATTTTATATGAATTTGGCTCGTTTTCACGTGTAGTTTTCGATGATTTCAGAGAACTGGATTTCGACGTTGTTTGAGAGCAACAACTAAATGAGCAAGACAAGTTACATATTTTGATCATGTTTGATCCCAATATTTTAAATTATTTAAATTCTATTTAAAATTATTATTGCATGCTTACTTTTATTCAAGTAATTTAAAATTCATATCTTTAAATTGTAGCTAAATCTCAAATACTTGTATGGCCAATTATTTTTATGGTAGGTAGTATGGAGAATCGTTTCGAGTGTGATATATTTTGAAATTATAAATAGAAAAGATTGGGTAATACTTTCGTGAATCAAAGGAAACAATTGTATTGTTGGATGTTGGATTATAGAAAAATGGTAATATTGGATATTTGATTATAGGAATACATGATCGTTGGATATAGGATTATATAAATACATTGTTGTTGGATGTTGGATCATAGGATTGTGTTATTGTTGGATTGATGAATGTCGGATTATAGAAATAGTTATTGTTGGGTGTTGCACTACTACAAAAATGCTAATACTGGACGCCTGATCACAGACGGTTCGTCGAAACCGTCTGTATTAAACACAATCTCAGACGGTTTTTGTTTACCGACCGTTTGTGTTATTTTTCGCACAAACAACCGTCTGTGAAGAGGTCATATCACAGACGGTTCATGTTTAAAACTGTCTGCGAAGTATCACAGACGGTTCTGACCAAAAACCGTATATGATATTGATATCACATACAGTTTTTTGTCAGAACCATCTGTGATACTTCACAGATGGTTTTAAACATGAACTGTCTGTGATATTACCATATCACAGACGGTTTTTGCTGAAAACCGTCCGTGATAATTAACTCATCACAGATGGTGCAGTGTACATAGCTCCCCCAATAGAGTCTTCTTGGTCTCTATCTCTGGCGCTACGGTAACCGCAGGAGATCTCCAAGCCCAGTGAGTCCATCGCCACTTTGTGCCTGGTTTGAGTATCGCCTCACCTCACTGAGCCCGCTCGTGTGGTCCATTTCAGCTATTGTTGCCGAGGAGCTTGCCGTCGTCGCCTCTGTTCACCGATCGATGCCCAGTCGCCTTAGACCTTCCCCGACTTCATTGACACCTTCCTCGTGATCGAGGTGAGCTACTAGAGCATAATTATCCTTTAATTTGAATAGTTTCAGGCATTTACGCCGAAATCGCCAATGAAACCGATGGCACCGCTATGGGACATCACCGTCGGTTTGCCTCAGGCGACCTTAGGGCCCCGAGCCATGACTATTAGCAATGCGATATGTCACCCTTAGCCCAATTTGAGCTTAAAATCCTACTATTTTTAATCATTTAGTTAATAAACTAACGAGTCTATGACATGTGGGACCGCCATAGATTTTATAAATAGAATCATGAAATAAAAATGAGTCACTGACAAGTAGGACCCACATGTAAGTTAAGAAAATCCAAAAAAATGAAAAAAAGCCACCTTTAGTTCAGAGAAAAATACACTTTCTCTGTTGGAAAGCGTAATTAAGCCTCAGAAAATACGCTTTCGAAGTCACCCTTTTATTTATTTTCAGGGTTTTCAAAACGAACCGTGTGATGGATCGAAGCTGGATGTACGCTGAGAACCGTGTGAGTGAAGAGTAGATTAATGGCGTGTGTGCTTTTACAAGAGCTGCCGAGGAGGATATGTTGAATAAGGGGGGCGGAATATATGTACTGTCCATGCATTGACTGCGAGAATCTGAAGATGTTTAAGAACCGAGCGCAGATTGAAGCACACTTGATTCGAAGGGGTTTCAAAAAGGGTTATACACGTTGGACCAGTCATGGTGAAGAGCATATTATACAGGAAGTCAACGATATGCCGCCGGATGATGTCGATTGTGGTTCCGATTCGGATAGGCTGCACGATGACAATCTAGATCAGATGCTTTGCGATGCAGAAGGGAACTGTGATGAGAGGGAGTATGTTCAATTCCAAGGCTTGATGGAGGACTCGAAGAAACCTTTGTTCCTGGGTTGCAAACCGAAATACACAAGGTTGTCATCCGTGCTTGAATTGCTGAAATTGAAGGCAAGCAACGGCTGGTCCGACAAGAGTTTCATAGGGCCGTTAGGTCTCTTAGCGGACATACTTCCGGAGGGAAATGAGTTGCCCAAAACCACCTACAAAGCCAAGAAGGTTCTTTGTCCATTGGGAATAGAAGGAGAAAGAATACATGCATGTTCGAACGACTGTATCCTCTACCGTAATGAGTATACAAACATGCATGTATGTCCGGTGTGCAACGCATTCCGATATAAGCGTAAGAATCAATTAGATGACGACGGGGGAATCGAGGTGAAGAAAAGACCTCCTGCTAAGGTGGGGTGGTATCTTCCTGTAATTCCCCATTTGAAGCGGTTTTTTGTGAACCCAAAGAATGCAAAACTACTGCATTGGCACTCAGAGGAGTGGAAGGATGACAGAAAGCTAAGACACCTTGCCGATTTCTGGCCCGGTGGAGAAACATCGATAGGAGGTTTGCAGACTTGATGATGTAACCGAGGAATATAAGATTTGGATTGAGTATGATGGAATGAATCCTTTTGGTAACATGAGCAAATGACATAGCACTTGGCCCGTGACGCTCAGATCTACAACCTTCCTCCTTGGTTGTGTATCAAGTGGAAGTATATTTTACTGTCGATACTTATCGAAGGGCCGAAGCAACCTGGGAATGATATTGATGTGTACCTAGCACCATTGATGGAAGATCTAAAAATACTGTGGATTGAAGGGTATAGATATGGGATGCGTACAAACAAGAGAACTTCACTTTACGTTCCTTGTTGTTCTGCACCATAAATGATTTATCTTGCCCTTGCTAATCTGTCAGGCCAGAGTACAAAAGGGGCCAAAGCCTGTACTCACTGCTTAGATGATACCGAGAGTGTGTAGCTGAATCACTCATGCAAAACCGTGTACATGCGTCATCGTAGGTTCCTTCGGAGGGCTCACCCATACCGTAGGATGAAGAAACAATTCGACGGAAAGAAGGAGGACAATTCAGCTCTAAGGCATTTAAGCGGAAAAGAGGTTTGTGATATGGTTAAGGATTTAGATGTTATGCTCGAAAATGGATGTAGATTGAGGACCCGTTAGAAGAACATGTGGAAGAAGAGATCAATATTTTGGGACTTACCTTATTGGGAGCACCTAGAAGTTCGCCACTGCATCGACGTCATGCACGTAGAGAAGAATGTATGTGATAGCTTGATTGGTCTCTTACTGAACATTCGTGACAAAACAAAGGATGGTGTCAACGCACGGCTTGACTTGGTTGATATGGACATCAGACCTGAGTTAGCACCAACAAAGGCCGATAAAAGACGAACATACCTTCCCCTGCTTGTTACACTCTGTCCAAGGCCGAGAGAACTGAACTATGCCGGTGCTTGCATGGTGTGAAAGTTCCGTCCGGTTACTCCGCCAACATGAAGAAACTTGTTTCGATGGAAGATTTGAAGTTTGTTGATGGTGTAAAACCGAACACAAGTAAGAGGGCGGACGATGGCCGTGCTACGGGCCTTCGTCCACGAGAACGAATGTAACACGGGGATTTATATAGGTTCGGGGGTCCGAGAGGACCACCCTACTCCTGTCGGCGGCCTACGGGGGTTCGAGGATCCCTCCCGAAGGCTCACCTAGTGATTTGCTTGTATGTATTGCTCAAGAGTCCTCCCCCCTTGAAGGGAGAGATACATGAGGTATTTATAGGCTCCTCAACCTGTACAAATGACCAAAATACCCTTAGGGTTGACTACTCTATGGATACAAGCGAGGGCATTACAGGTCCTTCATGAGTATAGCAATATTTCGTGGGTGCAGACCGCGTCTCTGCACTGGCGGGCCCGCATGCAGGTGGGATGAACTATTCTTCCAACAGTAGCCCCCCTGTCCCTTGGTGTTTCGGAAGGAACGCCGAAAGGGGCAGTCTTTAAATGTGACTTTTAGGAGGAGGTCGACTCTTCGGAAGAGCTCTGATGGATTTGATAGAGCGTGTGCGTAGACCACTGCAACAGGGCTCCAGCGAGTCGCAAGGAAACACTTGGTGTATGTGACCATTTCTTTCCCCGCATAGCTGTCCTTGTACTCGGATATAGATATGCACAGACATACCATATCAACTGAACTATCTGAGTGTCTTCTTATAAAATAATGAGGGCTAGACATGTTGAGTTGGTTAGTAGTGGGAATCCAAGGCAATAGAGTGTCTCTCTTATCTTTTCAACTGAATGAGCATCTGGTGCCACCTTGGATGCTCACCGACGCCCACCTGGTGTGCCAAAAAAGGGGAGACAAGAAAGACAAGAAAACGGTCACTGCACAAAGCAAGGCTCCAAGGCTCCTTCTGCTTGATGTGTCCTTCGGCCGTTTTGGGACAGGGGGAGACCAGGGATCCAAAGCTCAAAGCTTCTTTTATCTCTTTCCTTCGTTAATAGCCCCATTCAACAGCATCTTTCTTCCCCATTGCTTCTTCTCCTTCTCATATTTTCTTCTCCCAGTCCAAGCCACAGATCTCTCTCTCTGCCCACCATGGCGGAGGACGCCCCCAACGCCGACGCCGAGGGAAGCCAGTCCGTGCCTCCGGAGGGCACCGCTGACCTCCGGCGTCGTGGCGAGGCGCGGAGGCTTCGCCGCCATCGCTTCAAGATCGCCGCCCAGCCGCGACACACGCGACGTGGTGCGCCGCCTCGTCGTGAGCAGTGGCGCGCCAGCGTTCTCTCCAGCCTTCTGGCTGGCCCCGGCTCGAGGTCGAGAGCCGCCTTCGCCGTGCCGAGGCCGAGCGTCTGTGATGGCGTCGGGCGAGGGCGGCGAGAGCGGCGGCTTGAGGGAGCGGGCCGAGACGATAAAGAAGACTCGGCCGGACCAGCAGCGCGTGGAGGCGACGGGCAGCAGGACCCGACCAAGTGAGCGGGCGGGCGGCTCGAGGCAGCAGCAGGGGAGCCGAGGAGGCGAGGTCGGGCGACGAGCAGCGCCATGAGGGGAGGCGCGGGGCAGCGGCGGCGGACCCGGAGAGCCAGCGGCGCAAGGTCGGGAGGCCGACGGTGGCTTGAGGGAGCAAGACCGAGATCGAGACGAAGCGGCCTTGGGAGCAAGCTGCAGTAAAGCTCCCTGGCAAAGCCGGGCCATGAAGCTCCCCCATGGCAGAAGTGGAATGGAGAGAGAGGTTTGAGAAAGAGATGGGAGAGAGTGAGTGGGATTGGTGGGGAGAGGAAGAAGATAAGGAAGGAGAGATGGGCGTGTGTGTGTGTGTGGTGTGTGTGCGATTTTGCCCTTAAGGTGTGCATAAACACTCACATATCTCTTTATCTTGTGTATAAACAGAGATCGCGGATGTGTTTTGCCTCTGTGTATGTGTTAGCTTGTAGCTAGAGCCTTGGAGGCCATTATCTAGTCGTTTGTGTGTAACTTTTATTTGCTTGTTGTGGTGAACAATAAGGCTGGGTGCGAGGTCACAGGGTCACGAGGCGCAAGGCTTCGAGGCTCCCCGAGGCCCCGGGGCGCGAGGCTCGAGGGTCCTGAGGCCCCGAGGGCACGAGGTCCCGAGGGCGCGAGGCTCGAGGGTCCTGAGGCCCCGAGGGTGCGAGGCTTCGAGGGTCTCGAGGCCCCGAGGGCATGAGGGTGCGAGGCTTCGAGGTCCCGAGGGGCGGGGACTCGAGGCACGAGGGTGCACGAAGGCACGAGGCTTTGAGGGTCCCGAGACCCGAGGGTGCGAGGCCTCGAGGGCTCGAGGCCTCGAGGTCTGAGGCCCCGAGGTATGAGGTTTCGAGGGTCTCGAGGCCCCGAGGGCTTGGGGCCCCGAGGCGTGAGGCCGCTCGCTTTTAGGACCACGATCCCTTCCTTTGACTCTGTTATGATCAAACCATACCTATCAGCCGGGGCGCCAGGGCGTGCAAGGCGCATAGGACTTTTAGGGTGGTTTCCTGTTAGTGTTGATGCTCCTTCGCTGAAGAAACTCACTTCTTACATAATTTTATCGTGTATTGATGCTCCTTTGCTAATACTTATCTATTTTTGTATTGTTGATGGTGAACAATAAGGTTGGTAGCGAGGACATGATCTTGAGGGCGCGAGGCCCCGAGGGTACGAGGCCGCGAGACCCGAGGGCATGACACTGCGAGGATGCGAGGCCCTGAGAACCGAAGGTTCGACACCGCGAGGGCACGAGGCTGCGAGGCCCCGAGGTGCGAGGGCACGTGAGAGTGTTTTGCGAAGTCCTCGGGCACGAGGGTTTTGCGAAGTCCTCGGGCGCGAGGGTTTTGCGAAGGCCTCGGGCACGAGGGTTCTGCGAAGTCCTCGATCGCGAGGGTTTTGCAAAGGCCTCGGGCACGAGGGCACGCGGAGCGAGCGGGCGCACGAGGCACGTGTGGTGCGAGGTCAAACACGGCGTGCATGATGTCCTTCATGTCGAATCTATCAGCGGAATGTTATATTCCATGTTTCTTTGCCAAGCAGGCGTGAGGGCACACGCGAAGGCACGCAAGAGCACGCGAGGGTGCGCGAGGGCTTCGAGTATGAGGGCATGCGCGATGGCCCGACGTCGACGAAGGCACGGTGACGGCCCTTGGCGGTTACACGAAGTTGTCGCGAAGGTGCCCCGAGGTTGGGGCTCGTGCAGATGCGAGGTGGTAGGATTACTCAACACTAGCCCCCCTGCCCCTAGGATGCCCGCATGGACGCCCGAGGGGCAACAAAGAGTGCTAAGGTCTTGTATCTTGTTGATGAATATGCTTGGCCAAATTCGACAGCGGAATACAAGCACTTGAGACTTTGCCAAATTCGACTCGGTCTGGCGAGGCACGAGAGTCGAGGAATATGCTTAAGGGCACCCGTGACTTAGCCGTTTTGGCTTGGTGGGTGCGTGGGTGCCCAAAGACTTATGCTTATTTTGTACTCCATATCACGTGAGTGCTCACGTGAGGGCGGTACTAAATTGTCGCTTCTCATTGGCCCTTCGTGTGGGGTGGTTTTGTTGCTCCATCATTTGAAGATGAATCTTCAACGCCGAGGCACCCCACCGAGGCACAACCCTTAGGGCGGGGTGCATCCGAGCAAGCTTGTGCGAGCAAAGTCATGGGCGCTTAAGGCCACCGAAATGAGGCATTGCCTTGAGGTAGACGGTGTGTTGGGCGAAGCTCGTGTAGGTGAAGTTGTCCTCCTCTTGCTCAGTGGCTTGATGAGAGTCGTCGAAATAGAACTCCTCAGAAGTGTCGCAGTTCGAGTTGCCTATGAAATTGAGTCATGGATATATCGGAGGGGTGCCCACAGGGCTAAGTCGTGGGGCACCGGAGGCGCCCACGAGACTGAGTCGTGAGGCACCAAATGACCACTAGGGGTTGTAGCCCCCCAGTGGGCTTGGAGGTGCCCATGAGGCTAAGTCATGGGCACATTGGGCGTGTGCCCCTGACAGTAAGTCACAGGCACACCGGTTGCACCATGAGGCTAAGTCGTGGGCATTGAACTATGAGGGCGATGGAGCCCTTTTACCCTGCAGGTGGGTTCTTTGTGGTGATCGGGAATGCATGAGAATGGTTAACCCTTGCGAAGCAATGGAGCTTGGCACGCGAGGACCCGGAGGTCGTTCGGCGCGTGGCCTGGAGTCTAAGGGGGACAAGTCCTCAGCACATCCATCAACTTGGTACTGGACCAAAGTTGTCGCTTATGCCTTAGGTCTAGTAGGACACGAGTTGCCATGGTGGAGGCGACGGACGCCCAAGCCACTATGGACTTTTGCTAGGGGAGACCGTGGAGGTCGTATACCCTATGCACCCCGAGGGTGGTCGCTCATGCCCTAGGGCCAGTAGGACACGAACCGCCATGGTGGAGACGACGGACGCCCAAGCCACCATGGACTTTTGTTAGGGGAGTCCACGGAGGTCGTACGCCCTACTCACCACAAGGGTGGTCGCTCATGCCCTAGGGCCAGTAGGACACGAGCCGCCATGGTGGAGGCGACGGACGCCCAAGCCATTATGGACTTTTGCTAGGGGAGACCGTGGAGGTCGTACACCCTATGCACCCCGAGGGTGGTCGCTCATGCCCTAGGGCCAGTAGGACACGAGCCGCCATGGTGGAGGCGATGGACGCCCAAGCCACCATGGATTTTTGTTAGGGGGGACCGCGGAGGTCGTACGCCCTATGCACCACAGAGGTGACATCCTTTGCAGGGGAAGGGTTAGCGAGGGCTTGTGTGAGGCAAGCGAGACTCGTGGGGCAGTGCGCTCTAACCTAGCGGCGTGTTAGGAGCGACCTATCTTATCGCCAAGTGTCGAAAGCAAACCTCTCAATCGTCAATGAGCACAAAATTGAGAAGACATTCACAAAGCAGTCAACCCCTTAACAGCAGCGTGTTAAGGGACTACCCTCGATCCACGTCATAATTGCATAAATGGTGCGATCATGTTGGAACTTGACGTCTTCATTGCATTAAGTAAGATGGTGTTTACATCCCGATAGGTGCCACAGGGGGCATACAGTAGAGTCTTAAGCATAAGAATTGCGGATTTCCTTCGCAAAGTCCGCCCTCTCACTTGCGGTTGTCCTCGTTTTGAGCGAATTGGGCAGGTAGTGGTGCTGAGAGCATTTCGATTGGAGAGAGCGGTGACGGATCCGGGCAGGAGGATAGCTTCACCCGTACGAGTGAGAATGGGGTCGTTCGATGGAAGGAGCTAGGGGTCGTCTTGCAGCCCCATAGGATGCCGGGAGCTCCTCTACACGGGTTCCCCGCTGAGTGCACTTGTTTCAAGGTGGTGGCGTATTCATGCAGACTAGCCCATTGGTTCTTCCCACGGCCTCGTTGGTTTTTGGACGAGCCACCGTATCAAAGCGAAGGGTGGTCCCGATGGAGTTCGTAAATCTCAAATTTGGAGCGTCGAATTTGGTATCGTTATCCACCGTGAGTTCCTTAGGAACACCGGAAGCGCAGCGATATTCTTCCAAAGGAATTTCATCATGGCGCGAGGCGTGATGGAGGCTAAGGGCTCCACCTCTACCCATTCGGTGATGTAATCCACCGATGCTACCACACGCCAGTTTAGCCCCTTGCGGTGGGGATGGCGGCAGTCCATTCCCCATCGGGCAAAAGGCAGTGATTGGTATGGTGCGTGGGGATTAGCATGATCGATGCGATTAGTCGCCATCTTTTGGCATCCCGCGCTTCTGAGCATGTCGAGGGCATCCCGCACCATTGTGAGCCGATAGAAGCCTTGGCGAAGTGTTTTTTTGTGATTTCCTTAGTGCGATATGAGAGGTGCAGAGGCCCCATGAACATCAAAAGGAGTGTCATGTTTGGCGGTGTCAGCGAATATGCCGGTGTTGGACTTTAAGAACTCCATTAGCTCCTTCTCCATCCTTCCGGGATAACGACCCGATTCTAAGAGACCGGGTCACCACAGTGAAGAGTCGTACTTCTGCGCAGTCCCCCTCCGAACAAGGCTTAAGGGAGCACCTCATTTGGAGGGGTACATCCTTGGTGTGCCCCGTGAGAGAGGCGAGAGCATGTCCTCCTTTGACTCCTTGGGTTCGAGAAAGTTGATGTCGTCGGAGTTAGCTGCCGCTTTTGCGTCATGCAGACGGCGAGCTAAGTCTTGATCACCCCTCACGGAGATGACCTCGCGAGGGCCTGGTATCTTTAAGCACAAGTAGTTTTGATGTACTGCGCACGCGAAGCGGTTGAGAGTTGCCCTTCCCATGATGGCATTGAATGGGGACTCGATGTCAACAACATCGAACCGACGGCTTCCGGCGGTGATTCTCCGTGATCCGAACGTCATGAGGAGTTCGATCCTCCCAAGGGGTTGGATGGATTTTCTTGGTACGGCGGCGAGAGGGCGTCGGATGGCGATGGGATGCCGGGATGATAGCCCCGTGACTCCATAGTTCCTTGGCGCACGCAGTAGAGTATATCTGCGAGCTTCCTTCGTCGACAAGGATGCGGAGATCTCGCAATTGGATATTGTGGCGATTACTAAGAGGCGTCATCATGAGGAACCTTAAGCCTTGTGCATCATCATTTGTGAAGCTAAGAGAAATGCTTGCCCATTTGGGAGGGGCGCTTTGAGGAGCCACCCCACGACGTTGATTTCTCGGGCGTACTCATACATTGGCGTTTTGATGCATGACCGAGGCCGAGCCCCTATTATGACATTTACTCGTCTTTGCGGCGCTTGGAAGGGAGTTCATGCTCAACATCGTGCAAGTCTTTGCCGAGGGGTAGATCACCAGGGCCTGTGCTTGGGGTGGTGGAATTGCTGAAGGGCATCGCCTCTGTGGCCGTGGAACGTGGCGGCGGCGCTTCGACGCGCCAGGCCGTGTTCGAGGAGCTTCGCTATTTCAGCGGCGTCTTGACAAACATTCATTCGTATCATGCCCGTTCATCTTATGGTAGGCACACCAGCGCCCGTCTCCTTGATTTGGGTTGCCCCTCCTTTCATTGCGGCCTTCGTCAGGGCGCCCCTTCGATGGGCTTTTGGTTTCGATTCCTTCTTGGGTCCTCTGGTGGAGTTGCTCCAGCTCTGCGAAGGAGTGTCGATTCGACAAGAATCTTGGAGTCACGTTCCTGCCAGAGTGATCCCTCGGTCATTGCCCTTCCTCCGGGGAGCTTTTTGACTTCTTCCGGAGGAGATGCTTTAAATCTGCGGGAGAAATCCTTCTTAGCTGTGTCGTCTTCTTCTCCTCGGGCGTATTTTTCCACGACCTCGAAGAGCTCATGGGTCGATCCTTGGGGATCTCTCCTAAGCGATTGAGTTCTCCGGGAGCACCCTTCTTTGCAAGCATTTATAACCGCTGAGTCGGGGCATCTGCGACTTGGCTTCTCACTTTAGAAAAGTGCTTAAGAAATTCTCTTGTGGATTCACCCTTTTGTTGCTTGACAAGAAGAGTGGTTGGGGAGCATAGGCGCTTATAGCTTCCTTTGAAATTTGTTGAACTCTTCCTCACGGTGGTCCCAAGAATAGATGGAGCCTTTCTTTTGGTTGAAGAACTAGGAACGTGTTGAATTCAGGAAAGGAACAATGGAGGCGCTTGCACATCTCTACTTCTCCACCTCCCCACTGAATCGTAGTGGAGTATACTTCCAAGAATTGTATGGGGTCGAGTCTCCATCGTAAGGCCGAGATTGAAATTTGGCGGAACTTTGGTTGAAACAGAGCTTTGAAGATGTCTCGAGTGAGAGGTTCCCGATCTCGGGATGCCCTCGTCCCTTCAAGGCGAGGTGATGGTGATCGCTTGGTGCGGCGATGGCGATGGCGTGGCGGGCTCTCTGGTGGAAGAGCTAGATGTCGCCGGTGGCGGCGATGGTCTTGAAAGATTGGCGAGTTGAGCGCCGCGCCGACTTGCAACAATTGATACTACGGAGATTAGTGATTCAACATCCTCTTCTTCATGGCGTGGTGACCACGCTCCCTAAGCGGATCCGATTGGGCACGGGACACGCCTAGTGCCCGCAGAGTACATGCTCTTTTGACCGCCTACCTGGCCTCCTTGATGTGAATCCTTACGCTTGATGAGTGCACTTGGACCATGACGGGTGGAATGGTCCTTCCACTGAAAGGTCTTTGGAGGGGCACCGGGAGCAACTTTGGCCTCACGGGCTCCCTAGTCACCCGGCCATGTAGCACCTTGAGGATGGAGCCCAAGACTTCATCGGGGAGCCGACCACCATCTCGGTGCTGGCGCATTTGCCCAGTGGAGGAGCTTGGAGGGAGGTCGCGGAGCGCCGCTCGGGGTATGAACTCGAGCCTCGGAGGTGGGCGACAGGATGAATTGCAATGGAAAGGGTGAGCTCCTCCCATCCGAGTTTGGCGGGTGCATTGGCGATGGAGCCCGCTCATCACCGCCACGTGGGCGAGTGGAGGGAGGTTATGAGATGTCCCTTGGTCCTCCTCAGGAAAAATCATGGGCGGGTCAAGGCCACTTGAACTGAGGGCGGTGCTGGGAGCGGGGAGACGTGCTGAGGGCCGCTGGGAGTACGATACGTGGCCATCATGTAGTCCACCACCTGCCTTGCGGTTGCCTCCACCATTGCTTTGCAATTAGCGGCGTCGAGCCCCCCAGGAGTGGTGGATGGCCCTGGAGGTTCAACAACATTTCGGGCCTCTTGCCTTGGGCCAGACACCGCGTCAGCTGGTGCAATGGAGGTAGGGATGCTGGCGGCGGGAATCTGCGCAGGGCGTTATGCATCCGGGATGAATAGCTCAATCTCGAAGATAACCCATGCCTTGGGCTTCTTGAGAGCGGACCGGTCGTCTGCGGGCTCCTATGCTCGAGCGAGAGGAGGCCTCGTGGACTTGGAGTACTTCTTGGTAGGAGCCATAGCCTACGTTGATTAGCTCGCCCCCCTGGACGGCGCCAATGTTAGTGGTGTAAAACCGAACACAAGTAAGAGGCGGGACGATGGGCGTGCACGGGCCTTCCGCCCACGAGAACGAATGTAACACGAGGATTTATGCAGGTTCGGGGGTCCGAGAGGACCACCCTACTCCCGTCGGCGGCCTACGGGGGTTCGAGGATCCCTCCCGAAGGCTCACCTAGTGACTTGCTTGTATGTATTGCTCAAGAGTCCTCCCCCCTTGAAGGGAGAGATACATGAGGTATTTATAGGCTCCTCAGCGTGTACAAATGACCAAAATACCCTTAGGGGTTGACTACTCTATGGATACAAGCGAGGGGCATTACAGTCCTTCATGAGTATAGCAATATTTCGTGTAGTGCAGATGCTGTCTCTCCTGACAGCGGGCCCGCATGCAGGTGGGATGAACTATTCTTCCAACAAAGTTAATTGGCATGAAGTCTCATGATTGTCATGTGCTAATGACACAAGTGCTCCCTATTGCAATTAGAAGTATTTTACCAATCAAGATCTGAGAGACAATCATGAGGCTGTGTTATTTCTTTAACACAATTGCTCAGAAGGTCATGGATCCCCAAGGACTAGATGCTCTGCAGGACGATGTGGTGACAACTCTATGTGATCTTGAGATGTATTTCCCTCCGTCGTTTTTCGATATCATGGTCCATCTCATTGTTCACATTATGAGGGAGATAAAGATGTGCGGACCCGTGTTCCTACGTAGCATGTACCCGTTCGAGAGGTTCATGGGAATTCTCAAATCCTATGTACAAAATCGATCTCGGTCGGAGGGCAGCATCGTCGAAGGTTATGCAACCGATGAGGTCATTGAGTTCTACGTCGATTACATGGCTCAGGTCGAACCGATAGGTGTGCTTCGATCTCGCCATGAGGGGAGGCTCGAGGTTATCGGGATCATCGGAAGGAAAGCAATCACTTCAGATATGGATGCGTATGCTCAAGCCTATTTCACGGTCTTGCAACACATGGTGAAGTGTCCCGTATATCGACCGGACAAGGGCGTGCTTGACAGCAATGAATCCGGAGCGGCCGTATGTTTGGATCACAAGACAACACAATAGGCGGTTCAACCAATGGTTGAAGGAGCGACTTCGCTAGGAGCTTGTCAAGTGATATCTTGACATGGTTGGCAAAAGGGCCAACATTTCTGATTGTGACATGGCGATAATACAACATAAATGGGTACACATTCTATCTGTGCAGCTCGAGAATATAAAGAGCACTAACTAGAACAGCGGTGTCCGCATAGATGCATTCAGTACTGATGGGCTGAGGAGCTCCTACTATGGGCAAATAGAGGAGATATGGGAGCTCAACTACGTGCTTTTCAAGATCCCTCTATTTCGGTGCCGTTGGGTCCATCTCCCACAAGTGAAGGTCGACAAGTACGGTGTCACTACCGTGGACCTTGAACGTGTCGGATACAAAGACGAACCATTCGTACTGGCTAACCAAGTTGTTCAAGTCTTCTATGTAACCAATCCGGCAAATAAGAAGCGCCATGTAGTTCTTCATGGAAAAAGAAGGATTGTCGGAGTTGAGAATGTAGTGGACGAGGAAGAATACAATCAATTTAACGAGTTGCCTCCTTTCGGAAGCGGCATAAGGGTCGAGGAAGAAGAAGCGTGTGAAACTAGCTACATCGGCGTCGATTATCATGAAGGGATAATTTTTAAAGATTAATTGAACAATTAATGTGTGTATATGTACGTTCTGATGAATGGTTAATTTTAGTTCATTTGAGTTAATTGATTTGTACTGTGAAATGAATGTGAATTGGATGTATATACATGTACTTGTTGTGTTTTCTATTTGTTTCAGAGGGCATGTCTTGTAGACGGTTTGTAGATCAAACCATCTGTGATTATATATCACAGACGGTTCCTTGGTAAAAACCGTCTGTGATTATATGTCACAGACGGTTGTTGATTGGAACAATACATCACATATCACAGACGGTTGTTGATTGGAACCGTCTGTGATATTATGTATCACAAACGGTTCTACTTTAGAACCGTCTGTGATGTCCATCCCTATTTATATTCGGACTCTAGGGTTTGCCCGCGCCCCTACTCAAACGATTAAGTTTCTCAACTCCTCGCTCCCTCCTCCCCCGAGCCCATCGCCGCCGTCCTCGACGCCGCCTCCTCCTCGAGCCCGGCGTGACTCCTCCCCCGAGCCCGTCAATGCCGTCCTCGACGCCGCTCGCCGCCTCCTCCCCAAGCCCATGCGCGCCTCCTCCCAGAGCCGCCGCCTCCTCCCCTCCCTCGAGCTCGGCGCGCCTCCCCTTCGACACCGCCCTGCTGCTCTGGTACTGCTCCCTGATCGTCCTTCTCCTCGACGCCCAAAGGTAACCAATGCCGAGTTGCCAACCCCGACGCCCCTTTCCATCACTTTTTCTATCAATAATGTATCATGGTCCTCATTGACTCATGATAGTTGTACTTGTTTTAGGAATTTCTATTTGTTCTAGTCAGTTATTCATATAGTATTTGTTTTGATACTTCTACTGGAATATATTGCAATGTGGTGTGGTGGGCTTGAGATGAATACTCTGTGATGATAATAGTCTTATACTGAAATTGTTTTGATAATTGGTTTTGAACTTGAGCTCTAATTGGAATGCTTACTCTACATGTGATAGCAATATCAAAATGTTAAATCTTAGCTTTATGCTGATTTCATTTGTTCACATGATGTTTGTGTTGAGCATATTATTCCTTTTAAATGATTTGGAGGATTTACATGTCTATGTTAATTATGTCATTGTATTGGTCTTAATTTCTTCCCTGCATATCCCAATTATTATTAATTGGTGTGTATACCCATACACATAGAGATCGAATCTTATGATAATATGTTCATGCGTGTCAGAACTTCTATTTCTTGTGAAGATGTCTTCCACTCATTCTTCGTCATCGCCACCTCATGTGTCTGATGATGCACCATCCTTTGGAATATCCAACCGCGGTAGAAGAAGAGGAATATCGAAAAGGCAGTCTAGGACCCCTATCAATCCTCGCCGAGCAACTGCCGCATTCCGGAGAACGGTCGGAATAGTTGCACGGCAACGAGTCAACGTCACCTACGATTCGTGGAAGGAGTTGACTAAAGTACAGAAAGATGAGCTGTTGATGGATATTTTTCGATCGTTCGAGATCCCGGAAGAACTCCAGGACTCCGTGCGACGACACGCGTTGCTATAGGTGTGCAAAGCATGGAAGAACTTCAAGAGCACGCTTGTCAAGAACTACGTGGAGAAGGATCTGATGCCCTTCCACAAGTATCCGCTCTTGGAAGAGTCCTAGGCCGAGTTTGTGGCGAAGAAGACGACAGATGAATTTAGGAGTGAAAGTGCGGCGCACACGGCCCTCCAGGCAAAAAACAAGCACCCCCACAGACTCGGCACCACTGGGTATGCGGGTAAAATCCCGATATGGAGGGATCAGGACCAGCAGGCAAGCCGTTCGAATGTCTCCCTGCCATTTCCTGCCGATTCGAATCTTGGCCCGGTTATTTAGGAGGTTCGTACCTGTCTCTGAAGTCTCCTTTCAAACCCCGAGACAGGAAGTGTCCGCGCTGGTAAGATATCGAACTACCTAGTTTGTAATTACTCCATAACTTCATAGAAAGTGAAATGACATGTCGGGCTATTGCAGGTAATGCTGAGTGTACAATCTTCCCAAGGCTCATTCCAGGCAGACAGGAAGAGAGATATACTCTCCGTGGCCCTAGGAAACAATGAGCATCCGAGTTGCACGAGAGGCACTGGTGTTTATGTTACATGGGCAAAATGATTCCGAGCAGACTCCAGATCGTACCGGAGTAGGAAGAGAGCCAAAGCCGAGCGCGATGCAAAGCTACGAGAGGAGATTCGTGAATCCCTCAAAGATGAGATCACCCGTGAGATCGATGATCGCGTCAGAGCTGCGTCGCAACGGCAGATGGAGAGCTTTGAGGAAAGGCTTAGGGAATTGCAACTCCCAAATCAGTTGCAAGCCCCTGCCCCTACTATGCTAGCCAGCCCTCTGGAATGTTCGATTCATTGATAGGCTTGTTGGAGTAGCTAATTTTGTATCGTTATGTAGGTGGCTATGAAGTGCAAGCTCCAAGTGAGATATGCCTCTGTTGCCCTAGATGCTGCTTGGGGCTAGGTGTATCCATCCGGTGTCGGGGCTTTGGTGCACGATGTAAATCTAATGCCGGGTTTCGCAAAAGTGAATGTGGACGGTGTTTGTGCCAATTTCGGGGCCGTCCCGCTGCATATTCCCCCAAACGACGAGGTCATGACTCTAGAGCAAGCCGTTGGAACATTCATCCAGTGGCCCAAGGGGGACATCTGCTTGGAGCTGCCTGCTCCGGTGTCAACTTCACGGGAATGTCCTGCAACGGTACCAAGTCCACGGGAGCTGACTGCACCGAAGCTACCTTCACCGACGCGGCAAGGGCCCGGTGCATCAAATGCATCTACACCTCGTGCTCAGTCGACTCTTGTGAAGTCGACCTCTACAAAGCGAGGTAGAAAGGGCAAATCAAAGACGGTCGACTCCTGTTCTAATATCCCCTTCTTGCCGTTGGCCCGGAAATTCATGCTAAGCGAGCCGTTGGTCGAGAGGTTAGATAGCCCTACCCTAGGGCTGGCTTGCACGACAGTCCAACAAGCCGGATGAACAACGATGCTCGGGTGTCACTATCAAGTTCAAGGAGGATCATTTTAACCACGAGCTTCAAGACTGTGTCTTCACGGTGACCTTCGACGACTTGTTCTGGCTCTTCAACCTCGACCAGCTCGACGTCTCAGTCATGCAATGCTACACACTGTAAGTGTGTACAATCAGGGTCAATGTTCGTGTAATACCGTTAAATGTTATATATAACTCCTTACTTTTGTATATAGATACATGATGTCTGAAGTCGAAAGAAGGAATTCACCGGTAGGTTTCCTTGACCCACACGTGGTCTCCGAGCAAACCATCAAGGCGAATGCAATGTTCGTCGAGGATTACGTTATAGAGTTTTTCCTGGCTCGCTGCAATAAGGAATACATACTTTTGCCCTACAACCAGGAGTAAGTGTTGCACTACTGGCTATACTTGTTGATTTGTACTTTATAAGCAACACGAACTTAGGTTTAATGACCATGGTGACATATATACCTGTGTAGCTTCTACTGGATTCTAATTGTAATTATACCAAAATGGAGCTTGGTAATATACCTAGATTCCCTACAGAGTTCCCCTCACAACTTCACAGTTATCCGGCATTTAATCAACAGGTAAACACATTTCCTCCATAGAAACTCTATTGTAGTCTTTCCTTCCTTTGGAATGGCTAAGGCTAACTTCTTGGAGTCACGTAGGGCGTTCGGTGTGCACTATGTTAAATGAGGGAAAAACAAGGGAAGGACGCTGTCACACGATCTAAAATTCCCGGTACTCGCTAGCTAGTACACATTAATCCTATATAACACTTCGTAGTAATGCCTCTTGAACTAACCAATTCTATTTTTGCAGTGCCACCAGTAGCCGCCGGGCCGCAACGTCTGTGGATATTATGTTTGCCACAACATGGAACTACTCACCGGTTCCGCGATCACCAATGATCCTCAGGTTTGTCAATCTTGCAATAATTATTTCATATACACTTACCAATTTATATACGCACGAATTTAATCTTCCTATCGACAGGTTGCGACCATCGTCGAAACTGCGTTGGAACAGAGCCAGCTCATAAAAGTTCGATCAAACCTTGCATCATTCCCGAACAATCAGGTCATAAATCGAGATGGAAGTTTCCACAGTGTAGATTGAACTTAATGGTACATGTGTGTAAATGTACATTAATGGTTAATTTTAGTTAATTGATTTGTGAAATGGATGTGCTTGTTTCTGAAATGAATGCAAATTCGATGTGCTTCTGAAATGAATGCGAATATTGGATGTGCTTGTTTCGGAGGGCATGGCTAGCATTTCCTGAGGCTAGCCAATAAACAGAAATAGATTTAGCAATGCAAAAAAATATCACAGACGGTTTCATTTACAAACCGTCTGCGATGGTCGACTATCATAGACGGTTTCATCTACAACCCGTCTGTGATAGGCGACTATCACAGACGGTTTTGAGTTAATAACCGTCTGTGATGACCTCATGTCATTACTGACCCATAAACTCAGACGGCTCACGAAACCGTTTGGGATGGCGTTTTTGAACCGTCTGTGAAGGCCTTTTCTATAGTAGTGTTGGATCATAGAATTATATAATTGATGGATATTGGATTATAGAATTACATGATTATTGGATATTGTAGTATATGAATACATGATTATTGGATTATAAAAATACACAATTGTTGGATATTGGATTATAAAATTAGATTATTGTTGGAGATTGGATTACCAATTTATGATGTTGATTTTGGAGGATTAGGTTGAATCAAGAACTATGTAATTAATTTGGTATTTTGGTCACATTGGATTTATCATATATGATTGAATAGAGAAGTTGGATTTAGAATAAATCTTTGTTTGATTATAGAAATATATCTTGGTTAGATCATAGAAGTATATCATTGTTGGATTATGGGAATAGATCATTGTTGGGTTGTTGGAAATCTAGTTTTGACAAGATGATCAAGTTTAGGTGATGAATAAAGAATGGAGTTGGATTGTTGTAGTAAGCAATATTTAGAATTCAGGTGCATTGGATAAATTATAGAGAATTATTGAAATTGATGGAGTTAATTGAATAGTAGATTTGGTTGACCTACAATTGTTGGCAGAATAATGTATACAATAATGTGATGGATTAATGGACATAATAAGATTGATTTCGAGATTATGACTCAAATATTAATGGTTGTTTTACTAACCTTGGAATTGAAAATTCTTGAACATCAATCCCTCTCACTTTATCACCCTAGATAAAACTCTGGTTAATACAATATTACTGACAAGATATTTTTGTTTAAAAACTTTATGCTTAGACAAAGCTTAGACCAGAAGTATTGAATTTGGGGAATTTAGCCAAATGTTCAACTATGACTTAACATGATGCTATGGTATTGCTTTTACCATAGAAATTTTGGAAAATGATTTTACTTAGAAAATAAATAAAAATTGGTTTGGACTTGGGTGAAATAGATGTTTGGTTGGTGCATGTTGATGAATTTTTTTATATTAAATAACCTTTTTTAAAAAATTTATTTTAAAGTTAAGCTCCGGCGCACTTTATTTCCAAATCTGACCCCTTTGGTCATGCTACCACCCATGGCGTGACAAAACAATATTTATCACGCTAGGGCAAACTCTTGTCACGCCATGGGTGATGGCGTGACAGTGTTGTTTGGTCACGCCACGACCAGTGGTGTGACCAAAAGTGCTATTTTGCGGACTTATCCTGTGGCGTGACAGCGTTATTTTGTCACGCCATGGGTGGTGGCGTGACCAAAGGGGTCAGATTTGGAAATAAAGTGCGCCGGGGGTTAACTTTAAAATAAAATTTTAAAAAGGTTACTTAATAAAAAAAGGTTCGCATGTTGATGCACGGGATCAATTCATTTCTATAATTGACACCACGTGTTATTTTGGAAGTCACCCAAGTCGGTTAAGGACTGGTCTTCAAGCTGTATCTTACTAAGCCCCACCGTACAACCACATGTACAGATATGGGGAGGACTTGGCCAACTAATTTATCATATACTAGCATTATGCCTGCAGGCTATTTTTAGGTTTGTGCAGACGATGGCAAATGACATCCATGTCTGTTGGGAGCTTGCTTCGAGCGATGGTAACAAACGTACATGTCCGGGCATGATCCCCCCACAACGGTGAGCTCCGGGTCGATGGTAAATGACATCCATGACTTGAGGTTAAGCTCATCGGGCGGGTTGATGTTAGAGCGTGGTATTGTAAAGGTCTTGTGATCATCATTTAGTCGCACACCTCGGAAGTGTGTTAAACGAATATTATAAGTTGATTATCTCGTGTGGGTCAAGCTATACAACCTCTGCAGAGTGTAAAACTATTCGAATAGCCGTGTCCACGGTCATGGATATGCTAGCAAAGCCACTCAAAGTTAGAATTTGGTTTTAATTTCAAAAGGTTTCGTCAAATGATTTTGGATAGTCTATCTAATTGGAAAATTGGGCGGTTTGCCATTTGATAGGAGGGTATCCTTCACCACTCTTATATGGAGGTTATCTTACTATAAAACTTGAGATTTTGGAAAATAAATTTTAGTTATAGAATAATTGCTTTGGAACTTAGTACAGGTATTTAAAATAAAAAACATTGCTTTACGCAAACTCAACCACATAAGCCTTCCTTTGATATATCCCTACATGCATTATAATTCTATTATCGAGTGTAACTTTTGGAGTACATTTTTGTACTCACCCTTGCTTAATAAAATATTGTTCAGAGGAGAAGGATTTCATCACCGATGTGGATCTCAACGACTAGACGGCTACCCCAGTCGATTGCCTGTGGCAGATTAGCTGGGTTCTACTACTTCTGCTTCATCTTCTGCTTTGTTCTTTATTTGTTGGCTTGTAAACCTTTCTGGTAATAAACTATGTTATTTATTAATAAAGTTGTGCGAATTATGGATGTTACCATTCTTGTTTACTGTGTGGACTAGTTACTGATCATGAGACTAGTTCAGAATACACAGAGAATTTGAGAGTGTTACTTCCAAGTCCTTATAGTACTGGTACACGTGAAGGAGCTTGGTGCATGGTGTTTTCGTGGAGGAGTACCATGTGCACCGGGTGATGCGATAGGAGGCCCCAATTCCCTAGGGACAGCGGGTGGCGCCGAACGTCCATGCATAAGTCTGTGCCTTGGAGGATGTCGTCCAGGAGGATGGTCCCTACGACCCCGGGACGTACGAGGAGTACATCGAGTGGTACTCTAGTCGGACGAGAGTTCGTTGCGTTAGGGTCGTGGACGACCCACCACGACACGAGGCCACGACATCCGACACGTACCCCACCTAGCCGGACTCCACATTCCATCGCGTGGTACATGTTGAACGGACCATACTTCTTATTTGCTTCACAAGTTTTCGGTTTCTAACTTATTAATTATGTGTGCATGTCAATCTGCAATGGGAGATGCACGAGTTGGCTACCTCCGTGTGTCGTATGACGCTCGGTGAGCGCTTTAGCATGATGGTGTAGGAGATCAGAGCGGTCATGGACCAGTTCGTCGACAAGACGAGACGAGAGATCTAGATCGCGTCTTGCCATAGGCTAAGGGAGCTGGTGGACCCACCTGTGCGTGGACGGGGGGTGAGCCACGGTGCGTCACGCCCCACGGCTCCTCACCTGGACGTGGCAGGCAGGTCTTCGTAGCATGGTGTTGGAAGTATCCCGGCTAGGGATGGCAATTGTGCCCGATTACCCGTGTGCCCGCGGGTAAATACCCTAATGGAGCTGGGTATGGGCAGGTTTCTTTGCCCACGGGCATGAAAACGGGGGAAACTCTCTGCCCGTCGGGTAAACAGGCACGTGCATGGGTAAGCTCCACCTGTACCCGTCTCGCCCGTTTACTCACGACATGCACTGACAGATGGGACCACTAAAACCCTAATAGGGTTACTCACTGTAACAGCCCAAAGTTCTGTTACCAAATTAAAATTAATAAAATTATTATTTTATTGGATTTTCTAAAATTTGAAAGAGTTTGATTGCTTTATTTGAATTTCTGAAGTTTTCAAAAGTAAAAATTAAAATTTTATTAAAGTTTTTGAAGTTTTATTTGAGTTAAAGTTGAAAAATAAAAATTAATTAATTTCTGAAATTTTCTGAGATTTTAAAAGCTTTCCTTAATTATTTTAAAGCCAAAATAAATTATGTGCAAAAAATAAACGCCAACTTTAAGTTGGAATTATTTTTATTAAGTTCAAAATAATTTTAGGAATTTTTATGAATTTTTCTATAATTTTTGGACTTTATCCGCTATGTTTGAAAAATAATCGATTTATGGTGTAAATCTGAATTAATTTCGAAAATTAAAAAAAAAATCCACGCGGGCTGCTTCCCAGCGGGTCACCCCTCCGTGGGCTGCTCCAAGCATAGCACGATTAACTTCCCATGCGTTACCATCTTGCCACTTTGGTTTCAATCATTTATTAACCTCATTTTATTCTTTCATTCCCTTCTTTATCTCACCTTTCATCTTCAACCTCCAGAACGTCTTTCTTTTCCTTCCAAGCATCCAACCGAACCATGAAGTCCATGGCCGGCCACCACCTTCGGCCGCGTCCCCAACCGCCGGCTCCGGCCACCACAGCGCCGCCCTTCCCCAGCCACAACGCCGCCTCTCCTCCCCTCCCCTTCCCTCAAAACCGAAGCAAGGAGCTCCAAAAGTCCATCAATGGCAGCCGGCCACCATTAGTGCACGCGTGAAGCTCCAAATCAGCCGCGTATTTCGCCCCTTCCTTGACGGTTTCGCACGCATTCAAACCGCACCTCAATCCTGCGCCCACTCGTGGTTTCCCTCCTCACGCGTAATAGCCGGATCGCAACCGCGCAAGACGACCAAGAATAGCCGCCACGATCCCCACTTCTCCACGCCGCACCGGTGATTCCCGACCCCTATAAAAGGGAGCACAAGGTGCCCCTCCTCTCACACAACCCATCCCTACCACTCACCTCCCCTCTCTCGCTCTCACCTCGCCAGAATGGGCATTTCTTCGACGCCGGCCGAGCTCCTTCTGCGCTTCTAGCGCTCTCTCTGGTGGAGCCCGGCACCATCGACCACACAGTTAACCGCCTCATGACGTTCTACTCCGTGCTCCCTCACCTTGCCGAGCATCGCCGAGCACTGTCGCCACCGTGAGCCCAAGCCGCGCCGGCGTCGTCGTCCTCGCCTCCGACCATCCGTACCGTTCCTCATAGCAACCGGGTGAGCAAGCATCCACGTCCTCCCTCTCTCCATTCCACCCCTCGCCGGCCATTGGAGCGCTGCGTGGTTTGCCGGCAACGCCGCCATCTAAACCATAGATCAAGCTCCTTTCTTTGCGTGTTGCGTCGCCGTCGAGCTAGCTCGACCACGTTGTCTACTTCTCGGGCATCGCAACCGCGTTCTACATTTTGCTCGCCTCCTCATTCCGGAAATCACCGAGCACCACCTTCTCCATGCGCATACCTTCTTTGTTGATTCCTTCACCTAAATTCATCTAAATTCACCTACTATTCCCGATATTTATTTCATAATTTTTAGATTTTATTTAATTTCCGTTAATTATTTGGTCCATTTTTGCGTTAAATGCGCCATCATCGACGACCGTCGCTTTCCACCTCAACCGAGGCAAGCGTTGTGTTCCCGCGGTTCCCCTTCAAATTGCCACAAACCTCATCCGCTAACTCATCTGCGTTTGCCTTAGAACGCCGAGCGTTCGCCGCGCCCCACCGAAGGTTTTCTCCGTCGGACTGCGTCGCCATCGAATATCATCTCGCCGAGCCGTCTGCACCGTTGAATTCACCTCAACGCGTTCAACATCACACTTTATCTCCATGGCCATAAAGTTCTTTCTTTGTTTCCAGTCATCCGAAACCATAATTTCTGATGAATAGTACAATTTTCGGAATTATATTATTTCATGTGACATTCAACCTTAGAATTTCGTTCTCCACGATCTTTAACTCCGATTCCGTCGATTCAACTTTCTAAATTCATATAAAATCGATAACTTCCTAGTAGTATTTATTTTATAATTTTATTTTGTTTTTATTTGGATTTTATTTGATTGTTATTTGAATTCGGATCGTTTACGTGTATAGATTACTGACGACTTGGACGACGATTTCAACGCCGTTTGAGAATAATCCATCAAGCAAGGCAAGTTACATTCTTGATCATATTGCACCCATTATTTCAAATTATTTAAATTCTGTTTTAAATTATTATTGCATGCTTATTTATATTCATAATTTAAATGCTGTTTTAAATTCATAGATATTCCTAAATCCTTTGTATGGCCAAATTTGTTAATTGAATCAAATACCTTGTCACCCTAGATAAAACCTAGTTGATGCAATAGTGTGAACTAGGATCATTGGAAAATGTTGCTAAGACATGCTTAGACCAAAAATGTTGATTTGGGGAATTTCAACCAAAAATCAAATACCGTTTAAATTGTATCCATGGCATTGGTGTGTTATGGAAGTTTATAAATGACCTTGAAAAATGAAATAAAATGATGGTTTGTACTTGGGCGAAATGGTTGTTTGGATGGTGCATGTCAATGCAGGGCTCAATCTGGGTAGGGTTGAGGCCCATGGGTTTTAATGGAAAGTCGCCCAAGTTAATTGAGGACCAGGCCTCTGGCGTTCCTTTGCTATGCCTATAATGGGCTATGCCATATTGTGCAACCACATGTCCTCGGTATGGGGAGTAGGACTGGTGACTAATTTGCAAAGTGCCATCGCGGTTGATCCCATGGATTGTGTGGGTCCATCTCGGATGGTGGGGTGTTATGACCTCGTTAGTCCCTTGGCGTAAGAGGGGCCCCTACAAACTCTGCATTTCTATCCAGGAGGGATCTGAAACCTTAACGGGGTGGATCATGCGGTGGGATGGCGCATTGTAAAGGCCTTGTCATGTGCTCTAGATCGCACCTAAGGTAGTGGCGGTGGCATAGATATATGCCGAACAAACTAGAGAAGTCATGTCATGTGGGTAAAAATTGTACAACCTCTGCGAGTGTAAAACTATTGAATAAGCGTCATGATCATGGACATGCTAGCAAAGCCACTCAAAGTTAGACTTGGATTTTGATTTCAAAAGACTTTGTCAAATGGTTTATCAAATGGGAATTGGGCGGAAGCCATGTGATAGGAGGGTATCCTTCACCATTCATGTGTGAATGTTATCGACTATAAAATTGATTTAGAAAATGAATTTTAGTTATGTAATAATTGCTTTGGAACTTAGTACAAGTATTTAAAGAAAATCTTTGCTTTATGCAAATTCAACCATATTAAGCTTTTCTTTGAAATACCCATATATGCATGTCATTACATTATTTGTGAGGTGTAACTTGCGAGCACGCAGTAGTTGTGCTCATTCTTGCTTAATGCAAATAATTTGAGAGGAGAAGGACTTTGCTACGGTGTGGATCTCGGCGACTAGGCGCTTCCCAAATCGATTGCACTGTGGCGAATCGTTGGGTCTACTACTACTCCTTTGCTTCATTGTGTTTATTTTATTGTTGGCATGTAAGCCTCCTTTGTAATCAACTCTGTTATTATTTATTAATAAAGTTGTGATATGATTTTGTTACCATATTTATTTCTTGTGTGAACTAGCTCTTGATCATGGGACTAGTTCGAGAAATGCCTGAAGGATTCGGGAGTGTTAATCCCGGGTCTTACACTCACTGTCTCAAAGACTCACACTCTCATCCTCCCGGCCGCCACTCACCTCCATTTGCTCCCATTTCCAAGCCGCCACCCATCTCACCTCCATTTTCCAGATCGCCTGGCCTCCCTTCCATTTTCCCTTCCAGATCCCGGCCTGCCCCGCCTCTACCGCTCCTCCTCAAGCTCGACTGCCTCCTTCTCCTCAAGCTCGACCGCCTCCTCCTCCTCCTTAAGCTCTCGGTCGCCACCCACCTCCATTTTCCAGATCTGCCTGGCCTCCCTTCTAGATCGATCAGTTGCCCCCCGCCTCTGCCGATCCTCCTCAAGCTCGGCCGCCTCCTCCTCTTCAAGCTTGGCCGCCGCCTCCTCCTCAAGCTCTCGGTCGCCGCCTCCTCCTTAAGCCCGCCTCCCGCGATCCGCCCTTGCCGAGGTGCTCAAGGGGAAAGAGGAGGTGGTCTTGTGAGGAGGCAGGTATGGGCCTGGCCAGCAGAGGTGGCGTTGGGGCAGAGCGAAAGCTGTGTGAGGCTCGGCTTCTCCGTGCTCCTGCCTCCTCTGAGCAGCTGGTCAAGATCGCCATCAAGCCCGGAGAAGCGGCGAAGCACCATTCAATCATCTCCCACCTCACCGTGGCACGGCGCTCCCCCACCTTCCTAATGCATTGAGCTCCCCAACCTCATAGACATGAGTTCCACCACGACCATGACTCCACAAAGCCACAAGACGCGTGAGTGAGCCACCGTCGGCGTCCTCCGCAATTAAGCGACCCCTCGACCACCGCCGCTAAGCGGAAGCGGAAGGCCTCCTCCAAGCCCGCCTCCGCAACCATATGAAGTAAGCGCGTCAAAACTTGGTCTTTTCCTTCTATTTCTTCGCCTCGGTTCATCTTTGGGACTACTAAAGATTGGAGTTTTATTGTATTTTCGTAAGGGGAGAAGCGGTGAAGAATCTGAGGCTATCAAGGCATCGGCGATCTGGGAGGGGCGATTGTGTATGATCGTGCATTTTAGTTAAGGTAAAATGAGGATGGTTTGCATTTTAGTTTTGTTGCTGCATACCGGTGACCAATTTAACCTCCGGATCTGCGAGCAAACACATCGGATCATGGCGATTACAAGTCTTTTCAGTAAGTTCCATCGAATAGCTTGGTGGAAATTTTCCAGTAAGCTTCTTGTGAATGTACTGCTGTCTTGTGAATGTACTGCTTCCAGGAGCATCTTGTGAATGTATCGCTATGTATGTACTTTTAGCAGATCTTTTGTCTTTGTGTCTTTGTATTGCTACGTTCTAGAGTAATGTTTTTGTGTTCCAGAGCTATGTCTGTGTGTTTGTTGAATGTGTGATGAACTGAATGTGTGAATTGTGATGAACTGGATGTGTGAATTGTTTATATGTGATGAGCATGCCCGCGGGCGATGGGTACCCACGGGCGGTGGTGCATTGTTCGCGGGTAAACGGGCATGCCCGCGGGCGACGGGCATGGGCGAGATTCTTCGCCCGTCATCCTTCGTGGGCATGCCCGTGGGGGGGGGGAATCGGGGTCGCGGGTATGGGTATGGGCGAGCACTACCCGTGCCCGCCGTGCCCGATTGCCATCCCTAATCCCGGCACAGTTCGTAAGTCAGCATGAAACACTCACATCTGGTTGTTTAGTTCGAACTCCACTAGTTACTAACGGCAATTTTCTCTGATAGGTCCTAAGTTCCACCTGTACATAGGGCAGGAGTACGTGAAGCAATCCACTACCTTCGTTCGACGAGGTATGTCTATCTTGTTTGCACGCACAACATACTATTTCATTATTTTCACCATGTTTACAAGCATAACGTACGGTTTCACAGCTCGTACGCCCCTTTGGGATGAGGAGCTGGTGTCGCACAAGGAGTCACTCTCTGGGCACTTCGATTTCGACCAGGGTGGTGGTAGGCCTTCGTATGACGAAGAAGTCAAGTCTCCGTAGGGGCTTCATAGCTACACAGTGCACCTGGAGCGAGCCAACCGACGCAACACCCTCTCGTGACACCCCATAGGCTACTCGCGCCGGTAGGGTGCCTCGCCCGCTTGAGCCTTTGTCCTACTCGTACCAGCACCCGCAGTTGCTCTGGACGAGGCCAAGAGCCACACGTGGGCTACGTCCCAAGAGGGCTCGCAAGTAGATATTTGTTCTTGTAAATATCAGTCATGTCATGTAAATATAAATTTATGCACAACTTACATTATGCTAGTATCACGTTTGATACTATTTGTTCTTGTGTCTATAGGTAACCATGTGAGGGAGTTAGCATCGCGACACCCCACCTTTTTAGACCTTAAAGACTGTACTAGGTCACACCACACACTGCCACTTTTACAGACCGAGATGACAACACACTTCGATGCTACCTTTCCGCACCAAAAAGATCACACTCCACCACGCCCCTTTTCAGACCAAAAAGACCGCACCCGGTCACGCCACACTGCCACTTTTGCAGACCAAGATGACAACACACTTCAATGCTACCTTTCCACATCGAAAAGACCACACTCCACTATGTCCCCCTTTTAGACCGAAAAGACCACACCCTGTCACACCACATGCTGCCACTTTTACAGACCGAGTTGACAACACACTGCGACGCTACATTTTTAGATCAAAAAGGTCATTCTGCCACGCCACCATTTTAAACCAAAAAGAATGCACTGCGACACGCTACAAACTGCCACTTTTAAAAACCAAGATGACAACACACTACAACGCTATCTTTACACACCGAAAACACCACACTCCGCCACGGCACGTTTGCAGACCGAAAAGACCCATTATAAAAGGAGGGAGAAGAGAACTGGAGGAGAAGGGAGCTGGAGGAGAACACTACACCACCACGTTCAACACTTCACCAAAGCTTGCTTCACACAACTGAGAGGAAGGAGATGTCGGACTCGTCAGCGTACTTCTACGCGAAGATGTTGCGGAAGCATAAGTGGCTTGCCTAGAGGGCAAAACCCTATCCAGATTGTTCTATGAAGGATGTGTTGGTACCACCGGAGTTCCCACGCCTGCAATGTGTGTGCAAAGAACCGGCTAAGACTACACGTGCGAGAACGTCCTCATAAGCGAATTTTGCACACATATATTTTTCACATCTTACGTTCCATTCCACAAATCCCTAACTACATCCGCGCATAATGGCAACCGGAGATGCGATGCAACTTCTTCCAATGGATCGACGACCAGGGCATATACGATAGAGCGTTCATCGAGCAGAAGTACATGTTGAACTATGCGATGTGAGTCGAGACCTTCAAACGCTAGAAACCTTACATACCTGACCCTACTGAAAAGGCACCAGAGGAACCCAGGAAAGCAGGGTCGTGGTGGAGGATCCCCGAACAGGAAGCTGAGTATGACCCAGCCGAGCGTGCGACGCACAAGGGCAAGGTTCCTGCTAGTGAGACCGGTGGTCATCCTAGCGCTCCCCGTCGCCCTGACGTAGTCCAGATCGAAGAGGTAAGTTATATCCAGTTTGTATCCTGATTATTAATTTGGCCCTACGTTGTGCTATCCTAACATCATTCAATCGTTCAGCCTGTCTCGTAGAACATGGCTGACTTCAAGACTGACCATCGCCGCAGGCAATCCAGAAACAAGGGGAAGGGATCGATGGGCCACCAGGACTGATCAATTTCGTTCAAAACAACTTTTTTTTGGATCCCAAAAAGGTGCACATGTATCGTAGGTGCATTTCGGTTTATTGATTCGTGCATGTTGGCGTTTCTAATGTACGTAACCAAACTCAGCGCGCTATGTATTTCACAATTCAATTCTGTAGTCTTTCAAACTTAAATATATTTTCCCAAATATTTCGACTATTAAATATTACGTAATATTTTTCCCAAGGAATCGGTTCTACTAACAATACAATCTGGACAAAAACGTGCATGACAACCCTAAACTCAAATATTTTTTTCATTTCGCTTCAAAGGGGGCTATGTGTTACTGTGCTGCCGAACTCGCGTTCCAAATTGAATCGCCAATCTCGTATTTTGTACTTCACATTTTGTTATCTTCTCTAATTTTGGATTCTGAACTATGTAGACAGTTTAAGATATTACAAAAAAAACTTCAGGAAATACACTAAATCTTTAGGTTGAATTCTCTACACATAAATTAAATACAAGGCTCTATCGCCATTCCAATTGACGACAGTATCTTGTCGCTAGTTCAATTGGTGACAGGAACATCTCCGCACTGTTCCAATTGGTGACAAAGATACTGTCGCCAATTAGAATGACGACAGGAAACTTTCGCCATTCCAAATGGCGACAGGGACAGTGACATATTTTTTATAATTATTTTAAAATTAATATTATTTAAAAAAATCGGCACATGGCAAACTGAGAAGAACAAGTGCCTCCCCTAGGCCCTAAACCCTAACCCAAGAGATGCGCTCGCCCTAGGTCATACCATGGATTCAGTAATCAGTAACCTTTACTGGGCTAGTGCAGTAAATTGTAAAAAGCACAAAAAGATCGCAGAAAACCTATGTTTTGGTAACACAAAACTCTATGTTTTACCAATTTCCCAAAAAAAATCCTTGGATTTCGAGGGGCAAAATGTTTTTAGAAAACAACATGTACAGTTGTACACCATCTAGGCTGTCCAATACATAGTATTTTTTAGTATAGGTGGTCCTGAGTACGGTAATTACTAGCTACTGTGCTCTGTGTACTTGTATCGTATTATTCATGCATGATGGTACGCATATATATACGATCTCAATTAGCTGCTGAACTGAGCGAGGAACAGATCAAGTGGCCATGAGAAGCTGGCTCTTTGATAGCTTACTAGGTTGATAGTGCGCTACGCCGCGCAACTGATTTTTTTTGTATTCTTTTGTTTTTTTATTTGCCTCACTGCACAAAATGAATGTAGGTGCAGGCCAAGTTGATAAGCATAAATGCATCAAGTAATATTAAATGAGAAGAGCAAATTACTAGCACACCCTTTGTGTGTTTGGTTATGTTCAAATGATAAATAAAACCATATTGGTAGATGAAGAAGCGCAACGCAAGCACTATTTCAACAACAATGCCACACTTTCCAGAATGTTTAAGAGGCTCCTGCTCTTTCTCCCACCAAGACTCCCAACTTTTCTCTGGTGGTACACCAATATCCTCATGGTTGCTAATCCACCTATTCCAATCAGTCCAGTCACCCACAATGTTCTGCCACTCAAAACAAGAAGGGTTAAATAGGAATGGTGTAGAGAGCCATGAACCACATGGAAATTGTGATGATGTATGGGATAGCTCCTCTGTATGAATGCCCAAAAATTTCATACACAATAAGCAAAATCATCAACTCAATACCCTTGAAAAAATGGCTGCGTGAGTATAATCGATAGTTCTTGACGAATTTGGTGTGGAACACCACAAATTCATGCCCAGTAGCTCTATGCTCTGCAGCTCCTCCATGGAGCAGCATCATTCCTTAGTATTGAGTTCTGGTGCCAAGAGAGCATGTGAAGAAGACAGATGCTAACTACAGCTGCATAAGTACAAAGTCACTCAATGCAGTACTAAGACCTCTCTCTAGGCCAAGTTCCATCATTATAGGCAGTGCCATCAAGAACCCAAGCTACACAAAAGACTCTGATGCGAGAGCAACTTAGATAGGTTCATTGTGTATAAACCTTTTTCGAGTGGCTAGTGCTTCATCAAGGCCACCGAGGGAAAGATACAAGTGCCCATAGAGCAATACATATACAGTCCATACTGTAATATGAAAAGGAACAGAAAAACTACAAACGTTAAGACTAACCGATGGTTCAAAAACTTGAAAAGTCTAGGGCAAAGACAGTACCACTGTGCTGAAGTAAAAACCAATAGTAGTGTAGTAGCAGGACAACATTCTGAAGAAATCAAAACAATGTCCAAGTCGGTAGACGTCACGGCTTAGTGTCTGTTCTGCATTACCATTTGCTATTTTCGGTTCAAATAGTGAAATTTGATTGAGACTGGCATCTCTTCCCTTGCCAACTTGCATGTATTCATGATGTGTAACATTTCCTTCACCGTGTGTTGAACAGAATCATGTCATAAAGAGAGAGATATTAACATAATATTTCCAAATTTCCGAACCAAGCAACAATGGCAAAAGTTAATAGCATTCCAAAGCAAATATATCCCGCTAAGATTGATAATCTTAGATGCTTTGCCTGCACCACCCCTTGTGAGCTGGAAAAGTTGATCGAAGATATCAGGATGCCCATAATGAAATCGAACTCTGCACAAAAAGATGTTCAGGAAAATAGATCACGAAAAAAATTCTTTTAAGTTTCTTTACAGACAAAAACGATATCGAGCAATGGTGAATATCACTGTTGAATGTAATAGCCCAAAGTTCTGTTACCAAATTAAAATTAATAAAATTATTATTTTATTAGATTTTCGAAATTTGAAAGAGTTTGATTGCTTTATTCAATTTCGAAGTTTTAAAAGTCAAAAGTAAAATTTATTAAAGTTTTTGAAGTTTTATTTGAGTTAAAGTTGAAAATTTAAAATTAAATTAATTTTCGGAATTTTAAAATCTTTTCCTAAATATTTTAAAACCAAAATAATTTATTTGCAAAATTAAAAGCCAACTTTAAGTTGGAAATAATTTTATTAAGTCCAAAATAAATCTAGGAATTTCGTGAATTTTTCTAGCATTTTTGGATTTATTTTGCTATTTTCTAAAGCCAAAATGAATTAACCGAATTGTTTAATTTACTAAATCAATTAATTTCGGAAATGCCTTTTGGGTAGAAACCTCGTAAGCCACCTCTCCTTCTTGCACCATGACTCGCAACCCAAACCATTTCGCTCGCTTCGCCTGACCGCTCCCGCCTCCTCTCACCGTAATGCGAACCCGCCCGTCGATCGCACGCGCCGCCAGCGTGGGCCCCGCCGAGCCATCTTCTCCCCCACGCCCCTTTCTTCCTCGCGTGGACACAGCCGCACGCCTGCGCCATTTTCGGCCACGCCCGGATCTTCTCAACCGCCGCTTCGGTCCTGCCCTCGCTCACTTTGCGCGCAGAAGCCGCGCCCGTCCGCCCGCTCCTCCCTTTCTCCGTCGTCTTCGCGCCACGAACTCGACGGAATGCCCAAGATCGCAACCGCCGCTCCGCGCCCGATCTCCCCCCGGCCTCCCCTCGCCCTATAAAAGGGAGCATCGGGTGAGCCTCCTCCTCCTTATTCCAACCCCGCCACTCACCCCTCCTCTCCTCTCCTCGTTTCGCCGAATTTCGGAGTTCACCGCCGGCCACCGAAGCGGGCTTCTTCTTCGATTCCAGCGACCACAAGGCCTCTCCGCCGCCATCCTCTACATCATCGGCATCGCCTCGCCCACGCCTACCCGGTGCGCTCGTCATCTTCGCGGAGACCACGGAGTTCGTCGCCATTGTCAACCCAAGACGCCGCCTCCTTCTCTTTCTTGCGGCCACCTCCGTTCTCCTCTCGGCGATTGGGTGAGCTCACGTACTCGCCCGCCTCTCCTCTTTCTTCTCGTGCCCTCGCCCGGCCTTGGCCGTCATGGCTGTTCTTGTATTTGTCTGATTCCGAGCCGGCCATCAATTCCTCGTGGCTTGGCCACCTCGGCGCCACCGAGATGCCACGCCAAGACATCGGGTCCGGCGTGGTCGCTGCGTGGCGCCACGTCACCCTTGCCTGACCACATCTCATGCGACCCCTTGAGCCAAAAGTCCGTGGACTCGATTCACGTGGGCCGTGTCTATGACACGTGGGGCCCTTTGTCGAAATTATTTTAAAATTCTTTAATTCCGAAAATCTCGGTGACATCACCTTGCGCAATAAGGATTTTCCTTGAAAAAATTAATTGGAAATCCATTTAAATTCCAGATTTAGGTTAAAACTTGTAAAATCCATATCTTTTGAATCCCAACTCCAAATTGGGTGATTCAAATTGCTAAAATCTTAGAAAATTATTATCTAGCTAAATAAAATAAATCTATTTCGTTTGGAGTTAGTTTAAATTGTCTTTTTGAATTTATTTAAATTTTATTTGAATTTGTCGTACTTTCGCGTATAGACTTCGACGATACCGGAGAGTTAGATCCTTCGGAGGATTTAGAGAGTCAAGACTTCAACGAAGGCAAGTTATATCCTTAACCATATTGCCCCCAGTATTTTAAAGTTATTTAATATTTAATTCAGTTTTTAAAATTATTATTGCATGCATATTTTTAGTCAATTATTTTAATGCCCTGTTTAAATGCTTAGTTACTCCAATTGTTATTGTATGGCCAATTTCGAATATTGAAATGTCATCCCTTTGTCACCATAGATAAATTGTTTGGAAATGCTTAGCAAATGCTTAGACCATGATTTGATTTTGGGAGGTTTTAGCCAAACCATTACAAATTTGTTTAAAATTAAATCTATAGTATTGTTTTACCATAGAGAGTTTATAAAGGTGGTTTTTTCAAATAAAATCAAAAATGGTTTGGACTTGGGCGAAACGGATGAATGGTGGGTGCAAGTTTATGCACTGGTTTAATCTGGTTAGGATTAAAGCCCAGGGTTTGATTTTGAAAGACGCCCAAGTCAATTAAGAACCGGTCTTCGAGCCGCATCTTGCAATGCCTTACCGTACCACCACATATCCTGTATGGGCAGGACCTGGCTTAATAATTTGTAATACCTCTTAGTTATTTGTGCTATGTTGTATGAGTGGGTGTTGGTTAGACAGTTTTCCCACCTGGCGCAAGAGGGGGCTTCTGGAGGATGGATAGTCCAATGGAAGTAAAACCTTAGTGGGCACGAATACTTTAGGGTAGAGCATTGTAAAAGCCTTGTCACGTACTCTAGACCGCTTACCTAAGGTAGTGAGCGGTGGCATAGATATATGCCGGACAAACTAGAGAATTCGTGTCATATGGGTAAAGTTGTACAAACTCTGCAGAGTAGAAACTATTCGAATAGCCGCGTCCGCGGTCATGGACACGCTAGCAAAGCCACTTTGAGTTAGACTTGTTTTTGGTTTTAAAAGTGATTTCAACAGATGTTTTCAGGATGGTTAGTCCTGTGGAAAAATTGGGCGGTTAGCCATTGTGATAGGAGGGTATCCTTCACCATTCTAATATGGAGGTTATCCACACTATAAAATTGTCATTTAAAATCTGATATTTGATATAGTATAAAAATGGCCTTGGAAATTAATATGATTATTTAAACTTGAAAACGCTGCTTTATGCAAATAAACCCTGCCAATACCCCTTGTTTACCTTATGCATGCATTCAATCATTAATTGACAGTGTAACTTGCAGCACACAGTAGTAGTGCTCACTCTTGTTGAATATCTTTATTCAGGTGAAGACGGCTATCGGGGCGGTGAGGATCTCGACACCTAGGCTCGCCCCAGACGATTACTGTGGCGGATCGTTCGCCTACTACTCTACTTTTTACTCATTGTGTTATTTAATCTTTTATTAGGCTTCATGCCCAATTGTATTAAACTCTGATTTACTATTAATGCAATGCGAGATATATTTATGTTATCATTTTTGTAACTGTGTACACTGGAAATCTTGGACTAGTGTATGAACACAGAGGGTTCGGGATCTTTCATTCCCGGGCCCGACATTGAAGAAAGAAACAAAACTAAGTAGCCAACTCAAACGAATAAATAGAAATTACCACTGTACCGAAAATCCCCATAATGTTAAGTTCATTACAGAGTTAAGGAATTATAAACATATGAACTTGTAGAAAGAACCATACTAGAAAACGAGTACAATAAGTCCCTAAAAACATGAAATACGTACTATATTGTGATAAAGTCATATATCCATAGGAAGATGAACCACCTCAAAGGATTGGCAAGTACACGTTGTCCAATAGTCACAAAACTTGTCTCTTGGTTTGACATGAACCGTGCAAGAGAAGAACCACTGCAAAACCAACCACGTGATTGTAGGCTAGTTTATGCAAGTAAATAGCAACATTACAAAATAATCACATTTAGAGGGGGGGGGTCAGCAAGTTGGCGACATATACCTGCCAGTGAATATATGTTCTCTTACACCGAGTATAGATGGATACCTTGCACCATCATGTTTCTTCATAAACTCTTGCAGCAGATTTCTCATTTTCAAAGTCTCCTCCGTATAATGTTCCTGTTATATATGGTAGCATGGTATAAACAAACGGTGACAAAGATCCTTGCAGAACCAGACACACCAATGCTGCATACCTGATTCATGTCTATAGTTTGTAGACCTTCACCTTGAGTGAAAATTATAGCATGGTTCTCATTTTCTGCTTTTTCCTTCACCTAGCATTGCATTACCTAGAAGCTTTATTTTGTATATGACCTACAGATCAAATGATGCAAGGTAAATAAGTTTATATCATTTGGTATTACTAATGTTAGGGAATGCATCCACTCCAAATAGGATTGATTGGTGCATTTCTAGGGATGCCGGAGGTTTCATGAAATACCATAAATTCATAGATTCATTCAAAAAGTAAATACTCCCTGCTGTCCTTTCTATAAGGAATATTAGCTATTTCATTTTGTTCCAAAATATAAGGCGTGAACAATCCGTAACCATCAGGTTTGTATAGTATAGTTCACAATTATCCTGTACTAATACATATTGTTATTTCGGGAGCTGCACAGGTGTGATATGCGATTTATGTATAGTTTGACCTTATTGGAAGGGGAGTCTCCGTGCGTTGTTGAAGGCACATGAACTTTTGTAATGGCAACATGAACAGTCGCATTTAAGCTGCAGGTTGTATACATCGCAGATTTTGTTTTGCCTAAGTTTTAGACCTTCCATATTGTGAATAGCACATCCCAAGTTGTTTCTACTTTCTAGAAGAGACCATTCATTAAATAGTGGTTTTGAGGCAATACAGAGCTCAATGATCTAATATGCTACATGAAGATTAATATTTTTCGAGGCCTTTTAGAATGGTCAACCATACCAAACACAGAGGCATTATGAACATATAAATACTGCAAAAGCAATCACACCTATAGATTGATCGAGCAGCAATTTTAGGTTTCTATCTGGGGGATCAGCAGTAAACTACTATACTCACAGCGTCATGAATTTTGCCTGATCCATTCATGTAAGGTAGCCTTATTGAACTTGCAGTAACTAGAGAGGGAAAAACAATGGACTAGCTACCTTGGCTGATCTCGTAGAGGAGTCATTGAGCATCTAAAACCAGAGTGCCTTCAACCACTCCCTTTGCTGATTGCTGTAAGGTAAAAAAAAATTAGGGGGGACAAAACAACCACAGAGAGGGTAGGTAAGCAAGCATTTTTAGAACTATTATAGTATGAAACATAGATCTGTAAGAAAAGAACAGTACAACAAATGCTAAAAATTGTGTGGACACACCTCTACAATTTTCAGTGTATCAATGTTCTGTTATGTAAATAATTCTTCATCTTTCTTTTGATAAGATAAAGAGCAAGCTCCTATCACCTGCATTTTGAAAATAGGTGAAATAATTCAGGCAATTTATCACAAAGGCAGGGCTCATGACTTTAGATCAGCCAAAAAAAAAGTCTGGACATACCTCTACAACCTCACGACTTTAGATTAGCCAAAAACATAGGAATTCATATGTTCGACTGCTACGTAGTAACGAATTGGCTATGTAGATAGGCATTTGGCGAAAATGTATACAGATTGTAAAAGAAAAGCGCTATGCAATCGCAACACGTCAATCGTTCCTTTCCTCACCTGTTTGCTGGTACTTTGTCTGGTAAAATAAGATATCGGAGGCCATTCTTCAATTGGCCCCGGATTAGCTTTGGATGGGAAGGAAGTGGAGCGTTAAGTAAACCTTCAAGCGCCTCCTTTCCAATAGTGGGATCAAGATAAGGTTTATCCAGAGTGGTTTCAGACCATGTTGGACTTGCAACATGTGGTTCATCAGGTCTAGCAGCATGTAATATATGACTATGCTTGACATGAAAATTAGCAAAGAATTAAGTAAGAAAGTCACACTCCATAGAATCTTTTTTAACATGAGAAATGGAAGCCATGGATTATGAGATCACACTATACTCTATGATGCTATGTAAACCTTGTATTTCCTTTTTATAACAAAACTAAAGCATTGGCACTTCCAATAAATAGGAATAAACATATCAAAACAAATAGAGGAAGTAATAGTTTCCCAAACACGAAAATAATGGTTCCTACATTACATGATTGTAGTGCACTCTCAAGATGCTCACGAGACAATGTTTTGTAGTGCAAGACATCTCACTAACTTCAAGATTTGATGTTCATTCAACAATTAGCTTCATGTATAATAAAAAACGGGCCTACAGCTGTCCTCTTGCAGAATGTTGCTTGGTACAATGATTTGCGATACATGACTTCCCGCTAGCTCAAAAATTTAAAGTTCAACAGTTAACCTGCCATGTACTAAAAAACAAACATGCAACTTCTCCCATATTAGACTTCTATAGATGTTAGGGAACACTTAACTAAAAAAACACGCAAACAACACTAAACGTTTTACCGATGGCCAATCCATATTTATTGTACTAACCCTATACCCCACACATTACACGCACCACTAAACAAGCAACCGAACAAAACCCAACAATGGAAGTTTCCAGAACAGTCATCACATGCAATCCGATTAAGAAAATCAATTTCCTAGTCTATCAATTCAGACGAATTATGGATGAACCGAACCTTAGCCTCGCTCTACCAGCCGTGTAGCAATAATCCCGAGGTGTGCGGGAGCACGCACAATGCAAACCTTGCTAGCCCTGGCCGCCCCCGCCTCTAGCTCTTCGGGAAGCACGAGACATTAGTCAAGGTAAATAAATCAACTAAATGAGTTTGAAGATGGAATGGTGGCGCTCGTTAGCCTTGGTGCCGATCCTCACGGACTGTCTCGACGGCATCTCCTTCACCTAGTTCTCTCTACAAGAAGAAACCGAGAAAGACCAGCAACAAAAAAAAATCCAAAAAGGAAAAAAAAAACACATGCAAAACATAAACGGAACTAAGACCAAGCAGCGAAAAAAACTAACAAATTACCTCTGAGACAAAGAGCTGGTGCTCGTTAGGCTTGCTCGCGCGAACGTCGTTGGGGAGGCGAGGACGACGTGGGGGGGACCAATCGGGCCGAACAACCAGAGGAGGACGGAGGGAGGCATGAGGCGGCTGGGAGGGAGGTCGAGGGGGCGACGGAGGAGGAAGAGGGAGGGAGCGGTGGAGCTAGCGGAGAGAGGCGACGGAGAAGGGAGAGGAAAGAAACAGGACGCAGAGGGGAAGGAAGAAGTGCCCTAATCTGACGAAGGGTGGTGGTTGTAACTCTCAACGGGCGCCGGGCAAGGTGAAGGTGGAAGGGAGGAGAGGGTGGCGGCACGACACGGTGAAGGGAGCAAGCGGGGGAGGCGGTGGATGCAAAGGAGAGGAGGGAGCTGTGACCAGGCAAAGGGGGCGGCGCGTGCAAAGGGGAGGAGGGGAGCTGCGAATAGGCGAAGGGGAGGGGGCGGCGGGGGTAGCGCGTGCAAATAGGGGAGGGGAGCTATGAGGGCCGATGGAGAGGAAGGGACGGGAGGAAAGGAATCGAGAGCTTTCACTGGGCACGGCAGGCGAGGAGAAGAGCAGACGGAGGGGAAGGGGTGGGAAGAATCGAGAGGCCTATGCCGCTGGCTGCAACCGCTCCGCTGGCTGCGATCGGACGACAAAGAAACGCCTCGCGCGCGATTGGCCGAGAACTGGGAAACACATACGTGGACAAGCTGAGCGCTCGTCGATTCTATTAGCCTTAAAGAGACTATATAGTATTCTACGCTTCGACCGTACTATGGCACCAGGCTATGGCCCATCTGTGCTAGCCCACGACCCATCTGCATCTGCATGACATCCTAGATAGCTTATTCTACGCTTCGATAGTACTATGGCACTGGGCCACGACCCATTTGTGCCAACCCACCGCCCATCTGCGTGAGTGCGTGACATCCCAGCTGTATCGAGGGAGCTTCAAAAGGGGTAAGAAAAGGAAAAGGTAGGAGTACTAGCTGTATTGCAATTAGCCTTGCATAAGTACATGCACTCCAGTAGTCTAGGGGGAAGGATCCTCTCCATTAGCGCTCTCAATGTAGAGGTGCTTTGGTACACGTGAATTAGGAGCGATCTCCGCCTCCTGATCCAAAAGTGAAGGCCGGGATTAATCGCTATATATTTTTGTTACCATGTTTCCCGTTGCAGTAAAATTGCTGTAGTATTTTCTCGACTATTGCTGCGGTGTTTTGCACTTTTGCCACATTACCACCGCAGACCACTGTTCACACGGTTCCCATAATGTCCTGCAGAGGATCCGGTCCGTAGTCTAGAGCAGTGCAGTAAGCATTTCGTGTCGCACAACACACTGGAGAGTCGAGACCGATAGAGACGACGCTGCTAGCTCAGTCGGTCATTCTGCACCGTCCATCCTGCCACGCAAACAACGGACGTTTTGTTCTGTCCGCAAGCCGAGTCCCGTAGAGACACTGACACGTGGTCTACCTAGGCCAGGCCAGAGCAGACGATGGGCACGGGACACGAGCAGACATCACGAGATGGCCGTCCCATTCTATTTTATTATATATCTTGCGTCGCAGCTTCCTCCTCCCTCTCACACAAGCTAGCCGTCTCATTCTCCAAGGTAGAAGAAGAAGAAGAAGAACGAGGATCGATGCCTCGCGGCGGCTTCTCGGGGTCGCTGAGCTCGCCCCAGATCGACTTCGTCATCGACATGGGCAACCCCTTCCTCAACCGCACCGTCGACGGCTTCCTCAAGATCGGCGCCGTACGCCCATTAATCCCTTCCTTCCTTGCTGCTGCTTCTTAATTTCTTGTTCTGTATATCATAATTTGCAAATTAACCAAATGCGGTACGATGATGCCTACATATGTATGTATAGGTTGGTGCTTGCAAGGTGGCCGCCGAGGAGGCATTCGAGTGCCTCCACAAAGGTAACGCACTCCTCTGTATCTGCTTCTTTCTTTCTTTCTCGCCTGATTGCTAGCTCTTGTTGAACTCACTAATTATGCTAGCCTGTTAGCTGTATTTGATTCTCTGTGATTGGCTGGCTGGTTCGCATGTGACGAATAATTAGAAGAGGGCAAATCAAATGCGTACATGTTGTTTAACCTCGATCACTGCCACGTTATGCAATCTCTGTTCCATTTAAGGCATTTGTTGAATTCAAACTTGTTCTTTTTGGGACACAACTCAGGGAAGAAAAATAGGCATGCATCCCAAAATACTAGTCTAGTTTGCGCCGACTCAAAAAAACTCTAGTTTGTGAATTGTGACTGCACAAATAATTCTGTCATGGGAAACAGAAAAAGGGATTCTAATTTCTCCAAGAAAGGATGCATGGCATTCAATGAAACAGTGCAGGTAGTACAAATATGTGGATTGTGCACACTGTGTAGCCTGCATAGTGGACACTCTTCATTCACTCACTGTGAGATCGATGGCAGGTCCGTTCTAATTTTTGTTAATGGTATAGACAAATTAGCTTTGGTTCACAACATAGATTTCGGTTCTTTTTTTCTTCTTCTGTAAACTAGATTTCAGTTAAAAATTGTGCCAAGGCTGTTGCTGTCTACCAGCAGCAGCTAGCACTATGTACTTCAAGATTTCACTAGAATACAGGAGAACAAGTGTTGGTAGTGTGCCCTTCTATTTCTTTGCACACGATGTAACATAATTCCTTTTGTTTGCTACTTTGCTTGCAGGGGATGTTTCAAAGCACAAGCTTGAGCATACAGTAAGTATTTCCACAATGTTTGTTTCACTTGGTTGTTAAACATTTATAGCTTGACGGCATTGTTCAATTAGAGAACATTTTATAGCTTCACGCAATCACACCCTTGTTCAATTAGATAGCATTGTATAGCATGACGCCATTGTTCAATCATATAACATCATGTAGCTCGACGCCATTGTTCAATTAGAGAACACTTCGTGTCCCATTCGCCCTGAGCTTTGCTACTATCTGAATGTGAATCCAGTTAATATTCCACAAGTAGTACACTGAAAGGCAGATTATTCATTCTACTGCACAAGTGCCTAAATGTGTAGACTTTACAGTAAATAAATAGGGATGCCCTTAAACTGCCCCCATTGGATAATTCTTAAGTGCAGAAAAGACACTATATTATTTAGTCTCAGTCCAGTATGTTGCCATGTCAGTAACTTAATATGTAATTCTCAAGGTGTAGATGTTGAACTAAAAGTCTAAAACCCGCACATCTACTGTATAATTGCACTGTACTTGTGGATTAGTGAAAATTCAGTGGGCTTATTTCTTCACCTGTGTTAAGGTTCCTCTACAGTGCACTGATATGCTCTGCTGAATGTTTATGCAGCTGAAGAAAATGTGCAAGGAGGGTGCATATTGGGGTAACAACTACGTGCAAGTTTATATTGTTTTTAACTCAAATAAATGCATTGGCATTAATCCTTGATCCGTTCTTATGTTTTCTGACAGATTCAGATGTTTTGTGTACTAATATGCAGGTACTGTTGCTGGAGTGTACGTGGGCATGGAGTATGGAGTGGAAAGGATCCGTGGTCGCTGTGACTGGGTAATAATTGTCTGAGAATGAATCTTTCATGCTTCTTGCAGTCAGTTGGCACCTTATGTGATAATGTGAAGGAAACTGTTTACCCCTCTCTTTGTCCTAAGATCGTATAAGTCTCATATATATTGTGCTAGTTCGTTAGAAATCGTATCCATGCCCATCCATAAAAAAATTTGTTGATTCTATAGTCAGCTGACTCCTTGCATGTTTCGAGTCAGTCTTAAGAATACTTTACGCACTCAAGTTTTTTTTTATGTTGCTTACTGCTGGTGCTAATTAATCTCTCGTTTTGTTGGTGCTCGATCCTGTAGAAGAACGCGGTGATTGGAGGTGCCTTAAGCGGTGCTCTGATCTCCGCTGCCAGCAACAACCGCAGAGACAAGATCGTCAAGGATGCCATCACCGGAGGAGCCGTTGCAACAGCTGTTGAGTTCATCAACTACCTCACTTAGCTGTGTAACTGCATTTGCAGTTTTGTTATCGGACAATAAGAATAAGGACCTGTTCATTGAAGCCATGTTCGGGGTTAATTCATGTTGTTTTTCCTTCTCGGCAGCTGTGCTCTGAGCCCACGTTCTGAGCAATCATTTTCCTTATCAGTGTGGTTTGCATTCGTCAGTACGATGATTTTGTTGAAGCCGACGGAAGACACATTCGCAAGTTGTAGCAACTGGGACAAGTCTTGTATCGTTTCCGTCATCTCTGTGCTCGATTCGCATTCATCAAATCAAAGCTTTATGCTGTTCTGAATTCTGATACGACCCATGTGGCAGCCATGTCGCCTCGATCTCGATTGCATATCTTCTCTCTGCCTCTCGTCTCTGCTAACAAGAAGCAAGTAATTACCAGTCTTACCTTGCGTGCGCCACCGTCGTCGCCTTATCTTGCACGGCGACCTCCTCCTCCTCCTCCTCCACCCGACGCCCTCCTTGCGCAGCCGCCGGCGAATCCACGCACAGCCACCTCCTCTCGCCGGGAATCCTTCTCTATCCGTCGCGCGGGCGCCGGTGCTGCGGCTCCGGCGGGATCGAGGTGGATCTGGGCGGCGATGGTGGCGTGGACCGGGGATCTGAAGTGGCTGGTGGACGGGCCGACGGTGGTGGCGTCGGAGACGGGCAAAGTCGCCACCCGTCGTTTCCTTCCTCCGCTCCGTGGCAACGCCCAGGGATTTCCTGCCGCGCGTCGCCGCCCTTTCCCATCGCGCCTCTCCCGACTGAATCCGCCGCCCCCCTGTCAGGACCCGATTGGATTGAAGGGAGCCCAACACATTCAGACAAGCAATTTGGGTAGTTTTCAGACTGTATATTGGAAGAACTCAAAAACATACAACGGAGGTTCTAAAGAGTAAAGCAAAGCAATAAATGAGCTAGGGTTTAATCTGATGCTTTCCCCTTACACGACGGCGGCATAAAGAATGCTTTCCCTCGGCACTGCCAGCTAATGCCAAACACAATTACAGTTTCCATACGGGTAACAGTAAATGGTAAAGACTGAACGAAGAACAGTAAAACAAACTGGTGCTCGTGGGCCGTCGGATGCAATTGAGGCTTCAGCTTCCTTGTCCACCACCCGATCACACTAAACGAACCGGTATCTTCCCATCCCAGCCATCCGATAACTGAACTGGTTCATTGAGCGATGAATTGAAATTGCTTTGCAATCTTGGTTTCTTGATGAGCGACAATGCTTCCCCTTGAAATCCTTGACCTCAAGGATTAAATTGTGGGAATATTACGGTGATGAAATCGGCATCCTCCCAAGTTGTCGCTACGGGGACAGATTTGCCCATTGTATCTTCTATTGGATTCTGTGCTCGTGGTTCCTTGGGATTACTCTCCTCTCCAACACAAAGAAATTGGCTCTGTTAAGATCATCCTCCTCATTCACCAAGGGCAAGTCTTTGCTGGGAACTACCTTCTCGCCAAGGTGTCCTTTTAGCTGGCTAACATGGAAAACCGGGTGAATTGGGCAGCCATCCGGAAGTAATAACTTGTATGAAGCTCTACCAATCCTCTCCAATACTCTAAAAGGCCCATAAAACTTGGAATGCAACTTCAAGGTGCGGTGCAGCCCTAAGGCATTATGTCGGTACGGTTGCATTTTCAAATACATCATCCTTCCCACCTCAAAACTCCTCTCAGATCTGTGCTGGTCCGCAAAGTGCTTCATCCTGGCACTTGCTTTCTCCATATTTGTTTTGATTGCTTCTAGAGCAACCCTCCTGGATTCCAGTCTTCCTTTTACTTCCTCATGTGTAGGATCTATCAACATTGCCTCAGTAACAAGAGGTGGTTTAGTGCCATATAATGCCTCAAACGGGGTCATTTTTAGAGCTGTGTGAAAAGAGGTATTGTACCACCATTCCGCTTGAGATAACCAAGAATGCCATTTCCTTGGGCTAGCAAATGTCATGCATCTCAAATAATTTTCAAGACATTGATTTACCCTCTCCGTTTGCCCATCTGTTTGAGGGTGGTAAGCATTGCTCAATCTCAGTTTAACCCCCAATGCTTTAAAGAGTTCTTGCCAAAGGGTGCTAGTAAAAATTCTATCTCTATCCGATATGATCACTGTTGGTAGACCATGTAGCTTGTAAATGTGATCCAGGAAGAGATCCACCACATTCTGCACTATAAATGGGTGTTTGAGAGATAAGAAATGAGCATATTTGGTGAATTTGTCCACAACTACCATAATAACATCCTTGTCCTCTGATCTTGGTAAACCTTCAATGAAATCTAAGGTTATGTGAGCCCAAGCCATATCAGGTACCGGCAAGGGTTGCAAAAGTCCTGGATAGGGAACATTCTCTGATTTACTCTTTTGACACACTGCACATTCTTTCACATATGCAACAGTTTCAGTTTTCATTCCCGGCCAATAGAATAGCAATTTCAGTCTCTGATAGGTAGCCCTACCTCCAGAATGTCCCCCCAAAGCTGATTCATGGAAGGAGCTTAATATTTGCTTCCTCAGATCTGTACTAGCACCAACGAAAATTCTTTCTTTATACCTCAATATACCATTTCTTAAGGTATATGGAGGAGTACTGTTAGCATTAATCCTCAACTTCCTCTCTATTTCTTGATAATTCTCATCATCTTGATAACTTTGAGTGACTTCATTGACCCAAACTGGAATTCGAGATAGAGCATCAGCAGCTTTGTTCTCTCTCCCTCTCCTATATTCTACTTTGTAATCATATCCCATTAACTTGATCATAAGTTTATGTTGAATTCCATCAATTAACCTCTGATCAGAAATATACCTGAGGCTTTGTTGGTCAGTTCTAATAATCAGACTTCCCCCCATGAGATAATGTTTCCACTTCTTAATAGCCTCTAGTATTGCTAGGGCTTCCTTATCATAAGTAGACATGGCTGCAGATTTTGGCCCAATTGCTTTGCTCATAAATGAGATTGGCCTTCCCTTTTGCATCAATACAACTCCTATCCCATAGCCACTGGCATCGGTTTCCAAGACAAACGGCTGGCCAAAATCAGGTAGAGCTAGTACTGGAGCACTGACCAAAGCTTCCTTGATGTTCATAAATGATTGCTGCTGTTCGTCACTCCATTGGAAAGCATTCTTTTTAAGTGCATTAAACATTGGCTTGCATATCACTCCAAAGTTCTTGATAAACCTCCTATAGTAACCTGCCAAACCCAAAAAACCTCTCAGCTGGGTTATGTTTCCTGGTTGTGGCCAATTTTTAACTGCAGTCACTTTCTCGGGATCTGTTGCTACCCCAGATTGGCTGATCACGTGACCCAAGTATTCCACACGTAATTGCCCAAATACACATTTGCTCAACTTGGCAAATAACTGGTTGTTCCTCAGTACTTCCAACACTTTCTGCAAATGCTCCTTGTATTCTTCCATATTAGAACTGTACACAAGAATGTCATCGAAGAAAACCAGTGCAAACCTTCTGAGAAATGGTTGCAATATCTTGTTCATAAGTGCTTGAAAGGTGGCTGGTGCATTGGTTAACCCAAATGGCATCACAAGGAATTCAAAATGGCCGGTATGAGTGCTAAATGCAGTTTTGAAGACATTAGAGGGTTCCATCCTGATTTGATGGTAACCAGACCGGAGATCTATCTTGGAGAAATATTTAGCTCCATGTAATTCATCTAATATATCTTCAATTATGGGAATAGGATATTTATTCTTGACTGTATTAGCATTCAGTTGTCTGTAATCAATACAAAGCCTCCAAGTCCCATCTTTTTTCTTAACTAAGATGGCAGGGGATGAATAAGGGCTTACACTACTCCTGATGGTCTGGTTCTTCAATAATTGTTCAATTAATCCCTCCATGGCATCTTTCTTGTAATGAGGTAGCTGTAAGGTCTTGCATTCACTGAGTTGAGCTTGAGTATTAAGGGAATGGTGTGGTCACAAGCTCTCACCGGAGGTAACTGCTTTGGTTCTTGAAATACATCTAGAAACTTATTCAGAAGGAGTTGAATCTCTGGAGGAGTAATCTGTTTTGTAGTTCTAGTTTTCAATACAACATGAGAATAGATGACAGCCCCAATCACTCCCTTGTTCATAGTCTTCTCCAATTGGATGGCATTGATGACACATTTTTCCCTTGGACAAGTTTCATCAATAAAACTCACTGTCTTCTTCCCTTCCTTACAAATGCTAAACTACCTAGTCCTCAAATTGAGACTTACAGGACTATGGTTATAAATCCAATCACTCCCAAACACAATATCATATCCATTCAATTCCAGTAGCCTGAAATCTGTTTGGAACCTTTCACCTTGTATCTCATACATACAACACAAGCATTGTGAATCACTATTTAATATGCTGCCATCTGCCACCGCCACTCGAATAGGATTGTGATTTGTTATTTCGCATTGTGACCTGAGTGCAGCTGTAGGAGTCATGAATGTAGATGTGCTTCCACTGTCCACTAGAGCTATGGCATTGAATCTTCCTATTTTTTACTTTCAAGGTAAATGTGCTCACACCCGAACTGGTACCCAATATAGCATGTATGGATACCTGTAATTCTTCGTTATCATTCTTGTGCTCAGGACTGCTGGGAGGAGTAGCAAAAACCCCTTCTACACTTTCCTCATTGGTTTCATCGTCATCCTCGATGGTGATCAGATGTAATTGCTTCTGGAATTTGCACACCTTGCTGTGACCGAGCACCCAAGGCTCATTACATTTGAAACATTTACCCCCATTCCATTTGCTCCCACTGCTAGCTATTGTTTTGTCACTGGATTCTGTCTTACCACCTGCAGTCTTCCATTTGTTATGAGCATTCCCTTGAGCAGTCCCCCTCATGTTGACATTTGAATTCCAATTTACATTTCTTTTGTATGATGGACTGTTTTCGTAATTCCTTGCATGAGCATAGGCCTCCACCAGTGTTTTAGGATCCAATGACTTCAGAGGTGTTTTGATGTATCCTTTTAAACCTGACACAAAGTATTCCAAGAAATATCCCTCCATGAGTGCAGGATTGTTTCTTTTTACTAGAGTCATCAGATTTTCAAACTTGTCAATGTAGGACTCTACTGTTCCATCTTGACTCAAGCTCCTAAAAGCTTCTGTCACTTCATACTTTGTCTCAGCTGCAAATCTTCTCTGGATCATGACACAGAATGATTGCCAATTTAGAAGTCTAGTATTTATCCCATTGCTGCTAATCCACTGATTAGCCTTCCCTGTGAAGTATACTTCGGCTATAGGAACCCTTTGCTCTTCAGGAATTTTGGCCAGCTCAAAATATTTCTTGGCCTTTCTAATCCAAGCTTCAGGTTGCTCTCCATCAAACATGGGAAAGTCTAGCTTAGGACCCCTGCTGAAAGTTTGGTTAAAATGCAACCCATTCCCTCCTGGACTTGTTGAAAACTGATACTGACTATGGGATTGTAAGTCAGGAGCTCTTGGCCATGGGTAGTAACCCTGAATTTCAGTTCTGTATGGTGGAATGTTATGTTGTATAGGTAAGTATGAAGGCAAATATGGGGGGTTAGAATTGACATACTGAGGTGCAAAGGACCCATTTGCCATAACCATAGGATATATGCTCACACCAAAAGTTCCACTGGCTGCATTTGATGGATAGCTTCCCAATTGACTGGGCAGATTCAAATCGGACAGATTTGCAACAGAAGATTGAGGAAACATCATGGAGCTTGCGCCGGGTGTCAATGGTATACTAAAGGGTATAGGATGCGTACCCTGTACCAAGGAGCTTGTGTTTGCCATAGGACAAATGGAATGTCCAGCACCCGGGGTCATATAGGAGTATCCAGTTGGATTGGGCATTCTAGCGTCTTGCTGGCCTCTCAATCTACTGTCATCCCCTTCTACAGCAGCTAAATTGCTCGCCACTTCTCCATCTTCCTTCTTGTTCATCAACGATTTCAGCATTCCCATCATTAGATCTAACTTGGATGAGTTTTCTTCAACCCTCTCATGAAATTGCCCCATCTGGTTTTGGATATTCTCAGCTTGTTCATCTACTTGTTGCTGCATCCGGTTCATTTCCTTTTTCATCGCCTCCAGATCGCCCATCACTGCTGAACCGAAATCCTCCTCAACAGATCTACTAGCCTTCGGCATCATCCAGATCTAGTCACTCACCTCTCTAGCCCCTTGGGGATTTTACGAGCAGATGTAAGGATCTGTCTCAACCCAGACTGCTACAATCACTGCTGTAGATTGGAGTTTCCTTGATCCAGTTTAGGAATTTTACCGAAGAAATTCAGTTCTTCAACCCTTACTGTCAAGAACCACTCACAACCCACCAGCTCCGAGAATCAATCTTTGCGCTCTGATACCAATATGTCAGGACCCGATTGGATTGAAGGGAGCCCAACACATTCAGACAAGCAATTTGGGTAGTTTTCAGACTGTATATTGGAAGAACTCAAAAACATACAACGGAGGTTCTAAAGAGTAAAGCAAAGCAATAAACGAGCTAGGGTTTAATATGATGCTTTCCCCTTACACGGCGGCGGCATAAAGAATGCTTTCCCTCGGCACTGCCAGCTAACGCCAAATACAATTACAGTTTCCATACGGGTAACAGTAAATGGTAAAGACTGAATGAAGAACAGTAAAACAAACTGGTGCTCGTGGGCCGTCGGATGCAATTGAGGCTTCAGCTTCCTTGTCCACCGCCCGATCACACTAAACGAACCGGTATCTTCCCATCCCAGCCATCCGATAACTAAACTGGTTCATTGAGCGATGAATTCAGAATTGCTGCAATCTTCAGTTTCTTCAGTAGCCTGACACCCCCGCAAACCCTAGAGGTAGAGAGCTTCTTGCCACCCCTTCTCTTGCACCCAGTCAACAGAGAACGAAGCAAAGGTAAGGAAGCTACAAACTTCGACTTGCAGGAACCGCGTTTGAATTTAATACATGTTTAGGATCATTGGCAGTGGTAATTACCTTATTTATGTGCGTGTTTGAGGAGGATAGTAGGCTAGCTCCTTCGAGTCCCTGCCCGAAGCTGCGATTATCAGTTATGCTTGTGAAAATTGTGCTTCCAGTATTAGCTTTACCCCAAAATTTGCATCAAAATGTTACTCACACAGGGAATAAAAACAACTCATTATACAGTAGGAACCATTAGCTTGGCACGAAGGATCAACCTTCGATTTTTTTTCTCCATTTCTTTGCTTTCTTCTGTGCATAAAGAATTATCGAGCATAGTAAATCACACATTCTCTCCTAGGATGCTTTTTAGAGCTAGGTGCAATCCTAGCTAAACCGACATGAGAGATGATCTATTAGGATTTCCTGTTATCTACTTTCTGTCTTTCTATTTGATCTTTGCTTTTGTAAGGTGGCATTTTTGGTTCAGTAAATCTATTTTTTTGGCATTGCCTATGATGATTGTCATCAGAAGGTACATTAACTGCTTTAGCTTTCAGGTGGATAAATGTAGTTGTTGAGTATGCAATGCATTGCTAATAGAATGGTGAAGTAATTTTTTATTTCTAGGTAGCTTGATAGATGCCTGCTTTGGTCCAGCCTTCTGTGAGCTGCTGGTATTCACACATGCAAGTGCAACATCACAAGAGATCTCGTATGTTTCCAAGCATGCTTTGTAGGAGATCTGATGGTAGGTTGAACCTGCTCCAGTAGTTTATAGGTGTCAAATAGGGTGTATTCCGACAATCCATGTCCTATGTATTTGATGCATTGTTGTTCTATAATGGAAATATGTGTTTCGTATCCATATATAGTAATACAGTGTATCCTATCGTGACCATATATCCTGTTTGGTGTAGATCATATGATCAATTAGTTATGAGATGCAGTTAACATGTGGTCGCACAATGATATTTTCTCATCTCTCATTAATTTGCCTTTCAGAAATTTAGTTATTTCATGAGCAATTATATTTACATCTTTGTTGTCTTCCATTTCACTGTGTGTTCTCAAATTTGTTAAACAACTTTATGTACATTAGAATCTGAACATTGAACTGAGATATGCATGGCATGTTATGCTAAACTATCTACATTAACATTGTTAATTGCTCATGGTTAGAGAACCCTTGGTTTACTGAGGTTATACATGTGTAAAATTTCATTTTGTTTTGTGGTTCCCAGGAGGGATGGTTATGACTCACGGCATCTTTTTTTTTGGCTTATCTATACTCCATCCCCTCTGTACACTTAAGTAGCATCCAAAAGAATTCATGGCAAAGTATTGATGCATTGCGACAGAAACATTATTTAGCTATCGACACGTTGTTCCTGGCCGTTTTTGTATTGACTAGAATAATTCGGATGTGAACAAATGTTCATTTTCTCTGCTTAATAACCTTTTAAAATAACCTTTTAAACCTGGTGGCAAACAAGCATTAGGTTATGAAAGAGCTAGGTTCAGGTTTACCATATCCTAGGATTGGTGTTACCTTCAATTGCTTGGTAGCTTAGCTTGCAAAATCTACCGCTATGAGTTGAGATAAGATGCTTGGCAGCCTGTTTTTTTTACTGTTTTATAATGCCTGCTGCCACTTGAAGACCAAGTCATGTTATTTAGTTCTTTAGGCCTTTTTTGGGAAGCCTAAATGCTCGGTCTATCCCCATGGATAGACTGAGATTTTGAACTAAAATCTCGGCCCATCCACAGGGATGGACCGAGAATTTAGGTTTCTCGAACAAGGCCTTAGGGTAGTAACTACTGCGGTGAATATCACTACCTCTTTCGTATGCTGCCACTCCTTTGATTCTGGGAATATAGGAGATGCAACTTATCCTACAGGTGTTTTGCATTGTAAGTATATCATGTACACCATTGAAATGTCAGGGCTTCAGGTCTAATTTTCCTTCAGGATGCTTTTGTTTTGTTCTTGATGGCCAATGTTATATTCCTTTCCCTGCTAGAAGTTGCACCTGTACTTTTTCTTCTTGGCAGGGTGAACATGTGTGGATTCTTATTTTGTTCTAAATGACTTCCATCCCTATTTAATTTTGTTGTTCCGTGTTAATCTCATCTCCTAAAGAAAGAAGAGATGGATTCTGTACTTAAAAGAAATGGAATGTAAAGACAGTGTAAATGTGTACTTTAAGTCCTGGTATAAATCATAAATCCCCTTTCGTATGCTGCCACTCCTTCGATTCTGGTAATATAGGAGATGCAACTTATCCTCGGATGGTTTGCATTGTAAGTAAATCATCTACACCATTGAAATGACAGGTCTAATTTTCTTTCGAATTTTTTTAAAATAATATTATTTTAAAAGATAATTACAAAAATAAATAGCCGCCCCAAACAATTACAAAACTAGTTCTCTGTCGCCAACTGACGACAAGGAGATGTTACTAGTTGAACTGATGACATGTACCCTGTTCCCTCCCTGTCGCCGGACCAGCTTCCTACTGGCGATATAGAGATGTCGTCAGTTCAACTAGTGACAGGGAGCTGGAAACCCTAAACTGGTTAGTCTGTTTGTGATTTTCGTAGATCCTCAACGGTACAAAATCTGTTAGGGAAACCCTAAACTGGTTAGTCTGTTTGTGATTTTCGTAGATTCTCAACGGTACAAAATCTGTTAGACTCGTAATAACATTTTGTGATCGTTGTATGTTGTTCTAGTGCGGTGAATTTCTGAAGAATTTTGCGAGGACGATTAAGGTAGTAATGATTCGTAAGTAGGAAGGTAAGTGATATTACGATGCGTCAGAGAATTCATACATGGTGAAGAACTTTGGAGAAATGATCTCTTGCATAACATTTCTCATGTACATGCACTACATATTATGTAAGAAAACAAATATGAATTTGCCATTACTATCAAAACTACAATAAATCACACTGATATTACATAACATTAAGCAAAACGTGATAACACTTAATTTCTATCAAAACTACGACAAATCACACTGATATTACATCACATTTAGTAAAACATCATAACACTTAGTTTTTTACAAATCAAATGATAATTCAGAACATTGGCAATCACAAATTACAACTGTTTGTGCTTTCCTGTGGTCACAACCTCAACGTCCCCCATGTGGACTGCCTCGAGTCAAACGGCCGGATGAGGTCCCCGCGGCAACGTCCGGAATGCCGATGTCTCTTTCGTCATGAGGATTTCTCGTGAGACATTTCTTGAAGGTGCGCACAGACTCCCTACAAATAGAACACTTCTTCGTACGACGTATGGCTTCTGCTTCGTCCATGTCGTTCCTGATGCGCCATACCTGTCGCCGGCCAACCTTTCCTCTTAGCCTATCAATGTTCGCGGCCCAGATTAGTTGTTCCTAGGTCAGATGGCCAGTGAAATGGCCAACCACGGCGTAACCATACATCTCTGCACTCCAGGTTTGCATCACCGCCTCCTTGTTGAAATAGTCAGAGAGGTACTGACCGGGATACTATGCCACCGTCGAACATGCGGTCATGACATGGGAGTAGGGCCTATGCAGAAGAAAAAGCTTGTTGCAAGTGCATACGCAACTACCACGACATAGCGTGCACTTGTGGGTGATCCTCTCGTGGTTCGTCTCGCGGCGTCCTTTATTCCTGCACATTATCTCGAAGCGAAGCTCCCTTGTGCTCATCTTGAATGCCCGGTACATCTCACCCTTCTTGCTCTTCTTCTCCATGTACTTGGTGATCATGGCGGAGTAGAGTACTTTGTCATTTGCCATGGCGAGCGACGCATTGTTGCATCTGTCAACAAAGCAGTTTGTGGTACCACGGAGAATTACCTCCACAATACCAACCAAAGGAAGTCACCTTGAGCCGCATATGATCCAGTTGTACACCTCGGCTAGATTGGTTATCATGACATCATATCGAGCACCACCCCTATCATGTAGCAGCGACCACTTCTCCTTAGGCTCGTGCTCAATCCAGTCCGAGAAGCATTTTACCTGCGCCCTCGTCCTCCTCGTCACATCGGGACCATCTATGGGCAGCTGTGGCAATGCTTTGGGAGCCTGGTCAGCGTTTGGGGTGGCCCTTCTCACTGTCTCCCTTCTGTGCGTTTGGGTCCGCTCATCCATAATCTTCCAAAATGCTTGAAATTTTCGCTGCTAGTTCTGATTGCATAGCCGCTTGAACAGGTTCATCAATTCCTTATTGCAGAACTGCCTGTAGAAGTTTGCACCCAAGTGCCTCATGCACCACCTGCTCTACAGATCCGGCCGTGGAAGTGGTATGTTCTATCCTTGTTGCAGCTGAGTTATTGCACGTAGCAGACCTGCATGTTGATCATGTATAAGGCATACGTTGGGACAACCTTGCACAACAGAAATCCTCACATTCTCCAAGAATCACAACCAGTTGTCCGTGTTCTCACTTTCAAAGAAAGCGAACGCCACGGGAAGAACTTGATTGTTTCCGTCCGTCGCTATTGCAGTCAGTATCTGGCCTTTGTACTTCCTAGTCAGGAATGTGCCATCTATACATAAGATTGGACGGTAGTGCCGGAATGCATTGATGCATGGACCAAAGGCCATAGCTCCTTGCCTGACCTCACTCTAGTCGTACTCCCACGACACACAGGAGCCTTCGTTGACGACGAGATCGTTGAACTGGTATGCGTTCCACGCGGATGGAACCGCCTGCTGGCCCACATCATCTTCGTTGTCGGATCCTTCATTTTCTAACAATTCATTGTAGTCCCGGTCTTCGAGATCCATCCTTTTCACTATGGCTTCCAGCTCTTCACCCTCGTCAACAAGCCCAGTAGCTTGCTGTTGAAGGAGCTATACGCAAGGTCTTCGTCAAACATCACCAACTCCGGAGCTTTGGCCCTTTGTGTGCGCCTTGTTGTGTGGAGTCCCGACTTTTCTTCGGCACCACCACCCCCTTCTTGTTCAGTCGCTGATCCAGGAGTGGGCTTGCGAAAAGCCTGGGTTAGAAGGACCAAATTCCACCCCTCCCTTCTTCGCCATGCGTACATATGACTGCCATGACTTTGTTCCCTTCAGTTGCGCTAACTCCCAATATGTGGGCTGTGCTGTTCGGGGGCAAGGCAACTCAATCTCAGATCATACACACCACAGTCCACTTGGAATGTGTGGAACAACCACCGCATCGCAGCGCCCCATGTACGCTACTCTGGTCTTGTTAGGGGCACGGTCGACGATTGAAAAGAACACAAATCAATCCCCTCGGGACCCTCCAGAATAGTCTCCTGACCGTAGTAAATTTTGAAATTGGCGACGTCCGACATATTTGACGCACTTCACTATAAAGAACATTTCCACGATTAATCACATATCTAAAACTAGACTACCCACCGAAAATTATTATGTACAACATACTGCACTACGTAACCGTACATATAAAATTATGTAATCCATTCGATTAAAAAAATTACCTAACAGATGAGCAACCGGACGGGCAGCGCTTCGCTAGCTTCTCTCCTCCCCTTTACTCCTCTCCATTCCCTCATTCTCTTTTTTCTGAATACAAATAAGTCATGTACCGAATTTTAGGGTTTCAAGGGGTTTTTATAAGGTTAGGGTTCCTGTCGCTGGTTGAATTAACGACAGGAACAATGTTCACTCTCTGTCGCCAGTTGACAGGGAGCTGGTCCGACGACAGGGAGGGAACAGGTTCCCTGTCACCAGTTCAACTAGCAATATCTCTTTATCGCTAGTTGAACTGGCGATAGAGACCTAGTTTTGTAATTGTTTGGGGTGGCTATTTATTTTTGTAATTATCTTTTAAAATAATATTATTTAAAAAAAATTCATTTTCCTTGGGGATGCTTTTGTTTTGTTCTTGATAGCCAATGTTATATTCCTTTCCCTGCTAGAAGCTGCACTTATTGTAACATCCCAAAGTTCTGTTACCAATTTTAAATTAATAAAATATTATTTTGGATTTTATGAGTTTTAAAAGAGTTTTAATGCTTTTCCTGAATTTCCTATATATTTAAATGACAAAAATATAGTTTATTGAGTTTTCTGGGTTTTTATTGGATTTAAAGTTAAAATTTTTTTTAATTATTTTTCTTAAGTTTTCTGAATTTTTTGGAATTTTAAAAGTTTTTTCCTATTTTTGTTAAAGCCAAACTAATTTATCTGCGAAATTAAATATCAATCTTGAGTTGGAAATATTTTACTTAGGTCCAGAATATCTCAGGGAATTTCTGTGAATGTTCCCATTATTTTTGGACTCTATTAGCTATTTTCCAAAATCCTAAAGGAATTAGTTCAATTTCTGAAAATGCTAAATCAATAGAAAATCCGGGTCTCTATTCGGGCTGGATCTTTTGGCCCATATTCCTTTTCGCGTCGTGGCCTAGTTCCCCGGTCCAGCTCCCGTGCCCTCATCTCCCTCTCTCACTGCCCATGGGCCCCGCTTGGCAGCCGCTCTCTCCTGCTCACTCTCTTCCCCTCACGCCACGCCAGTGCACACGCGGCGCCGTTCCTCTGCCCGCACTCGACGCGCACGGCATGCAGCTCGCCAGCCCATGTCGTCGCACCTCCGGCACTCCGCCGCCTACCTACGAAAAGCCAGCACCGAGCCAGCGTTGTCTCCCCCATGCTTCCAGCCCCTTCCTCCCATTTCCCTTCCCCTCCTCTCCGGGTTCAACCCGAGCTCCAAGCACATGCTCCGAGTGCCATGGCCGCACCGCCATTTCGGCCGCTCCCGTGAACTCCATCCACGGGAATCGTGTCACACTGTGTCCCATGACCCCCGGAGCCGAAACCCTCAAGCAATTCGGAGTTTCCGCCACTGAGGAGCTGCACAACTGCTTTCTTCCCCGATTTCGGCCAATGCCGCCTCCACCGCCGCCACATCCTCTCCGGCGAACCTCCTCCCAATTCCCCTCTCTGTGAGCATCTCCTAACCTCGTCCTACCTCTCCTTACCACTAATTGGTGCTGTCTTCCTCCCTAGGTTGCCTCCACCGTTGGCCTCCCCGAGCCGTCGTCGGTGAACGCCGCCGGCCCACCTCGGAGGTTCATCTCCTTCGACAACCACTCCATCGTGATCCAGGTACCCCATGGCTACTCATGCTCCCACTAGTTTCCTCCCTAACCCTCTTTGGCGCGCCGCCCTCTTTTCAACTCCTGGCCAGCCGCCGCTTGTGTCCTTCTGGCCGCCACAGTGCCACCAGCGCCGCACTAAGACCACCCTCATGGTCGCCTCCCCCCTGATCCCATTTTCTCAACTCCCAGCCGTTGCCTTAGCCACCCTCACCGGCGACTTGCGCCGCCCGAGCCGCTCGGCCACCTCCTCTGTTGATGCCATTTGTGCTCCTTGTTGTCTCTAAATTCCCTCCCTAGCTGACAAGAGATTCATGTGTGAAGCAAAACAAATATTGCTAACAAATCTGATGGCTGTCAATTAGGTTCATCAAATGAATTAACCAATTTAAAGTTTAACGCTTGGAGAAATTTTAGTTAGCATCATTTTAGATCAGAAAGCATTTCATTTGTCAGTTTTGAACAAAGTTTTGTGTTTGATGAAAATATGAATTTATCAGTAGGTTATCGGATTAGCTAAATCAAGTAGTTAAAGAAGTCATCGATTCAATTAGCACTTTCAGCTCGGAGTTGTGATGAACTAACTAATCCCTCAATTAATCAACAAATGTATAATTGAACTAGTAAGAAGATTTGTTGACACATCAGTACAGTCTTTTGGAAGAAATGTTGAACAGGGAAGGTGCTTTATTTGAAATGACAGAAGAATCCACTGTAAAGCAATCCATCTAATGCTAACCAGTATCATAGCTGTCATTTAGGTCACTCCAGAATGATAATTGAAATTAAGAGAAGTTTAGATGGTAGCATTATCGGTTTAGAAAAGGGGTTCTGTTATTTGTTGGTGAACAGTAAAGGTGATAGGAGGCCAATTGCAAGAACTAGCAAACCTAGTAGCTAACAGGGTGCCACCCCAAAATGTAATTAGCAAATTCAAACTTTGGGTTAGTAAGGAGATTAGTTAAAAAACACCTCAAGATAGCTAAACCCTTCTGGTGATTGTTGAGCAGAGAAGGAGACTGGATGAAAATCTGAAACAACAAAGAACTAATGTCATTGCTAATACAAGTACTTAAAAAGGTTAATGACCCAGTTAGCCATTGGACCTTAATCTATCAGAGGCAAACTGATCTGAAAGCATGTAGTAAAGAAATAGTTAACCTGTAAGTTGTTAACCTGGGTTTGAATATGAAGTAGGGTTACACGATCTTGTAAGGGGTGACTTAAGTCAATTAGCAGAGATAATTAGAGGTCAGATAGAAGTAAGCTTATGACAGTCCCCCCAGTGACTAGTTTAATTAATTAACCCAAAAGACATTAGAAGGTAATATAGGTAATTATTGAGTAATTTAAGCAATTAGTCTAAGGAGATTAGAAGGTAAATTAGTTGTAGACTTCCAGCTAGCCGACTGCGCTCTCAAATAATGTCAATAAGCCAATGAACTAAAAGGATAATTACTTAGAGGTTAAATTAAAAGTAATAGCTAAAATAATCATGAGAGTATATAAGAAGATTGATTTTGACTGTATGATCATCATGGATGTATACATAGAATGCTTGGAGAGAGTGCTTGTGAGTATTAGGTGGCCTGTTAAGGAAAACAACATCACCTAGGTTCTAGGTATCATCCATCGTCATCCGTTCTTAGTAGCAAAACCCTTCATGATCCGAAAGCAGATCCGAGATTATTACTTGACCAAGTAATCTCTCCTATCTAGGTAACCAGTGAGGAATGTTTCTGTGAACATTCTCTCTCTCCTTGTTAGATTTATCTACTTTTGTCTGTAGTATTTCTTCATCAACTCTTTGGATATACTTATTCTGAAGTATTTCCTTCATCAACTTCTTTTGATTATACTTTCGTCTGCAGTATTTCTTTCATCGACTCCCTTTGGATATACTTCGTATGAAGAATTTCCTTCATCAACTCCACTAGGTAAGATTAGTTTCATCTGAAATATTTCCGTCCTTCAAGATGTAGTTAAATATGTTTACCTTCGTCCGAAGTGTTTCCTTTTATTTGAATATATTTCAATTTGGTTTGTTTTCGCGTATAGATTTCGATGACTCCAGGGAAACCTAGATTCTTTGAAGAATCAGATTCCGACGCCATTTAAGCACAACAACTAAATAAGCAAGGCAAGTTGCATCCTTTGATCATGTTTGAATCCCGATATTTAAAATTACTTAAATTCTGTTTTAAATTAGTATTGCACGCGTATTTCTATTCACTGTAATTTAAATACCTGTTTTTAAATTATAGTTATACCTAAATCCTTTGTACCACCAATTTTGACATTGAAATAAACATACCTTGACACCTTAGATGAAAATCTAGTTTATGCAATAGTATGAACTAGAACAATTTGGGAAAAATTATGCTTAGCCATGCTTAGACCAAAAATATTGAACTTGGGGAATTTAACAAAATATTCAAATATAATTTAATTGAGCTGATGGTATTGTTTTACCATAAGACTTTTGCAAATAATTTTTGAAAAGCAAAACAAAATAAAAATTGGTTTGGACTTGAGTGAAATGGATGTTTGGTGGGTGCAGGTTTATGCATGGGCTTAATTGGGTATGGTTGAGGCCCATGGGTTTTGTTGGAAAGTCGCCCAAATCAGTTAAGGACTGGTCTTTGAGCCGCATCTTGCTAAGCCACATTGTACTACCACATGTCCTGAATGAGCGGGACTTGGCTATATAATTGTATCATTTCACCGTGGTCGTGCCACCCGGTTGCGTGGGTGTCTTTTATGACCTACTTTTATATATTCCCGCATGGCGTAAGAGGGTGCTTGATCCGGCGAATGGTTCAATCCAATGGAGGCGAAACCTTAGCGAGGCGGGACTATGGTGAGACGGTGCATTGTAAAGGCTTTGTGATAATCTCTTAGTCGCACACTTTCAGAAGTGTGTGAGCGGACAGTATGAGTGATTATCTCTTATGGGTAAAGCTGTACAACCTCTGTAGAGTGAAAAACTATTCGAATAGATGTGTCCATGGTTAAGGACATGCTAGCAAAGCCACTCAAAGTTAGACTCTGGTTTTTGTTTTCAAAATACTTTATCAAATGATTAGGGATTTCTTATCTAATCGGGAAATTGGGCGGGTAGCCATGTGATAGGAGGGTATCCTTCACCACTCTTGTGTGAATGTTATGTGACTATAAAACCTGAGATTTAGAAAATGAATTTTATTTATAGAATAAACTGCTTTGGAAATTAGTCAAGTATTGAAAAAGAAAAACCTTGCTTTACGCAAAATCAACCCTATAAGCTATCATGCATTATAATCTGTTATTAGGTGTAACTTGTAGAGTACATTCATTTATATTCACCTTGCTTAATAAAATGTTGATCAGAGGAGAAGGACTTCGCAACTGCTGAAGATCTCGACGACTAGGCCGCTACCCCAGTCGATTGCCTGTGACAGATTAGCCGGGCTCTACTACTTTTTCTTCATCTTCCACTGTGTTCATCATTGTTGGCTCGTAAGCCTTTCTGGTAATAAAACTCTGATTATTATTCAATAAATGTGTGATATGGATTATTATTATTTTATTTAACCATGTACACTAGCTACTGATTACGAGACTAGTGTGGAACACACAGAGGATTTGGGAGTGTTAATCCCGAGTCTTTACACTTATACTATGTCTCTTATACTATGTCTTCTTGGCAGGGTGAACATGTGCGAAATTCCTATTTTGTTGTAAATCACTGCCATTCCTACTTAGTTTTGTTGTTCTGTGTTAATCTCATCTCCTAAAGAAAGAAGAGACACATTCTGTATAGGGTTGGCAAAGTGGGTCGTGCCTGCCGGACCATTCCAAGGCACGATACCATTGGCCTGGCCTAGGCACAACATGGCACGACCTGACAGCTAAACGGGTTAGGTCAGTATGGCCTGACGCACCGTGTCGTGCTTGGGTCGTGACCCTGGCCTAGCGGACTGGCACAACACGCATAGTACTGGGCACGACACGGCTAGGCACAACCTGTTTAGCCTGTTAGACACAACATGGCACAGTTAGGCCCGTTAGGCACAGCACAACACGGTCCGCTAGGCACGTTAATGGTCGGTTTTTTGAATTGTTTTAGCCTTTTAGCTATTGGGGAGCTTAAAAAAACGAAAAAATTCAAAAAATCTCAAAACTTTTCTATAAATAGTCAATGTAACGCCCGCATTCATTCATTATCCAATCTTCACTCTCTTCTCTGAATTATGTTGCGAAAACTTAGATCCATTTTGTGATAATTTGGCAAAATTTGAAATATTTTTGTTAAATATTCAAAATTTCGAAATCCATATGGAGTCAAGAAAAGAGGTACAGTACCGACTTTTTAGATTTTTATTGTTCTTATTTGTTATACTAAGTTGAAATAAATAATAGTGTAATTTTTTATTTGCAGTTTCCATGAGAAAAAATTACGATAATTTTTATATTGTTGATTTCGGAATTTCACCGGAAGATATTGCATCATTCAAGAATGTTGCTCCCCTAAGAGCAAGCAATACCATCATCAGGCTCTACGAGTGCCTTTGTGTCTGCAAGCACAGACTAAATCGTTTGTAAAATTTGCCATCATGAATTGTTTGCAAAGTCTTCTGGTGGAATGGTGCACTTGATTAGACATGCTGCAAGATGCAAAGCAAAACAAGGATTGACATGAGGCAGACGCAGCTGCAGTACAACCTCGACGGTATGATTTGTAGTTGGGACTATAGTCCTAAACTAGCTTGTCAATTTCTTTGTCGTTTAATTGCTTTACATGATCTACCTTTAAACTTTTGTGAGTCTAAATCGTTTGAAAATTACATTAAGATTACACATAATCTTATATTTTCTACCGTTTCTAGACAAACAACAACTAAAAATCTAGTTAAATACTATAATGAATGTCGCGCTAAATTAAAATAACTCTTTTGTACATGTACATTTTCGATGGCTTTGTCCTCGGACATATAGAGTGGTTGGGCCATGGAGGATTATCTTAGTGTAGTTAATTATTATGTTAACGACAACTGGGAAATGAAAAAAAAGAATTAAGGGTTTAAACTAATTGATGTAGCACACACGAGTGAGAATATTGCGGACTGTATTATCAAAGCCGTGGAAGATTTTGGTCTTACAAAAATTTTTTTGCCATAACTCTTTTTATGGGTATATAACTCATTTTTCAAATTTTAATTTGTATTTTTGAATTCTATATATTTTTAAATTTGTTTTTGTAATTTTTAACATTTTCAGGCCGGGATAGGGTACACTGGCCAACCACGGCCCATCAGGCTAATCTTGCTTGGGCCGACACGGCGCTACCTGTGAGTTCGTCGTGCCGTCCTTGGGTTGACGGTTGAGCCCACGGGCTAGCACGACACGTCCGTTTAGCCAGCCGGGCCATGCCTAAACGGGTCGTGCATAAACACCGTGCCAGGCCGCCCATTTAACCGAGCCTAATTCTATACTTACAAGAAATGGAATGTAAAGACAGTGTAAACGTGTACTATAAATCCCGGCATAAATCATAAATTGGTGCTTTTGTATGCCAGCCAGCCTCAGTCTCCTACTTCAAAATTGTCATGTAGGGCTGGAAAAATAGCTCGAGGCTCGTGACTCGACTCGGGCTCGTCACGGCTCGGCTCGGCTTGGGCTCGGCTCGTGAATTTTCGAGCCGAGCCGAACCCACCTTTTGGCTCGGTCAAATTTCGAGCCGAGCTCGAGCCAGCTCGCGAGCCAAACTTGGCTCGGCCAGTTTTCGGCCCGGCCCGGCCACGAATAAAATCCTCCCAGCGTCTCCTCAGAGCTCACCACACTCATCCTCATGGTCACGGTCGCATGGTCTCGCCAGATCCGCCGTGCCTCCCTTTGCTCTCGGCTCTCCCTGCGCTCGCCCTCGACACCAAAGCGCTGGCCTGTCCTCCCCATCTAGATTATCTCCACCCGCTGGTCGCCGCTGCCTCCCTCCATCCACCTCCACCCGCCTCCCTCCCCCCCGGCCCTCACCTCCCCATCTCCACCTTGCCGCCGCCCATCCCCATCTCCACCTTGGCCGGCTGCCTCGTGCCTCCATCCACCTCCTCCACTGGGTCCTCCTCACTCGCCCGCCCCCGACCCGTGTTCCTCATGCTGGCCGCCAGTGTTCCTCCGCGCCGCCTCCCTCCTCTCCCTCCTCTGCCATGTTGGTGGCGTCTAAGGGCCTGAGGCTCTGAGCTCAGGGTGGTCCTTGGGTAGTTGGGTCCGTCGCGGCGGCGGGCCGGCGGCCATGGACGTGCTGTAGTGCCGAGGTTGCCTTCCACACCGACAGGCGCTGGCCCTCCATCCACCGCCCTCCATGTCCATCCCCTTCTTGATTGTTGAATACTTGAATGCACTAATTGTTGAATCTAATTCTTGTGATTTTGTTGATTGAATCATAGAATGGATGCACTGAATTGATGATTTTGTTGATTGAATCGGTGCGTGCGCTGTTGTGCTCATTCTGCTCCCTGATCCGAGCTGCGAGAAGGCACTGTTCTGGCTCGCGAGCCAGCTCGAGCCGCACTCCGAGCCGAGCCAAGCCGTCCTCCTGATTCGCACTCAAAACGAGCCGAGCCGACTCAAGATGAAGAACGAGCTGGCGAGCCAGCTCGGCTCGGCTCGTTTCAAATTTCTATTGTCATGGCTATATTATTTCTTTTTGCACCCCTCTATTGAGAATACCATATGTTATACAGGTCATTCAGTACATTCCAAAATATGATTGTGCAAATGTATTCCAACTGCTAATTTTATTTATTTATTTGCTATTATAGACTGTTGTCTAACTTAGTTTGGCAAAGTTTTGTTTTGATATTTACACTATGAATTTTGTGCTCATACCCACGAGCGTGTGTTTTAATTCTTCTGAATGTATGGATTGCTTGCCTAGTCATTGAAGTTTCAGTATTTGTGTTAACCTATTCCATTTTAGCTTAAGATATTATTGTAAGCATATATTTATATCTATGTACAATGTTTTTCTTATGTATAATATAACTTCATTAGTACATATAGAAGGCTTTTCTAAAGTAGATTTAACTGGCCCTTAATTAATCATCAATATATTGTAATACATAAGCTCGGGTTCCGTACTAGTTTTCAAGCAAACGAATGGATCGACGTCGCTTCAGCTCTGTTAAGTCTTAAACGAAGGAACAGCGAACCTGCAGACAACATGTCAGCTGCAACGTTTCGCCACTAAACTGTTGGACCTGGCCTGACTCGCTTTTTCAGCCATGGTACTGTAGGGTGATGATGCTAGTACTGCATCGCTGAGTCATTGCCGAATAGACGGCCCGGCCCGTCGGCTCGTCCGAGCCCGACTATATTTGGGTCGGATTTGGGACGGCAAGTTCGGCCTGAAGGAAGGCTGGCCCGGCCTAAAATCCCAAAAAAAAAACATTTAAAAATGAAAATATATTATTTTAATTTTGAAAATGAATTAAATAATATATTTTTATTCCAAAAAGATTAAAATAATATATTTTAATAGGAAAATCAACTTTTCGGGTTGGATCGGGCTGAGCTCGGGCCTGCTAAATTTAGACCGGGCTTTTTAAGCCCGGCCCGACCCGGCATTTGAACACCTCTATTGCCGAAATGGTTTTTGTTTTTTTTATTATTTAATTACGATAGCAAAACTAGCCGCGGCAGCTAACATGTCGTGCTCTCCGAGAGGCAGGTGATCTAACGTGTTCTCAATCCGTGGTAGGCCATCTGTCGTGTTCTTAGTCCGCGGTAGGAATGTGCGTAAGAGTGTTGTAAGTGGCCTAGCGTGGACTAAGAGTGTTGTAAGTAGCCTGCCGCGGTCTGGGAGCATGGTAGGTTGTCTGCCATGGTAAATTAGCACGATGAAGATGGTGTAGTCGTTGGTTGGGTACGAGTTCGAGGATTGAGGGTAGTGCACTTATCCTCATCTAACCGTCGGTATGGCTCTTCCCTATTGAGATAGCGAGACTCTGAGGTTTAGTTGAACTTTTGATTTCTCATTGCTTGATTGATAATGGATACATGCTATCCCCTTTATAGAGACAGTCCGACTTGACGCCTAAGAAATAATCTATAAGGAAATATATCAATCCAATCTAATATTTCTAACTATTAAAAATAACACTACTACAAAAAGGTTAATACTGGACGCCTCATCACAGACGGTTGACCAAAACCGCTCAGACATATCTAATCACGAACGATTTTGGTTTAGAGACCGCTCGAGTTCTTGTTGCGCTAAAAACCATATGTGAAGAGGTAATATCACGAGCGGTTTATATTGAAAACCGTCAGGAAGTATCCTGACGGTTCTAAATCTGATATGCGTGATAATTGTAGACTTCACAGGCGGTTTTTAATTATAACTGTCTGTGATAATATCACTTCAGCTCCCTGTTGAGTTTCTTTGTCGCATTAATACCGCTTCAATGCTGCTTCGGCTCCCCAATGCGTCTCTTCGTCTCACGCAACGAATTTATTTCTTATTTTATAAAAAAGGGTCATTCGTCATCGAAGATGATCATCCTCACATATAACTCTACTACTACTACTACTACTACACACACACACACACACACACACACTTCTAAAGCAAACATGACTCCCTCTTCTGTTTCCTTATCGCCGGCGTTGATGGCCTACCTGGCCATACTGTACAAGCACCTCTCCGGCCGTACGTTGGCGGATGCTGCAGAATTACACTGTTTCAACAGTGCCTTAACTCCTCTGTCCGAGGATTTGCCGGAGCAGGTGACGGCCACCTTCCGCCATCTTGACATCCTCCTCCGCCGCGTCTTCCGGGTGATCTCCCATTTCTGGCGAGTTAATCGTGTCATCGACGTGGTCCTCCACAACAACGTTGCACATCTCCAAGTGGCTTGCTGTCACTTAGATTGCTTGATTGAGGCGGCGGGCGATCGAGTCGACCATGCCGAGACCCCTCAAGCAAGGGAAGAGAGCCTATGAGCTCAATTCTTCTTGATTCAACAGTCCAAGGGTCTTCGGGAGACACTCGAACGAGCGCATCAGCGGGTGGACGCATTTTGGGCTTCGTTTGCTGATGATCACGAACTATCCGATGCCAACGCCGTCGCCTACGAAGTTTTGAAGACAGAGATAGCAGCCTATCTCCGCCACTAGAAAAACTTTGTTTATTTAGGTTTCCAATACTTTTTTTAAATCTTTGTAAGGTGCGACTGGCCACCTGTTTGGCAATATGTAAATTCCAAAATAAAAAAAATCTAGTTTGGAGGTGAAGTTACTATATATATTATATGTTGAACTATATATCACAGACGGTTTAGTGGAACAAATATCCGCCTGTGACATGTATCATAGTTAAAGCATATTTTCAGCAGTATTTCAATGATAAAATTAACATATAAACATGTAATTTTTTTCATGTCATGTAAATGTATACATGATAATATGCTCAAAACATAGAATATGAGAACAACCATATCACAGACGGTTCTATTATGGAACTGTATGTGATATCTCTTTATTAGTAGGAGCCCGCTAGGGTTTGCGCCCTAACTCGTCACTCCCCAGTCCCCAACGCCATTACTCTCGCCCGTTCCCCTCCCCACCCGAGTGCCCTCGACCTCGACGCCACCGCCCCTGACATCAACAGCGCCGCCCGAGTAGCGCCTTCTCCTCGACCCTGTCGTCGACACCGCCCTTCTTCCTATCGCTGCCGGTTGTGACGCCACCAGATCTATCTTCCCCTCTTCGTCGTCTCCCCTCGGCGTGCACGACCCCGGCTACCTCTCCACCGACCTCCCCCGGCTACATCTCCACCGACCTCGACGCCGCCGCCCCTGACATCGATGACTCCGCCCGAGTCGCGCCTTCTCCCCGACCCCTGTGCCTCCTTGCGCTCGGATGTGCAAGTACTTTGACTGGGAAGTGGCTTCATGCATCAGTAACCAACCATTCCTTAGTATCAAGTCCAATTACCTATCGACGACATCTAGGTAATTGTATTTCCACGCGCTCTCCTGACAGCCATGCTTCTTGAACTTGCAGGCTCGATAAAGTTGTCCGTGGCTGCTATCTCATCCTTCTCACGACCCCCCCTTACCCTCGAAAGTGGCTGGGGGACTACGAATATAATATAATATAATATAATATAATATAATATATATGAAGCCAGTTTTAAAGGCACAAACAACCACTGCTTGTAGACTTTATAGAGAATATATATCACATACGATTTTATTCATAAACTGTCTGTGATACATCAGCTATCACGCACGATTTCATCTATAAACCGTCTGTGATATATCAGCTATCACACACGGTTTCATCTACAAACTGTTTGTGATACATGAGCTATCACAGACGGTTCTGAGTTAATAACCGTCTGTGATAGTCTGCATCACAGACGGTTTGAAAACCGTATGTGATGACCTTATGTCATTACTGACCCATAAACTCAAACTGCTCACGAAACCGTCTGTGATGACGTTTTTTAACCGTCTGTGAAGACGTTTTCTGTAATAGTGTAACATTCATAATAAATAAAATCTTATTTCTAACAATAACTAGATATATAAGGAATCCCAAAATAATCTACCTAACAAACTATTATTTATTCTAAGAAACCAATAAGCCCGTATGGAAAATATCGTGCTACAGTACCAATGGTACTATTCATGTGACGCTACAGCACCCATGGTACTATTCACACGAACATTACACCCCTCGCGGCAAGGCAGCTTATCCTCGAGCTGCGGTGGTGGTCACGGTTGAAGTCCTTAGTGACCCTATGTTGACAAGAGTATCCGGTACCGGCGTCGGTTCGCTTGAGAACAGATTAGCGACACTCCGACATATGGCGTCCAAGAAAGAAACACCTTAGCATGGTGTGGCATCGAGGAAGACGCCTGCGACATGGGCAACCGACATGGGGAAGCAGTGACGTCCGTACTGTCACGGAGCGTGATGATGGCAGGGAGGATGCGACGGTGTTGTTGGCCCCTCAGCCGTTGTGCTCCGCATCGCATAGGGCATGGTGTCGGTCGGCCGCGCGAAGAATAACACTGCTGGACAGTGGCAACCCTCCTCGGCGAACACACCAAGGGTGCAGCCAAAGGCAGTGTTGCCTGTTGAGGAGGTGTTGGTGACGACGGCCGGAATGGTATTGTTGGCGGTGCTAGTTAATGGTATTGTTGGCGGTGCTAGTTATGGAGATGATGGAAGTGGCGGTGCAGCCATGTTGGCGGCGACAGGCGTCACCTCCTTTTGCTCCTCCATCTCAGCCAAGTTCACGATCGGCGGGGTTGCCGTCAAGGCCAACGGTTTGGTGGAACATTTCTTGCTCCTGGCGTGGCTTCTCCCATCCGAAACACCAAGAATTTTTTCAAGCATCTCAATCATGCGATTGAGCATGTCACTGATTGTCATGGAATTGAAACCCTCACTGCCTGACATGGTGGAAGGGGCAATGATTGGCTCTGATACTAAATGGTGTGGTTGTTGGTTGGGTACGGGTTCGAGAACCGAGGGTAGACACTCGCTCTTATCTAACCTCCGGTAGGACTCTTACCTGTAGAGGTAGCGGAGCTCTGTGGCTTAGTTGAACTTTTGATTTCTCGTTGCTTGATTGATAATAGATATATGTTATCCATTTTATAGGGACAGTCCGACTCGACTCCTAAGAAATAATATATGAGGAAACTTATCAATCTAATCTAATATTTCTAACTATTAAAAATAACATTCCTAATAAATAAGATCTTATTCCTAACAATAACTAGATAAATAAGAAATCCCAAAATAATCTATCTGACTAACGATTCTTTATTCTAGAAAACCAACCAGCCCGTATGCAAAACAACATGTGCGCCAACGCCTCTGATAAGACAGTCTTTGTCGTTTTTTTATAACGCCTCACACCTTTTTCCATAACTGGAGATGTGCCATTTGTGTTATTTGAATGCGGGTCTAGTTTTGTTATATAGTTTCAAAATCGGGCTCATTAAATGAGGTAAAAGGAGGAAAACTCTGCATCGCCGCCCATCGTCCAGACAACATCAAAAAGCAACCGATTATGGACACCTTTTTTGCTGCATTGCGATCTCTTTTCCTCCAAAGATCAGAGGTAGAAAGAAGGAAGAGACGAGGCGTGGTGGTCCCTCGTTTGCTCGCGTCCATTCTTTTCGGCCTCGCCATTGCATCTCGCCACCACTACGCCTTCCTTCGCGCCTATTTATGGCCTCGCTCGCCTCTCACCCTCGTCACAAGCACAACTAGCGACACTCTTCCCGAGTAGCATCACTTGCTTGTGTTCGAGGCTAGCTAGAGATCGAGGAGAATGTCTTGTTCTTGGCGGCAAGCTCGCGGTCTTGACTCGACTCCATTGCCAGTCTTGGCGATGCGGATCTGTACAAGATCTTGAGATATAGACATATATACACGCACCTGAAACTAATTAGTGTGTCTAATGTTTGGCGTTTCTTGGGCTCGGGCTAACTAATCAACTTGTGGTGATGTGTAGATGCAAGATGTTCCACGATGTGGAGGCCATCGCCACCACCAAGACCATGGTCATCCGCCGCCACCCACAAGGGGTATGTATGGATTAGTAACCCACCATCCTTGCTCATGTCTTATAGTACATACTTTTAAGCGAAAATATATATGTAAAATATGTGCATTGTAATGTAAGATCTATTACCGAGCAGAGGAAGAAGGAGGTGATGATGAGTCGTTGCTTGTTGCATGTGCAGGACTTAGGAGGGTTCGAGATGGCGACGGAGAACGGCGGCCGCGATCGCACCACTCGCAAGTCTTGACACCAGTGCCGTGCTCCGCCAGAATCGCAATCGAGGCCAGGCCACCGGCCGGCCGGGCATGAGGAGCGAGGAGAACCCCACCACCACCGAGCCTATTAGGCGCTAGTATTCTCATGCGCTGTCTGCATGCGTATGGTAGCGTTAATTCCTGCAGTGCTTAGGCCTTTGCGCCTAAATAAAATCTTGTTACATCGTGTGTGTGTCATTGTCGCCGCCTTGTTCCTCAGGATCATCTCCGATGTCCTCCTCATGCCAGTCTAATATGTGTATCTCAACTTTGATGAACTACTCTCTTGCTTCTTATCATCTTTATTTGTGAATGCCTTGTGGAAAGCGCAAAGCGCTAGCTAAAAACTCGACAAGAAAACTTTTGGACGAGACTAACAGTCTTTGTGATCATGTGGCATCATCTCGAAAAACACGAACGAACGTAAATGTAAACTCGATAATATAATGTGCAAGAATGAAAATCATGTATCCGATCATGTGCAAATCCTTCTTGGCCAAAAATCTTTTCAAAGGTCAAGATTCAGAACTCAAATAATAAAAGAACAAAGGAAAGAACATTGTAGCCAAACAAGTTCTCATGCCATCGTCTCAAGATTGATGATGATCGAGAATTCAAGATGGCGGTGGTAGTACAACACCGATCGAGTCGTCGACCTAGGCTACCTCTCTCTCGATAAAAGACATGGACACGGACGGCAAGTGAGTGCGGCGTCTCTCGATTGGCACATAGCCATCACATGTTGTCTTGAAGTTCATTCCAAAAGCGAATAGTGTGGTTTGGGAAAAATTACGACTTTAAAGGCTCTAATCTCGTAAAAGATAATTATTTGAAAAGAGTTTGTAGAGCTTCCGAAAGAACCCGTTGTTCCTTATTTTCTCACATTTTAAATATGAAATGTCTTTGGGAAAGTAGTAACATTTTTCCTAAAGATAGTTGCTCCTTTCATCATACTTGCATTACAATTGCTACTCATCTTTCTTGGAAATCCGGCAAGCATATAAAGTACTACATGTCTTTGGGTTTGGATGATTAATTCATAGGACCGGAAAGACGACTAGAGGGGGAGGGGGAGGGGGGGTAGAGCACAAACACTTTTTCACAAAGATTGATTTCAATACTAATTTCACTCTAATAGCTATAAAAGTTATGAAGATCAATATACAAGCACAGTGGAAGACTTATATTGAATCCAATCAAAACCCCGACGCAAAACACCCAAAATTACCAAAAACTCACTTCACCAAGTGTTGGGCGGTCAGACCTCTCAAAACGGCGGTATGACCGCTCCATGGGGCGGTCTGATCTCTGATATTGGCGGTCTGACTGCCAGCCTGACGATGAACAGAAAATCAAGACAGATGACCAAAAAACCTAAAACTAAAATCGGTCTAACTTTTGATCCGTAAGGCCAAACTCCACGAAATTTGAGACACATCTTCTTAAAGATATTAGGAACCTATTCCAATCAAAGATTGCAGAGATCCATGTCAAAATTCCTATCTTTTTCAGTTTTACCGAAGGATGTTTCAAAACCGAGCCAAATGCGAAAACGGTGATTGAGATGATTTCGTGGGATGAATCAATCCAAGATGGCTAAGGATGGTCTCCCATACATCTTAGCACTCTCAATCACTGGAAGAATCAAGCCAAAAAGCTCTCAAGAGCAAAACCCCCGAGAATCACCCTTTCTTCACCAAAACCGAGCAAAACCTAAACTTAGATCCAAAAGCTTGCTCGTGGGTGGATGATTATAAATATTGCTTTAGATCATACCCCACACATCCCAGCAAGCAAGATCAAGAAGAAAAACCAAGTAAAACTCCCGGATCAAAGAAAGCCCCAAAATCATCAAATAGAGAGGATGAACACAAAAAGATTCATCTCAAGAGATTTGGTTGGATTGATTTGAGATGGATGATTGTTGTTTACAGCCACTCCACATGGAGGACAAAGCTCACCACGTGAGCACACACTCTCAATCCAAACCCTTGAACCTAGCTCTCATCTTTCTCCTCAAAACCCTAAACACATAATAGGGCAACCACAAGGGTTTTGGGCTGGCTATCTCCTTGGCTTCAGCAAGCACACAAGCAGCCACAACATCCCTATTTATATGGAGGCTAAGCATCTAGGGTATATTCCATTAGGGTACCCATTAAACCCTAACACACAATGGGTTAACATACGCACGCATCTCAAAGCGTCGTCTTCATCATCGATTGACCTAAACCGCTTCACCATGCGCCGACCCGCGCCGCGGTTTATCCAAAAGGTCACCAAGGCGGTATTTGGTGAAATTACCAAAATACCCCTTCTCAATCCTGCTCCAAAAGACCGAGTCCATCTGCGCGAAGCACTCGCCTGCTTCGCCACGTGTAGGTTGATCAACGGCTCCATGTCGTCAAGTCTCTCCCGTCCGGATCTCACCGGCACCACTGAGCACTTGCAACGACTCCCGCACCGCTTGATCCAACCAGTTACACCGAACCGCCCGTTCGGTCATCCATGTCCATTCTGCGCCCCGCTTGAGTCCTCGACCTCGCTGGCATCCTTGATCGTTCGACCTCGGCTCTCCAAGCTTAGTCCCGATCCTCCTCACCGCTGACCGTCATTGACCGCAAGCCACCGCGACAAAGAATAGACCAACAAACCGTTTCCAAGAACAAGTTCTTCACAACTTGACCCACGTTAGCCAAAACATGCATCATGCACACATATGCAATGATAACCATGTACTTCACCTAACAACCACAAAACGCCGCCACGCGAGACGACGAAACAAGCCAAAACCGGTCAGACCACCACCATGGCGGTCGATCGCTTCAAAACGGCCTCGACCGCCAACCAAAACCGGTCCGACCGCCAGTCCAGGACTTAGCCAAATTTCCTCCCTAGAAATCCGAAACTCTCTGGAATTTTCAATCAAATAGAACTTTTTCTTGAAAGCTCCAAAAATTATGGGACCAAGTGCAGAAGAACCTCTCACTTGCCTACACCTCTATTTTGGCCCACTCCAAAATCCAAAGCCCATAAAGAGGCCGGTCGACCGCCAAGCAAAGCCGGTCGAGCCAGCCTCCATCGCGGTCAGACCGCCACCCGCCACCGACCGCCACCACCATTCCAAAACCACATTAGGCATAGCCGGTCTGACCGCCACCATGGCCGATCAGACCGCCAGAGGCCTGACAGAACTGGAGCAACGCCGAAAACGGGTGATTCCGCAAACCCTCAACGCCATTGCCAATTGTCTCATTATCCTAAGATCATGGGTATATCCCCATGATATCCACAATCTCCCCCTTGATGAACACATTGGCAATCTCTCAGAAAATGTAAGTTTGAGGTTTGAAAATTAAAATACTCGACGTTTTCGCGCAAAGGCACAACTTAGTCCATTAGCAAGAGAAAGCAATGGAAATGACCAAGATGGCTTCAAAATAGCATGGGCAAGTGAGATACAGCAAAAGAAAGCAAGAAAGCTTCCAATTCCAGAGAATCGACAAAAATCTCACTTCAGGTCCATATGAAAGAACAATTATTCTATTTGACCTTAGATCATTGTGAGGCTTCAAGATTTGCAATTCAAGTTCAGAAAAGGCAATTAGACCAAAAGAATGCAATATGAATGCTCCCCCTCACTATGATCATCAATTTTCAAGAGAGAATTTTCAATTTTTAATTTCTCCAATTCTCTCCAAAAAGCTCCTAACTTCTCCCCCTTACAAAACTTCTCCCCCATAACCAACAAGCTCTTTATTAACATTACATTTTTGCTATATCTTCTCCCCCTTTGACAATGGATTCATCAAGGAATCATCCCTTCCTCTCATCCAGAGATGACAAATGCACAAGCAAGGAAGAAGCAAAAGAAAGAGCATACATGAAGTGCAATGGAGTGGCTTCATTTTTGTTTTGATTTTTCAATTTTTAGGTAAAAGAAGCTTTAGAGATTACTCAATTGAACAGGCTAGCATTTCTACCATTACTCAAGATACAACGAGCCTGATAAAGCTAGCAAGATCATGTTAAGACATATATAGCAAAGCTAGGCTAAAGAGCTCAATATACCACATGTTGTTGGATAAAATTAAGTAATGCTTCAAAATTAACAAGTTCAACAACAGGTATCCTAAAGTGATAATGGCCTTGTCAGAATGTCAGTGTGAGATCCAGAAACTAGCAAAGACCATTTTAGAGACAAAAAGTCCTGAATTGAATCATTTAGCTCAAAATACCTCAAAAGCCCAATTTTCAACTGTTTTTCATTTGCAATGAATATTCAAGTTGATTAAAAGTCTATCTTAGTAAAGAAGGTTCTGGACTAGGAGCCATCCACAACCTCTTCCTAAGCTTCAACCAATTTTGACAAATTATTTTCTTAGCCATGTGCTAGATCTCAAGTCTTGCCGCGACCATCTTAAGAACAAAAAGCTTAAAAGAGTGATCTAGGTCATCCAAAACTCCCCCTGGGTTCATGCCTAGTGCAATGGCAAGCCGTCTCATGAGAAAGAATTGGTGAGATCAGTTTTTTCGCACAAAAGAGATCATTTTTCATTTTGCACAAGGGCTGTTTTTGATTCTGTAAAGAACTGAAAGCTCAAAGATGTTCAATACTAGATTCCAGAGCTAACAAAGCAATTTTGACAGGGCCAATGTCACAAAAGGATCACTAATTGTGCAACTAGCTAAAAGATCCACAAATTGCTATTTTCAGTTCAGATTATTTAAAAGTTCTAGCTCATTTAGCCAAGACATTGCTGCATATGTAAAAGCATGATAATTCTAGCAAGTCAAAGAACTAGACACAATCTTGAGCAAGAATTGAAATACTAAAGCTCAAGAGGGTAATAAGTAAAGCTTCAACAATTTAAAAGAAAGAAGCGGTAAAGCTTATATTACAATACATCTTTTTTGAGATTTTTATATGTATGCAATATGATACAATGAAATGCACAAAAGACTTAAAAGCCTAAAAAGATCAAAAAGATCAAAGGGATCCGAAGAAGATACCACTTGAAGAAGGTATCAGAAAAGGTCCACAAAAGTTCAAATGAACAAGGAAAGCTCAAATGAACAAAGAAGGTTCAAAAGAACAAAGAAGGTTCAGAAAAGAACCAATTCCCCCTTAAACCAACCCATAGAGATAAATTATCCCTAACTTGCATCTCAAGGTGGCAAACCTTGTTGGGTCAAAAAGGCTTTGAGAGGAGATCTGCCAAAAGAGCTTTCGACTCCACAAAGACTAGCATAGAAACTTCAAACACCACACGATCTCTAGGAAAAGCAACTCAAAAAGCTAGGGAGCGAAACACCAACACCAAAAAGCTTACAGGCAACTCAAAAACCTGCTAACACTAGTGATTGGGAATTAAGCTCGACCTAGGCTGTGAGAGAAGTGCATCCTAGAAAACATGGGATAAGAAGAGTGCCTAGAAAGGACACATGCTAAGACAGAGCCTCCTAACTACCCTGAACACAACAAGCCCAACACCTGACACAAACCAGATGCTATGCAAGGTAGAATAGGGATACCATACATAAAAGTAAGGTATAGAAGCTCGAACCGGAGTCGCACTGCTTGGCAGTGAGATGTAGCGATGATGAATGAAGATTCATTCCTTGAAACTCTAGAAAGTAGTTGTGCTCACCCATCATCCTCATCTCAAATTCCTTCATCTCCAAGAAGTGATAGCCAACAAGAATGCACAATTGAAGAAGAACCGACAGCTGGAGTCTTTGACCACTTGTTGGACCACATGTTCTTCTTCTCAACTGAAAAGACTACACAAAAGAGACAAAGAAAGTCTATGCCTTGGTACTGGGTTAGTGAGACATTATCTAAAGAAACAGCACCAAGACACATGACTAGCAAGGATAGCAAAAGATGATCCAAATCTCATAACAGCGTATAATCAACAATTTAAGATATGAGCATGAAGATAAACAAATCAATTGCAGCATATGCTATCCAAGATATGACAAAGCTCAAACTATCCTTAATCCACAATAAGGCATAGGAGCAAGCAAACAAGCACATAGCATATCACCCATCATATGTACAATCAAGGACAAAGCATGCTAGTGAAAGCTATGGCAAGACTCATGCATCCACAATTAACAAAGGCACAATAACCATGTAAGCATAAAGCATTTTAGAACAAATCAAGAACAATGTATGCTAACATGGATATCAAGTGAAAATATGGATACATACAGCACACATCAACACGAGCAAGATAAATCATATACAAATAGCACAGGCTCATGAAGACAAGACCAAGCTTATATACCCATGGAAGCAATGAACAACAGTTTAATACATAGACACATAAGCAAGAATCAACATGAGCAAGATAATAAGAGTACAAGACAGCACAAGCTCATGATGATAAGACCAAGCTCATACACCCATGGAAATTAAGAACAACAATATGATACATAGAAGTACAAGCAAGGTAAAAGCATGATGAAAGATATCACAAGAGTAACACATGCCAATAAGGTACAAGTGAGCACAAAGCAAACACAACATGACAAGCATGAGTAATCAGGAAGGTAAATGCATGAAGGTATAAAATAGCTCACCAAACATGTGAAAGCACCAATCATGAAAGCACATGCCTCTTGGAGGCCATCGTTGAGGTGGAGAACCATCAAGTGTCTCGATCATGTGATGAAGCAAAAGATCAGAATCTTTAAGTCCATGTTCTCCAACCCACGTTCTTGGTACCTACACATGAGAAAGGCGAGGTGTCCAAATCTTGGATCCCGAAGGGTTAGAGAGCAAATACTTGGGAACCCAAACCTTGGACACACCACCACCAGAGGCAGTCGAACCATTATGTGAGTTAGTACGATGCAAATGATGGTCCATGCAAGAAGATCCAATCGCATCCTTGGAGGCACGCCGCGAGTGGACAACTCGAAGAGGAAAACTAGATCTATCTCCAGAAAAGAGGCGATGGCCTTGCTTGAAAGCACCATGATGAGAACCAACAGAAGCATCAAAAGAACTCACACATTTTCGCCGTGGGTGTGTACCTCGATGAACAAAACGAGGTCCACCTCTTGGAAAACAGCGAAAATCCTGCCTCGGGGCAGCTCGTGGACCAAGACCAAAACCATGGAAGCCAAGTCCACGATGCTGTCCAACACCACTAGAAAATGTGTCAAAAAAGCCATCAACAAGGCGAGTCCTCGTGCTTGGCTCTTTAGTGTGCATGTCATGAGAGAGACTATGCCCACTAGGAGACTTAGAAGCATGAGCTCGATGCAAATGTCTTGCACGCCGAAGGCAGAAATCCACATGATGTCCATTCTTCTCACAAAATGAGCAATAGTGTAGAGGTCTACTAGTAGACATGTTCCGAGAGGACAAAGCACCATTATGGCTCAAAGAAGAAATCCTGGGAGAACCAACATCATGACTCGCTCAGATCAAGACTAGGCTCACACATGCCATAAGAAAGACTATGTGTGTTCCTAGAGATACGACGACGCACTCGATGTTCATGTTTCAAACGGCGAAAACAAAACTCAAAAGTGTGTCCATTCTTCTTACAAAAGGTGCAATGATACTTCTTTGTAGTACCATTTAAGGAAGAAGCACCTTTGTATTTTGAAATCCCCTGGACAACACAAGAGGAGTTCGAAAGAGTCGAATCTCCTAAAGAGGAGCTATCTAAAACAATGGTACAAAAACCAACATCAAGTGACTCACGTTCAGCACAAAAAGACTCCAACTCCGAATGCAAAGATGCAAGAGAAATCTTAAAAACATCAATCTCAGAGTGAAGTCAAATACAGGAGTCACATGACTTGGCGCTCATATCATCGCGCAAAGACTCAATCTCGCTCTTCAAAGAAATGCAAGATGTGCAAGAAATTAATGATGCTTTCGAATTAAGCATGCAGTTCAAAGCATCAATTTCATTTTCTAAACAAGTACAATTCTTGCAAGAGACTAAACCATACTTAAGCAATTTTTCATATTCTAAGCACATGCTACAAGGCTTAGCTTCAATTTCAATAACCTCACCCCTAGCATTTTCTAATTGCTCAAGATGCATGGAATTGAAACCCCCACTGCCTGACATGGTGGAAGGGGCAATGATTGGCTCTGATACTAAATGATGTGGTTGTTGGTTGGGTACGGGTTCGAGGACCGAGGGTAGACACTCGCCCTCATCTAACCTTTGGCGGGACTCTTCCCTGTAGAGGTAGCGAAGCTCTGTGGCTTAGTTGAACTTTTGATTTCTCGTTGCTTGATTGATAATAGATATATGATATCCCTTTTATAGGGACAGTCTGACTCGACTCCTAAGAAATAATATATAAGAAAACCTATCAATCCAATCTAATCTTTTTAACTATTAAAAATAACATTCCTAATATATAAGATCTTATTCCTAATAATAACTACATAGATAAGAAATCCCAAAATAATCTATCTAACTAACCAGTGGCGGAGCCAGGAATTTAGCAATGGGGGTGCACACTTTAAGGTTTAAAAAAAATCTTGTACGATACATATGTAATTTCAAAAGTCAAACACAATTACACAAAAGAGTTCGAAATTAGGTAACAATGCAATACAAATAGTTCAAATAAAATCTTACATAAATAAAAGAGTCTTAAATAGCTAATGGAAATCATAATACCACACGACACGATCTCATTCCTTGAAAGCACTTGATTATATCATCATCACTAATCTTCGAGAAGATATATCACTCTATAAAGATGATTAAACAATCATTCAATACTTAATTGCTCATACTATTTCTCAACTTGTTCTTCACAAGATTCATCGTCGAAAATACTCTTTCAACGCCGCCGCTACAATTTAGTAGAGCAATACCAATTTGAGAAGCAAGCACACCAACTTATAAATGCCATACTTTCTTGTTTCAATAAGCTTAGTAGAAAGCTCACCGAGATTCTTTAGGCCCTTAAATTTATTATCGCTTCGCATATCATCAATGAAGTTATCAAGTTGGAAAGAAAGTCTCATTAAATCCGTGCTGAAAAATCATTGGGATAAAAGTTGGCAAGGCTAAGCACTTTGTCCCTATCATAAGAAGCAAATGAATTCAGAGAATTTAAAGCGGACATGCAAACAAGCAACTCCATATTAGTCTTGTCAAACCGATTGTCAAGCTCTTAGAGAACATTATCAATGATGCCAAGATACACTTCTCTTCCAAAATGATCATCATTTGTTTGTTTTGGGTAAAAACGCGATGGTCTTCCATAAGGCACATATCTACCATCCGGCTTAGGAACTTTGATGCCATATTTAGTGCAAAATGATGTTACCTTTTCTTGAAGAAATTCTTCTCACCCATCATACCTCATTCGTTGCATTCTATCATTAGCCAAATTAACAAGTGTTATAGCATTAATAATATCTTGGTCTCTCTTTTGCAAAGACTGAAACAACTCATCTGTGCATCTAAGTATGACAAGCATCAAGTGTGCATTGAAAACAAAGTCAAATGACTTAAAGGGTCCCACCATAGCATGTATTTTTGGCCAATCATTCTTATGTGAGGGGTCTTTTCCAAACTGTATGAGTACTTTGCGGATTGTTGAATACATACCAATAATATGCAAAATAGTTCTATAATGAGAACCCTAAGGAGTGTCACTGGGCCTAGCTAACCCCATCTCTTGATTTAATCCCCGTCCATTTTCTATCTCACTCAATTCTAATACGTTCAAAACTTTTTAGGTTGAATTGCTGAAATTTGGCTAATCCAAATACCAATTACTCATACATATATATGGTTCAAAAAAAATTACACATTTTTTTGGGGGTGCCTGTGCACCACAGGCACCCCCCGCCGCCGCCCATGTAACTAACGATTCGTTATTCTAGAAAACCAACTAGCCCGTATGCAAAACATTGTGCCGCACAACGCTACAGTACCACAGTGCTGTTCACATGTCTGCTGCAACGCCTCGCACCTTTTTCCATAACAGGAGATGTGTCATTTGTGTTATTTCAATGTCGGTCTAGTTTTGTTATATAGTTTCAAAATCGGGCTCACCTAAATGAGCTAAAACAAGAAGGAAAACTCTGATCGCCGCCCACCGCCCAGACAACACCAAAAAGCGGTAGATCATGAACACCTTTCTTCTTTGCATTGGTCGACAGACACCTAGCTAGCTCGAACCAAAGTAGCAAGTGAATTGCGATCTCTTTTCCTCCAAAGATCGAGGTAGAAAGAAGGAAGAGACGAGGCGTGGTGGTCCTCGCTTGCTCGCGCCCATTCTTTTCGGCCTCGCCATTGCATCTCGCCACCACTACGCCTTCCTTCGCGCCTATTTATGGCCCCTCGCCGCCTCCTCACCCTCGTCACAAGCACAACTAGCACACTCTTCCCCGAGTAGCATCACTTGCTTGTGTTCGAGGCTAGCTAGAGATCGAGGAGAATGTCTTGTCTTGGCGGCAAGCGGGAGTCTTGACTCGGCTCCATTGCCAGTCTTGGCAATGATCTGGCGGTACAAGATCGAGATATAGACATATATACACGCACCAAACTAATTAGCTGTGTCTAATGTTTGGCGTTGCTTGGCTCGGGCTAACTAATCAACTTGTGGTGATGTGTAGATGCAAGATGTTCCTCGATGTGGAGGCCACCGCCACCACCAAGACCATGGTCATCCGCCGCCACCCACAAGGGGTATGTATGGATTAGTAACCCACCATCACTGCTCATGTCTTATAGTACATACTTTTAACTGAAAATATATATGTAAAATATGTGCCATTGTAATGTAAGATCTATTACAGAGCAGAGGAAGAAGGAGGTGATGATGAGTCGTTGCTTGTTGCATGTCTTGGACTTAGGAGGGTTCGAGATGGCGACGGAGAACGGCGGCCGCGATCGCACCACACTGCAAGTGCTTGCACCAAGCGCGTCGCTTCTCTCGCAGAATCGAATCGAGGCACACCACGGCCGGGCATGAGGAGCGAGGAGAACGAGAACCCCACCACCACCGAGCCTATTAGTCGCTAAGTATTCTGTGGTGCTCGCTCATTCAGATGGCGTTAATTCCTGCAGTGCTTAGGCCTTTGCGTCTAAATAAAATCTTGTTCTCGTGTGTGTGTGTCATGGTCGCCGCCTTGTTCCTGGGATCATCTCCGATGTCCTCCTCATGCCAGTCTAATATGTGTATCTCAACTTTGATGAACTCTCTCTTGCTTCTTATCATCTTTATTTGTGAATGCCTCGTGGAAACCGGAAAGCGCTAGCTAAAAACTCGACAAGAAAACTTTTGGACAGACTAACAGTGTTGTGATCATGTGGCATCATCCGAAAAACCCGAACGAACGTAAACAGGAACTCGATAATATAATGTGCAAGAATGAGAATCATGTATCCGATCATGTGCAAATCCTTCTTGGCCAAAAATCTTTTCAAGGGTCAAGATTGAGGAACTCAAATAATCAAAGAACAGAGGAAAGAACATTGTGGCCAAACAAGTTCTCATGCCATCGTCTCAAGATTGATGATGATCGAGAATTCAAGAGGCGTGGTAGTACAACACCGATCGAGTCGTCGACCTAGGCTACCTCTCTCTCGGATAAAAAGACATGGACACGGACGGCAGTGAGTGCGACGCCTCTCGATTGGCACATAGCCATCACATGTTGTGCTGAAGTTCATTCCAAAAGCGAATAGTGTGGTGGGAAAAATTACGACTTTAAAGGCTCTAATCTCGTAGTGCAAAGATAATTCTCTGAAAAGAGTTTGTAGAGCTTCGAAAGAACCCGTTGTTCCTTATTTTCTCACATTTTAAATATGAAATGTTGGGAAAGTAGTAACATTTTTCCGAAAGACAAATGCTCCTTTCATCATACTTGCATTACAATTGCTACTCATCTTTCATGGAAATCCGCAAGCATATAAAGTACTACATGTCTTTGGGTTTGGATGATTAATTCATGCATGCTTGAATGATGATTCAATCTGCAGGACCGGAAAGACGACTATAGGGGGGGGTGAATAGGAGCACGAACACTTTTTCACAAAGATTGACTTCAATACTAATTTCACTTCAATAGCTATAAAAGCTATGAAGATCAATATACAAGCACAGTGGAAGACTTATATTGAATCCAATCAAAACCCCGACGCAAAACACCCAAAATTACCAAAAACTCACTTCACCAAGTGTTGGACGGTCAGACCTCTCCATGGGGCGGTCGACTCGATATTATGGTCGACCGCCACTGACGATGAACAGAAAATCAGACAGATGTACCAAAACCGAAACTAAAACCGGTCTAACTTTTGATCCGTAAGGGCAAACTCCACGAAATTTGAGACACACCTTCTTAAAGATATTAGGAGCCTATTCCAATCAAAGATTGCAGAGATCCATGCCAAAATTCCTATCTTTTTCAGTTTTACCGAAGGGTGTTTCAAAACCGAGCCAAATGCGAAAACGGTGATTGAGATGATTTCGTGGGATAAATCAATCCAAGATGGCTAAGGATGGTCTCCCATACATCTTAGCACTCTCAATCACTGGAAAAATCAAGCCAAAAAGTTCTCAAGAGCAAAACCCCCGAAAATCACCATTTCTTCACCAAAACCGGGCAAAACCTAAACTTAGATCCAAAAACTTGCTCGTGGGTGGATGATTATAAATATGGCTTTAGATCATACCCCACACATCCCAGCAAGCAAGATCAAGAGGAAAAATCAAGTAAAACTCCCGGATCAAAGAAAGCCCCAAAATCATCAAATAGAGAGGATGAACACAAAGAGACTCATCTCAAGAGATTTGGTTGGATTGATTTGAGATGGATGATTGTTGTTTACAGCCACTCCACATGGAGGACAAAGCTCACCACGTGAGCACACACTCTCAATCCAAACCCTAGAACCTAGCGTTCATCTTTCTCCTTAAAACCCTAAACACACAATAGGGCAACCACAAGGGTTTTAGGCTGGCTATCTCCTTGGCTTCAGCAAGCACGCAAGCAGCCACAACATCCCTATTTATATGGAGGCTAAGCATCTAGGGTATATTCCATTAGGGCACCCATTAAACCCTAACACACAATGGGTTAACACACGCACGCATCTCAAAGCGTCGTCTTCATCATCGATTGACCTAAACCGCTTCACCATATACCGACCCACCGCGGTTTAGCCAAAGGTCACCAAGGCGATTTGGTAAAATTACCAAAATACCCTTCTCGATCCTCGCTCAAAAGACCGAGTCCATCCGCTGGCACTCGCCGCTTCGCCACGTAGGTTGATCAACGGCTCCATGTCGTCAAGTCTCCCGTCCGGATCCCATCGGCACCATCGAGCACTTGCAACGACTCCGCCGCTGATCCAACGATACCGAACCGCCTGCTCGGTCATCCATGTCCATTCTGCGCCCGCTTGAGTCCTCGACCACCCAAGCATCCTTGATCGTTACGACCTCGGCTCTCCAAGCTTAGTCCCGATCCTTCTCGCCGTTGATCGTCATTGACCTGCAAGCCACCTGCACAGCAATAGACCAACAAACCGTTTCTAGGAACAAGTTCTTCACAACTTGACCCACGTTAGCCAAAATATGCATCATACAACACATATGCAATGATAACCATGAACTTGACCTAACAACCACAAAACGCCGCCACGCGAGACAACGAAACAAGCCAAAACCGGTCAGACCACCACCATGGCCGGTCTGACCGCCCCCAAAACGGTCTGACCACCAACCAAAAACCGATCTGACCGCCAGTTCAGGACTTAGCCAAATTTCCTCCTTGGAAATCCGAAACTCTCTGGAATTTTCAATCAAGTAGAACTTTTTCTTGGAAGCTCCAAAAATTATGGGACCAAGTGCAAAAGAACCCTCTCACTTGCCTACACCCTCTATTTTTGGCCCAGCTCCAAAATCCAAAGCCCATAAAGAGGCCGGTCTGACCGCTCAAGCAAAGCCGGTCAGACCGCTCAAGCAAAGCTGGTCAGACCGCTCCATCGGCGGCTCGATCGCCACCCGGCCGGTCGACCGCCACCACCATTCCAAAAAACCCACAAGGCATGGCCGGCCCGACCGCCACCATGGCCGATCGCCGCCAGAGGCCCGACAGAATCGAGCAACGCCAAAGCAGGCGATTCAAGAAACCCTCAACGCCATTGCCAATTGTCTCATCATCCTAAGATCATGGGCATATCCCCATGATATCCACAATCTCCCCCCTTGATGAACACATTGGCAATCTCTCAGAAAATGTAAGTTTGAGGTTTGAAAATTAAAATACTCGACGTTTTCGCGCAAAGGCACAATTTGGTCCATTAGCAAGAGAAAGCAATGGAAATGACCAAGCTGGCTTCAAAATAGCATGGGCAAGTGAGATACAGCAAAAGAAAGCAAGAAAGCTTCTAATTCCAGAGAATCGACAAAAATCTCACTTAAGGTCCATATGAAAGAACAATTGTTCTATTTGACCTTAGATCATTGTGAGGCTTCAAGATTTGCAATTCAAGTTCAGAAAAGGCAATAAGACCAAAAGAATGCAATATGAATGCTCCCCCTCACTATGATCATCAATTTTCAAGAGAGAATTTTCAAATTTTAATTTCTCCAATTCTCTCCAAAAAGCTCCTAACTTCTCCCCCTTACAAAACTTCTCCCCCATAACCAACAAGCTCTTTATTAACATTACATTTTTGCTATATCTTCTTTCCCTTTGACAATGGATTCATCAAGGAATCATCCCTTCCTCTCATCCAGAGATGACAAATGCACAAGCAAGGAAGAAGCAAAAGAAAGAGCATGCATGAAGTGCAATGGAGCGGCTTCATTTTTGTTTTGATTTTTCAATTTTTAGGTAAAAGAAGCTTTGGAGATTACTCAATTGAACAGGCTAGCATTTCTACCATTACTCAAGATACAACGAGCCTGATAAAGCTAGCAAGATCATGTTAAGACATATATAGCAAAGCTAGGCTAAAGAGCTCAATATACCACATGTTGTTGGATAAAATTAAGTAATGCTTCAAAATTAGCAAGTTCAACAACAAGTATCCTAAAGTGATAATGGCCTTGTCAGAATGTCAGTGTGAGATCCAAAAACTAGCAAAGACCATTTTAGAGACAAAAAGTCCTGAATTGAATCATTTAGCTCAAAATACCTCAAAAGCTCAATTTTCAACTGTTTTTCATTTGCAATGAATATTCAAGTTGATTAAAAGTCTATCTTAGTAAAGAAGGTCCTGGACTAGGAGCCATCCACAACCTCTTCCTAAGCTTCAACCAATTTTGACAAATTATTTTCTTAGCCATGTGCTAGATCTCAAGCCTTGCCGCGACCATCTCAAGCACAAAAAGCTTAAAAGAGTGATCTAGGTCATCCAAAACTCCCCCTGGGTTCATGCCTAGTGCAATGACAAGCCGTCTCAAGAGAAAGAATTAGTGAGATCAGTTTTTTCGCACAAAAGAGATCATTTTTCATTTTGCACAAGGGTTGTTTTTGATTCTGTAAAGAACTGAAAGCTCAAAGATGTTCAATACTAGATTCCAGAGCTAACAAAGCAATTTTGATAGGGTCAATGTCACAAAAGGATCACTAATTGTGCAACTAGCTAAAAGATCCATAAATTGCTATTTTCAGTTCAGGTTATTTAAAAGTTCTAGCTCATTTAGCCAAGACATTGCTGCACATGTAAAAGCATGATAATTCTAGCAAGTCAAAGAACTAGACACAATCTTGAGCAAGAATTGAAATACTAAAGCTCAAGAGGGTAATAAGCAAAGCTTCAACAATTTAAAAGAAAGAAGCGGTAAAGCTTATATTACAATACATCTTTTTTGAGATTTTTATATGTATGCAATATGATACAATGAAATGCACAAAAGACTTAAAAGCCTAAAAAGATCAAAAGATCAAAGGGATCCGAAGAAGATACCACTTGAAGACGGTATCAGAAAAGATCCACAAAAGTTCAAATGAACAAGGAAAGCTCAAATGAACAAAGAAGGTTCAGAAAAGAACCAATTCCCCCTCAAACCAACCCACAGGGATAAATTATCCCTAACTTGCATCTCAAGGTGGCAAACCTTGTTGGGTCAAAAAGGCTTTGAGAGGAGATCTACCAAAAGAGCTTTTGACTCCACAAAGACTAGCATAGAGACTTCAAACACCACACGATCTCTAGGAAAAGCAACTCAAAAAGCTAGGGAGCGAAACACCAACACCAAAAAGCTTACAGGCAACTCAAAAACCTGCTAACACTAGTGATTGGGAGACAAGCTCGACCTAGGTTGTGAGAGAAGTGCATCCTAGAAAACATGGGATAAGAAGAGTGCCTAGAAAGGACACGTGCTAAGACAGAGCCTCCTAACTATCTTGAACACAACAAGCCCAACACCCGACACAAACCAGATGCTATGCAAGGTAGAATAGGGATACCATACATAAAAGTAAGGTATAGAAGCTCGAACCTGAGTCGCACTGCTTGGCAGTGAGATGTAGCGATGATGAATGAAGATTCATTCCTTGAAGCTCCAAAAAGTAGTTGCGCTCGCCCATCATCCTCATCTCAAATTCCTTCATCTCCAAGAAGTGATAGCCAACAAGAATGCACAATTGAAGAAGAACCAACAGTTGGAGTCTTTGACTACTTGTTGGACCACATGTTCTTCTTCTCAACTAAAAAGACTACACAAAAGAGACAAAGGAAGTCTATGCCTTGGTACTGGGTTAGTGAGACATTATCTAAAGAAACAGTACCAAGACACATGACTAGCAAGGATAGCAAAAGATGATCCAAAGTTCATAACAGCGTATAATCAACAATTTAAGATATGAGAATGAAGATAAACAAATCAATTGTAGCACATGCTATCCAAGATATGACAAAGCTCAAACTATCCTTAATCCACAATAAGGCATAGAAGCAAACAAACAAGCACATAACATATCACCCATCATATGTACAATCAAGGACAAAGCATGCTAGTGAAAGTTATGGCAAGACTCATGCATCCACAATTAACAGTAAGGCACAATAACCATGTAAGCATAAAGTATTTTAGAACAAATCAAGAACAATGTATGCTAACATGGATATCAAGTGAAAATATGGATACATACAGCAAACATCAACACGAGCAAGATAAATCATGTACAAATAGCACAGGCTCATGAGACAAGACCAAGCTTATATACCCATGGAAGCAATGAACAACAGTTTACTACATGGACACATAAGCAAGAATCAACATGAGCAAGATAATAAGAGTACAAGACAGCACAAGCTCATGATGACAAGACCAAGCTCATACACCCATGGAAATTAAGAATAACAATATGATACATGGAAGTACAAGCAAGGTAAAAGCATGATGAAAGATATCACAAGAGTAACACATGCCAATAAGGTACAAGTGAGCACAAAGCAAGCACAACATGCCAAGCATGAGTAATCAGGAAAGTAAATGCATGAAAGTATAAAATAGCTCACCAAACATGTGAAAGCACCAATCATGAAAGCACATGCCTCTTGGAGGCCATCGTTGAGGTGGAGAACCATCAAGTGTCCCGATCATGTGATGAAGCAAAAGATCAGAATCTTTAAGTCCATGTTCTCCAACCCACGTTCTTGGTACCTACACATGAGAAAGACAAGGTGTCCAAGTCTTGGATCCCGAAGGGTTAGAGAGCAAATACTTGGGAACCCAAACCTTGGACACACCACCACCAGAGGCAGTCGAACCATTATGTGAGTTAGCATGATGCAAATGATGGTCCATGCAAGAAGATCCAATCTCATCCTTGGAGGCACACCGCGAGTGGACAACTCGAAGAGGAAAACGAGGTCCATCTCTAGAAAAGAGGCGATGGCCTTGCTTGAAAGCATCATGATGAGAACCAACAGAAGCATCAAAAGAACTCACACATCCTCGCCGTGGGTGTGTACCTCGATGAACAAAACGAGGTCCACCTCTTGGAAAACGGCGGAAATCCTGCCTCGGGGCAGCTCGTGGACCAAGACCAAAACCATGGAAGCCAAGTCCACGATGTTGTCCAACACCACTAGAAAAGGTGTCAAAGAAGCCATCAACAAGGCGAGTCCACGTGCTTGGCTCTTTAGTGTGCATGTCATGAGAGAGACTATGCCCACTAGGAGACTTAGAAGCATGAGCTCAATGCAAATGTCTTGCACGCCGAAAGCAGAAATCCACATGATGTCCATTCTTCCCACAAAATGAGCAATAGTGTAGAGGTCTACTAGTAGACATGTTCCGAGAGGACAAAACACCATTATGGCTCAAAGAAGAAATCCTAGGAGAACCAACATCATGACTCGCCCTCGTATCGGCACTAGGCTCACACATGCCATAAGAAAGACTATGTGTGTTCCTAGAGATACGACGACACACTCGATGTTCATGTTTCAAACGGCGAAAGCAAAACTCAAAAGTGTGTCCATTCTTCTTACAAAAGGTGCAATGATACTTCTTTGTAGTACCATTTAAGGAAGAAGCACATTTGTCTTTTGAAATCCCCTGGACAACACAAGAGGAGTTCAAAAGAGTCGAATCTCCTAAAGAAGAGCTACCTAAAGTAATGGTACAAAAACCAACATCAAGTGACTCACGTTCAGCACAAAAAGACTCCAACTCTGAATACAAAGATGCAAGAGAAATCTTAAAAACATCAATCTCGGAGTGAAGGCAAATATAGGAGTCACATGACTTGGCGCTTATATCATCGCGCAAAGACTCAATCTTGCTCTTCAAAGAAATACAAGATGTGCAAGAAATTAATGATGCTTTCGAATTAAGCATGCAGTTCAAAGCATCAATTTCATTTTCTAAACAAGCACAATTCTTACAAGAGACTAAACCATTATTAAGCAATTTTTCATATTCTAAGCACATGCTACAAGGCCTAGCTTCAATTTCAATAACCTCACCCCTAGCATTTTCTAATTGCTCAAGATGCATGGAATTGAAACCCTCACTGTCCGACATGGTGGAAGGGGCAATGATTGGCTTTGATACTAAATGATGTGGTTGTTGGTTGGGTACGGGTTTGAGGACTGAGGGTAGACACTCGCCCTCATCTAACCTCCGGTAGGACTCTTCTCTGTAGAGGTAGCGGAGCTCTGTGGCTTAGTTGAACTTTTGATTTCTCGTTGCTTGATTAATAATAGATATATGCTATCCCTTTTATAGGGACAGTCCGACTCGACTCCTAAGAAATAATATATAAGGAAACCTATAAGTCCAATCTAATCTTTCTAACTACTAAAAATAACATTCCTAATAAGTAAGATCTTATTCCTAATAATAATAACTAGATAGATAAAGAATCCTAAAATAATCTATCTAACTAACGATTCTTTATTCTAGAAAACCAACTAGCCTGTATGCAAAACACTGTGCCACACAACGCTACTGTATCACGGTGCTGTTCACACGTCTGCTGCAACGCCTCGCACCTTTTTCCATAACAGGAGATGTGCCATTTGTGTTATTTCGAATTCTGGTCTAGTTTTGTTATATAGTTTCAAAATCAGGCTCAGCTAAATGAGCTAAAAAGAAGGAAAACTCCTGCATCGCCGTCCACTGTCCAGGACAAGACCAAAAAGCAGCCGATTATGAACACCTTTCTTGCTGCATTGGTCGACAGACACCTAGCTAGCTCGAACCAAAGTAGCAGTGAATTGCGATCGCTTTTCCTCCAAAGATCAGAGGTAGAAAGAAGGAAGAGACGAGGCGCGGTGGTCCCTCGTTTGCTCGCGTCCATTCTTTTCGGCCTCGCCATTGCATCTCGCCACCACTACGCCTTCCTTCGCGGCCTATTTATGGCCCCTCGCCTGCCTCCTCACCCTCGTCACAAGCACAACTAGCAGACACTCTTCCCCTGAGTAGCATCACTTGCTTGTGTTCGAGGCTAGCTAGGAGATCGAGGAGAATGTCTTGCTGCGGCGGCAACTGCGGGTGCGGCTCCGGCTCCGGCTGCCAGTGCGGCAGCGGATGCGGCGGGTACAGTACTGAGATATAGACATATATACACGCACCTGAAACTAATTAGCTGTGTCTAATGTTTCAGCGTTTCTTGGGCTCGGGCTAACTAATCAACTTGTGGTGATGTGTAGATGCAAGATGTTCCCTGATGTGGAGGCCACTGCCACCACCAAGACCATGGTCATCGCCGCTGCCACCCACAAGGGGTATGTATGGATTAGTAACTGACCATCACTGTTCATGTCTTATAGTACATACTTTTAACTGAAAATATATATGTAAAATATGTGCCGCTGTAATGTAAGATCTATTACCAGAGCAGAGGAAGAAGGAGGTGATGATGAGTCGTTGCTTGTTGCATGTGCAGGACTTCCGGAGGGTTCGAGATGGCGACGGAGAACGGCGGCTGCGACTGCACCACCTGCAAGTGCGGCACCAGCTGCGGCTGCTCCTGCTGCAACTGCAACTGAGGCCACCCGCCGGCGCCGGGCATGAGGAGCGAGGAGAACCCCACCACCACCCAGCCTATTAGCTGCTAAGTATTCTGTGTGCCTGCGTCTGTCTGTATGGCGCGTTAATTCCTGCAGGTGCTTAGGCCTTCGCGTCTAAATAAAATCTTGTTCTGTCGTGTGTGTGTCATGGTCGTCGCCTTGTTCCCTGGGATCATCTCCTGATGTCCTCCTCATGCCAGGTCTAATATGTGTATCTCAACTTTGATGAACTCCTCTCTTGCTTCTTATCATCTTTATTTGTGAATGCCTTGTGGAAACTGGAAAGCGCTAGCTGAAAACTCGACAAGAAAACTTTTGGACAGATTAACAGGTGCTGTGATCATGTGGCATCATCTGAAAAACCTGAACGAACAGAAACAGGAACTCTGATAATATAACGTGCAAGAATGAAAATCATGTATCTGATCATGTGCAAATCCTTCTTGGCCAAAAATCTTTTCAGTGTCAGTATTCAGGAACTCTGAAATAATCAAAGAACAGAGGAAAGAACATTGTAGCCAAACAAGTTCTCATGCCATCGTCTGAAGATTGATGATGATCAGTAATTCAGTAGGCAGTGGTAGTACAACACTGATCGAGTCGCCGACCTAGGCTACCTCTCTCTCAGATAAAAAGACATGGACACGGACGGCAGTGAGTGCGACGTCTCTCGCATTGGCACATAGCCCATCACATGTTGTGCTGAAGTTCATTCCAAAAACGAATAGCGTGGCTGGGAAAAATTACGACTTTAAAGGCTCTAATCTCGTAGTGCAGTATAATTCGCTGAAAAGAGTTTGTAGAGCTTCTGAAAGAACCCGTTGTTCCTTATTTTCTCACATTTTAAATATGAAATGTGCTGGGAAAGTAGTAACATTTTTCCGAAAGACAGCTGCTCCTTTCATCATACTTGCATTACAATTGCTACTCATCTTTCATGGAAATCCGGCAAGCATATAAAGTACTACATGTCTTTGGGTTTGGATGATTAATTCATGCATGATTGAATGATGATTCCATCTGCGCATCTTGTACGCACCAAATTCCATCAAAACAATTTGGCATCTCTGTTTGATTCTTCCTGTCACGCATAACCTCGAGACAGTATGATCTTTAAATTAAATTAACCTGGAAGAACTGACAAAAAGAAAAAGAGAAAGCAGAAACAGATGATGGTAAACAAAAGCTATAGCATCTCTGACTCTGAGAATCCAGTCTAATCATGTCGAAGAATCCAGCTCCAGGTTACACATACGCACCAAGTTCTTTGTAGCACCTCTCTTCATAGATAGACAGAACAATTGGACACTTGTACATAATATTCTCGCGCTTTGTTGTAGAGCAGCAGTAATAGTAATCCTACCAGCGGCGTAGCCAGAGCCGGGCCGGCCCAGCACTTTTCGGCCCAAATTCAAAATCCAGCAGGTCTTTTCAAGTTGTAACTTATGATTTCACATGAATTTCACAGTAAACAAAACAAGTCCTCTGAATTTCCTACTAAGGCACCGTTTGGAACGCGGGAATTTTTTTTTCCCAATTCCTATTGGGATTGTAATATTTCTTGTCAAAATCCTGTGAAATTTATGTGAAATTCTTGCATTTCAAACAGGCCCCAAAATCCTACTTTCCAAACATACAGCCTTTTAGCAGGTTGTATCTTGCTCGGCTTGGTCATTCAGTTAGACAAGGGAAGAGGAATTAGAAAACTAAATGTATGGCTCATGGATCAAGTTTGAATAACCTTAACTACTAAGATTCATGACTTAGGAGAGACCTCACCTGTCACCAGTAGCACACTCCACATGATCTACAAAATCATAAAATTTTGTTCCTATCATGGTACTAGTATCAGTGGTTTCTGTCCAAGGACGTCATAGGAATCCAACTAGATCATGCATGTGGCAAGCTAAGATCCATAGGATATTCGTCATCTTGTTACTCATGATGACTCATCTCCTAGTACATATATTCCGTTGCGGCTAAATTAGTTAGGACATCACAATTTCCTGTCGTTGGTTATACACCACCTAAGTTTTGTGTTTTTGTCGAAAAACACTGTAATTTTATGTCACATTGTTGAAGGACATTGAAGCCATTGAAATAATATTATCCATTTCATGAGGAAAGAGAATATGTGTGAATAGTCTGTTTTTCCCTCACCCATTCTAGGGCATGGTCTAGTTCGGTTGGGTAGGCGCAAGGTGATGGTAAGCTATGGTGGTGAAGCGACGGCGAACACAAGGTGTGTGTTCACGGATGCTACCAACTCGATGGCAGTGGAGGTTATCACGGAGGTGGATGGAGATGGATGGAACACGGTGTCGGGACCCAAAATTACAATTCGGGACCCTCTGTGTTTAATGCACTAGTTCAGGATCACGCTAGTGCACACAGTGTCAACAAAGGTGGATATCGATCCACACAAGCGAATAATAGCATAAACGATAATTTGATTAATAAATAATGGTTTGACCTTACGGTCGAGTTTACATTTATTTAAGCCATGCAGGGCTAACAGAGAAATAAAGCAGCGGAAACAAAAGCGGCAGCGGCGTCCCATCGATTCACCACAGGCAACCGACTGGGATCAAGACCTCGCGATTAGGCACCTTCGATGTATTCGTCCTCGAAAGCTGGTGAAGACTCCTCCTCTTCTGCTTGATTCGTCAAAACAAACGTGAGTACACACCGTACTCGCAAGCCACACCACAGAAATGCAATATATACATGTTGGTTTTTTACAAGGGAAAGGCATTCTGTGGTTCTTTTGCAGAAATGCAATATTTGCAATTGAATACTATTAATAGATTGAAAACAAGTAAAACAAATAGATAACAATAATTTTAACAATTGATTTCACAAAGACACACACAGCCTAAACAGATTATTCACATAACTAGATGATTTAAATCACATAGCTCCCTTCCCACACAGTTTTGTGAAGATCTACCCCTAGTGTGAAATCCCCGAGCATTGTCCATGATCATGACGCGCTATTCAATAGATTAAATTACACTCTGCAGAGTTTGTACACTTTACCCACAAGATATAATTAGTGTAGCTAGCACTAATCATAACAAAGCATTTCGGAACTTCATCTTACTATGCTAGGCCCGTCCCATAACAGGCATGTGGTCGTACAGATGGGCTTAGTTCAATGGTGCACATGGTGAGGTCCTTAATTGACCAAGGCAAGACTACCATATGCTACTATGCCACACAGATTAATTCCCATGCACACAGCTCACACAGTTCACCATATCACACAGTATCCACCCCCTTGCCTCAGTCCAAATCCTTTTATCACCCGGTTGATTTAAGTGCAACATATGCCATAAAGACACACAGTACACACAGATTATTACAAGATTGCATATTCACTTAGTCAGGTTAATAATTGCAGCCTCACATGAATAAATGATTCGTGGCATGGCTAAGCAATCTAATCGTACTAACCAACCCACGTTGGTGCTACAATATTACCAACTAAATATCAACTAGGGTGACAACGGATCAAGGCATAACAATTATACAAGGAGGCATAACAGATTGGATTTAACTACTACACCCAAAAGCATTTAAATAATTACTTGAATTACAATGCAGTAATTTGAAATAAAATACTTTTAGCAAACTGGGAACAAGATGGTCAAGGGTATAGCTTGCCTTGGAATAGGTTTAGGTGCTGGTCCTGGTCTTAGAAAGCTCCTTCTTCTTCAACTCTTCCAGCAACGTCAAAGTCTACTCGCAAACGAAGCACAAAAACAAACTAAATAAATAACAGAGGCAAAACAACTCCAAAAAAATAAATAAAAATCTCCATTAAGTAGATCTTCATTTTAGACGGATTTAGAAATTTGAATGGGCTGATTTGGAGTTAGGATGCAAAAGTTATGAGGTTTGGAAGTTTGAATCTAAAGAAAACCCTAAAATCAGAATTATATGAATTTCCCGAATTATTTATCAACAGAAAAATCGGAATATTGCGCAAGCATGACATCAGCATGACGTCAGCCCTGGGAATTTCGGAAAAGATAAATAAAATGAAAATCCTGACGTGTGGGGCCCACACGTCAGTGACACGGCTCACGGTGGACCAAGTCCACCGAGCCTCTCGATCTGGTTGGCCGAGGTGGCGACGTGCGTGCGCGCCGACGCAGCACCTCGTGGTCGACACGCACGCGCGCGGGCCGCGGAACGTTGAGGTGGACGCCGACGTGGGCGGCGGCAGTCTTGGCCTTCCGGATCCCAACGGCATGCGGCGAACGGCGGCGTCTCACCGGCGGTGGGTGGTACAGGGAGGTAGAGGGTGCGACGGGGGTCACAACGAGGTGCTCACGGGTGCTTGGGGACAACTGTGGCGACCAGCGGCGAGGTGTGAGCGGCGGAGAGGCTTCGGGCTCGACGGCGACGGTGCTAGGGCGGTGCTCCAGCGAAACGAAGGTGACCAGGAGGAAGCCCTCGCTCTTGCGATGCTGGAGGTGTAGGCGTCGAGGCTCTGGCGGATCTGGTGGCGGCAAAATCGCTCGCCGGAGTTGCGGCGGCGAGATTGAATCTCCGAGCTCTAGTGGCGGCTAGGGTGCGGCGTAGGCGAGGAGGCGGCTAGGGTTCGGGTGAGGGCGTCGAGAGCTGGCCTCCCCCTTAAATATGGCGGCGCGGGAGAGTCCAGAGCGCGGACGCCCAAAAACGGCCGCGCGGTGGCGCAACAACCTCCGCGACGAAATCGGAGACGAAGAACAGTAACAGGGTGGGGCCCGCTTGTCAGCGGCTGGGGCTCGGGCGAGCGCGAGTGAGAAAAGGCACGGGTGAGGCGCGCGAGTGCGGGCGAGGATCTGGCCGTCTAACTCAGATCGGACGGCCCAAAAACAAGATGACGTTCGGACCGCTCCAATCGGCCATCAAAATCGGGCCGTCCATTGGTGATCCAACGGCTAACATTGTCCGACGAAGAAAACACGTGGGAGGAGAGAGAGAGGCTGACGGGTGGGGTCCTTTGTCAAGAGAGCGCAGCAAGACGCTGGCCGCATGATGTTGGGCCGGGATGGGAGAAAGAGTGGGTTTAGGCCCAAGGACTGTTAGGAGATTTTAAATAGCTTTTCTATTTTAGAAAATATTGAGAATTCAAATAAGCAATAGAAATTAGCAAATGAACTTGGAAAAATTCTAGAAAAATCTAGAAAATATATCCAAGCACATAGAATCCAAATAAAATAGTTTTGACCATTGTTCATGTTGACTTTAATCATATTAAATTGTTTTGTTACTCAAAGTCCAATATTAAGCTTTTGAATTAAATTCAAATAAATCCAAGTGGTGAATTTTCTCACTACAACTATTTAAAGGATTTTTAAAGCTCTGAAAATTGGGATGTTACACACGGTGAGCACCAACGACAAGGGAAAGCTGTAGCGCGTGCGTGGCGTGTTCCCGAGGATGGAGAACTCATTTTTGAGGTCGAAGGTGGCGGAGAAGAAGCCAAGAATGATGTTGACGCTGACGGCCATGGCAGCTCAGAGGAGGACGACAACGACAGTCTTCGTTGGGCGAGATTGAAGAATAAGACGAGGGCTAGCTCCAATGTAACAATATGCACCTCATGACACAGTTGGCGAGGAAAGAAGATAACGGAGAGGACAGGTCGATGGCGGCAGTGATGAGGCCGACATGGCAACTGGCGGCGACTCCGGTGGTCTCTTGGCTGACCCATATGTTGCCGGAGAGTGCGTTACAGGATAGGTCGAGGGCCGCGAGGCGTGGGGAGAGCGAGAGCCGGAGGGAATTGGAGGCGAGGTTGAGGCTGTGGAGGGCCAGGAAAATGGCAAAGAGTTCTTAGGGGAGAATGGGACTACTTTTTATTGCTATGAACTAGCTATTACAGGGGGTGCCCTCGATGAGGCAGTGGACTAATCCTAATTAGACTAAGCGTAATGCTTGCTATATTGCAGAATCAAACTTGAAACATAAATCTAACGCCGATTGCAGTGCTTCAATCTGATGTCGACTCATCTGCGCTCAATCTTTAAATAACTGTCGAAGAGGTGGCAGTTGCTTCCTTGAAGAAACGCCTGTTGGAAATGCCGCGACTGGTCGGAGCGAGGCATCGGTTGATAAAGTACCAACCGTTCGGCGGTTTTGTGCCTGTGGGACATTCAACCGTATGGTGATTGTTGTCAGTGTCTTAGGACCATAAAACGTCGCGTGGTATGCAACAAATATGACATATGTTCCATTCATCACACGGTAAGGAATATACTCGGAGTTAAATCTGAATGCACTATTTGATCGAACGATGGAAAACTCGACCCCTAAAAAACTGGATTGTTGACGTAAATGCGGATGACAAATAACCATGGTTTTTGCTCTGTACAACGATATTTGTGTTGAGGAACCGTCGCTGGCGAGTCCAGTCCGATCAATCGATCACCTCACATACAAGTGTGGAATCACATCAAGCAATGCAGGAACAAATAATAGATTGAACACATGAAGAGACAAAGGTGTATGGGGGTATTCTTCTCCTTTATTCCTTCATCAAATGATCAGTCTTTTACAATGACTAGCACTCCCTATTTATAGTCTAGAGACCCTGCTAGGGTTTTGAATGGGGTGCTCACCTATGTGCCGTCTGCTGGGCCAAGTCCATGATTTCCCAACACTCCCCTTTGGGTACCCATCCTCACATGTTTATGCCTCGTCAAAACTCCATAAAAACCCAGTGGGAAAAATTTGAAGAAAGATACATGACACACGTTTTGCTGTGTTGCACGAATTGTCTCGTTAAAAACCTTAGCCGAGAAAATTCAGGAAAACTCGTCAAGGGAAAAAGAGTACAATCCACCCTGTTTCATTTAATCTTCGGGATTTATTCTTTGGGTACTCGATCTTCGTGATCATATTTAAATGTTGAGTTCGTGAAGATTCTCCTACTGAATTCTGCACTTCTCTAAGTCTCATCATTCTAATTCCACATATGCACCTTTCAAAGCTAGATGCGGGAAGTGACTTAGTGAATAAATCTGCAAGATTTTCACATGACTTAGTATGTAGTACTTTAATTTCGTTCATCTTTTGCAATTCATGAGCATAGAAGAACTTGGGGTTGATATGCTTTGTGAGTTGACTCTTCACATAACTCATCTGCACTTGTGCAACACAAACTGCATTATCTTCATAAATAATAGTGGGGTTTGCGCAGTATTTAATCCACATGATTGGTAGATGTGGTGAATCATCCGCCGAAGCTAAGAACATTCTCGCGAGGCCTCGTACAATGCTATGATTTTTGAGTGGTTCGTCGAAAGTGATACAAGACTTTGCTTAGACGATTTCCATGAAATTACAATTCCACCACATAGGAATACATAGCCTGTTTGAGACTTGGCTGTATACGAGTCCGACAGGTACCCGGCATCTGCATAGCCATTCATAAACAAGCCTTGGTTCTTTCTGTAGAATAGACCAAGGCCTTTACTTCCTTGGAGGTATCGGAAGATGTCCTTTATTCCCTACTAATACCTTTTGGTAAGTTCTGCACTATACCTTGCTAATAGGTTCACGGCAAATATAATGTCTGATCTAGTACAGTTTGCTAAATACATGAGTGCTCCTATTGCACTTAAGTATAAGAATTCCGGTCCTAAGACTTCCTCCCCCTCTTCTGTAGGTCTATACGGGTCAAAGATCTTCTAACCATAGGCACTTTCAAAGGGTATGCCTTTTCAAAGACGAATATTTCTAACACCTTTTGAGTGTGGGTTGACTAATGCACTAATATCCATTCAGGGGCATGCTCAAGCTGCAAGCCTAGGCAATATTTGGTTTTACGAAATCTTTCATTTCGAACTCCGACTCCAAGTAAAAGCTTGCTTTCTTAATACCTTCTAGGATTCCGATGATGTTCAGATCATGTACATACACTGAGATTATACAAAATCCATCTTGAGATCGTCGTATAAATACACATGGACAATTCTCATTGTTCGTATAGCCTTTCTTGTATAGAAAGTCACTTCAAGCGACTATACCACATCCTGCCTCAGACAGCACCAAGTCAAGGGAGGGAGTGGAAGATCCATGTGACACAGAGGATCCACCTACACCACCCACAGGGACCACACGAGGAGAAAGCGCAAGAGATCCTTGTGCATGCAAATTGCCATGCAGAGTGCTGCCATGCATGCCATGCATTCCTTGCACTTCCGAGCCATGCAGCGCACTGCAATGCATGCCATGCATTTCTTGCACTTCCGAGTCATGCATGCCATGTACTTCCTGCGCATCCGAGCCCTCTACACCTCCAAATTCTTGTGCAACAAAATCATGAACTGTAGCAGGCGCATTAGTTGAATTAGTATGCTTATTAATCATTTGGTCACCCCCATCATCCGAATCACAAGAAGGAGGAGGAAGAAGGAGTGTCTTTGATTGCAAAAGGGGACCAGAATTTAGTGCCAAATTGGAGAAAGGAAAAACATCTTCATCGAACACAACATCAATTGAGATGTATATGCAACCGATTGAAATATAGAGACACTTGTATCCTTTGTGAAGGGAGCTATAGCCAAGAAAAACACACTTTTTAGAACAGAATTGAAGTTTTTGTTGATTATAGGGTCGTAGGTTAGGCCAACACGCATGGCCAAAAGTTTTGAGGAATGAATAATCAGGGTTTTGTCCTAGCAAGCGTTCTAGAGGTGTAAGAGAGTTAATGACTTTGCTAGGAACTCGATTAATAAGAAAATCAACAGTAGAGAAAGCTTCATCCCAAAGTTTGAGAGGAATATGAGAGTGGGCTAGCAGTGCGAGACTGACCTCGATAATGTGACGATGCTTCCTTTCAGCCAAGCCATTCTGTTGGTGTGTGTGTGCGTGGACAAGATAAATGATGTGAGACACCAATCTGATTAAAAAAGGAATTTAATTTCTGGTATTCTCCACCCCAGTCAGTTTGCATGGTGATAATCTTTCTGTTCAGCAGTCTTTTAACATGAGTTTGGAACTGAATGAAGATCTTAAAAACTTCAGATTTGTTTTTAAGAAGATATAACCATGTAAACTTGCTGAAATCATCAATGAAGCTAACATAGTATTTGTATCCTCCAACTAATTTGGATGCCGGCCCCCAAACATCATAGAATACAAGTTCCAAAGGGCTAGTAGACATGCTGCTAGAATGAAAGAAAGATAATTGATGACTCTTTGCCTGTTGGCAGGCATCACAAACTGACACACTATTTGATATCCTAACACAAGGAAGTTTATTTGATCTAAGAACTTCTTGGATGGTGGATAAGGATGGATGACCCAAGCGACTGTGCCATCATTCTTAAGAGGGTTTGGAAGCTGCAAGAACTTGCCTCGATGAGGGAATGTCCTTCGACGATATAGGATAGAGCCCTCCTTTACATGTCCCTCGAAGCAGAATCTTCCTTGTGTCCCGATCCTTAACAAAAAAGGAATTAGGATGGAATTCAACAAAAGCATTATTATCAGATGTCAAACGATGAATGGAAAGAAGGCTTTTGGATGCCTTAGGCACACAAAGAATATTTCTGAGATGGAGATCTTGGACAGGAGTACAGATTTTAAAGTGACCAATATGACTAATAAACATACCTACACCATTTACAGTCTGCACTTGGTCCCTTCCCTTGTACTTGTCCTTCGCAGTCAAGCGATCTAAGTCGCTGGTGATGTGGTCGGTGGCACTCGTATCTGTGTACTAATTTGTGTCGACGTCGTAGGAGTTGGTCGACGCCATGTACACCGAACGATGTTCTTCCCCTTGGTAGGCATGATCGAAGTGCTTATAGCACTTTAGGACCACGTGATCGACCTTCCCACACAGATGATAGACCGGCAGTCACGATTGTTGCCTCTGCTATTGCGACTCCTTCCGCGGCCACGACCACGACCACGGAATGCGGCATTTGCTGATGAGTTGTGCCCCTGCATCGACATGTTCTGCTACTCCAGCACAAATTCAAAATTAAGAAAATGCGAGTAGAGCTCACCGAGAGTCACTGGTTCAGTCCTGGCAGTCATGGACGAGATCAACGGGTTGTAGTCTGCATCTAGTCCTGCGAGGACATATGATACCACATCTTCATTGGAGAGTGGGTGCCCTATGGAAGCCATGGAATCCGCAAGCACTTTGACTTTGCTAAAGTATACGGCCGCCGTTTGATCACCTTCCGCATGTTCGCCAATTGCATGCGAATTTGCATAGTTTTCGCCCTCAATTGGGATGCAAACATACCCTCGAGAGTTGCCCAAACCTCCGCTGAGGTGGACGTGAAGACGACCTACCCCAGCACCTCTGGGGACAGGGAGGAAAGTAAGGAGCTCACAATGAGCTAGTCCTACTCGTACCACACGTCGTAGGCCGGGTTTGGCATCCGAACCTCTTCTCCTTTCTCGGAGGTCAACACAATCTCCTTTCCTGGAGCGACCTTGGATCCATCCATGTAGCCATAGAGCCGCTGCCCTCGAAGGCATGGGAGGACTTGTGCTTTCCACAGGAGATAGTTTTCTCGAGCCAACTTTATGTTGACTAGATGGCCGAAGGAAGACGGCGATGAGAAAGATGATGAGCGGACGACATGATGTTCTGTTGAAGAGGTGGCTATGATACCATATTGAGTTGCATGCACCAACCAGTTCACCCAAAAGCTTAGACTTATGAGGAAAGATAGACAATTCACTTATACTTCAACACCCGCAAAGTACATCAGCCACGAGATCCTCCTCCGTGCTGCTAACCAAGCCAGTGAGCTACTCTCTGTGTTCTATTTTATTTGACGTCCAAGAATCCATGTCGTCAAACTTTGGCCACCAATAGGTTTAAAATTATCTAGATAGGCTATACGAAAACAAGAGCCCATCCAAACAAGGCTTAATTGTTTAGGGGGAAAAGCGCTTTTGATTGCATAGGAGTTATGCTTATGATCGACTTCTGTGATGGCGTAGGAATGGGGTTCCATGAGTTGCTCGAGGTTCAGCAAGGGGATCGACAGCGGTACCACGACGTCTCCATCATTATCGTCTCGTTGGAGGGGAAGATATGGAGATGTTCAGCTTGAATTAATCCTGATCGATTGATTACACATTGTAATGGTAGCAGCATGCATACATGATGGGATCTACAGTGCATAGAAAGGATTAGTTCTAGTAGTGAACACATGATTTCTGCTTGTAAGTGTGACGAATTGATCACGAAGCAGTGAGCAAGTTTTGGTGGCATTTTCTCTTGTTTGAATTGTGTTTCGTATGGAAGCTTATTTCTGAGATTTCTGAGAATGGGAGGTGTATAATTCCTTGGAGTAATATATAAGGAAAAAAAGGAAGAAATCAGACATCTAACATTCTATTGGAGTGCTAGCAACAAAAGTGGAGTTTAAATATCTTCAAATTATCAGAATTGCTACGTAGTTGCAACATTTTTTATTTTTCAAAGTCATTAAGATACCCCTTTGACCACTAAATTCTTTTATCATATAATCGAAAATATATGTGAAAGTGCAATACTATGAAAGTATTTTTCATAACAAATTCACTCTATCAATTTCATATATCCAAACCAAATGTTTTAAACGGTCAAAATTTATATGGTTTGACTGCAAGCATTCTAAAGTGTCACTCCTTGTGACGGGAGGAAGTATCACTTGAGGAAAAAAAAAGGAAAATTGATCATTTGCCCTGTCTTATACGCGTCTTTGCTTATTTGGGACTAAGTACAAGGTAATAGCTCAAATACCACATCTTTCATGAGCCACTTGATCATTTGTCCTTTTGGATAATTTTGCCCATGTCTTCCTCTTCCCCTTCTTCTCTTCCTCCTCCTCCTCATTCACGTCGTCGGCGCCCGCTTCTCCATCTTTTACCCCGCCTTTGCCTCTGCCCTCCTCTCCCTCCCCTTCCCCCTCCTTCTCCCCCACCCCACCCCAAGCATTGCCTCCTCGTTGCGGTTGACGATGACCTTGAGGGCCTCGAAGACGAGCTTGCTGTTGACGAGGAACCGTAGGTAGCCCTCGACGGAGGGCTCCCACCTGGCGATGGGCGGCACCTGGGACTCCTTCTCCCCCTCCCTGGCTTGATCCTTGGTGTAACAGCCCAAAATTTCATAAAGGCAAAAAAATGGGATTTTTTTTAAAAAATTTATAACAACTATTGTTGCGTGTCTTGATTTCCTTTTCCATTCATATTGGACTTTATGGTGATTTCTTATTTGGACTGCATCATCTCATTTCTTATTCTTGGATGGTCATTCAGCATTTAATGCCTATCACACAAAAGTCGACCCAACTGCTACAATGTGTTGTCCATACCATCAACAACCCCTTTGACCACTCCCCTCCTAGTCAGGTCGATCATACACATATATGGGGCACAAGACATTGGGACCTCCTGGTTACTTCTCTTCGCCAATTTCAGTGCTAGCCCCCTTCGTTTCTTTCTCCCGGAGAGCTCGAGCTCTAGTCCAGCTCGAGCCCTCGTCCCTATCAAACGTTCCCACACCACCGCCTTGCCATAGGCAACCATCGCCTTGGAGGCCACTCCCCTTTCACCTCCAACCAGGACATTCCAAGACATCCGAGTAGGCCAAGCACCAGCTTCCAGAAAGCAACCTTGAAGACCGAAGACCACCCTCACTTCCCTCAAGCTACTTGCAACACGAAGCTTCTCCCATTGCTGTGGTCCATCGTCACCAGCTCAGCTTCGGCTAACCATCCCCCAGATTCCATATCGGTAAGTTCCTAGTGGACAAAAACTCTTCCTAGTTCGAGCCTGCCTTGTTTCTTCTTCTTTGTTGTTTCTCGGGTTCTTCCTCTGGCTGTTTCATTGGTTGATTGATCACGTGAAGAAGTCGAACCTGGCTTTCTTCAATCACCATTATGTAGTCGAAGACCTCTCTCATTCGACTACGCACGGTTAAAAGCTCTTTCCGCAACCTCCCCGCTGGCCGTAACACGTGCACGACCTCCTACGTTACAAAGACCACCCTCTAGCTTATGACCTCCCCTCTTGCAAAGACCACCCTCTTGGTCGTCCACCACCACGACCACCCCTGGTCATGACACTCGCATGACCCCCTCGGGTCGTAACACTTTCACGACCTCCCTTGGTCGTAGCGTCTCCCGCGACCTCCGAGTAGTATCTTCATTTCCCTGAATTCTCAAATAAACAGAAACATTTGGTTTTGATGAGAGTTCAAAGCTTATTTGGAAATTCTATACGGAACCTCCCTTGGTTCCATCTTGACCATCGGGACCTCCTTTGGCGCTCAGCTTGACCGTCGGGACCTCCTGTGTGTTCATCTTGACCATCGAGACCTCCCTTGGTTCCATCTTAACCGTCGGGACCTCCCTCGTGTTCATCTTGACCGTCGGAATCTCCCTTGCGGTCATCGTACCCATCAGGATCTCCTTTGGTACAATCGCAACCGTCAGAATCTCCTTTGGTTCCATCTTGACCGTCGGGACCTCCCTTGGCGCTCAGCTTGACCGTCGGGACCTCCCGTGCGTTCATCTTGACCATCGAGACCTCCCTTGGTTCCATCTTGACCATCGGGACCTCCCTCGTGTTCATCTTGATCGTCGGAACCTCTCTTGCGTTCATCGTAACCATCAGGATCTCCTTTGGTACAATCGCAACTATCAAAATCTTCTTTGGTTCCATCTTGACCGTCGGGACCTCCCATTCGCTTAGATCTAAGGGTACAGACCTCCCATTATTTAGATCTAACGGCCCAGATCTCCCCTTCACTTAGATCTAAGGGTACAGACCTCCTTTCATTTAGATCTAACGGCCCAGACCTCCCCTTCACTTAGATCTAACGGCCCAGACCTCCCCTCCGCTTAGATCTAAGGGTACAGACCTCCCATCATTTAGATCTAACAGCCCAGACCTCCCTTTCACTTAGATCTAAGGGTACAGACCTCCCTTCATTTAGATCTAATAGCCCAAACCTCCCCTTCGCTTAGATCTAAGGGTACAGACATCCCATCATTTAGATCTAACGGCCCAGACCTCCCCTTCACTTAGATCTAAGGGTACATATCTTCCTTCATTTAGATCTAACGGCCTAGACCTCTCTCCGCTTATATCTAAGGGCCTAGACCTCCCCTCACCTGGATCTAAAGGCTCAGACCTCCCCTCGATTAGATCTAACGATCCAGACCTCCCCTCGATTGGATCTAATGTTCCAGACCTTCCCTCGATTGGATCTAACGATCCAGACCCCCCTCGATTGGATCTAACGATCCAGACCTCCCCTTGCTTGGATCTAAGGGTCTAGACACCTACTCTTTTAGATCTAAGGTTCCAGATCTCCTTTCATTTAGATCAAAGGGTCCAGACCTCCTCTCGTTGGATCTAAGGGTCTAGACCTAGACCTCTTCTCGTTTTGATCTAATGGTTTAGATCTTCCCTCGATTAGATCTGAGGGTTCAGACCTCCCTCTCGTTAGTCTCTTTATTTGTCTTTTTACAAAAGACCCCCCTCTTGAACTTTTTATAAAGACCACCCTCAGGGTTCACGACCTTTCTTAGCACTCGCACGACCTCCCCTGGTGCAGTAAATCCAGGACCTCCCCTGGAACAGTAATTCCAGGACCTCCCCCAAAATAGTACTTCCAGAACCTCCCCTGGCATAGTAATTCCAGGACCTCCTCTAGTACAGTGATTCCAGGACCTCCCATGTCTACAGTGACTCCAGGACCTCTCCTAGTCACAGTACCTCCAGGACCACCCCAAATCATAGTACTTCCACAACCTGTTGGCCGTATCCTTCTTGAAACAAAGTAGTTGCTGCGACCACCACAGATCCGACGACCATCGAGTTTCCAACTATGTTGGTCTCATATTTCTAAATCTACGCTTTTGCATTATTTGGAATTCGTTGCATTTGAAAGCAATTTGAGTTGGAATATCTGCTTATTTGCCTTTTCGATTGTTTTGCGATTATAGAAGCCGAGGCGACCGAAGAACCATTCGTTGAACAAGACCCTGATCAGCAGCACCCTGAGCAAGACGAGTCAATCCTTTGACCATGTTGCACCTACCCTTTTGCAAATTATGTTGCTTTAAATTATGAAACAACATTACTATGCTTTATCAAACTAAACTGGTCTAGATCATAGTTAATGCCTTAACAAATACTTGTGTATAAACTTCCAACCCTTGAACTTAGACATTATCCTTTGTCACCCTAGACGTAATGGATTACCTACTAAGTTAATAAGCCTGTATCTAAGTGTCATGCTTAGCCTTACTTAGAAACAATGTCATGTGGGCATTAAGTTGCCCAAGCCACAATTCTTAAAAACTTTGGAAATTGATTTAGGCAGCAAGGCTGGGAGCCTAGCGAGTATGTTAAAGTAAATGATATTTTCAAAATAATAAAACCTGAAAAACTATTTTTGACTGGGGTGGCTGGAAAGAGTGGCTGGTGCTTGGGGCACGAGAAGAGGTTGGTATGTGGATGTGCCACCCTGGTCAAGTAAGGACCGAATCTGGTGATGATCTCTCATGCAAAAACAGTGCAACCATAAGTCTAATATGGGTACGACCTGGCCAACTAATTTGCTCACCTCGCGCGTGGCCTCACCATTAGAGGAATATGGCGTGGGTAAAGGGGAAAGGGAGCCACAGAGAAACCACATGGCGCAAGAGGGGGCCTCCTGGAAGTGCTTGGCACCGGGCGGTGGAAACCTTAGCGGGTGGGGTTGTGACGAGGAAGGAGCATTGTAAAGGCCTTATGGTGATCTCCCCTTGATTCGCATGTCCAAGGAAACGTGCGTATATATCAAGGCGATTACCTCTTGTGGGTAAAGTGTGCGAACTCTGCAGAGTAAGAAAAACTATCATGATAGCTGTGCTCATGGTCAAGAGCGGTGCTGAGAACTTGCTTGATATAGTCTTCATGTTTACAAAACCATTTGTGATGAAAAGGGAAGGCTGGGGTGGGACCCTGTGGATTTGAGAAAGGCACAGTGGGGACCGATGGTAAATCTGGGATAACCCGAGTATAGGAGGTGGGACCTCCACTAGTACTTTTCAAAAGAAAACTCATTTATGAAAACAGATTTGTTAAATTGCTAAGTCTTAGGATTTACTACTACTCATCTATTTCGAACTTGGCTTTGTGCAAATAAAAGAACTCTAAAGCTTCCCTTGAATAGCCTTGTATCTATAAGAACTGCATTGTGGGTTGGCTCGCGAGTACGGTTGTGTACTCAGGCTTTGCCAATATAATCTTTTCAGACCCGAATAACCAAGACCCCTACCAGTACTTCACGGAGGATAAACCAGATGGTGGTAAAGATAACGAAGCTTAGGCCGGGACCCCTAGTTGCTTGCCTGTGGGCAAAGTGAATGGATCCACTATGATGTATTTTGCTTCCGTGCCTGTTCTGTTTCAGTACTCTGACTTTTGTAAAAACTTTCGCCCAAGTGGCGCTTTTGTAAACATTTGGCCGCTCGGCCGGACGCTTATGTAATATATTATGGGCTTGCACTGTTCATTTTGAGTACCATTTACCTTGAGAAATACTTACGACCAGTTTGCACCTAACCGCAGAATAGATGGCCTACGACCTCCCCTAGAAGTTCAAGAACCGTATTTGGTGACTTAGGATCACCATAAGCCAATCTAGGACCACTACCAAATGCCTCACAGCCACCCTCGTAGGGTTTATATCTAGCTCTAGTGGGTCTAGGACCTCCTTAGGATCTCTTGAAGAACTCCCTTGATCACCCAGACCTCTACCAGATGCCTCAAGACCCCCCTGCATGGTCTAGGACCACTACCAGGAGACCCACGACCACCCCTGGGTGGTCCAAAGATTACTTCCAAGATGTCCCAGGACATCCTGGACTCTCTTGAGCGTACCTCAGGACCTCCCCCCCCCTCGGACATCCTTAGGACCCCCCTGTACTCCTCTTGGGCGTATCTATAGGACCTCCTCAAGACCTCTCCAGAGCATCTCTATTGAGCTCATCAGGACCTCCCTCGATCACCTTAAGACCTCCCAGGACCTCCCTCGACCTCCTCGCAAGACCTCCACGAGACCTTCTCAGGGTTACTCAAGACCTCCATGGGATCACTATAAAATCGTATTAGTACCTCTTAAGACTCTTCTAAATTGCTATTTTGACCAAATATGGACGTGTCTGCGAACCAACACATGTGTCTGTGTGTAGCTTCTGTAGGTAAACGCTTGAGCAAGCGTGGTATTCTGTGCGTGTCAGCTATTGATCCAAGGAATGACACAGTATACACAGGAGATCCCAAGCTCCAAAAATTGGGGTCTAACACTTGGTGTGCAACCTCATCGCCACGACCATCATCTCCTCCACGAACAACCTCCCCTCCTCCTCGCTCGCATTGGGCGCCATCTCCGTCGTCGTTGCCGTAGCCGCGACTAGCCACCTTCGCGGCACCACAGAGAGCCCCGGTGCCGGTCGCGACCCAACCAACATGGACACGTTGCTCCTCCTGGTGGCGATGTAGATGAGGATGGAAGTGGCGCGCGGGCCTATGCTGCGACCACGGGTGCCACGGGATGTGGTGGTGGCGGCGGCCGTCGACATAATTGGAGAGAGAAAGGAGGGCCCTGGCTTCTTTCCGGAGCTCACTGCACTCTGTCCCACCACCATCGTTGAAAAAGACTGCGGTGGGTTCGCTATGGACGGGGCAAAGAATAAGAATGAGAAGAAAACAAAGGTAAAATTGACATTTTTTTCTCCAAAAGAGCAAATTAGCAATTGTCTTATAAATTATGTGACAAACAATATATTATCGAGAACTTAGTTCCAAATAATTGAAACCACGTGCAATATGTAATACGGGGAATGATCAATTTTCCAAACAAAAAAAAACACTAGCAGTAGAGTTGAGTAATCAAGCAAAGCAGTGCAACCTGTAATCCATCGGAACAAGGGAGTAGAACCGCCGGCGAGGCGCGAGCCAACCAACGCCGGCCGAACGGCTGAAGCGAGAAAAAAAAACAGTACGCGACGGAGTATAAAACTCGCGGCCACCAACCGTAGATCAGAAGGCCACTGCTGCCAGTAGTGCCACTCCCAGTGTGCCACCCATCCCATTCGAATCCATCCATAGATGCGATGCGATCAGATCCAGCCCCGCACCGCGCCGCCGCCCCGGCGAGCCACCACCTGCGCCTCTGGTGGCGCCGCCGCGGCCGTCCCGGGGCCGTCGGGGCCACCTTCGCCGTCGCGCTCCTCGCCGCCGCGCTCCTCCTCACGCTCTCCTCCTACGCCTCCGTGCCCCTCGCATCCTCCTCCTCCTCCTCCGGCCGCCGCCCCGCCCTTGTCGGGCTAACCCTCGTCCGGCGCGCCGAGGAGATGGGCGCGCGTGAGTCCCTCCCCATTTCGATCCCCTTCCGTTTCCAATACTGTGGGCTTCGGTTACTATTTACTAGTGTATGAATCAATTAGTACACTAGTACAATTCGTGCGTAGTTCGAATTCTCAGGGTTCGAGTGTGTGTTTTGCTGCGAGTGTCATTTGCAGTGTGCTTGGATGGGAGTGCGCCCGGGTACCATCTGCAGAGAGGGTCTGGGAGTGGATCTCAGAGCTGGCTCATCCATTTGGAGGTATGCACCTTTTTAGTTCTACTAGTACATATGTTGATATGCAGACACATCTTTCTTTTTTTTCATGGTCTGAAACTTGATGTTCATGAAAGCATAGCTTAGTTTGGACAATACATGCTTTGTGAATTTGAAATTTAGGTCCGCTAACAAGCAATAACCAGACGTTGCTGAAGTTGTTTCCATAACGATAGGAACGCTCGGATTAGGACAGTGTTGGGTAAATTTTAGGCACGATTTTGCTATGTGGGTATTGATGAAATGAATGACCTATAATGGTTTTGCAAAACCTATGGTTTCGAGCATATTAGTCTATAGGGATGTGAATGGCTAAAGAAAATGGCACCACAAGGTTTTTCATCTGCAGTGAAACATAATGCTGTGGTACCTAGAAGGCTACTTCTTGTTGTCATATTTTCCCAATTGATGCCTACAAATGGCAGTTCCTAGTCCGCACATAGTTTCTGGTTGAAGTAATTGTCTTTTGTTGCCATTGGTTGTCCCAATGCATTTGTTTTCCTCAATTCTCTATGTTCTATGAGCTTTAGGGTGGAGGCTGGTGCCGGAATTTGAAGTCATGTGCTTCACGTCAGAAATCGATGTTGGGTTCATCCCGGTACATGGAACACCAGATTGAGTTTGCTGGGATCTTGAGTAATGATAAATCTCAGAATCCAGGTAACTAACTTTCCTCTTTATATCAGTTCCCCATTTCATTTATTGATGTGATCCCTTTGCTTCACCAGTAAAGCAATCGTCTTTTGGCACATTATTTCAACAACATTTTCAAATTCCTGTAATTCTTGGGTTCTCGTTGAGCATGCGTTTCAATGTACAGATTTTTTTGATTGGAATAAGGTGAAGATAAGGTATTGTGACGGGGCCTCATTTTCTGGCAATGTCAAAGATGAGTTGCAGGTCTGATTTGCCTATTTTACATCAGATGCTGTTTAATCACCCAGCAGGTATTCTGAGTATTCTGTGGTTCTTTGCAGAATGGCACAAAATTCTTTTTCAGAGGCCAGCGTATCTGGGAAGCCGTTATGAATGAACTTCTACTGAAGGGGCTCAGGCATGCTAAACAGGTCATTCCTTGCAAGCACAAGATTGTTTATTTTGATTTTCAAGTGTATACATGATTCAAATAATCAATCGACCATCTTAAAGATGCTGTCAACTTATTTTCTTGTCCTGCTTGTATATATGTGTTTTTATTTCATGTTAACTGGATAAAATACGGAAGTTTGCATCATAAGCACACAAGGGCTCTATTCGGTTGGTTTATTTGGATATCAGTTAAATATTGTCGTATTGAAATATAAAATGTCTCCAAAGAAACACAATATGCACTGATTTGCATCACTAATCAGTTATCAATAAATGATGTGGACCCACTACATATCAACAATAGCAGTCTCATTTTACTTCTGTGTTTACCTATGTGATTTTTTGTATCATTGTCTATGCACTACTATAGGACTATTTGACGGTTTCCATGGATGTTTTTCTTACTAGACAGTATGTATTCGCATGTTTACAAAGTTTACAAATGACTGGATATGATTGATAGCTGTATATATGGATGTGAATATGATAGACTCATTACCTTGTCTTTGCCCATATAAGCAATTCGACAATTGTACTGATGGTGTGATGCTGATATTCTTTTTCCAGCTTTCAGGCTTTTCTAACAGGATGCTCTGCTGGTGGGTTAGCCACTTACATTCACTGTGATGATTTTCGTACACTGCTACCAAAGGATTCTAGGGTCAAGTGTCTTGCAGATGGTGGTTTTTTCCTTGATGTGTATGTTTTCAAACCACCTTTGACTGCTGTGGATACATTTTATGATTCCTCCTTTTCTTTAGTTGTTTTCTGTACATGTGCTTTGTGATTTCATTTTTGAAATGCACGCATGGAGTAATTGCTCGATGTCCTGCTAATCTTCTAAAGTACTTTCATCTGTCAGCATTCAAATGTCAACTAGAACACTTTAAGGTTTAAACATTCGAAAAACCATTTTGAGCATCTGAACATTGAAATCTTAAGGTAAAGTACTCGGAAACCAGTGGTGGTGCATGTGCGTGCATCTGAACATCTGAACATTAAAACTGTTCAAAGAGAGGATATTTTGTTGTCCTAACTCCTGAGTTCTGAGATGAATCATTGCTGGAGCAACCAGTGGTGGTGCATGTGCGTCCAGCTCTGACTTTTCAGATTAGTTTTCTTCACAGTTAACAATTCCTCTCTGGCATCACCTAGCTTACTAATTCCTTTCAAGGCAATGCCCATCAGCAAGAAGAAACACTGCATGTACTTTTGACTCTTGTTATAGGTCAGAAATGAGAAAGTATCTTCAATATCTTATGTTCCTTGAGATCTTGATCCTTTTATGTCATAAACAAAAACATTAGAGAACAGAAATTGTACTGCTTTACAATCGTCGTTGGCTTTTATCTAACTCATTATATTCTTTTCTCCATCACAGAGAAGACATTTCCAGGCAAAGGACTATGCGGGCTTTCTACAGTGATGTTGTCCGTCTTCAGGTCCCTTTCCCAGTTCCCTCCCTGCTTCCCTCCCTCTTCCAAGATTCTCCATTTCTAATATTCAAGTTTTCTTTTCTGAATGCTTTGTTCCAGGATCTGCGGAGAAGGTTTTCGCACTGCAGTTCAAACATGGAGCCGGGCCAGGTTAGTCTCTGAATTCCCAACAAATCATCTGCCACAATTATATCATTAGTCTTGCTACCACCGAAGTTATGGTATGCTAAGCACTGCCCCTCTAACTGTGTTGCAGTGCTTCTTTCCTCGTGAAGTTCTAAAAGACATCAATACCCCTGTATTTGTTCTTAATCCAGCATATGATGCTTGGCAGGTATCATTATCGGTATCCATCATAGGTATTCTGCTGTTGTGTTAAAATATCAATATCAACATATACAGTAATTAAAATTTTGGTTTCAGGTACAACATGTGTTGGCTCCAGAAGCATCTGATCCTCAACATTCATGGCTAAACTGCAGGCTGGATATTAGCAAGTGCAATTATAACCAACTTGAAATTCTCCGAGGTTGATTCACCTTGCATCTTACTATTCAATTGACTTATCTGGTTTTCGGGATTTGTAGTCATGTTTTGCTATGCCAAAACAAACTTTTGCAGGTTTTAGGAAAGAACTGCATGACGCTATAAGTGAACTTAAGCAGAAAAGGGACTGGGGTATTTTTATTGACTCTTGCTTTGTACACTGTCAGTCGATGAACTCCTTGACTTGGCACTCTCCATCTTCTCCTAGAGTCAACAATAAGGTAACACTTTTGCCCTCCAAAGAAAGCAGTAAAAAAGAAAGAATGTGACTACACTGTGATGCCTAGCATTTGATGTCGACAAATTATAGGTTAATCTGTGTTGAACTGCATTTACAAAATTATGGCGACCATCAGTTCTCTTAATATTTTTTTAACAGTAAAGCTGTTTAGAGATTGGTGATTAGGGTTTAAATTATTGGAGGAACTAGAAAAAGAAAATCTAAAAAAAAATACGACCCTCTTCATCTGTACATGAGTACATCGCCCCCCAACAATAAGAATATTCAGTGCAGTCTCACGGGACGTTCCCCTTGTATCTTTATACTTGATATGTTGGATAGCATGTCTCCATTACCTCATATATAATACGTACCACACCGATCACGGACGCGAAGATATAAGATTTTTTTTTCCAAACTTTTGGGTCCATTTTTGCAATATTAGGCTTGCCGTGCTAACGTTATTTCTGGTGAATAGACCATCGCGGAAGCAGTTGGGGACTGGTTCTTTGACAGGAGAGAAGTGAAAGAGGTAGATTGTGAATATCCCTGCAACCCGACATGCCACAACCTGGTTTTTGCTAAGCCTTTCAAGGCATGAAGCTCTGCTCTGATCTTTTTCGCTGTGGTGGTGTTGTAAAATCAGCAAATTCTGTATACAATTACGACAGCGGCGGCAATGGCTCCTGGCTATCGATTGGACCCTGCCTTGGAAGTATTGCAATTTGAGTGACAAATGCAACTTCTTTCTCGTCAGATGATCAAGTGTGGCACCTTGATATTTTCACCAAGTGATTGATTATACACCACGGCAGATGCCTTATGGACTGTAGAACGAACAGGCTTCACAAATATCTGCTTGTGTTTCGTCACACCAAGCGCTAGGTCAATCACATGACATGGAAATGCATCCACGGCTAGGATAATTTCCAAGTCACTCTAGACTCATCTGAATTTCACCCTAGTCCACACGGCAAGCTTACCTACTAGTACGACTAGTCAGTGTTAGCGAAAGCATTGCTCGGTTGATTGCTCCTACGCTGAAGTCCATTTTTCAACGCGGTCGTATGAGCTGTTCATAGATTTTTGGACTATATCCTGCATCTTGCAAGGGAGAAAAAAACTGATAACTATACGTAGTAGACGTTACAAGAACTTTTTTTTATTAATTAACTTTTTTTTGAATTTTATTTTAAAGTTAACCCAACGTACTTTATTTTCAATTCTGACCTCTTTGATCACGTCACGGGTGATGACGTGACAAAATAACACTGTCACGTACCAGTATAAATCCCTAAAATAGCACTTTTTGTCACGCCACTGGTTGTGGTGTGACCAAATAACACTATCACGCTACTGAGTTTGACAAGAAATGGACTGACGTGACAGTGTTATTTTGTCACATCAAAGAGAACAGAATTAAAAATAAAGTACACTAACTTTAAAATAAAATTTAAAAAAAGTTAATTAATAAAAAAAATCACGTTACAAGGTGACATTCCTGCAGGTACAACACAAAGCACATACAGCTCTGATTGCAAGGACAACCGACGTACAGATACAAGCAACATGCGCGAAACTTCAACTGGGGCGAATGGGATGGCACACACGACACACCAGTCTGATCATCTGATGCTATCACCAAGGGAACCATTACCAGTAGTACCCGGACTGTGACGGCCGGACGGTGACGGACAGGGTCACAGAGACGGTGACCCCCACGGTTAAAGAGCCGGTACAATGTCATCTGGGCGTATAGCCAATTCATGGCGCAGCTGCACGATCCAAGGACCACCCTGCTGCACGAACCAGTACACAGGGGGGCCAGGCCATTAGCACGAGACAAGGGCCAAAAATGGGCATGATTCATTCATTACACAGGGGGGCAGACCGGCAGAGCTCACATGACACGGCAGGCTAACTTTAGACGTGAACCCAGCTGCTTCACATCTCTCTCTCTGCATCCTTCACCACACCAACAACACTGTGTGATGAACAGCTCTCTCTGGTCTTTCAGAGGTCTCTATGCATGCTAAGCTTAACCTGGCAAAGCCAAAAAATAGGGCAGACACACAGACAAAGGGGGGAGTGGAAGGCTACTTATTTAGTTCCTATCTATAACTTTGATGCATCACCCAGAAAGTTGTTCCCAAAGAGGCGGCTTTGGATTTCATCTGGGTCTCAAGAACCGACGGCAGTTTGAGCTGCATTCTGCTTCACAGATCGTGCTCAGGCTTATCCAGGGTACCGCTATCGCTGTTGGTCATCCGGCTCGAGCCACGACCAATCTTTGAGAAGGAGCCCATGGCCGAAGATAGCCCTTTGAAGCTGCTGCTCCCCTCACCGAGGTTGTGAGACCGCCGAGACCGCCTTCGGGTGAGCTGCGGGGAAGTTGGCTTGTCGGGATCACTTGCAATCCTGGTTTGGGCCACCACCAGCCGCGAGATGCTGCCACGGCAGAATGGGCAGGCCGGTGAGGGCAGGGTCAGGGTCGTCGGGTTGGGCTTGTTGTGGCAGCACAGCGCCAGTGTGCACGGTGCGCACATTTGATGCCCACAGTCTTGCACCTCGATGGTGCAAGCCTGGTCGAAGCAGATGCAGCAGAGCTCCGTGTCGCTCACCTGTGCCCAAACGACCCATCAGCCATTCATTCACTAGCAAAACAAATTACCTAAAGTGTTTATGGAATCCTAATCTGTCAAATGAAATGATACAGAAATGAACCATCAGATATACCTCTGAGCATGCGTCGTCGTCAACATTGTCATCGTAATGTGAAGGGGATGGCAGGGAGTACTTTGTGCCCTTCAAGATCTTTTTCTCCCTCTCCCTGTTGGCTTCCGTCAGGGCTGCTTCCAGGAGAGCCTTTGCTTCCGGATCAAGCTCACCGATGAACTTAAGCGGGGAAGGCCAGACCATGGGCTCTGCTGATGAAGGGTTTAGCAAAGCTGCACATGCTCCATGGTTACGCTTCAGCGCAACAGCATAGGGAATTCTCCTGGGGGAACATGATCGTTTACCGTAAGATTTCAGCAGCAGAGTATGGACAATTTAGCAAAAGAACAGATCAAAATTTGAGGATAACAGCAAGCCTCGGTGCATTTTGCAAATGTGAATGCAGCAAACGGTTAATGAGCTCACTTGTCACTAGCCTAATTGAATTCTACTGCTTAAGGGCAGCACGGACCATTAGTGAATACTGAATACTAAACAGCTAAAACTGCACCTAAAATTTTGCTGGTATATACACCAACAATGTCTGCGGCCTTCAGCTATATACACTGAGACATGAACTGCATAATAGAGATCTCTCACCCGGCCGAGTCCCTTTGGAGCCGATCAGCTCCCCAGGCGAGCAGCTTCCGGATGCAATCCAAGCTCCCGCTACGAGCGGCCAAATGCAACGACGCGCTACCGGGGAAGCTGCAGCAGCAACACATGAATCAGCATTTGCACGAGTGAGGAGCCAGTATCCCCAAACTGAGGGGACGGCATGATCAGCAACATTACCCGTATGAGCCGGTCAAAGCTGACACAATGGCGCCGTTCTCCAGCAACACCTGCACGCAACCCGGCCGCCCCTGCCTGGCCGCGAGATGCAGCGGCGTCGCGCCGTGGTCGTCCCTGAGGTTGACGAACCGAGCGAACCCCCTGCCAAACTTCGACAGCAGCAAGTGAGCAGTCTTGCAATCAACGGAACCATCCAGTTCTACACAACCATGAAGCAAAATCTCACCATGAGTCAGCCACCGACGTGGTCTGCGCGGCGGAGAGGATGGCCTGTAGGCAGTCGACGTGGCCGTAGTACGCCGCGTGGTGGAGGCAGGTCCTCGCGTGCACATCAAACATCAAGATCTGATGCACAAATCGTACGAATCCATGGTTAGTGATTCTTGCAGGCGGAATCGCACAAGAAGTTTGCAGGTTTGCTCACATTTGCGCCGGCCTGGAGGAGCTTGAGCACGCAGTTGATCTTGCCGTGCATTGCCGCAAGCATCAGCGGAGTCTGGAGCAGAAGAAAGCAGCAAAAAAAAAGATGAAGTTTTTAAGCAGCAGTAACATTGTAAGTTGCAGCAAGAAGAAATTTTGATTTTGATCCCGCACCTGCTTGTGCCGATCCACCGCGTCCGGCTGCACACCGCGATCCAAGAACAAGGACAGCACCTGCAAGAAAGCAGTAAGAGAGGGCTCAAACCAAGGAGTGGAGGGGATCCATGGCGTGTGTAGCGCCGGAGAAGCTGTGGGGCGGGGGGGGGGGGGGATGACCTCGAGGCGGCCATTGGCGGCGGTGATGTGGAGCGCGGAGAGGCGGTCGTAGAGGGTGGCGCGGCGGGCGAGGGAGGAGTCGGCGGTGAGGAGGGCGGCCAGGGCGGGGAGGTCCCCGAGCTGCGCCGCGCGGAAGAAGTTGTGCTCGTCACCGGTGCGGGCGCAGCTCACGCCGTGCCCCATGGCCGCGCCTCCAGCTCCACCCGCCGCCGGCAGAGTGGGGGAGGTGCGTGCCGGGCGCTGAAGAGTGGGAATGGGGAAAGAGAGGTGTGGTCTTTACGCCCTTTTATTGAGCCTCTCTCTCTCCCCCGAGTCTCCCTCTCTCTTTCAAAAAACAAATCGGAATATCTCTGATTTCTTTCATGCTGGTCGTCTGAATCAACGAATTTTGTTTTGGCGAGGAAACAACAAATCTAGTCATTTCTTCCTCCAATTGACAAAAATAGCCCCACGGATGGTTAGCCAGTCGATATGTATCACATGCAGTGCTCCTAATCAGCTACAGCTTCTTGCCGCTCATCGGGTGCACTGCAAGACATGTGCCGTGCACCGCGTGCACCTTAGCCCCCTGCCGCGCTCGGTGCACTGCAGAGCGCCTGTCGCTCTCTCGGTGCACTGCACTTTGCTATCGTGCATGCCAGCACTCGGTCCAGTCGTCGTCACGTCATTGTGTCGTGTCGTTGTCCCCCTTCCGCGGGCCCAACCCCTACAACACTGCGGCTCACTTTTGTGCATTGCGCCTTCTTCTTGCTGCGTGCGATGTCGTCACGTCCCGCGTCGCGTCGTTGTCCCCCGGGCATGTCCCTACTTATCAACGATCAAGTCGCTGATCTTACGAAATAAATAGATGAAAATAGCAAAGAGTTCTTGGAAGAGAATGAGATTGTTCTTTATTGCTATGAACTAGCTATTACAGAGGGTACCCTTGACAAGGCAGTTGACTAATCCTAATTATACTGATCGTAGTGCTTGCTATGCTATTGAAATTCAATCGTTTGTTGATCTTCCGAGTTGGATTAGATTGGATTGCCTTCTGCCGCTTACATTCTCCTTTAAGTAGTTGACGAAGTAGTGGTAGTTACTCCTAGAAGTGGCGCCTGTTGGAAGTGTCGCGACTGATCGGAGCGAGACAGTGGTTGATAAAGTACCAACCGTTTGGTGGTTTTGCGTCTGTGGAACACTCAACCGTATGGTGGTTGTTGTCAATGTCTTAGGACCATAAAATGTCGTGTGGTATGGAGCAAATATAACATGTGTTCCATTCATCACACGGTAAAGAATATACTTGGAGTTAGATTCAGATGCCAGTTCATTCTTCTATGAGCAGTCATTTGGTCGGGGACTGGGTACAGGACCTCATCCGACTAGGGTACCCATTATGTAACCTCTAGAATCCTTATGACCACATGGATCGTTGGCCTTAGGGGTTACGACCACGAAGACATATGGTCTTTTATTATGTATTAAAGTGATATATAGAGATTTTAATCCTCGTCAGCTAGCCCACGAACTTTAAATGAATTGGTCGTGTGAACATTTTCTCTCGATAAAATCGTATCGGAGAGACCCTCATTTAATCATGTGATATACGAGTTGGTCTGTATTCACTTTAAAGTTGAGAAACTGCCTTGGAACCTGAAGAGTTTTTCTGTCCGTTAGACTTTGGGTAACTCCCCGATGCAGTTAAAGAATTACGGCTATAAAATCCCTTCAGCGCAAGGTTTTAGGGTTTTTACGCCTCCTACTTTCCCTTTTCATGTCTTGAGAGAAAGATTGCCTCCGACCTCCTCTTGTCTACAACTTCTACGACCTCCTTTCTTTCTTCATCCAAAACTCAACCATGTTGGACTCTATCACTAACTGGTCGGCTTCTGATTTTAGCGAAAAGAAACTTGAGAGCCTAGAGAAGATCGGGCTGCTTCCTGACAAGGATTTGATTTCTTGGAGATCAGTAGATGGAGAGCATTCTCTGAGCAACGAAGATGGGGAATTCCCTGTTTTCCTCGCATATATTGAATGCAAATTCAGGTTACCAGTTCACTCTTTCCTCTCCAAGATCTTGGAGCACTACAGAGTCGAATTGGTGAACCTTGCCCCCAATGCCATCGCCAACCTTAGCGTTTTCGTCTATCTCTGTGAAGCATACTTGGAGATTGCCATAGATCTAGAGCTCTTTAAGTAGTTCTACAGAATGGCGAAGTCAGGGAAGGCAACGGGGACACCTGGAGAGTGCACCTTGCGCCTTCACGATGGAAAAGCTAATGAGTACATCCGTATGTACTCAAAGTCTCTGTGGTCGTCATGGAAGAAAAGCTGATTCTACATGATGGTCACCCAAAAAAACAACCTTTACTATACTGGTAAGAAAGCGGTCGAGAATCCAGAATGGCGCTTCTCTGTGAAGAAGGAAAGAAAGGTGGGGAGATGGGTTGAAGCCATCCAACACCTTAGTGTAAGGGGTTTGACCTCCTAGCACGTAGTAAGCGATTTCTCCATACGCCGAATTAGCCCCTTGAAATCCCGAGCACATTCGATGCTCTGGTATATTGGTCGTGACGACGCGACCAAAGATTCCAAGGAGGATAAGACCTAAAAAATTCCGACCGGTTTGTTTATCTTGGCTGATCACTTTTCTAACCCTAAAGTCTCTCGTTTATTTTTACAGCCCTTTCTCGTGATGAGATTAGAAACTAGATCAAAATGATCTGTACCGGGGAGCCTAGCGACAAGGCTGATTTCCCCTGGATTTTAGCGGTTGTCTCTGCAAAAGAGAGAGATGAGATGCTTAAGGTAAAAATATCAACCACCTTTTATCATTTATATGTTTTCCAATCGGTTTACCGTAAATCCCCTTCAATGCGCAGTCGGTTGGATTGAGGATCAATAAGGCCACCGAGAGTTGTGAGCCGATTGACGCTCCGACCACTCCTACGACCACATGAGATGGTGGTCTTATAGAGATAAGTAACTGAACAAAAATATATATTCTAGATGAAGGATTTTTCGCCACCTAACTAAATTTAATTGTTAATTAGGCGGTTGTTGTGGACTCCCATGTGGTCGCTGATGACCTGTCAGTTGCTGCTGGAGTAACTGTTCTAGAGGCCGACGAGTCCACACCCTCCGATTCGATAGTTAGGGATCTTGTTCTCGATCAACTGGTCGAGAATATTTCTTCTGGCCTCTAGGCGGAGGACATGAGGGGTCTAACCAGCCCTACCGGTTCAGGACCGGTGAAGTCGGTTGAGCAGAAGAAAAGAAAGGCAAGCGCGACGGACTTCGCTTCAGCCCCGCTTCAAACTAACGACCAAGAAAACGACCAAGTATGTATACATGAAGGAGAAACTTATGTAAGTACTTAACTCTGGTGTTTTAGAATCTTAAGCTTCTTTTCTTCTTTCTTTGTAGATCCTCTAGTGTCCCGGTTGCTTTCAACCAGAGCAGCCCTTAGGAGAAGGCTCCTAGGGAGAAAGAGGTCGAGTCAGCCCTCGAGCAGGTGGCAACACCAGCGCCTGCTCAGGAACCCGTGACGACTCCATCCCCACCTATGGAGGTGGAGGTTTCTGAGGAATTTAGCAGGTTCGAACCCTTGTTGGGAATTCTCCTCTCTATGTCGCCTTTCCTCATCGTCCCCAGATCTTCAATGATGAAGATCTTAATGAGGCTTGGGGAAGGATTTCGGACCGTCAAGCAGAGACGAGTCCTGACTCTATTTTTGCCGAATATAATAATATGGCAATCCAGGTAAGCTTCCACGACTACTTTGAATAGTCCTTCCCTTAAATTTTATTAAAAATTTAAAGAAGTCTGTTATTTTGTAGCATTCGGTGGAAAACTTCGCTGTGGTCGGAGAACTGACCCAGCGAATAAAGCTCTTGGAGAAGAAGAGCTCCAAATTAGAAAGTAAGTACTCTCTCAGTGCCTTCATCTCTTCTTCTTTTCCATTTGGCTTTTCTTATGTTAACCAATTTCTCCCTTTATCGTGTTTGATAGATTCGGAGAAACTTAAAGAAGTTATGACTAAGGAAGCCATAATAGCCAAGCTTAAAGAAGAATGCGAAAACAAGGACCGGTCGATCGAATACCTGACGATCAGGCACAAGAAAGTCCTTGAGATTATCGAGAAGAAGAGCGAAGGTAACCGGTCGTAGACTTGACTAGTGTACTACCTTTTTCTAGTCGTATGTACTCATTCTTTGGTGTACTCGTGCAGAGCAAACTCAAACATTAAAGAGAACAGAAAGAGCTCTTGAGTTTGAGCGCGGTAAGGAGGCAGCTTTCGAACAAAATCTTGAAGAGAAGATCAAAGCTTTCAACAAGATGCTCTTCGATATGGGATCGGAAACGCAACTGCCCAACTTAGGAGATCCCATGGAAAAGATCAACTTTCTTGCCCAACAACTCGAAGACCTTAGGAGAGTGCTTAAGACTACTCGGGAGAACCATGCACAAACTTTGTTTGAAGCTGTAAAAAATGGAGTCAAAAGCTGAAGGCATCTGATCCTACCATAAACCTCGAAGCTGCTGAGGAAGACTTCAACTGCTCGGGGGATGAAGAAACCAAACTTTTCATGGAAAAAACACCTCTCGAAAACAAGGTCACAGAAGAAATGGAGGTCGGATCTCCGTCACGCAGCGATCAGTCTAGTGATCCTAAGGAGTAGGCTATTGTAATATAAGAATTATGAATGTAAAAACTTACCTTCCTTTCATCAGTAAAGTCTTTCATTTATCCTTTTGACTTATGAAGTACTCATATATTTCCTAGTCCCCGATTGCTTTATAGTAGAAGATCTTTACTAAAGAAGTAGTAAGCCAAGAGTAAGAGATAAAGTCACGACCACTGTATAAAGTATGTGCTGATTATGTAACAAAACTGATCGCATCAATACTAGAAAATCAATTGTGATCGAAACTAGTGTATGACTTCGACTAGTTGTAGATCTGTTTTCTATAATCAAAATACCAAACAATACATCATATGGTCGGAAGATAAGACTTGCCTTGATGAGAAAAAATATGCAAGGATGTATGCAAAAAACGATAAGTGACGTTATCTATATAGTATACAAATTGGCCGTAATTATTGCTAAGAATTGAAGACATGAAAAACACCTTGCGAAACATGCTCATGCTCAAGCTCCGACTGGCAGCGCAGATCGTAGGAAAAGGACTGTCGCTAGGAAGCTCCTTCAAGTGGGCAGGACCACATGCGGAGAGGAGAGACTTCGACTAAGAGGCTTTCCGTGTCCCGACCAGTAGCCAAAACAAGAGTAGAACATAACATTGAAGTGAAGAAATGTAGTCTCTAAAATTTTAAGCATGTAAATCACTATGTGTAATTGTTTGTGTTATGCTCCGGTTACTCGTATGTTTCTTTAAGAAAAGAGTGTGGTCGCGCGTGAGAACCATTGACTGAATGGTCACGACTAGGACCCTTACGACGTTTGACTTATATGTCCGAGCCATAGAGTAACAGAGACCCTTTGAGAGGATATCGGAGAGAACTTGGTCTTCTCCGACCATCTAAACAACAATAGTTTGCGACCAAAATAAGGGTACAGTCATACAAACAATATCACTTATCCGAGAAAATAAGGAAATAATAAATCTTTATTGAAAATGTAAAATGTAAAATACAATTATACAAAGAACTTACGCAATTTGTCAATATTCCAAGAATTTGATAAAACACGCACGTCTAACATAGCTAGCCATACCGAACTAGGTCTGGTGACTTCGACCACAGTGTATGGACCTTTCTATTTGGGAAAATGTTTATTACGATTAGCCTGGCTCTAAATCTTTCGTAGAACCAGATCACCTACAGCTAGGTTGCGAGGTTGCACCTTACGACTGTGATACCTTCGCAAGGCTTGTTGGTAAACCGCTGATCGTATAAGGGCTTAGTTTTGTCGTTCTTCAAGGAAATTGATGTCATCGAGTTTTCGTTCTATCTGATCGTTCTCATTAAAACAATCAGTTCGAGCAGAGCCTATTTTCAGTTTTGGGGGAAGCATGGCTTCAACACTGTAAACTAGAAAAAATGGTGTTTCACCGGTTGTATGACTGGTCGTGGTTCAAACGGCTCATGATACAAAAGGAAGTTCTTGAACCCAAGTTCCTGACCATTTTGTTAACTAGTCAAATACTCGATTGCTCCGTTGCTCTGTGGATGAGCGACAGAAGTGAAATGTATCTTGATACCTAGATCCTCACAGAATTCCTGAAAATTTCCGCTAGAGAATTGTGTGATCATATTTTTTGTGAGGAACCTCTTAGCAGCTTCAGTTATTGTTTTAACAACTGGCTCGGCTTCTATCCATTTTGTAAACGTGTCAATCATAACGAAAAAGAATTCGAAACCCCCGAGTGCTCTTGGGAAAGGTTCCAGAATGTCTAGCCCCTAGTTGTAAAAGGCCAAAAAAGATATATGGTTTGCAAAGCTTGTGCCGGCTGATGTACTTGTTGACTATAAAATTGACATTATACGCACTTCGTCACGAGCTCTTTTGCATCATGAAGGACAGTTGACCAGTAGTATCCTTGCTTGAAGGCTTTACCGACCAGTGTCCTGTAGGAATGACGTGCTCCACAGACTCCTCCATGAATATCGGATAGCAACTTAATGCCACTCGTTTGAGATATGCATCTCATCAACACTCTGTGAGATCCTCATTTATATAAGGTACTTTCGATCAGAGTGTATGACTTGGCTTTTCGAGCTATACGATCAGCCTCTACATTATCTTTAGAAATAATGTCATGCTGAAGATAATTGTAGATCAACGTCATCCAATCTCTACCGTGATCATGCTGTATGACCTGTGGAGCATCCATGTTCGTTGGATCATTTTATACGACCTCCAGTGGAACATCTATGTCCTCGGAACGCTCGACCACCGAGGGTGAATCGAGTTACTCAAGAAAAACTCCGGACGGGACAGGTAACCTTGTGGAGGCCATCCACGTCAACTGGTCTACCAGAAAGTTTTCCTTTTTAGGAATACGTTGGATCTGGAGACCGATGAAGTGCTTTTTGAGTTTCCGTACTTCCGCCAGATAAGATGATATCTTGGTACTTGAGCATTGATACTCTTTCCTGACTTGATTCGCTACTAGCTGAGAATCATCTTTCACTAGTAATCTGCGAATCCCAAGTGCACAAGCTGCTCGGAGTCCTGCCAGTAAACCTTTGTATTCTGCCACATTGTTTGTAGCAGGAAAGTTTAGCTGGATATTATACTTGATGTGTTTGCCATAGGGGATATCAAGACAACTCCAGCCCCCGAGCCTTTGAGCATCAAGGAGCCGTCAAAGTACATTGTCCACTCGTCGTGGTGTTCGTACTCAAACCCTTGGGTGGGTTCAGGGTTTGTCCGTTCAGCAATGAATTCAGCTATTGCTTGGGACTTGATTGCTGTTCGTGCGATGAAATGGACGTCGAACGCCCCAAGCCCGACCCCCCATTTTGCTATTCGTCCTGATGATTATCTGTTTCCAAGGACTTGACCTAGTGGATATACGGTTGGTACGACCACTCTGTGGGCCTGAAAGTAATGCCTTAGTTTCCTTGAAGCTATAAGGGGACCATAGAGCAACTTTTGTACCTGTGGATATCGTTTCTTTGGTCAATGCAAGACTTCGCTTACGTAATATACCGGTCGTTGAACGTTTTCACGTTCTACAACTAGTACACCACTGACTATTTGTGGCGTTGCGGTCACGTAAATCAGCAATGTTTCTCCCAATCTTGGAAATACTAGGATAGGGGTAATCGTAAGGTACTTCTTAAGTTCTTCAAAGGCGTCATTTGCCTCTTTAGTCCACTCGAAACTTCCGTATTTCCGAAGAAGTTTGAAGAAAAGGAGTCCTTTTTTACCTAATCGTGCTATGAAACGACTTAGCACTGCCATACAACCGGTTAGTTTTTGAACCTGCTTCCTTTTGGTCGGAGGACGCATCTGGTTGAAGCCCGATTTTTTTGCTTGGTTTGCTTCAATTTCTCTAGCCGAAACTAGGAATTCAAGAAGCTTTCCCGAAAAAACTCCAAACACACACTTCTCTAGATTTAACTTAAGGTTATGTCTTCTTAGTTATTGAAAGTCTCGTGTAGGTCGAAAATGTGGTTGCCAGCGTTGATGCTTTTCACGACCAAGTCATCAACACAGGCTTTTAGATTTTGACCTATCTGAGGATTCAAGGTTTTTTTTGCATCAACCTCTGGAAAATTGCACCAGCATTTTTTAGACCAAATGACATCTTAACGTAGCAGTAAGTGCCATATGGAATGATGAAGGAAGTTTTATCTTCGTCATCTTTACTCATATTAATCTGGTGGTACCCTGAGTATGCATTTAAAATGCTTAACAACTCACACCCGGAAGTAGAGTCTACAAGTTGATCAATGCGTGGAAGGGGAAAGTCATCCTTCGGACAAACTTTATTGAGATCTGCGAAGTCAATACACATTCGTCATTTTTCATTGCTTTTTCTAACCATTATAGGATTGGCGAGCCACTCTAGGTGGTAGACTTCATGAATAAATCTAGCCTTGAGGAGCTTGTCGATCTCCAACTGGATTGCCTCCTTCCGATTAGGTGTGAAACGTCTTAGTTTCGGCTTGACTGGATTTTTGTCAGGATGGAGAGTTAGCTTGTGCTCGATCATCTCCCTGGGGATTCCGGGCATGTCGGACGTCTGCCAAGCGAATACATCCTGATTTGCTCGAAGGAAGGATACGAGCGACTCTTTCTATTTGAGGTTGAGTCCTACCCCGACCAGTACCTTTTGGGCAGACATGCTAGCGTTTCTTGACCCAGACGGTGCGTTGACGCTTTTCAGAGGAGCGCTGTTGCCGAGTGGTACCTCCTTAGTCTAGTTGGAAGGCCTTAGCGCCATCTTTGGTCTCGAGTGCTTGACCTGCATGGTAGGCGGATTAGTTTCCGTGGTCAGAAGTTCATCGACCAGTTCTAAGAACTTCCGATCACAGGCATCCATTTTTCGATCTCCTCGAACCGAGATGACTCCTTTCGGTCCTGGCATCTTTAAACTCTGATAACTGTAATGTGTGGCTATCAGGAATTTTGTTAAAGCCGGGCGACCGAGGATTCCATTGTATGTAGTTTTGAAATCCACCACATCAAATGAAACCTTTTTTGTTCGGAAGTTGTCGGGTCTTTTGAACGTAACCGGTATGGACAGCTGTTCTATTGGCTTAGCTGTAGAACCAGGAACTATACCGTGGAAGGCATATTTCACAGGTTTTACGTTGGACTTGGGAATCTGCATCTCTTCTAATGCTCCCGTAAATAGAATGTTTAAAGAGTTACCTCCATCTATTAAGACCCAATTAACTTTATAGTTATTAATAGTAGGTTCAACTATGATAGGAAACCTACCTGGTTGAGCCGACGGGATGGGCCAGTCTTCTTTGCTGAAGGAGATTACAATTTTCGACCACCTGGATGGTTTGACGGTGATCGGAGATTCGGCAAGGTTGACCTCCTACTCCACCGCCTTCAAATGACGTCTTGACTCGTATGAGGAGGATCCACCAAAAATCATATCGACTGTGTGCTACGGCTCCTGGTACTTCATCTCTTTATTGCCATCTTTGTCCTTCTTGGAGCTTGGTTCTCCGAGCTCTGTTATGGAGGGGAAGGGACCTTTACCTGAGTCGTAATCCTCCAGTTTCTTTTGCCAGGCTCGGCAGGTGCACAAATCATGCCCTGCTGCATGGTGAGGCGGACACCACTTCTTATATTTCTTGTAGTCGCTAGTTGGAGCATTAGCTTTGTTCCGACCAGTGAAGCCTTCCTTACCTTTGGTGAATTTTTCGGGAATCGCAAGAACTTCCTTGTTGTCAGGCTTGCGATTCTTTTTACCCTTGAGAGACTTCTTACTCTTCTTCTCTTGCTTCTCTAGGCCTGGCTGGGGATTTTTATCTTTTCGATCAATAGCTTCATACCATTCGACCGCTTCACTAGTGGCTGCATACTTGTCCGCCATGTCGAAAAGTTCGATGGTCGTTCGTGGAGGATTTATTGCAATATCCTTTGTAAACCAACGATTCCTCAGCCCTACTTTGAAAGCCTGGATGACAGAAGATTCTGCGATATTTGGGATAGAGTTTCGAACCTGACTGAATCTCTTGATATATTATCGAAGAGTTTCATTGGTTTTTTTGCCTCATCCGATGAAGATCATCGTCCTTCCCGGGATGATCGTACGTCCCTTGAAAGTTGGCGATCAGAGTATCTCATAGCTGCTCCCAAGTGTAGATAGATCCGACCGGTAGGTTAAGCAACCATGACCGGGCAGACCCCTTAAGGACCGCGGGCAAGTAATTTATCATCACGTTGTCGTTACCACCAGCGGCCTTGATAGCGGTAGAATAAATTTGAAGAAATTCTAATGGTTTTGAGTCCTATTGAACTTCTCTATGTTGGCTGGTCGGAACCCGTCTGGCCAACGAACAACTTGAAGACCTGCCGAAAACGCTCGGCAGCCCGTAATGGAGTCGTGGCGCCTTCTCTGAAAAGGAGCCGGATTATAGTCAGTTGGGGATTAGTTACTCATATTTGCATACCTAGGATCCGGTGTCCCGATTAGGTCATGGACGTTATGATAACGTCTTTGACCACCTGCTTGGTTTAGATGATGCCGGAGATCGTCTGAATCAAGCGATCATTTCTCTTGATGAGGAGAAGGTGTGGTTGCTGTGAAGAGCCACTTTCTCTCGTGATTTCCTGGTCGGAACCTACGAGGGGGTCTTGGTGTCGATCGGTTCTCCGCTCGACCATGTTGTCCCCTGCTGAGAGAGGAGCACTAGGACGAAGTCATTGTGTGACTTTGCGAGTTCCTTTGCTCCTGGCACATTTCTGTACGCTGCATAGTATGTTGGAGGATCTCTGACAACTTACCTGCAAGCTGAGCATAACCTGGAGTTCCTGCTAAAGCAGGATCTGGATTATTCAGAATATTCGAGACTCGTTGTAGGTTTTGTATTGTTACCGAAGGTCGTGGAAGATTCCCATTTGCCGTGGGCGTTCAATGAGCTGAGTTTTCCCTCGACCTTCTGGTTTGCCCTGTCTGACCGCTTATTCGTGGTGGGGTAGGAACAGGTGAATTAACTGATGCATGTCCATTAGCTCGGTTGCCTCCGGTAGTTGGTGCTTGAGCATCCGTACCATTTCCACCAGCAAGTGGTGGCGAGTTAACACGTGGAGGATCGTGCATGGCATCCAGACTAGTATATCAGATTGCGTTCACTTCGTGGCACCAACAGTGATCTTCCAATGAGCTCCCGTTATGGCTAAGGGAGAGCCTTCCAAAGCTTCGACAAGGACCCTCTACAACGAGGAGCGATTGGAGATTACCGCTTCTAGTGGGCTTTGTGGTGGACTCAGCCTGATCCGGTGGATTGCCGATCGTATGCTGAGTTTCAACATGCCCACTTGGCCTACGATCGGTGATAACTACATTGATACCCTTACCAGATGTCAATTGGCCCCCAGAATACGTAGGAGCCATTGGCAAATACTGGTCGCCCATGACAATATCGAGAGTACATTGACTCTCTGATTGCTGTGTTGGGCTTCCGTTGCCGTTTTTGCCGGTCGGATCGAATGGGTTTGTAGAGGCGTTTGTACGTTCCGAACTGGTCAGAACGAGTGGTTCCTCTGAGAGCGCCATTGTTGGTGGAGGTAAATCCTCATCCATCCGGTCGATTTCGCTAATCTCCGCGAATGGCGAACCGGCGGAGGAGGAGGTTGATGACATCTCGTTTTCTTTCATGGCGCGGATGCATGCGTCTATGTCAAAGTTGGAGTAGTCCGCCATGTCGAACCAGTTTTTCTCATCCCAAGTCCCTGCCATGTTTGCATGAGCGATGATGGGGCAATGGAAGTGGATGAGGAATGCTTGAGCGAAGTAATCTTCAAGAAATCAATGCCTTTTACCCCACGAACGGCGCTAGCTGTCGACGATCAAATCGCCGATCTTACGAAATAAACAGAGGAAAATGATAAAGAGTTCTTGGGAGAGAATGGGATTGCTCTTTATTGCTATGAACTGGCTATTACAGGGGGTGCCCTTGACAAGGTAGTGGACTAATCCTAATTACACTGAGCGTAGTTCTTACTATGGTATTGAAATCCAATTGTCTGTTGATATTCTGAGTTGGATTAGTGTGGATATCATGTGGATATGCTCACGATCTTAGGATGATGATACAATTGGCAATGGCGTTGAAGGTTTGTCGAAATGCACGTTTTCGGTGAAGTTCAAAATGCTGTCGCGCAAGTGGCGGTCTGACCGGCCAATGTGTGGCGGTCAGACCGACCTTTGGAAATCGGCCAGACCGGCCATCAATTGATTTTTGTTTTTGGAGCTGGACCAAAAATAGAGAGTGTAGGCAAGAGAGGGGATTCTACCACACTTGGTCTTATAATTTTTGGACCTTCGAGTCAAAATATCTATTCGTTTGAAATTTTCAGTAGGTTTCGGATTTCCAGAGAGGAAATTTGGCTAAGTCCTAGCTGGACGGTCAGACCGGCCAACAGGTGACGGTCAGACCGGCCAAGGGGCGGTCAGACCGACCAAAGTGGTTAGGTCAAGTTCATGGGTTTCATTGCATAGATGTTGCATGATGCATGTTTTGGCTAACATTGGTCAAGTTGTGAAGAACTTGTGCCTGGAAATGGTTGTTTGGTCTATTGTTGTGCAGGTGACTTGGAGTCAACTATGGTCAACGACAAGGAGGACCGGGACTAGGTTAGGAGAACCGAGGTCCAGAACGGTCGTGGATGTTGGGTGAAATGGTTAGACTCAAGTAAGGTGCAAGATGGACTAGAATCATAGAAGTCAAAGTTTGAGCAAAAGCCTTTGTGAAGGTATGTGCTCATGCCTCATCAATAATGTGAATTGATGATTATGCGTATCGTACGATGCTACGTAACGGTTTGCTTGTTTGTGATGGTTGTAGGACACCGGAGCTAGGTCATGGTGAGGTGGACTAGATCAGGACTAGGTTAGGAGAACCGAGGTCCAGAACGATCGAGGTGGTGTTGAAAGATGAGTGAGGCTAGCGGAGTACTTACAAGCCGAGAAGACAAGGAATCGGAGCGGAAGCTACTGGTGGTGAACATGATGGGCAGCGGTAAGGTTGACCGGGACTAAACTCAGGGATGAGTTGAGGTCCGGACTAGGCTCAGTGAGGAGCTGAGGTCCTGAATGATTAAGGAAGCCGGGTGCAGTTATGGTAAGACAGATAGTGCGCCAAGTGACTTGGTCCCAGTTGCAAGCGAGGACGATTCGATGGGATCTAGATGCGTGAGAGGCTTGGCAGGAAGTCACTGTGGCCACATGGATGATGACGGAGCATGGAAGATGCTTCGAGGCGAAGGAATCGCCAAAGGTCAGTATAGGGGCATTTTGGGAAATTGCCCTATACCGCAAAAGTGGTGAGTGGTGGTATGCGAAACCACCTTCTTGGCCTTGGAGAAACCGCGGCGCAAGACGACGCAAGGAGAGGTGATTTAGGTCAAGAGAAGATGACGCTTTAAAATGCGTGCGTAAGTGAAACCCGTTTGTGTGTGGGCTTAACGGGTGCCCGTTTGGAATGTGTCTCTAGAGCTAGCCTCCACTATAAATAGGGAGGGTGCTGGTTGCACTTTCCAACCCTTTTGATTCTAGAAACCCTAATTTGGGGTTTAGGGCTAGGAGAGAAAAGTGGAGAGGCTAGGGTTCATGAGAGATGGATTGATTTGAGTGCTCAATTGTTGAGCTTTGTCCTCCATGGTGGCTGTAAACATATAATCTATCTAATCAATCTATGCAAGATTTGCCCCAAGTTGAGTTCTATCTTATTCTTGCTCTCTCTTTGATGCCTTTGGGATTTTTTATGTTTCTTAGGTTTTTATTTGGGATCTTGCTGTGATCTTGCTTGCTGGGATGTGTGGGGTATGATCTAAGGTCATCTTGATCATCATCCACCCATGAGCAAGCTTTTGGATCTAAGTGTTGATTTTGCCTGGTTTTGGTGAAAGAAAGGGTGATTTTAGGGGGTTTTGCTCTTGAGGGCTTTTGGCTTGATTCTTCCTGTGATTGGGGATGCTAGGACGTATGGGAGACTATCCTTAGCTATCTTGGATTGATTCCTCCCACAAAATCATCTCAATCACTGTTTTCGTATTTAGCTCAGTTTTGAAGCAACCTTTACTAAAACGGAAAAAGGTCGAAACTTTGGCAACGATCTTTATGATCGTTGATTGGAATAGGTTCCTGACATCCTAAAGAAGGTATGTTTCAATTTTCGTGAAGTTTGGAGTTGCGGATCAAAAGTTAGACCAATTTGTGATTTTGAGTTCGGGCTGATTTTACTGTTCATTAACCTGGAGGTCAGACCGCCCATGGTGACCGGTCAGACCACCCCTGGTGAGAGGTCAGACCGCCCAACTCTGAATCTTTGGTAATTTAGGTCTATTTGCTTCGGGGTTTTGTTTGGGTTCAATACAAGTCTTCCACTGTGCTTGTATATTGATCTTCATAGCTTCTATAGCTATTGGAGTGAAATTAGTATTGAATCTGATTAAGGTGAAAAAGTGATCGTGCTCCTATTCACCCCCCTCCCTCTAGTCGTCGTTCCGGTCCAACAATTAGGTTAGATTGCCTTCTGCCGCTTGCGTTCTCCTTTAAGTAGTTGACGAAGTGGTGGCAGTTACTCCTGAAAGCGGCACTTGTTGGAAGTGTCGCAACTGGTCAGAGCGAGGCAGCGGTTGATAAAGTACCAACCGTTCGGCGGTTATGCGTCTGTGGGACACTCAACCGTGTGGTGGTTGTTGTCAGTATCTTAAGACCATAAAACGTCGTGTGGTATGGAGCAAATATAACATGTGTTTCATTCATCACACGGTAAGGAATATACTTGGAGTTAGATCCAGATGCTAGTTCATTGTTTCTACGAGTAGTCATCTGGTTGGGGACTGGGTACAAAACCTCTTCCGACCAGGGTACCCATTATGTAACCTCTAGAATCCTTACGACCACAGGGGTCGTTAGCCTTAGGTGTTATGACCACGAAGACATATGGTCTTTTATTATGTATTAAAGTAATGCATAGGGATTTTAATCCTCGTCACTACTGCTCACCCGGATAGGGGGTGGAAGCTGTTGCATGGCTATAAAACCGCGTGCCTGTCGCTCTCTCCCCCACAACGGCTTCATTTCTGATTTCGACAAGGAGGAGCAAAGCGAGCGAGAGAGACATAGCGAAGCGAGACATATGAGGAGGCGTATAACCTTGTGCTGAGGATGCTTCATCAAATTGCGACCAGTTCGAAAGCGCATACCACGGCGACACTCGGCAGCAGCATAGGCAGGAGCATGGCGAGCATGCCAGTACGTCATACCAGCACAGCCAGAGCTCCGCCGGTCCCGTGGCGGGTAGTACGTCGTACCACTAAGACCAGAGATCCGCCACACCCATGCCCGTTGTATGTAGTACTAGCGCGGCCATGGCTCTGGGGGGATTTTCAGCAGATTGAGTTTCTAATATACTTCGAGGTGGTGACCAGATTGGGCAGAGTCAGCTTACTAGAGCACCTCATCCCACTCAACGGTCTTCCTACGTTCTCCCCACGGAGACACGCTCTCCGGGCCGGTTCACCTACCCCACTGGTCAAATTGCACACATGACGACGCCGCGCACACAGCGACCACAGGGCGGCTCAAATGAGTGATCCATATTGTATCCAGTAATGTAACATTGTATTTCCTTACATCACGCATGTCCTCAGATTGTATCTAGTATCTAGGTTGTATGTTGTTTTAAGCACTATGTATAAACTTTCCACATTTTGCATGTTCTTTGTAACGCACATGTACTCAGTGGACCAAATCTTCCTACACTGAATTGACAACACCATGCCATACCATATTTTCAAACCGAATTGACCACACCATGTCATGCCATCTTTTCGGACCGAAATGACAACCAGTAACATCTTTTATCTGTTAATAGGCATCAATCAACAACCATACCACCTTTCTACTCCAAGTTGACAACACCATGCCATGCCACCTTTGCATACTCGTAACTCGTAAGTACAACCGCTAATTTACGTCTGTGTTTAACCATAGCCGTCTGATTATCTGAGCGAAAGCATGCCCGGTAAGGTAATTTTGCATCTTGAACCATCTCCAACCCATTGTCTCATTAGTCGACTAAAAAATGAAGGATTTTCGATACAAAAAATTCCACATTCGAAACAAGGTGAGATTTTCTTTGATTCCTTCTCATTAGTAAGTATTTTGTGGGGTATGTTATGCATGTAGTGGGTTCAAATTATCGTGAGCGAAAGGAAACTTTGTAGGTCGACGTGTACAAGAAAGCAATAGCAATGCAAACGTATGCAGAGTTTTTGGCCTAAATGGCACTGTTGCGCGTGTTTTTGACAGAAGTAGCACCGGTCGTGTCGTACTGCCAAAAATGGCACCTCGGTCGCACGCCCATAGCCTAGACAAGCGGTGTGCCGACACGTGTTGCCTCCGCACACCCACCGCCCAGACAGAGCTGCCTCCGCACTCTCACCGCCCGGACCACACGCGTGTCGCCCAGAGAACCGCGTCCATGCGCTGCTCCCCCCTGGCCCAGACAAGCCTCCTCTGCACAAGTGTCGCCTGGACATGGATCTTTGTCGCCCCCGAGCCCGGAGTGCCGCGGTCCGACAGTGCCTCCGGATTTCCCACCACCATCGCGCTGTGGTCTGCGGGAATTGCCTTCGCACGACTATAAATACCAGAATTGCTCTCGCTCTCGGTCATTCTCAATTGCGTTTTCGTTCTCATTCTCGCGCTCGTCGTTGAGAACACATAGAACATAAATTTTTTTTTGGAGATTAAAGTTTGGAGCAGTTCTTAGGACCATACCAGTATTGAATGGTGCCCCTGAAGGGTAGGTATTTTTTTTGTCCACTACATTTGTCGTTATTACTATGGTCGTAGTTAATTAGTCTTATTCAGCTAGTCCTAATTAATGTAGTTTGTAGATGTAATTAAATATGTGTTAATAATTTAGTCGTAGTTTATTGCTGCTTATTATTAAGAGGTAAGGAATTAGTCGTAACTAATGTATCGGTAATTAATTAGTGCTTATTAATTAGCGGTAATTAATTAGTCATAATTAATTATGCTTTATTATTTAAGTATGAATTAGTTAGTGGTTAAAAATCAGTCGTAATTAATCAGTCGTAATTAATTTAGTGGTAATTAGTTAGACATAATTAATTTATTAGAAGCTAACTAGTCATATTTAATTTAGTGGTAATTAATCAGTGGTAATTAGCAAATCGTAACTGTTTGAGTCGTATTTTATTAGTAGTAATTACACTGGTGCAAATGGAGTGGTTGAATTTACGTGACCATAATTACTTTGTTGGTAAGTAACGACTCGTAGCTAATTAGTGGTGACTAAATAAACGTAATTAATTGTGATTAATTATGTATGTGCATTGTTAATCATTCTGAATTAATTAGTCGTAATTAATTCAGTGAGAATTACTTAGATGTAATGAATTACTCGTAAGTATTTTTTTGACAAGTATTCAATTTGTTGCTAATTAATTAATTATTAGTATTTCATTACTTGTATTTAATTGATTACTTGCTTGCAATATGTCATAATTATTTGTGTGGCAGGTAATTACTGGTGAATAAATCACTTGTGATTAATTAGTTTAGTCATATTAAATTAGTGCTAACTACATACCATGTTTGTTATATTGCGTACCACAAATCGGGTTATTGTGGCTTTAGGTAATTTTGAATATGCAAGACTTGGTAGTGTTTTATGGCGACATTCTCGTACGGGTCGGACCCAATGGATTGGACTTGTCGAGATGCCAGTACAAGGTGGTCCGGACGGAGGGGCTCGATACGATGAATATTCACGAAATTAGGAGCTGCATCCGGAGGGAGTTCGACACGGAGCCAATGACGAAAAAACTTGTCATCGAGGCGATCACTTGCACGAATAGGGGAGGACAGGGCATATGTGAGATCGTCAAGATGAATGGAAGCATAGCATGGGGCCAGTACATGCAGATTGCTTCTCATCCCGAGGCGGCGATATACGGGATGATGCGACAATGGGTGTCCCAATCTTTCAATGAGAACGATAACTCGATTTTGGCGGAGACGACTCTCATGATTTGGCTACTGATCGCACACGACCAATACACTCGCAATCGCTGAACCAACTCCGTGATTATTATCGACCTTGCTAGAAGCACGATCGACCTAACCACGAAGGTCTATTCCTTCATGCAATCGAAGAACAAACAAGAACAAGATAATAAGCAATTTGAAATTGCAATATGATTGAAATATTTGATAAAGTTAGGATACTGAAGTGATATTATGGTTGGTCTAATCGACACAAGCTAATACACGAAGTTGCGACAAAGTTAACTTTTCACTAAACAAAATCCAAGGAAACTAGAGGGGTGCGACCGCCTTAAATAGGGAAGAGGGCGGCCAGGAAGGTGGTCGGCCCAAATAACCTAAAGTGGTGGCTGCCCTTTGGGCCCAATGATTGATACAAGGCCCTCAGCCCAATGTGAGGTGGTGCAGCACCAGATATAAGTGAAGTAAATTCATCGACTCGTTGGAGTAGAGTTTGACACAGCCGAATCGGTGGAAGTAGAGTATCCCGATTGGAGCTGGAGTGGCGGTTGTATTCGGAGGGTTGATGTCCTCATCACGGGAGGCTAATGGTGTACGTGAATTTCGTACGTAGGGCGTCGGGAAACCTTGATGATGCTGGTGCCTCGAGAAGCGGGCAACCATAGGCGGAGCTTGAAAATGGTAGCACGAAATGTGTTGTTTTGGAGGAACTCCATGAGAGAAGACTTGTGCATACTTTTGTGCAAAATGAGGGGGCGGAACTGTGGTGGTCGGCTCACATTGACTGCCACGAGTATCTACCAGACCAGCCTCTCGGGTTAGAGTCCGATGAGGACGCCGACCCAGGCTTGGATGGTAGCAAGGAGGACGCACACCAGGGTGGTAGTCCAACCGGCGGAATTGTGTCATCGGCATATAAATTTATAAATAACTTACCTCCCTGTTGATCTGGAGCGCGGATGACCGACGGGGAACGCTACGACACCCGTCGGTCTGACTGGGCCGTGCTGACCAAGTAGGTGAGCACGGTCGCCCCACTCGGTGCGCGGTGTGTAGGACATCGTCTCTGAAACGACTACATCTCATGTTCTTTATTATATTCTTCGACTACGCGAAGATGTACTTCAAAGTGCTCAGAAGCCCCCGGTATAGTGTGCTCTGGGCTGCGGACAGCGGTCTCCGATGCGCTTGCGATCTGCTGCAGCCGCTCCAACTCAAGTGACAGGCAAAACTGGTTCAGTAACAAATACTACAAATATCATCAATAAACCAAGCAAAGGTTGTAAGTGTTTTATGATGTCATCACGTCATGGCCTTGGTCGATCGAACGAGTGGCGGCGCCTCTCACAGTCGTTACCGCCCCGACGCCTCGGTGGAGGACGGGTGAGTCTGGTGTGCGACCGTGGTACGTACCACTCGATGTACTAACGGTATGTCCGTATGTCGTACGGTCATTGCTTCTACAGGATCTCGATGTGCGTCGTTTACGTCTGAGGGACGCCACGAGCATTGTTCGGGACAGGTATGCCAAATTGATGCCCCAACCGGGCCTTCTAGTCCGCCAGCGAACGGCCTGAAACAAGTGGCTCAGCCCTGATCGGGAGACCGGTCAAGAATAAGACGTCCTAGAGAGTGATCATCATCTCACCCCACCAAAAGTGGAAGGTGTGCATCTCGGGTCTCCACCTGTTGACAAGTACCGACATCGGACTATCGTCCAAGGTGAAGTGGCGCTCGACCGAGAGCAGCCTCGCAAAGGGCAACAAGCCCGTGTCTTGAAGGATTGGAACGTAGCGAGCGTCGAGCTGCCAGTAATCCCTTCCGGACCGGTGATCCACGACTTGCATCGATAATTCTCGCTGTAGAAGGGTTCCATAGTCTCCGGTAGAGGTATGGCTTTCAAGAGATGGAAGAGACAGATTATTAGTGAATAGATTGATAATGACGATGAATTACTAGAAATTAAAAATTACGACTAAATCCACACAACAAATTAATATACACTAATCAAGTACGACCAAATTAATTACGACTAAATTAGTTGTGACTAAATTGATACGAGTGATTCAATACCACCGAATTAATTAGGGCTAATTAATTACCACAAATGAACTATAAATAAATAATTATGACTTAATAATGACAACTACATTATTCGAGACTAAATTAATTACGATGAATTAAATAGCACTAAAATAATTATGACTAATTTATTACCACATATTAATTAAAAATATTATGGCTTAATAAGGTCACTAAATTAATTACGACTTAATAAGGGCACTAAATTAATTACAGGTTGATTAACTACGTCTAAGTTAATTATGACCAATTAATGACTGGCTAATTAATTAATACTTAATGAACCACGACTAATTAATTCCAACTAATTATTTATGACTAAGTAATTACAATTAATTAACCATGCCTGAATAATTAGAATTAATTAATTACGTAAGATTAATTCAACTACGACTAATAAACTCACACAAATTTTATTACAAAAATTTGAAAACGATTAAATTAAGTACACATAAAAAAGTACAACTAATTAACTACGAACATTTAACTACAACTAATTTACTAGCTACACAATTAATAAACAAAGTATGTACGAGAAAAAAAAACAATGACGGTAGTAAACAATGCTTAATCGTTTGCGAACCGTCTCGTCGTCGCCTCGGAATTTATAGCTACGACGGGGGGAATCAAATTCCCTCCTGCGCGCGAGGCTTGCATGCATGCATCTGCATGTAGAGACATGGATGGCGATAGAGAATAAGGCATGAAAGTGATGGATGGCGATGGGAGGAAGTCATGGGTGGTGACAGGGAATCCAGGGCAAGGAGGACTGGCGTGGCTCGTGTGGGTGAGGTCCAGGCGAGGAGGGACCGATAGAGCCAACTGGCTGGGCGACACATGACTAGTCTGGGCGGTAGGCGTGCGAAGGAGGCTTCTCTAGGTGACACTTGTGTGGACATGGCTTGTCCGGGCGGTAGGCGTGTGGACACGGCTTGTCCGGACGGTGGGCGTGCACACATGGCTTTGTCCGGGCGGTGGGCGTGTGGAGGCGGTGTTGTCCGGGTGGTGGGAGTGCGGACGAGACACGTGTCGGGCGAAGAAGCAGCCCGGGCGAGGGGCACACGAATTTTAGCTCGTCCGCGCGCGCACCGTATGGACAAACCCTCTCCGGGCTAGGAGCGACCGGAATTACACATATGGCAGCGTGAGGCTCATTTGGGCTACCATATTTGTAAATACCGCACAAGGAAAGCCACATTTACAAATACCGGTCCGAACCGTGCCATTTAGACCGAAAATTCAACGTATGCATGCGTGCTAGTATGGAGTATTGGACAAGTTCATTATCATCTTTGGTCTTTCGCTTTTCGCATAAATTTCCCCCGAAATGGTGGGTGCAAGTTTGAAGCTCATTATCAAAGAGGAGCCCTTTTTCGAAAGAGAAAGTTTATATCCATCATGGCTAGTCCTTCGATGTGATTGCTTCTTTTCCTTTCGTCTTCCATCTCGCTTGTCAGGGAAGCTTGAGACGCAGATGGATCTCCATTCTCCCCACGGTGCATTCGCAGTGCCACTCCACTCGATCCCAAATTCCCAATTGGAAGAACTAGGGCGTTGTTTCAATTAGCAAATTCAAAATCTACCATGTCATAAAAGGGATGTGACAGTACAACTAGATCAAATTAGTCGAGTGACAGAGAGAACATAAAGGCATCAAGATATTTTTAGGCTGGTGATCCTCTGCGTCGTGCGTGTGCGCGTTATTCGACCGCTAAGACTAACATTTCCTATGCAAATAACTGAGCTTCGACTTTGTTTCCTAGAATCAATTTTTTGGTTGTAACATCACACTCATCTTTGCATCTACTCCATACGAGCCAACAATTAAAAGAAACAAAAATGTGTACAGTACAGAAGCGAGTCATCGAGCAGTAACCAACTAGCATGTACAGTAAGTCGTACGTGGAGTTAAGGGGTACGGAAGATCCCGAATTTTTGGCTTGTTTCTCGTCTCGTATTAGCAAAAACGACCATCTTTGATTTTTTTTTTGTGCAAAAATAGCTCTCTACCACACTGTGTGGTAGAGCCTCCCTGTCTGTCATGTGCCCGCCACCGTACGGTGGCACTGTAGCAAGTCGCTCAATGGTTGAACGACTTGCTGCTACAGTGGCCATCACATGGCCACCATGCGGTGGTGGGCACGTGGTTGACGGGGAGATCCTACCGCACGGTGGTCATGCAGCAGGAGGCCATTTTTTGGCAAAAAAAATCTGAAGACAATCATTTTTGCTAATACGAGACGAGAAACGGCCATTTCGGCCAAAAATTCGGACAATCCCCCGTAGTACTTGAAGTATGCTACGTGTGTGCAGTGGCGAACCAGGAATTGTAAACGGGGAGAGCCAAGTAATTATAAAAACAAGGTGCACGTAACAATATCTTTAGACTCCAACATGACTACCGTGACTAACAAACATAGTATCGTGTTTTCTTGTTTGTTGAATAAAAAAGAAATTGCATCTCTATTAACTTAAATTTGGCTCAACGGCTACAAAAAAGATCATATATATTAATAATTTCATCAGAACAGAACTTCTGTGCAATTTCTTTCTCGATATAGGCCACCATGAAATATCGAAGGAAACCATCTCCCATTTTATTTCGAAGACGAGTCTTGATGAGTTTCATAGCTGAAAATGCTCGCTCGATGGTTGAAGTTGACATAAGAAGAGTTAGCACTAACCTAAGCAATCTATCAACCATTAGATAAACATAGGCTTTACCAGTCTCAACTAATCCATTTGTCAAATCGGCAAGCGAGGACCGACTCTTTAGATTAGGATGGCTACATGCAATCAAGCTGGTAATGCGGTAGTTAACACTCCAGCTGAGCTCTCTCTTGGCTAGAAAAATCTGCAAGATATAACTTCTCCACTAGAAGAGGGAACTCTTGGATCCAAGGATACACTTAGTGCCGAAAGCTCCATTGATTGTACACCAAATCTTTCATTCAACTCATGCAATTGTTGATCTATTGCGATATTGAAGACATCCATTTTATAATGGTGATGAGTGTCAGTATCATCATGCTTGTTGTGAGATTTAGTCACATCAACATACCTACAATTTATATAAGACTTGTTAGATTCATGGTTTACACAAAAATAACTTATAAATATTGCCATCCTACATTGCTTGCTGCTCGCCGGGTAGCCGCCACGCCGACATGGCAACGTCGGAAATTGAAAACTTGCTGGATCGTGACCAATTACCAATAACACAAGACGCCAAGACCTAGATGAGAATGGAAGACATAAGATAGATGAAATGACAACTGCAGAGTCGTGTGTTGCATTGAGGGCAGCCGACCAGTCATTAGTTGTGTGTCAGGGTTTTGGGCTTTGTTGGACTTTTTATTTACCAATTAAGTTAACTGAGATAATCCACTGCTTACTAAATATTACATTCTAGTTGGAGGTTCGTGAATTCCTTAGGAAGGGCTAGCCCCTAGTCGCCCCCTGTCTCCGTCGTTGTGTGTGTGGTCAGCAAATTAAACTAAACCTGATAGAATAGCATCCAGTACTTGGACAATTGAGTTTACTTTTGGCCTCATGGTGCCACCTAAATTACAATATTAGCTTCGTTGACCCAAAAATTTCAAATTTGGTCCCCTCCCGAGCGCGGCATTTCAACCGGCGCAGAAATGAGCACAGCGCCACGGAAGGTGGCGGGCCCAGGATCCTTCCGCGCCGCCGGACCGTGGAAGGTTGGCTGGTTGCTTTCCGCGGTAGAGGAGCGTGGAAAATGGCTTCGCATGCATGAAATTCGAGCGCACATGCTGTGTGCATTAAATAAATGCTTGACCTTTGCATGCATGAAATTCAAGCTTACATGCTGCATGTATTAAATAAATGATTGACCTTGCTTCTTTCATTCTTTGCATGTATGAATGCTTGCTGCGCTCGATGCTTTTTTTTTCTGCCCTTTCCGCACTCCAGTATTGCGGAAAGTAGCCGGGCCTATCACCTTCTACGGCGCTGTGCTCGCTCCCACTGGCCATCAGGTTTTCACGCCCCTCGAGCGCAAAAAGTGACACGTATCGATCTGCGGTCATTCCGCGCTCGGGAGGGAGACCAAATTTGAAAATTTTGGACCAAACGAGCTAATCTTGCAATTCAGGTGGTACCATGGGTCCAAAAGGGAAAAAAAATTCCTTGCTCGTCACCCCTACCCGGAGATTAATTAGTAATGACTCAGTTTTAGTTTTGAGTTGAAGATGGTCCAAACTAATGACTCAGTACTGACTACACAGTCGTATGCATATAGTGAAAGATATTTCTATCAATGAAGGTACGGTCGATTTGGCCGCCGATGACTACTTTGCTTTGCTTAGTTTTTGCTTTTTGAAACGGGGGGGGGAGCTCCGCCCGATCACTGTTAGAGAGGCAAAAGGAGCAGTTTACAAGCTACCAGTAAGGTTTGCCGGAACGGGATCAGCAGGCAATTGGCATAGAGAGGAATAGGGGCGAGCACCTCTCATCACTTTGCTTAACTTTAGGTATGGCAAGGTTGGCTTTAAACCAAATAGACCATGATCTGCTCAAGCTAGCATAACGCATGCCCCCATACGTGCTGTTTTTGAAGGGGTTTTTTCTCCACAGCAAGATAGTAACTAGCTACTGCTGACTTGATCATGTTCCATGACAATGCGTGAGAAACAGAGTCAGCATCGAACTGCAAACTGAGAGGCATAGAACCATCCACTTGGCGTGGGCACAAGGGCAATTAGGAGGAGAACAAAAGAGTTCTCTTCTTCCAATTATGCCACTAGACTAGAGTGGACCTAATTAATCGAGGAATATATGCATCTGCAGACAGTGTGGTCACCTTCGATCCGTTTCAGCTAGGACAGTCATGGTGGTGACTGATCATCTCTGAATTGGAAATAAATTTTCTGGGGGACCCCTCGCGCGCTCCCGTATAGACGGCATCCGCGCGGGGCCCTCGCGTAGAAAATTTATTTCCCTCTGAATTGTTTCGATCGATCGTCTCAAGGAAGCTAGTTAATTTGCACACTCCCACAGGAGCTAAGCTAGCTAGCTAGCTTGCACTGTATCCCCTGATGCTTTCACCTGCGACAAACGCAGACTTTGGACACGACTTATTGGCGCATTATTAACAATAAGAGATGGACTTAGGTTTCGATTTCTATTGAAAGGAAAGAAAGTAATTGAGGTCAGAGGAAAAGATGTAATGCTGACTAGTTTGTTTAGCACTCACTCGATAATATTCGCAATTTTTTTTGGTATAACAAAAAAGACTTAGCAAGGCCGGCCCGGGGTTACAATGATCGTCCGCGCTATTCATTTAATGTTTTTGATTGATTAGCTACCCTTTCGCTTTCAGTTTGATCTCATCTCTCGACCACAATTGAAGCTGGCACGTTTAGTGCCTGCCATTTCATTGATCTTACTAGTGTTATTATTCTTCACATGAACGCAAGCTAGCTTTTTTTTTTCTCTGTATTCAGAGCCAGACACAGGCAGACCAGATACGAATTTGTAGTATTCCGGATACAGACACGGGGCGGATACATGATGGATTCGGATTCGGAACGGATAAAATAGTTGGATAGTACACAAATGCGCACACACAGGAAAGACTATATGTTCATACATAAGTTTGACACGATTACACCGACATAAGGTGTAACAACCTTAATTTTCAAATTCCAACTTAAAATAATTATCTTGTCCATTATTGATTTTTTTGAGCCATTTCCTGAGTTTATAAAAGTATTTTCCTATTTTTCCCAAGACTAAAAGTATTTTTATATAATTAATAAAACATTTTCAAAGTATGATTTTTTTCACTTGGGTTCCAACTATTCTGTGAATTTTTTATTGTCCTTTTCTATTTCTCAAAGCCCAAAAACCTATTTTGTGATTCCCCACTTCCTACGGGACGGAAACAAATCTGGATCCGGCAGATAATAGTTGCACCGGATTCGGTCCCAGATTCGGATACGGCCTTAACCTAGTCTGGCTCTTGATTGTGCAGATATTATCTGCACCGATTTCACCATAGTTATAACGATCGATCGGATCCATTGAAACGTGATATACGATGGCGTGCGCCTGTTCTTGCATGTAATCACTTCTTCGTGTAGTAGCTGGGACTTGGAATGCAAAGCTTTGCAACTAGATGTGGCTTAAAACGTGAAACATAATTGCATTCCTATGTAGGTGTGGTATCTACTTCCGTTTTGTACCTTGTTACTGAGCCATTTGGTAAGTTCTCAGGAATGTTTGGGTTGAATCTTAAATAAAAAGAGAAAATTCATTATATGCCATCGAATAACTCCCTTCTTCACCATATGTCATCGAATAACTCCTTCACAATATGCTACCGGATTCCAAATTTTCTTCACAATATACTATCGCCGTCACTTCTCCATCTAAGCCCCTCCGCTAAGCCATGAGAAAAGACCATTTTACCATCAGTTGTCGTATTTTATTGCTCCTAATGTGTTTTATATGGCCACCAAGTGGCAGTAGCATCCAGACTTTGGACTGGAATAATCTGCAGTTGACAGTAATTTTTTTAGCATAGAGTGGAATATGACAAAATGTAAGACCTGAGCGTAAAATAGTCTTTTGTTAGGGCTTAACGAAGGGGATTGGACGGAGAAGTGACGGCGATGGTATATTATAAAGAAAATTTGGAACTCGATGGCGTATTGTAAAGAAGGAGTTAATCGATGGTATATCGTGGGAAATGAAGTTATTTCTCTTAAAAAAAAGTGTGCTTGGGCTGCATTTAAATCCTTAAGCATGTCGCCGCAAGAAGGACTGCTGGGCGGCCATTTGGCCCATTTCGAGGTGCTGTCTGTTAATTGCACCCAGTCCAGACCATGAAGGACCGATGGGCAATTTGGCCCATTTCCATCCTATTACTCGTATATATCATCAGGTGAGCACTAAAAAGAGGACTGAGCTACGACAGCAGGTAGCAGGTGATTCGCTCTCCGCACGTTCCACGCACATGCCTCACCAATTAAAACGGGTACACACGCATGCGCGTTAAGACCACGTTAAGACCACAACACGTGCCCACGCTCTGAGAGGGGAGTGCATCCTCTGCCATTCCAACTAGAATGTTATGGGTGAATAGTACCATTACATTCTATAGACTTGAGACATTCTTGCTACAGTATCAGTGAACAGCGTCAAATGTTGCAGTATTTCTGCTGCAGTATTCATGACCACTGCCAGTGAGCAGTGCAGAATGATCTCGGCCGTTGCTTTCTGATCCGACGGATACTACTCAATGCTATGTGACTGTTCATCCGTGACATTGTCTAGCGATGGCAGAGGATGCACTTCCCGCTCTGAGGCCGTAAAGCCTCAAATTTAATTAGCTAGCGTGTGTAGGGGGCACACGCGCGTGTAAGTGCGCAGTGTGAATATACTCGAGTGGCGTGAGCGTCTCTGATTAGAACAAACAAATGAATATACTTTGCATCTATGTGTAGAGCATTCTCACATTCTGGATGTATTGCAGATCAACCCTGTCTGTCCTTTTGGAATCACATCTGAAAGATGGAGATGAAGGGTAGAGAGCTTCATTTTGATGGCAAGCATTGCAAACTGCGAGCGCTGAAGCGATTCCAAAGACAACAAAGATACTACCATATTACCATCGTCGCATCCCATGTTCCATTCAGATGTACATTCAGCTCCTTTCGAAAGAAACATTCAGCTCAGATATACAATGATAATACTAACATTGCAATGCACTCTGCCGGCTGTGCTGACAGAATGGCAGAATCCATCCAGACAAAGACAACAATCTCCGATTATTTCGCCGCCTAAACAAGACATTTTCTGAACCCCTTACTTGATGCCCTGTTGAATGAATCTCCCGATACTTGCAGTTTCTAAGATAGTTTAAGCATGCAATGCCAAGAAGAATGAATCTTTGGGCCCGCCGCCCTTGCACCTAAGCAAATCACCATCGTTTCATGACACTGTACCACTATCACAGGTTCACAACAATCTAGTCTCACCCTGAAATTCAGCAATGCAGATTCCAAATCGCAAACACGATCGAGCTCAAGAAAACCGTTCTTACTATCGCTACTTTACTGCATTGTATACGCAAGTATGAAACTAAACAAACAAGTAAAAGTTCAGGCTTGAGGAATCTCTCGACAGCGGAGTAGTATTATTCACGGGCAAGAAGCCAAGGATCAGGAGACAGAGAGCAACGATCAGATGCTAGCTAGTTCTTAGTAGTAGCCACCGATTCCGTTGTACGCCATGGGCATCCCGTACGGCATCGGCATCGGCATCGAGGTGTTCGACGCAAACACGCTGCCATTGCCACCGCCGGCGAGCCTGTTGAGGCCGGCGAGCCCCTGCATGCCGCCCTGCCGGTACTGCGCCCACATCTGCTGCTCCTGCACCAGCAGCTCCTGCTTCCTCTCCATCTCCGCCATCTGCACGTACGACGGCGGCAGCACGGCCAGCGACGCCGAGAACGGGTCGCCCCCGGTCGTCTTCACGGTGCCGTCGGGGGCGGGAAGCGCCAGGACAGGGGTGGCCGCGCCCTGCCCAGGCAGCGCCACGCTGCTCGCGCTACCAGACGGAGCCTGCGCGCGCACCTGCTGCCGGACGGCGCCCTGGTCGTACATCCCGTTCAGCAGCAGCGGGTCCATCCCGCCGCCCATCGCTGCCTTCTGCCGTGACAGGTTGCTCGCCGTCTCCACCAGCGCCAGCTCCCAGTCCGCCTTACCGGGCTCCGCGGCCGGCGTCTGCCACGCTGATGTCACCTGGGGGGCGTCGTCCGAAGGGAAGGCGATCCAGCTGCCGTCCGTGCCGTTTGTCGCCGGTGTCGCGGAGAAAAGCGCGAGCGCGAGCTTGTTGCCCTGCTCGTCCGCGGTTGCCGCGGACACCCTGAGATCGACCAGGTCACTCTGAGCCGCCTGATCAGGTGTCTTCTTGGCCACTGGCGCAGCTTTCTCCGGCACCGATCGCGCAGGAGCAGCGATGTAATGCTCTGGCGCCGGGAGCGCCCTGATGCCGTTCATGTCGTACTCGGCGGGCTCGTCGCTTCGGGCAGGTTCTTGGACAGGCTGCTGCGCCTGCTGTCGTGGCGGCGGCGGCGGCGAGGTCTGGCCTGCCCTGCCGCGTTCCCGCGTGAACTGCTCCAGCGTCTCGAGGAGCTTCTCGTCGACGCGCTTCACCTCCGGGTAGTCGGACGGCCGCGCGACGCCGACGTCGTTGCACCAGCTGTAGAAGGCGAGGAGGTCGTCGATCAGCCTGGCAGTGCTGACGTAGGCCTCGAAGGCCTTGACGCAGTCGTTGTACTCCATGTCGAAGAAGCGGTCGAGTAGGACAGCGAGCACAACGGAGACGTCGGCGTAGAGCTGGGCGCTCTCCTTGACCACGGGGTAGAGCGTGGCGAGCACGACGCGGCTGTCCCTGGCCGCGCCCGACGGGCGGCAGGCGAGGACGCGGTTGAGCAACTGGCGAAGCTGGCGCGCGCGGCCCAGGAGCCCCTCGGGGTCCATGTCGTGCACCGACGTCGTCGTCGCGGGCACCGGCGACACGCCGCCGGCTGTAGCAATAGCATAGTCGTCGGCGAAGCGCACGGTGCGCAGGGCGGGGAGGAGGGAGAGGAGGTAGCGGACGCGTTCGTCGAGGTAGAGCGCGTAGGCGCGGACGAACGCCGAGTGGTCCCAGGACGCGGAGTGGGCCTCGTCACGGAAGTCGGAGAGGAGCGCGAGAACGGGGGCGCCGCGGCGGCCGGCGGGGCGGAGGATCTCGTGCCTGAAGTGCGGGTCGCCGTCGGCGACGAGGCGGTGGAGCAGGAAGAGGCACTTGGCGGCGACGACGTAGTCGCGGGTCTTGGCGAGGCGGCGGGACAGGGAGGAGACGCAGGCGACGACGTAGGCGCGGGAGCTGGAGGTGAGGTGGAGTACCTCGCGGACGTGGCGTTCTTCGGCGGGGCCGTCGTCGTGGGCGGTGGCCCTGACGATGGCGACGTCGAGCTCCGGCGCGACGGCGCTGGAGACCTTGGCGATGCCGATGCTGGTCTGGTCCTTGACCGCGCCGAGCGCCTTGCGGATGGACATCGCAACCAATACGTTTAAAATGCAAGCTTGGATGGGATTTTGCGAGGAGATGAGTTGGGGGTTCTTGTCTTGGGACTAGATAGGAAGAAGAACTGGAGAAGAGGCGACGCGGTTTTAGGAAGACGAAGAGGAATGGTCGATGATCTAGCGGACGGCTGGGATTGGGGGATTGGAGGGACGGGATGGGCCTGGGAGTGGGTCGCACGCAGACGCAGGGCTGGGAGAGCTGGCAAGTTGCCGGCTGCCGCTGACGTTGGGTCCCGCGGATTGTTCGAGGGAATTGTACGTATGGATTTCAATTCAATTCGATCGGTAGCTTTCAGGGGAAGAAATATCAATAGAATCAGACGTGCTGGTGGAAGAGGATCTAAGAACGCAGAAAAGGAGAAATCAAGAGAGTCAACTCGGAGGTTTCCATAAAGCAGGTATACAATTCGGTTCTCAGGAAGTTGATGTAGATCGTTTTAAGTCTAGGAATTTTGGGGGATCTAGTAGGGGAAACTTTCCTCAGGGAAGGGGTTGGCAGGAAGAGTCTCGCAAAGAGATTCACGATAGAGATGGAGGTCTGCGTAGGGAGGATAATCCCAGAGGTAATTTTCGGGGGGGATTTGGAGGTAGAGGGGATAACCCCAATTTGGACAGGTTCAGAGATAATGCGAATTGGGATTCTACAGGAGGTTCTTCAAAAGGGGAGGAACAAAAGAAAAATTGGGGTGAGATTGGCCCTAACACTGGGGTGCTTAGATTTGAGGACCGAGGTACCTGTTTCAGATGTTTGCAAACTGGGCATAATCAAGCTCGTTGTTCGAATCCTCCGATGTGCTACAGGTGCAAAAAAAAAAGGTCACATGACCTTTGGATGTCCTGAGGAGAAGAAGAACCATGGTTTAAAACTTTGTGGGTTTGAAATTCCAGGTCAGGGGTTTTATAGTTTGCAAGTTCTTGGTTTACAGTTAAATGAACAATTACCTGCTTCAGGAATTTTGAGTATTAAGGAAGGGAGTGCTTCTGCTTACAAAATTGAGGCTGAATTGAAACATTTGATTAAAGCTGATTGGGACTGGAAAGTTTGGAAACTTTCAGAGGCAGATTATGCGGTGGTTTTTCCTTCGAAGGATATGTTAGAATCTTGGTCTAAAGCAAGGGGTGTTGAGCTGGCTTTACATTATATTAAGGCTAAGATTGATAAATCAAATCTCGATCCTGAAGCTTCATCTATCCTCACTGCTGCTTGGATTAAAGTTTCTGGGATTCCAATTCCTGCTAAGACAGTGGAGATAGTGAAAGAAATAGCTAGCACAGTGGGTGATCCTTTAGAGGTAGACGAGATAAGCTTGATGAGGGCGGCTCCTGTTAGGGTCAAAGTTCTTAGCAGGGATCCATCTAATATTAATTGTTTTGTGGAATTTTTTATTAACTCCATGGGGTATGAAATTAAATTTGAAACTGAGGAGGGTGTAGCTGGCAAGAAGAAAGGTCCAGTGTATGACCATTTTTACAAAATTCATGCTCGTAAAAAAGATGATGATGATGAAGACGAGGAAGAAGAGTCAAATGGGAGTAACCACAAAACTGAATAGGAGAAATTGGCGGAGAAATATGGTGGTGATACTCATCAATCTTCCGAGCAAAAAAGTGGGGGTGGTACTAACAATCCTAAAGACAAACAACCAAAAGATTCTATCTCTGAGGGGGAGGTTGTCTGCACTAACATGATGGTTGTTAATTCCAATAGTCAAGATTTGGAAGTTATGACAGGGGGACCACTAGAAGAAAACACTTTGGAAGAAGAATAGAATCTTGTTGTTTCTTTAGCTTTTAGTCTTCCTCCAAATCGAAGGGGAGAAACTGATTTAGATAATATGGGAGAGATTGGAGTTGATTTAGGGGTGCAGAAGTCTTTTTGTTCTTCTGAGGTCAATGCCCAAGTAGAACATCAATCAGATCCAGTCTTCTTGGAACAAAAAAAAGATGATTTAGTGGTTCACACTGAGAGGGGTCCTAATTTTTTTGTCCGCATCTCTATGGCCTTGCCTTCAGACACCTTTGGAGGGCAGGAGGAGCTTAGTTTGTCAGAATAAATCAAAAGTTATGGGGACTTGTTCAGATCAAATCAAAGTGCCTTATCATCCTAAAAAAGGTAAGAAGGTTTTTGAATCAGAAAAGTGGTGTGATTCAGAAAAAGATTTCTATGCTTTGGAGAAGGTTGATGTTGTTTTCTGGGAGGGTGGTACTGAAAAGGAATCTTTGGTTATGACTGAATCTGAGGGGGTGACTGATGTTTGGGTATCTGCAAAAAACAAAAAAGGCAAGAAGAACAAAATTCTGGAACCAACTATAGCTACTAGGAAAAGCTCTAGAATTCAGGATCTGGGTATCTCCATGGAGAAGAAGGCTGCCAAGCTAAAGTCTATCCAGAATTTAGAAGACAAAGGTAATTCTGTTGACTCTTTTAATGTGTTGAATAGTATTTCTATTAATTACTTAGAGAAAGTTGCTACTACCTGTGGTATTAATATAGGAAAAAAAGTCTCATTCGGCTGATGAGATTATTTCAGTAATGCAAGCTCAAGAGCTGGCTAGAGCTGTTTTAGCTCGAGCTGAAAAGGTAAAACTCGCAAAAGAGGTTGCTAAAACTCAGGATACTAGGAAGGAGCATCCAGGAGGGGTGGACATTTTGAACAAAATTGATAATGTCTAGAGGGGTGATGTTTGTATTGCTTCAAGCAGGAAAGAGGGGAGTAGTGATAAATGTTCTACAGCATGAGAATTTTGTTTTGGAATATTAGAGGTTTAGGGAAGATTGCTAGGAGAAGACAGCTCAAAGAGTTTGTCTTTTTAGAAAGGTTGGATGCTGTTGGGGTTCAGGAAACTTTGAAGGAGTCTTATTCTGATAGAGATATGAAGGATTTGGTGGGGAATTTACCATTCAAATGGCATTGGATACCTGCTGTGGGTCATTCAGGAGGTATCTTGCTTGGGGGTGAAGGATGATCTTTTGGAAATAGAAGCTTTTGACGCTGGTAGATTTTATGTTAGCATGGGGGGTTAGAAACAGGCTTACTAATTTCAGGTGGGAGTTGGTGGTTGTTTATAGTCCTACTCATCATGATCTTTTCCAAGTTTTTTTAGATGAGCTGGACAGAGAGTGCAAACATGCTGATTTGCCTTTAATTCTGGGGGGTGATTTCAATTTGATTAGAGAGCCAGGAGATAAAAATAATAACAATTAGAATCGAAATCTTGTGGACCTATTTAATGATTTCATTTCTGACAAAACTCTTTAATGAAACTTAGAGTTTTGGAAAGTGACAATTTGTTTTTGCTTCAGAATTTTACTGAAGATGAAGTGTGGAAAATTATTAAGGAGTTACCAGCTAATTCGGCTCCTGGTCCAGATGGTTTTTCTAATCTTTTTTTATAAAGAGTTTTGGGGGGTGATTAAGAAGCCTTTTCTTGAGTTAATGAAAGATTTCAGTAAGGAGATTCTGGATTTATAAAAGACTTAATTATGGGGTGATAACTCTTATTCCTAAGCTCAAAGAGGTCGACAACATTAGATAATATTGGCATATCTGTTTGCTCAATGTCAGTTTTAAGATTCTTACTAAGTTTTTAGCTAACAGACTAGGGGTGATTGCAGATAGAATTGTGAATGAAAGTCAATCTGCTTTTATTAAAGGTAGAAACATTCTGGATGGGGTGGTAGCTCTGCATGAAATTGTTCATGAGATGAGGTGTTCTAAGAGGAAATGGGTAATTCTGAAACTTGATTTTGAGAAAGCTTATGATAAGATTCATTGGAATTTCTTGGAAGAAGTGATGTTGAGAATAGGATTTTTGGAAAGTTGGGTTAAGCTGGTTATGAGCTCTGTGAGGGGAGGTAGAGTTAGTATTAACATCAATGGTGAGGTTGGTTCTTACTTCAGAACCTACAGAGGATTGAGATAAGGGGATCGATCCTCTCTCTCCTCTTCTCTTTAACTTAGCTGCAGATGCTTTGGCAGAGATTATTAGCATAGCTCGGGATAAAGGTCTAGTGAAGAGGGTTATTTCTCATTTGGTTCCAGGAGGGGTGCCCATTCTGCAATATGCAGATGACATTGTGTTAATGGTAGAATGCGAAGATGATTATTTCTTACACCTTAAGTTTCTACTTTACTGTTTTGAGTGGATGTCAGGTTTGAAAATTAACTACCACAAAAGTGAGATTTATGTATTGGGGGTGGATCAGGAGGAGGCTAACAGAGTGGCAAATATTTTTGATTGCAAATTGGCTCAGCTTCCTATGACTTATCTAGTTATCTGGCATTCTGGTAGGAGATAAACATATTGGGATGAAAGCTGCAGATAATGTGAGTACTAAATTGAACAAGAGACTTGACAATTGGAGAAACAAGCTTTTGTCCTTTGGGGGTAGACTAGTGTTGGCTAATAGCAGCTTAAGTAATCTTCCCATGTACACTATGGGATTCTACAGATTTAATGAGGGGGTGCATAAGAAAATGGATTCTATTAGAGCAAAAAATTTCTGGAGATGAGCTAGTAATAAGTTCAAGTATCATATGATGGGTTAGGGGGCTGTTTGTAGACCCAAGGATTTTGGTAGTTTAGGTATTATTAATACACGGGTGATGAACGATTGTCTTTTAGCTTAATGGATTTAGAAAATTCATTTTGCTGATAATGAACTCTGGTATAGAATCATTAAAGCTAAATACTTTCCTATGGGTGCTTTTAGAGATGCTAAAATGCTTAATGGTTCTCAGTTCTAGAAGTGTATTCAGAAGGTTAAATGCTTGTTTTTGAAGGGTGCAGTTTTTTCAGAGTAGAGATGGTTGTAATGTCTCTTTTTGGGGAGATGTTTGGCCGGGTGATTGCCCTTTGAGGATCAAGTATGCTAAGCTTTTTCATATCTGTCAGGTTCCTGATTTGAGTGTGGCTAACTGTTTGATGGATGGTGTGTGGAATATTCCTTTTAAGAGAAGTTTTGGCATTGAGAAAGCTTCACAGTGGGAGGATCTAAAAACTTACCTTTTGGATATAGAGCTTAACCATAATAAAGATACAATGAGTTGATGTTTTGAGAAGTCTGGTATTTTTTCTGTTAAGCCCTTATACAGACAACTGACGTTCGGGGGGGGGGGTGATCAGTAGGAATTTACAAAAGTTATGGAAAAACAAGCTTCCTTTGAAAGTGAAAGTTTTTTTGTGGTTATGTTTTCATGATAGAATTCAGACTCTTGATCAACTTAAAAAAGGGGGTGGAAGGGGGACAATATTTGTGTGCTTTGTGGATCTGATGAAACCCTTAACCATGTTATGTTTACTTGTTGTCTGGCTAATTTTTTTGGCTCAGAATGAAGGAGATGTTAAGTTGGGAGAGGACTCCTAGATCTTTAGATGACTTTCAACTGAACTGGTTAGAGAATAGGGGAGCTAATGATTACAATCTTGTTCTGTTTAGTTTTGTAGCTTCGGTTTGGAATCTATGGAAATGTAGGAACCGAATAGCTTTTGACAAGCATTTCCCTAAGCAACCAATGGAAGTTATCTTCAATTTTCTATCTTGTTTGCAGCATTGGAGTGTCCTCCTCAAAAACGGTGATAGAGACAACATGAATCGCTTTCTGATGCTGATCGAGAATTGGTCCAAGAATTTTTGTAATCAGTGCTAGTTTGGTTTTGGTTAGAATCTGTGGTGGCTGTGTTTAGTGTTGGTTTGTGGTCTATCTTTGCTAACTGGTGTTCCCAGTAGTCTTCTTTCTTTTGTTCTGTATAAGACTATGTAATGTTGATTTCTATCAAAAGCTAGGATTATCTCCCTTTTCAAAAAAAAAAAAAAAAACAGCTCATACGGTTCCATCTCATCTCAGAATGGCTATGGAGGTGCACATGGAGTTCATCCTGGTGATTGGTGTATGTACAATACTTCTCAGCAACAACAACAATAATAATTTAAAAGATGATGTACAATACTTTACTTAGCAAACATCAAGAAGAAGCAAAGAATAAACAACAACAATAATAATTTTTTTTAAAAAATAAAATACAATACTTGGCAGACCATACACTACTATGGATCACCTCATCACAGACGGTTCGGAACCGTCATCATAGACGGTTTCCGAACTGTCTGAAAAAGTTCGTCTGTGATAACGAGCGTTATCCTGCGCAGTTTGGAAGTAGAGGAAATGCGTGATATAGTTATCACGAGCAGTTCTACTTCAACCGCAGTGATTGTATATTTTCGCAGCGATTCTAAACAAGAACCGTCAGTGATAGTAATTATCGCTGAGCGGTTCTTATTCGTAACCGCTCGTGATAGTTTTTTTTTGCCAAAAATACTAAATGTATAGCTTGCAGGTGGTCACGGCGGCCTTCCCCTTGGTTGTCCGCCTCTTCGCCTCCGGCACCTCGTCCACCTCCTGGCTCCACTCACTCATGAGCCTTCTGAAGAAGGCCATGATCTTGTCCTCGTCGCAGAGCTCCTCAAAAGGCACATCCTTCTCCTCATCCCCGCCCTCCTTCCTCTTGGCCGCGTCGCCAGCCTTGGGCTTCGTTGCCTCTGTCGCCTTGGCCCGCAGCTCCTGGATGTCACGGAGGAAGTCGTTGGTCTGTCCCTCCCCGATATCCCCGGCGTCGATTAGATTAGTCACTACAAGGGCTGCAAACTGAAGCATTTGTCAGATCATCAAGCTACATTGTTCCCCATCCATTCAATCACAAAACTATATTCAAGCACACATGGCGCCGGGACGGGGGCGGCGCGGGGAGGAGAGCCGGCGGGGAAGATGCCGACCGGCCGTCAGGGGGAGGACGAGCAGCGGGAGGAGGAGGCCCGGCGGAGGGAGCACTGGGCGACGACGGGACGAACAGGAGGGACGAGGGCCGGCGGTGGGAGAAGGAAGCCCAGAGGTTGCGCTGGATTTGGGGGGAGTCCTTATTAATATATAAGGACTCCTGCTACTCTCGCGCACGCATTCAAAATTTTCGAACTCCCGTATTATGAATCACATATCACAGACGGCTCATATCACCAACCATCTGTGATGAGGTAATTAGCACAGACGGTTCGTGATATGAACCGTCTGTAATAGTATCACAAACGGTTCGTCATACAAACCGTCTGTGATGAGGTATTTATCACAGACGGTTTGTGATACGAACCGTCTGTGATAATTAGTATCACAAACGGTTCGTAATACGAACCATCTGTGAAGGACAACACAGACGGTTCGTGCTACAAACCGTCTGTGAAGGACAACACCGTCTGTGATGAGACGTCTAGTATGACATGTTTTGTAGCAGTGATACTACATACAGGGTATATTTATCTCACAAACGTGCGTTGGGTCGCCACCTAATGAACACTGGACCCACTTAAGGGCTTGTTTGGATATGAAGGGATTAGAACCAATCTATTCGGATTAGAAGAAATTTTAGTTCAAATTGCCGATCAATCCGAAGAAATTGGTGTATCTAAAAAAGTGATGGAAGAGAAGACCGCGTCTTCCCCACGGTTCCGTTCCCCATCCCCAGTTCCCCTCCTCGCCGCATCGCCTAGCTAGCCGGCTGCCGCACCGCACTGGTGGGCACCAAATCTGGAGTCCATCGCCGCCGGTTACCACGCCTCGCCTCGTCAACTTCCGCGCACGCCGGTGGACACTAGATCTTGGTCCATCGCCGCCCGCCACCGTGCCATGCCGATGGGCACCAAATTTTAGCTGCCCGCCACCGTCAGCAACCAAGCACCGATCGATCGTGAGAGATGCCACTGCCGACCCTGGTTGCTAGGTGAAATTTTCAAGCACTTTGACTTGAAAGTTGGAGGATTTTAGTGGAAAGTTTTAAAATTCGATCGACAGACAGCGATTTTGCGACTAGATGTGTGTCTTCTTGTGTGCATCTTACGCTACGGTAAAGACAAGCCAACGGTTGTACCTGGGCTGGCATGATGTGGCCTAGAGATCGACAGGACTGACGCACTTAAATGAGCTTAGTGACCCGGATCTGCAGTGTGAGAGTTGGGTGACGGCGCAATTTACTTTAGAAAAAAATTCAGTACAGCCCATAGGTCGTCGGCCTCCTCCTGTTGCTGTGCAGGTGCAGGTGCAGCAGCCCAGGAACCGAGGATGGCTCGAGCGTTTGGTCCAGCTACAGAGATTTGCAGCCGCTCATGAATAATCAATCCTTCTACTTCTAGAGTTAGCTAGACAAGTATTTATTTCACTTTTGATCCGGCCTATATCCGTCTAGCTAGCTACCGATAGTCCTCTTTGTTGAGAAAAACGCGGGAATTGGATGTCATGCCTTGTTAAATCCTACATGATTTACAAACACATGAATGTGTTGTTTGGTTGGACCACGGGAAAAACACATGAATTTTGGTGATTATCATGGTTGTCATAGACCCAAAGCAAAATTTCCAAGAGGTTTGAGTGGGGATGTTTGTTTTCCTCCAAAATTCCCATGAAAAGTACATCATTCCATAGGAATTTCAGAGGAATCCTCTTGGATTTCCTTTGAACCCAATGCTCCACATAGGAATCTTTCCGTAGGAATGGACTCCTCCCAAATTCCTTTGTCTTTCGTTCAATCTAAAGAGGCCCTGAACGAATTTCCTAGGGATTTAACGAGGAAACGACGACGCCATCTCTCTGTCGGAATCCCGTATGCTTTTTTAACCGGCTGGTTCGACCTTTTCTTCCATTTATTTAGTCTTAGTCTTCTTAGTCTTAGTCCGATCCCCTGTTGGAAGTGTCTTTTCCATAGATACTTAACAAACCAGCTAGTTTGTGCAGTGGAATATATATTCCATGCACACTGACGCCATCGCCAAGCTAGGCTTGCATGGACATGCAGTCCTGCTAGCCACACATGCATGTGTGATGGCTATGAGATACCTTAAAGAATACTCGATATGTTACATCTATCTCGGATGAAACATGCAGATCGATGCATGGGTTAAATCATTCCTTCCTCAAGAATCCAAAAAGGAAGTACTGAAGAAAGAATTTTACACTCTCTCTCTCTCTCTCACAGTCTCTCTCGCTCTCTCTCATAGTAGGTACACTCTCTCTCTCTCTCTCTCTCTCTCTCTCTCTCTCTCTCTCTCTCATAGTAGGAGAGGAGAGGAGAGGAGGGGAGAGGAGACAGTGTAGTAGTAGTGTGCATCGATCTCGGTCAGTGCATGTGCATGGTGGCTTTATTCTCCCAAAGGGGAGAACAGAACTGGGAGGGGCTAAGGCCTAGGCCTTCGAGAAAGCAAGGCAAAGCAAAGCAAAGTTAGCAGGGAGAATCTGATTCCCTCCGAGTAACATGCGCATATCAATGCAACGCAACAATTCCACATCCATCTAGCTCGGACCATTCCAGTACGCATTACCATCCATCCATACGTATTAACCCTAGCTAGCTGCATGCATGCTACCCTCTCTCTCCCATGGCCTCCTCTCCTCTCTCTCATCTCCCTTATAGCTCTCTCTCTCTCTGTCTCCTCTCTTTCATCTCCCTTGTAGCTAGCGCTCTCTCTCTCTCTCTCTACATTCTTTCGTACGCTTCTTTCACTTTTCTGTACCAGCATTGTTGCCAGCTTGTGTTTTTGGGCACAACGTTTCACCCATCGCTCCTAGCTAGACCTCTGTAAAACACAGCCACACAGGCACTTGTTCCTTCTCTTTTTCAGAGTTCTCAAACTTCTATGTGACTGATAATGGTGCTAGCTAGCTGCCTCTACCTCGTCCTAGCCATTCTCATGCATGCATCTCTCCTCGTCCTAGCTAATGCTCGCTTCCATATATATAGACTCGACAATCATATAAGCATGCAGTGCCTTTTAGCTAGGTGATCTTAACCTGTCTTCTCCCATATGTATACTCCTAGCTAGCATATATGATGTGTATAGAAATACTTTGGAGCACCTTAATTGTAATGCGTATATATGCTTAGCTGCTAGTATGTATGTGCTTCTCAGTTTGCAAGCCATCATATATCTCAGACAAGTACTAGTAGATGGATTTATCAATTGAAACTAGACTTCGAGAGAAGAATAATGCTAGATATATCAATTGAGCTTATACCTAGCTAGCTGATCAAAATGGTCCTCATGAGAATTGAGAAACACAAAAGATCGATCTGTGAGATATCTTCACTCTTTAGTACGTTCTATCACTGTAAAAGGAGAAAAAGGAAAAGGTAAAAACTAAAGAGCCTTACTTTGAATGGGCCTCTCGGCTCTTTGACTACACCCTTTTGCAGACGTAATTAACATATCGCAATGCTACGCCGGCAGTAGAGATTAACATATGTAAGGCTAATGGAAAATACATACCCTACAAATTAATTAATCGATATATCTATCCATCACTGGTATTCCATGCTATCTACCACTGGTAAAGCATATATATATGTGCACCAGGCACGCATATAGAAAATGCTTTATGCATGCATTCAAGAATGCACGCCATATATATATCTTCAATTTCATTTTACCTGCCTAGCTATACATGTATGCTGGCTTGCTCCTATACATCAAATAAACTGAATTGCATTGCTAATTACTCAATCCAGTTGCACCAGTTGCTCGATTGCATCAAGCAAAGTCGGCAGTCGCAATTTTGGATCACAGAAAGCCACAAACAGAAACACACGCATCTTGCATGCATGGGGAGAGAGGACCATGTATAGGAGAATTGACATATATTAATAGGAGTTTTCCATGAACAAAATGAAGAACAGCGGTACACATAACTTCACCCCCCAAATGCACCAGAAAAACCTAAAAAAAAAACAAGAAACATAGCAAGCGATCATGCGAGCTAAACTAGCTAGTAATAATAATTGTGCTTGATCAATTAACACACGGCTCCATCCTGCCTCTCCTCCAGTTCTTGAAACATTGCAAATGCAAAGGCTAGCCTTTTTCTGTGTCACAATAGCATCACATATCTAGCTAATTATAGGATTAATTGCAGCTCGCAATTAAGCTCATTACATGAGGTGGTTACCTGTCGTAGTGTTGGAATAGGAAGGGTAGCCAGTGAGGTGATCACCATACATGCCTCCTCTTGGGTAGCCTTCCCTCTTTGATGGCATCACGTGAAGCTCTCCTCCGTCTTCGCCGTTGACGCCGCCGCCGCCACGGCCATCTCCATCTAAACCTAAATGGAACATGCCCGGCATTGCCATTGCCGGCGCTGGCGCCATCGCCGCCTGATCCATTGCATGCAAGAACGGGAAGCTTTGCATCTGCTGCACTCTCCATTGCTCGAGCCCGGAGGCTGCGGCGGCGGCGCCACCGCTCCCACCGCCGACATAGTAGCAGCCCGCCGCGTCGACGGACGGCTTCCCCATCCTGGAGAACGTAGAGCCGAGGTTCATGGCGTCGAAGTCGGCTAGGCGGAGCAGCGGCGGCAGGATGGACAGGTTGCTGCTTAGCATCGCCGGGAGAGCTGGCGCGTTGGCCGTGGTGCAAGTGGACGACGTCGTCGATCCAGCTGGCCCCGATGCTGCGGCGGTGGCCGATGGTGCCCCCGAGGCTGCCGCCGCCGCCTGCTTGGGTTTCGCGCGCTTGGCGTGGCGGCGGTAGCCGCCGCCCACCGGCACGTTGCGGAGCGCGCCGCCGCGCGTCCAGTAGCGGCGGCAGGCGCGGCAGAAGTGGCGCGGCTGCGAGAGCGAGTAATTGTTGAAGTAGCAGAACTTGGTGTTGGTGGACTCGCAGCGGGGGCACTTGAGCCCCGGCTCCGGCAGCGGGATCCTCGCCATCCGAGCCCGCTCAGCCATCGACATCGGCTTCGCCGGTCCCCCCGGCCCGCCGCCGCCTTCGGGGAGCGCTCCCGGCATGATTGATGGCTGCAGAAGCTCATGATTGCCGTCGCCGCCGCCGCTGGCCGCAACCTGGTGGTGGACGTGCTGCTGAAAATCGAATTAGAGATGCATCAAGAATCAAAGATAAGATGGAAGCAAACAAGAGCCAGAATTTAGGCCAGAAATTTGGCCAAGTATATACCAAGATAGTGTTTTGGATCAGAATATTTAGCTAGCCCTAGTATTCTCTTCCTTTTCAGTTTTGATATTGCTACAGCTTTCTCCTTTTATCTGTGTGTGCTTGTGCAAAAGAGAGTGAATGAAATCTCGGGAAAAGAAAGGGAAGATGTCTGAAAATTACCTGGTTATCATTCCAGCTTGAGGAATCCAGGAAGGCAGGGGGGAAGATCATGGTGGGTGGCCGGTGATGTTAATTATCTGGCTAGCTCTCTGGAGAAAGTGAGTCTTGCGCTAGGGTTTGGTTCTTGTTTTTTTTTCCTTTCCCTTGTGCCTTGTATTTTTCTTCTGTTGTGGCTAAAGGTTGTGTTTGATAGGGGCTTGGAGGTAGTGGAGAGAGCCAGCTAAGGGTCCTCATGGGAATCACACAGAGCGGGGGTGGGATGAGAGAGACTGAGACAGGATCAGTGAGAGTGAGGTGGGATGAGCTAGAAAAAAAAGAAGAAAAAGTAGGCATCCATGTACCTTCTTCTGTGTAGGAGAGCCTTATTTTGTGATTTTGTGGCTTTTTTGGTAAGTTATAGACAAACATTTTCAAATGTGACTACTAGTATACAAAATGTATTTAGATTATTAGCTAGCTACATGATAATTACACGGTTAATTAGTGTTTTCATTTTATCACTATTCCTTTATATATAGTGTTAGAAAGCAGTTAGTGTTTTAACACTTTTCTTTTATAGTGATTAAAGTTGTATCTTAGAGGCCATAAGACCATCTCCAATATTGTATTTTAGCCGGTTCAAATGAGGAGAGAGAAAATATTGAATCGATTCAATACATTGGAAGGGTTGATTCCAACAAAAAAAGAGAGCATGGAACCGGACTCTACTTAGAAGTCGATTCAAAACATTAAACAACTCATATGAGCATTAAACAACTACATAGGAGAGAGTGCGGTTGAGAAATCATATTATTATTTTGTGGTTTTTTTAATGCAACATGGATCCCAGTTATTAATAGGAATCGGTTCAATACATTGGAGAAGAACAAGCTCTGTTCCTAAAATGCTTACGTGACACGACTTTGAATCGACATCGGTTCAATACACTTTGAAAATTTACAAAAGAAACTATACGGTGTCAGAAGCCCTCACAAAAAATTCATAAATTTTAGAGCCTTTTTTATAGGTTTAAGAAAAATTTGCAAAGCCTCAGCCTTTCCAGGAAATTCCTAATTTCATTCGAATTTCCCGCTCGCCCTTTGGGCCAAATCTAAGCTGGCCCAAAACCCTTCGCCAACTCTAGCACGTGCCAGCACGCGCTCCCTCCCTCTCGCTGACGTGTGGGTCCCACTCGTTAGACCTTGCCTTCCACCTCGCCTTCGCTCTTGCTCGCTAACGCGCCTTGCCCATTGATTTCCCTCGCCGCCCCCGTTTTCGATGCCCACCTGCCTTCATCACCTCCGCCTGGCTCCTCCCATGCTGCCTACCCCTTAATGGCGCCCAACCCCCGCGCTAGCGGAGACAACGAAGCTGGTGCACGAGATTCTTGCCGTAGCCACATTTTCTTGCCGTCTTTCTCACACGCTACTCATTCATACTTAAACCTCCAACTACGTCACAGAATTCCCAGCTCGCCATTCTCGCCTCCCACCAAGAACCAGAGCTTTTCGCTCCTTGGTGCGCCGGGAATGAGAGCACCGTTCTCGACGTCGATGAGCAAGCCTCACAACACCATTTGCTCTGGTAAGGCTCCTTGCCCTCGCCAACCACGTCACATTGTGCTCCTTACCTTACTGATGCTCCTTCTTTGCCCGATGTAGCTCCGGGAACCATGTAGCGTGAACAAGCAGTCGTCTTCTCCACCTCCAGCACACACCCCGCTCTAGACCTCCGTGTTCCCGATGTTCTGGTGAGCTTGAACCTCACCTGGTCTCGTCATTTCGTGTCCTACACTTCACTAATGCTTCTCCCTCGCTTGATGTTGATCCACTCGCAGGGAATTCTCCGAATCAACCTTCTTCCTCACTTATGATCGTCGTTGCCCCTTTTTCAATTCACCGCCACGTCGGTGAGTCATTGGTCAATTCCTTCTATCCCTACCATCCTCAGTGTGCATGCAAGCTAACGCGCATCTCCTTGTAGTATCTCCATCACTGTAGCACGCCATCACCAAGAGCCTCCTTTTTGCCGGTGCTGCTCAATGTCACCAAGCTTCTCCGGCCATTCTCTGACGTCATTAAGAGCCTTGGTGAGCTTCTAGTAGTCCCCTAGAGCCTTTGCGCATATTAGATCGAATGTTTAGCTAGAGTAGCCTAGACTTTGTCATAGCCAATCATGGTGCCACCGCAGGAAGCGTTGTCGCCGCCGCTCCGGTGACCATTGGTCCTCGAGCCACTAAATATAGCATTGTAGTTACCTCCTGAAGCCAATGCATACCTTCTTTTGCCGCTGATTTGCTCAAATCGCAAGAACCACTTTGAGCCCGAGGAACTTCACAGCTCATCTCCTGCGTAGCGCCACCTTCGGCTATCTCTCCGGTGTCTACCGCCTTCCGGTGGCATCGTCGTCGGGAGAGCAACCCATTTTTGACACCTCCGAGCCTTGCTGTCGCCTTGATCGCCAACGACGAGCTCGCCATGGCGCACGGCCATGTGCGCAACTCCACTCCTCTCTCTCTCTCTCTCTGCTAGTGGGCCCTCATGATTAAAATATTAATTAGCGCTAAGTAACAGAGGTTAAGTTTAATAAGTGTATGACAGGTGGACCAGTCAAAAAAGTTAACAAAAAGCTAATTTCAAACGCTTTTAGTAAATGTGTCACTGACATGTGGGACCACGCACTATTCTCATTTTTAAAACACGTTTTAAAACCCGAGAGACTGACATGTAGACCCCAGTTGTTAAATGATTAAAGTCAAATATAGGCTTAGTCATTTTGTTAATAACAATGAGTCTATGACATGTGGGACCCCTCTGGTTTATAAATAAAATCAATACAACAAAAATATGAGTCACTGACAATTAGGCCCGACATGTAAGTTAATAAAATTGGAAAATTTAGAAAATAAGCCTTCAGTAGAGAAATACACCTTCTCTACTGGAAAGTGTAAATCTCAGTAGAACTCAGAGGAAAATACACTTTCTCTGTTGGAAAGTATAAACCTCAGAAAATACGCTTTCGACGTCAGCCCTTTTCTAATTTCTGGAATTTTCGAACCGAAGCAAATTAAAATGTTAATAACTTTTGCATACAAACTCCAAATTAAATGAATCTTTTTATAAATTCATATAAAATCATTATCAACCTAAATATGTAAAAATATTTGGATTTTGTTGCTGTTGGGATTATTGTTCTATATTTAATTCGCTTCTGGCTCTTTTGATCAGACATCGATTGTTCGAGCGAAATTTACAACGATCCTCTGTCCTTGATTCAGAGCAACCAGAGCAAGGAAATCACCTCCTTTGACCATGTTGATCGTACTATTTTAACTATTGTACTTTTTTTTTTTGCAAAATCCATTATGCATGCATGTATGTTTGGTTAAAATTGCTATATTTAGGGATAACGGTAGTCTTAATCTTATTCGATGCATGAACCTTCCTTGAAATATTTGTATCCTTACTATTGTAGTCATTAGGTTAAGGTATAGATAATAGATGATGTCAATTTGGGAATTTTGAGTGCGAGTATATCGCACAATTGCTTGGTCAAGCTATAGTCTGTACTAAAATTTGCTAAAAGGATGACATGATGAACATGAAGTTGGAAGTTTTAAAATGATGGTCCAGAAGGGTTTACCTCTGTTATTTTGTATAAATTTTTTTATAAAATGAAAACTTAGTTTGCGACGCGGGTGAGTTATATTATATTCTGAGAAGTGTGAGAGGTGTATCTCACAAGTAGATAGGGGAGATCCTCGCCCAGGTCAATTAAGGGCTGAACGCTAGCAAGTCCTATCTAAGCCTAAGCGTATAACCACATGTGTCGGTATGGGACGACATTAGCTAATGAAGTCATTGAAAACTAGCCTTGTACCTTGGTAGGCCGTAGTAGTGCGAGTATGACTGGTGTAGACATGTTCCAAGGGGCTCCCTTCATCGAGGCATTAGGAACAAAGCTTTCCAGCACAACGGTGAATGCCTCGCTGAGACGTGGGTGTACCCGGGTGAAGTGAGGGTGTCCATTCTCCGAGCTAGTGCAAGGTTAGGACTAGATGATGTAAAGGTTTCGATACGTACTCTAGACTGCTTACCATAGGTAGTGAGCGGTGGTATCGATAGATGTTGAACAAATTAGAGAATTTGTGTGTTGTGGGTAAAGTTGTATACCTCTGCAGAGTGTAAATATATTTAAATAGCTGTGCTCGCGGTCACGAGCATGCTTAGTGCAGCCTTAATGGGTATAGTCTTAGTTTTTCATAAAAACAGTTTTGTTGGAAAATGCGGGAAATTGTTTGTTGTTTTATATTTGAGTTGAGTGCCATGTCTATGGCTGAAAATAAGATGTTGCTCGTAGCTGAGGAGGGTTGCGAGTTGTTATTTATTCAATTACTTCATTGTTGTCCTTTATCTATTTAACTGCTCTTTAAATTTCTGTTGTAAAATACAACGTATTGATATTACAAAGGAAGAAGTCCATTCTACCCCCTCATGTATCGACATGCAGACACCTAACCTCCTAAACTAAAAAATCAACCCTTTGACACCCCTAAGTTGTAAAACCAGACAACCTACCCCCTCTGGCTGTTTCGTGCGGTGGTATTGCTGATGTGGTGTCCGGGTGGCCCGGTTTCGCTAGGTCGGCCACTGACTCGGCTGCGACGTGGCGATAACTTAGCTTCTACCCCTCTTTCTTCCTCAGTCTCTCTCCCCGACGCTGCCTTCTACCCACATCTTCTTGAATCTGAGCATCTAACCCACCAATGTTAGCATAAGATTCCAGGGGAGCTTTCTCAACTTTCATCACAGATACCATAGGATCTACCTCATCTTACAAAATTCCAACCACGGACAGAACCTTGTTGTGCATGAGGATGGAGCATCCGGGCTCGAGATGGTCCTTGTCGACGAAGGAAAGGATGCCGACATAGTACTCGGGACCGATGGAGGAGGAGACGATGGCGTGGCTCTCGTCGATGATCTCCTCGAGGGATCCAACGCTCATGGAGGTGTCGCGGAGGTCGTCGACCTTGGATCGGTCCTCCTCGGTCTTTTCCTTGGTGGGGCGGAGGTGCTCCTGCGACGCGATGAACTCCTCCTCCATGAGGAGGTAGTCCTTTACGCGCTCGAGCTTGAGGAGGAGGCGGAGGCAAGACTGGAGGCTGCGATGGTGGGGAGGCGTCACGGCCACCTCGGGGCCCTTCGCTATGCCGCTTATGAGACGCGGGAGGGCGCGATGGGCGGCTTGAACTTGCGGTCCTTCTTGTCGCTGTCACCGCCAGGCTTGCGATCACAGGGGGCGCCGCCCTGCTTGCCCATGTCGCCCGGTGTGCCCTGCCCCATGTTCGCCGCCTCCGGTTCGGAGGGATTTTCTTTCTTTCTTTCTGGAGGATCGAGACGGTGGCGAGAAGAAAAGGAAAAGGGATATGAGCTTGGAATTGGATGGAGCTGCAAGGCTTTCCTCCCGCTCCCCCTCCCCCCTCCTTTTTCCGTCTTCAATCAACTTACTGTGCAACCGAATGGGGGAGGTGGAGCACAGCTCCGAGAGAACTACAGGCGACGAAGGTAGCGCCATCGAAGCGGACCTCAACCAAAGGTGGACGGGTGCGGGCGACGCATCCAGATGCTGGCGATTTGCACTGCGTGGGTGTTCCAGCTTCACCTCCCTCAACGCGTGGGACCGAGTCACTGGCCTCGGATTCGACGGCCGAGCTGCCATCGCCACGGGTGTAGCCATCTTGTGGTAGGCGCGAGCTGAGGATGCGCAAGGCAAGGAGGCGGCGCATGGGAGCAAGCCAGGGAGGAGCGGACCGGAGGCGACACAAGCGCAGGCGGCAGCGCTAGTGGGGCTGGCCGGAGGTGGCGCCCGGAGGAGATGCGGCCAGGGAGCAAAGCTCTAGTGGGAGAAAAAGGGAGAAATGGAGAGACGAAGGAGATGAGGAAGAGAAGAAATGGAGAAGGCACCACTCGGCTGGAGGAAATGAGAGGAGAGAGAAAGCAAGGAATGGACTTAGGGGAGAGAAACACCACATCAGCTCCCCTCTTGGCGAAACCGGGCCACCCGGGTGCCACATCAACAATACCACCGCACGAAATAGTCGGAGGGGTTAGGTTGTCTGGTTTTACAACTTAGAGGTGTCAAAGGGCCATTTTTTATTTCAGAGGGTTAGGTGTTCGCATGTCGATACTTGGGGGGTATAATGGACTTCTTCCTATTGCAAATAAAATTTGCTTAATGCTGAAAACAACTTGTAGCATAGAACCTCATCTCTTGGTAGCCATGCATATATATAAATTTTGCGATACACTACAAGTCTTGCTGAGTACGCAATGTACTCAATCTTACTTAAATTGTTGTTTAGAGTATGAGTATGAACCAGTTCTAGACGACGACGGGTCTTTCTAGAGTTTAGTCCTTGTCAGTTGCCTGTGGGATTGGATGAGGCATACTGCTAGACCATTTTTGTTTATTTACTACGTTTTCCGCTGCACTCTGTTGTTACTTGACTTTTATTTGGCCGGTCGGTCTTTGTAATGAAAATTCGTTATGTATCATTTAAGGTTAAGTCCTTTTGAAATTTTGTTGTATGTATGAAATGTGTATGGATGCGATTATCAATGTTGTGGATGTGTGTACTAGCTACAGATGAGGGGACTAATACGGTACACACACAAGAGTTTCGGGTATTCCAAACCCGGGGTCCGACGTACTATGTTACAGCTTGCAACAAATGGTCATAACAAATTACCAACCAATGCCTTTTGACTATAGTTTAGACTTTAAAATCATTGTTAATCAATACATTCATCAAGCAGCCATGCAATGCTCAATTGGATTAGAGAAAAGGATCAAATGCTAATATTAAAGCTGCTCATTAATTATCACGTTAAAAGATGTAATGGAAAGGACATAACAGAACACACATAACCCCTCTAAAACAGGAAATTGACACAACTCTCTTGATGTTCTACAGGATGTCCAAGAGACAAGACACATGGATGCGACAACCAAACTGCAGTGGCTCAACGCCACGTCTAGTTTATCGAATTTTTTTATTAATTAATTCTTTTTAAAATTTTATTTTAAAATTAACCTTCGACGCACTTTATTTTCAATACTGACCCATTTGGTTACGCCACCACCCGTGACGTGACAAAAAAACGCTGTCATGCCAGCCTATATCTAGAGCAAGCTCTTATCACACCACCACTCGTGGCGTGACAGTGTTGTTTGGTGATCAAAAGTGCTATTTAGTAGACTTATCTTATGGCGTGACAGTGTTGCTTTGTCACGCTATGGATGGTAGCGTGATCAAAGAGATCAAAATTGAAAATAAAGTGCCCGAGATTAACTTTAAAATAAAATTTAAAAAAGAGTTAATTAATAAAAAAAGTTCTCCAGTCATCCAACATTTTCGTGACAATTTGTATGTGCATTCCAAATCTAGATGTATAGTCTTGGGCCTTGCTCTGGCTAGCTTGACTGTTCATGACAAAAGTTACATGATCAGTGATGGATACTTGGGAGACTCCCTCTGAAAGGCTAATGGGTGCGTTGTGCAATTCGATTTCCTCTGTTTCATGCTGACTTTGGAAGCAAAAGCTAGAAGGTAGATCAAACTTTTCTGAAGCTAGTTAGTACATAGGAGGGTGTTAATTGTACTTACCACAAGAAACAGATCGATGTACTAAGAACAGGGGGAAATTTAAAGATAGAAAGGTAACTTCAATCAGTCCTCGCCAGCAATCAGTGTAAAAAATGGGCCAGGTTTTGGCAATTTTCATGCTCAAGCTTCTTTGTGCTACAGGTAGGGGATGCCAATCATTGCGTTAAGATCGCGTACGGTTAACTTGGCCCTTTTGCTTTGAGTTTCAATAATTATTTCTGTTAAAGTATGATATGAATTCGTTATCGTGTCTCTGCTGAACATGGCATATGCGACGATTAGCACTAGACGTGGCGTCGAGTGGCGCAACCAACGTGAATTCTGCCTCCCTGTGTTCGTGATTCTCCCACAAGAGTTTTTCACGTAAAATCCATATCTCTTTGCTTTTTTATCATCTATTTTTGCCGTGCATTTTAGAGCTCCGAGTTCAAACCTTAAGAGTCGTTAACCCGGGAGGACCAATCTCCACTTCCGGACGTGGCACCCGTGCGGCATCATCCAGACTACATCAACGAGGCCACCGGCGCGACATCCACGCCGACCCGAAGTAGGAAGAAAATCATAATCGAGACAACATATCGGTGTGCAACCTTGTCAGAAGCAAAACCGAAGGAGCAAGCATCATGTCGCCGGGAGCAGGTGTGAACCTAAGAAGCCTCACGTGAATCGAAGAGCGTCAAGCCTGAGGCCTAAGGACAGGAAGGAAATTGCTTCAAGTACGATCCCAGACTTACGACGCTAGTACGATGAAGTAACTAGTAAGGCATGCCCTGTTTGTGGCAAGGCAAATGTGTCTTAGCTCCTTATCCTTATGATTTGTTAGCACCACTTCAATATGATTTTACACTTTGTTCTACTATGAGCTCAGTAGCTCGAATGTCATATTTACACTTTGTTCTAGATCATTTTGTTTTTGATGATATGAATGTTGAATAGCTACTGGTGTATGTGCAGGTGCTCTTCCCTTCCACTCGATCAGGACAGCAAGTGTTAAGATTAATGGATGGACCCCTAATCTGATCGAGACAGCGCGGCAGTAAAGCAAACGACTCGATTCTTGTCATTTGGCGCAGTGCAAAATAAAAGAAAGCAAATTGAGTAGAGTACTCGGATACAGCAGTAACCCAACTCAGCAGTAGTAAGTCAAAATCAAAATCAAAAAGCAGCAGCAGATGTACTCGTATCTCACGGCTAAATCAGTGCCCTCCATTAAGCGTACGTATTACTTGATAAGGCCTCACGATTCACAGCTAACCAACATGAAATTGAGGAATAGATGCAAACCGAGAAGAAGAAATCTTCCTACTTGTACACCAGATGAGTTACGAACTGGATAGACAGAACCTAATCAAACAGCATCTGTGTACAGCCGCCGTGAGCACCGATACCTCTACAGCCGCCCGAGCATCTCACCACATCGCACACAGCCGAAAAACTGTGCAGCCGCAAGCGCATCAATTCGGCCAAAAAAAAACCCACCCCCCTCACGTACAGCCAAAAGATCTGCCGCCACCACCACCTCATACCAACTTCCTTGATCAAGCGTGCAGTCAAACTTATATAACTTTGACCATTACTTTTCATATGATTTTGTTAGTAAAAAATTACAAAATTATTATATTATGAAAATATTTATAATGACAAATCTAATGATATTATTCACTCATGATCAATCTAAATAGTTTTTCATATATTATTAGTCAAAGTTAGATAAGTTTGACTGCACGTTTGGTTAAACATCATGTATTTATGAATGGAGGGAGTAGAAAATTAAAACCATGGCCTTCTCTTCGGGTCACGAAAATCTATCCAATCTTAATAATCAAGGACTTGATACTAGAGGTGAAAACGGATCAGATACGGACGGATAATGACTTTGTCATATTTGTTTTCATTTTTTTCCCTAGATTCAGATACGAATACGAATCGAAACGAATATGGTCGTGGATATTTTTCGGAACATGAAAACCCCTTAAATTGTATGCCAGAAATTAATGAAAATATATAACTAGTTTATTTGATGCAAACATTCATGAATTGTACATATTTTTAGTAACCACATATAATATTGGCACTAGCAGGCTGCATTAATTAGTTCATCACAAATATAACACTTAGTTTACCATATTTAGCTCATAAGTCATAACTCATAAAGTCACAAGTCATCATGCATTCACACTTAGTTCATTACATACATATATAAAACTTAGTTCACACTAACATTGATCGGGTTGGATGGTTAATCTATATAAATAACTATAACATCCCAAAGTATGTTACCAAAAATAAAATTAATAAAATTATTATTTTATTGGATTTTCAGAGATTTAAAAGAGTTTTCTTGGTTAAAAAGAAAAATAATAAAATAAAGTCAATTATTTAATTTCTAGTTTTTAATGATAAAAATAAAATTTATTGAGTTTTCTGGGATTTTATTGAAGTTAAAGTGAAAAAGGAAATTTTAATTAATTTCTTGAATTTTACGGATTTTAAAAGGTTTTTCCTATTTTTTAGAAATTTAAAATAATTTATGTGCAAAAATAAAAACTAACTTTAAGTTGGAATTAAATTTATTAAGTTCAAAATAATTCAAGGAATTACTGTGATTTTTTCTAGAATTTTTTTAACTCTATTTGCTATTTTCTAAAAGGTTATATGATTTGTTGCATTTTCTAAAATTCGGAAATCAATTAAAATCTCATTTTCTCCTTTGGGCCAAAATCCGGATATCCGGACTTCGTCTTATCCGGAGAATCCGTATCCGTATCCGTCGGATTGCATGCCTACCGTATTCGTTTCGTTTTCGAGAAAAAAAACCCGAATTCGTTTCCGATCCGAAAATTATCCGAGAAAAATCCGATTCGATATAATCCATATCCGTTTCCGTCCGGATCGGTTGAAAACTATCCGATCCATTTTCACCCCTACTTGATACCCTTTCTAATACACAACGTTTTCTAATTTATCTTAGTTTTCCAATTTTAGACATCCCAAAATTGTTATGTGTCGTAGCCTCTGAACTGCACCTCTGTAGCTTCAACACGTATCATCCATCTTTGATCTCCACGCACCCCAACTTGAGCTCGACCGTCTCCTCCAGTATCCTCGACCCTCTGGACCATGAATTCGCAACAAGTCATCTCTCGGTCCTCGTCGTAGACCACGATCGTCTCCGAGTTACCCTGCACATGCATAGACCAAAGTAACATATTTTTCTGGCACAAGTTCTTCCCAACTTGACCGATATAAGGCCACACGCACGTCATATACCTCAATTAACATCAGTAAGCAGCATTGTCAAGTACAAAATTATTCTAGACCTAGCCACATGGTCTAACACCCATACAACCTCTAAAAAAAATAGGAAATTGACACAACTCTCTTGATGTTCTACGGGATGTCCAAGAGAGAAGACACGTGCATGCAACTACCAAACTGCAGTTGCTCGACCTGATGCTGGGCTAGCTAGAGATGGATAGTTCCAGGCATCCAACATTTTTGTGACAATTTGTATGTGCATTCCAAGCAATTGCTCTGCAGAAAGATCTAGATGTATAGCCTTGGGGCTTGATCTAGCTAGCTTGATTGTTCATGACAAAAGTTACATGATCAGTGATGGATAATGGGTGCGATGTGTAATTCGATTTCCTCTGTTTCGTGCTGACTTTGGAAGCAAAAGCTAGAAGGTAGATCAAACTTTTCTGAAGCTAGTTAGTACATAGGAGGGTGTTAATTGTACTTACCACAAGAAACAGATCGATGTACTAAGAACAGGGGGAAATTTAAAGATAGGTAACTTCAATCAGTCCTCGCCAGCAATCAGTGTACAAAGTGGGCCAGGTTTTTGACAATTTTCATGCTCTAGCTCCTTTGTGCTACAGGTAGGGGTCGCCAATCATTGCGTTAAGATCACGTACGGTTAATTTGGCTCTTTTGCTTTGAGTTTCAGTAATTATTTCTGTTAAAGTGTGCTAGGAATTCATTATCATATATGTGCGGGACGTGGCACATGCGTCGAGTGACGCTAAATGTGGCACATGCGTCGAGTGTCGAGTGGCGCAACCGACTCTGACTCGGTTTCTTTCTCCGTTAGAGACTCTTATTCTGTAGTATATATATGTACCTCTATAACCACACAGTTAGATATGCTGAATAGCCCTATGCTTGTAATTTCTTATCAGACAGTGAATTCCGTCTCCCCGCGTCCGTGATTTTTTCCGCAAAAATTTTTCACGTAAAATCCGTATCTCCTTGCTCTTTTAATCATCTATTTTTGCCGCGCATTTTAGAGCTGGCCACCGGCGCGGCATCCACGCGCCACGAAATTTGGTTGGCATCAAGGACGGCCAGTGCACAGCATCTACTGCACGGTGTACAAGCGGCGACATCCACGAGACATCTGAGTGCGACATCTGAGTTGCATCCGATCATATAGGATGCCTCGCTCGGCGGTGCACTCGTCGAACTCTAAGTGGTATCGGAAATTCGAAACCGACCCGAAGTAGGAACAAAATCATAATCGAGATAACATATCGGTGTGCATGCCCATCAAATCTGAAGTATACATGTTTTTAAATTATAAGGGCAGCACACATAAATTTTTAACATACTAGTCAAATCTTACATGGTTCGCATGCCCATTGCTTAAACATTACAAAAAAGCAACTAAACCATAATAAATAGCAAGTTACAATCATTATATAGCAGTATCTTACATAAATTTCAGCCTACAAAATACCCAAAAGTGCTCACACTAAAATCCTACAAGTGAGCTTTCTACTGTCAGTCTCTGTCTAGTCGTCGTGATCGCGCCGTGCAGCAGCTGAACACTCCGGGGCAGCTGAGGATAAAGGGCCAAAGTACTCGACCTGCTCATGCTCGTTGTGGAGAAGACGATGTCGCTGCACCACTCGCGAGGACTCCTCCGTCTCAGAGTAGATGGCCATCACACGGCGGTGATGGCCGATAGACAGCATGCGGGGACGTCGGGCACCTGATCGGATACGGTTGGTGGGCTCTGATAGCTCCTCAGTGGGTGCTAGTGCGGCATCCTCCACGTACAGTAGCTCTCGTGAGAAGAGCCCCTGGGCCACCATTGGCGCGACGCTGTCATCGAGAGTGAAGATCCTCCAGCGGGCCTCCAGTAGCTCGCAGGTCACATGGTAGAGGCATCCATCGAGTGATATCACGAGGCCGACGAGGTGCAGGTGGGGAGTAAGGAACGACCTTCCCTCCACCTGATAGGTGTGCTCCTCCCTATCCACCGTCCGCTCGGGGAAGTGGAAGAACGAGTCCTCCAACTCTGGTAGCTTGTGTCGCAGGCGTACGATGGCGACGTAGACTGCATTGTAGAGCGACATCAAGATGCTAAAGCCCCGCCCGTAGTAACGAAAAGTGGGGTCTCCAAAGTGACGGCCCTGGATGTGCACCTAGGTAAGGTACCCGGTGGACGCCGCACTAGAGGGCGTGCTGAAGACCATGTACTGAGACGTGTACGGCCAGTCGATATGCTATAGCATCACCCACAAGGTGTGCTACAGCGTACCCTCCTCGAAGGCGCTTGTGTGGTATTGCGGCTCCCAGTAGGTCGGCCATCTATATTTTAGAAAAGGCAAGAGTTAGTAATTAAAAATATGTCATGTGTAGAGACAAAGGTAAAACATGATGCTAAGACAAGAAAAAGGCATAGCAATATGTAATCTTATGTTTTTGTTTCGGTGTTCTTGGTTAAAGTCCTAAGGCTTCATTATTCTGGTTATACTACCCTTGGTCTTTATATATAAATAGACCTATAAAATATCCAATCAATTTAACACCAAATGAGGGTAGGAGGGGTTTAAAGATTAGTACATCACATCATTTTCAACATATAACTAGGTTCTGAAATTTTTATAAAGATCCATCTAGGATGATATTTTTGCTAGTTTAAAAACGTGTTTTCGAAAGATCCTTATGTATGATGTTTTAGGGACTTTTCTCAAATATTTTGGCTCTGTTTTAATGCTTTAAATATGGTTAAAAATATTTATTTTCAGAGAGCATATCTTCTCCCAAAACCATGATTACTTTGAAGGACGATGAGAAGAGATAAAAAAAAAGAATGATTTAGATGAGAGGAGAATGCTAAGAGAGGTAAGATTAGCAAAAACCCTAAATTTTTCACAATTATCTTTATGATTAAATATGTTGCTTTTGAATACCAAAATCATAATCTAACGGCCATTCTAACTAGGGCTTGTTCTATAGTCAGTATGGCTCTAATACCACGCGCTGTCAGACCCTAAGTGTGAAATACCTGAAGCTCTCGTGTGTGTACCGTACTAGTTCCATGATCAATGGCTAGTACACACATCCACAACGTTGGTATTCACATCCATACATTCATACATACAAAATGAAGAAAATATAGTAAATAACTTAAGCGATTACATTATTTACATCACAACACAAAGGTCGGCCGGCCAAATAAAAGCTTAAGTATCAAATGTAGCAAATGTAACAGCGGAAGCAAAATTGTATAATGAGTCGAAAATTCCAGCGGCATGCCCATACGAACCCTCAGGCAATCGACAAGAGACAAGTCCTAGCGTAGGGTCATCCTCTAACTCTGAACAACAATTTAAGCAAGATTGAGTACATTGTGTACTCAACAAGACTTGTAGTGTATCGTAAATTTGTATAAATGCAAGGCTAACAAGGGATGAGGCTCTATGCTACAAGTTGTTTTCAGCATTAAACAAATTTTATTTGCAATATCAATACATAGTATTTTGCAACAGAAATTTAAAGAGCAGTTGAATAGATAAAGGACAACAAGTAAGTACTTCAATAAATAACAACTCGCAACCCTCATTTAATTACAACTCCATTTTCAAGTAAGTTACTTTCACTTGAAGCTAGGGGGCTAGATGACGAGGATCTAATAATCCCCATTTAATTATTTATCTGTAATTCTTATTATGGATAATATTACCATCATATGGTTCTTGAGTATATCCCTTAATATTCATAAGGGAGAAACTGGAGTCATAAGATCTTCTACAACTACCTCATAGTCGTAAGTTCTTCTACGACCAACATATAGTCGTAAGTCCTTCTACGACTACCTCATGGCCGTAAGTTCTTCTACGGCCACGCTATAGTCGTAAGTCCTTCTACGATTACCTCATGGTTGTAAGTTCTTCTATGTCCACCCTATAGTCGTAAGTTCTTCTACGACCAAGTCAACTACGATCACCCTATAATTGATTGAGCTTGCAGATAAGTAGGCATAATTGATTAGGGCATCTAAATAGTTAATATATGCTCTTATTCTCTAGAATAATTGCACGATTAAACTCTCTGCCCTGATTTTAACCGCCTGACGATGTGGGGACGTTACTACTCCAGCAATAATCTCTAGTAACTACTTCATCATCTGAAGCGTTGAGGCGCCCTTTGGACTGGAGAAACCGTCGCCCACTTCGCGCACTATATAATGTGGAATCAGCAAACAGCAGGGAGGGAGGTAATCAGGAGCACAAGACATTAGACTTGAGTCTTTCTCTTGATCTGTAATCAGAATACTCAATATAGCCACACAAGAGTATGGTTGTTATTCTCTCCGGAGAAGGCCTGAACCTGTATAAAAATCCATGTGTGTTTCTCTCTGTGTGATTTGAGTCTGAGAGACCCTCCCGAATCAAATAATCATTATGTAAGATCGGTTCTAAAATACCGACATCTCCTTTTCTAGTTGCTTAACAAAGCCACGGGAGGCAGAAACTGTGAAAGTTTTATTGTCGTAGTAAAAGGGTACCTTGGTCTTGAGAGTTTTGTGTTTAAGAGCTTCGGTCGTTTCGACCGCCTTGGCTTTCTCTGCAACAGCCATATCTGTAGCGAATTTCTCAAAGGGCCGAATCGAAGCAGCCGAACTCGAGCTTGCTCCTTTTTTGTTGATAGTCTTGACAAGTCGACGCTTTTTGGCCGGAGGAGCCTTAACTTGCTCCGCCTCCGTACCAACGACCATCAATTCGACTTCTTTGTCGTCTTGATGGTCTTCCACGCCTACTTTCTACAAGAATCAGAAAAAGAAGTACTACTAATTGGTTGTAAGTTCTTCTACGACCAGTACTTTGTTGTAAGTTTTTCTATGACAATCCCATGGTTGTAAGTTTTTCTACAACCAATACCTAGTCGTAAGAATTTCTACGACTATGAGATCTTAAAGATGATATCAATCTTTGATTACCTTTAGGTATTCCATCTTATCCTTTGCGGACAAGACCGCTAGGATTTGAGGAGCCACCACATTGAGTGGCGGGGATTTCTCAGAAACGAGCTTGACTCGAGCATCAATTTTTGCTTGTGAGAGATCTGCAAGAGTAAATAAACTTTCAATAGCCAAGCTCGAAATCAAAAGAAAGAGAGCTAAATTAAAATTTTACTCACCCTCCTCGTAATATCTGGTCGGGTCATTTGGCCCCAAGTACTTCCAGATAGGATGAGCCCTCTTCTTCATAGGGCTAATATGGTGCGTGATGAAATCCTTCACCACGTGCCATCCAGTGAGCCCCTTTTCCTTCAAGTCTTTGATGGCTTGAATGTAAGGGGCGATCTAGCCAAGATCCTTAGGAGTCGAATCCCAGGATGAGATCTTCTAGGCGGCCTTCCCAGTGAAAGAGAGGCTGTCTTCACTGGTCGTCTCCCAGTAGAACCACCTCTTCTTCCATCCCGGCCATGACGATCGGGTGAACATCTGAATGTACTCCTTCGACTTCCCTTCGTGGAGCTTCAGACCACAGCTACCGATGATTACAACTATTCTGGTCATCCCGTAGAAATACTGGAATAGCTACAAATCGGCCGGAATCCCAAGATAGGCCTCGCACAAGTACACGAATACACCCAACATTGTAATGGAATTGGGAACAAGATTCACCAACTCGACATCTAACCGTGTGGCTATAGAGGTACATATATATGCTAGAGAATAAGAGTTTCTAACGGAGAAAGAAACCGAGTCAGAATCGATTGTGCCACTCGACATCACGTCTAGCGCCACTCGACGTATGTGCCACGTCCGGCACATATATGATAACGAATTCCTAGCACACTTTAACAGAAATAATCACTGAAACTCAAAGCAAAAGAGCCAAATTAACTGTACGTGATGTTAACGCAATGATTGGCATCCCCTACCTGTAGCACAAAGGAGCTTGAGCATGAAAATTGTCAAAAACCTGGCCCACTTTGTACACTGATTGGTTTCATGAGAAGAATTTGGATAAGATTGTTCTTCTTTTACTCATTGATATTAGTCATATGAACTTTCGAGGCACAAGGTTTATTGATGAATACTTATTTGGAGGAGATTTCTTATTTCGGCTGCTTGGAGGAGATTTCTTATTTCGGCTACATGAGTAAATTCGTCTCAAGGTGAAAATCGTTAAAGTATGGTAGGAATTCGTCATCGTGTCTGTGCCAGACGTAGAGCCAGACGTGGCGTTGAGTCGCAACCACTCTGACTCGGTTTTCTTCTCCGTTAGGAACTCGTATTCTCTAGCATATATATGTACCTATGTAGTCATATGGTTAGATACACCGAGGTTCCCAGTGCTTGTAATTTCTCCCCAAATAGTGAATTCCGTCTTCGTACGTCCGAAGTTTTTCCTGCAAGAGTTTTCCATGCTAAATTCTTGTCTATGCTATTTTGATTATCTTCTATTTTGCTGTGCGTTTTATAATAATTTCAGGACCCAAAGTTGGGGTACGTGAAGATTGGCCATGCACTCCATCACCATTAGAATGTAAATATCAAAACCCATAAATTAGTGTCATTTGTATATATGCACCGATTGAGTTGTGGAAATGTATGCATATGAATTCATGTTGATGCGTTCTAAAATGGTATGGTACTCATGGGAGTAAGTACTCCCACTTCTTATATGCTACTTAAATCGTATGGTGATATATCTTTATCTGTTTAAGCATACTCCAATAATGATTATAAGATACGCCAAAGTGAGTTCCATGATAAAATTCATTAAAGTCCACTTTTTATAGCTAAATTTATGTATATACTTCTTTTATATATAAAAAAGGGTATATACCAAAAAAAACAAAGGGCTTCAATGAAAAATTTTCAATCAAGTCGCATTGGAGTATCGTATAATTGGTATTTAAGTATACTGAAAGTGATAAAGAATTCTAATATATACATTTAAGTGGTATATTGGAAGTGGGAGTACATACTCCCGGGAGTACGAAACTGGCGTCATATATGTGTGTGTGTGTGTGTGTGTATAAACATATCTAGTGCTAATAGGTAATTGAGTGCTAATGATGCTAATCTTGACCGTTGGATCATGCAGGGCATTAGAGGTGGGAGCATGCAAGGTGTTTAATGCAGACGCATTAATGAAGGCGTATTGAAGGTGAGAGCATACAAGGTGATTAAATGGTTTGGAGGTGGGAGCCCACATTAATCTTGGCATTCAATCCAGAGCCAACGGTCAAGATTGGCATTAGCACCTTAACACTTAATTACCCATTAGCACTCACCCCACCCACCCCCACCCACACACACACACACACACACACACACACACACACACACACACACATATATATATATATATATATATATATATATATATATATAGGAAAATGGTATGGTACTCACTGGGAGTACGTACTCCACATCTCATATATCACTTAAATCGTATGATGATACCTTTTTATCTATTTAAGCATACTCTAATGATGATTATAAGATACCCTAAAGTGAGTTCCGTGAAAAATTTCATTGAAGTCCACTTTTTATAGCAAAATTTTTGTATATACTTCTTTTATATACGAAAAAGGTATATATCAAAAACAAATGGCTCTAATGAAAAATTTTCAATCAAGTCGCATTGAACTATCTTATAATTAGTATTTAAGTATATTGAAAATGATAAAGAAGTATAATATGTGTGTTTGAGTGGTATATTGGAAGTGAGTACATACTCCCACTGATCATGAAATATATATATATATATATATATATATATATATATATATATATATATATATATATATATATATATATATATATATATATATATATATATATGAAAAGACGGCGATGATCGCTTCAAAAATAAATAAAGGTGTGATGGATCAGTGAATTGAAGCTAGCATAGCAACCATGCTTGGTTCTGGTCTGGTCCCCAAAGGGAAAAGCTACACACACTGCTGCTTCTGCTTGCCATGCCAGCTCTATTATGTGTGTATACTGTGGATCTCATCGATCTGTCGTTTCTTGTCATCCTGTAGCTAACCAACTAGCCACAGTACGATCCTTCCCAATTAAGCCTGTTTGCTCGATCGGTGTCACTAGTGCATATACATGCATGCATCTACTGTAAAGCAAAAGAAAGCTGATCTGCCTTCGTAAGCTGTCATGTCTGTCTTCGATAACCCTCCGTTCCGTGCCCCCACTGGCGACGCCAGCATCCTGCCTGTCGGCAGTCGCCCATCATCGCCATGGTTAACTCGTGGATGCACCCAACTGACAGTAGGATGACGAGTCAACTTCTCAGCCCCCCCACACCTGCCGACACAGAACCGTCTTCCCAAAGATGTACTAGAATTCGATCGATAGAGCCATGTTTGCAATGATGAATCTTGCTTGTGCAAGTTTGGCGAGATCCAGCCACACGTGAGACTGTCGTTGAATATCACCGAGTTTCATGCACCAACCAACCGTCGCACCCTGCGCTATCGTCGATGGGAAAATGACAGACATTCTGATGGTAATAATATGGTTGGCATGTGCGGAAGGACACAGGTCGTACCGTCATCAACTGAGAGCATAAACACCAGTGCAGACAGGTTAAAAGACTAAGCTCTGGACCTCGTGCTGTAGGTGGCATGTTATACACTGCAGTTTAATTGTCAGCGTTGTTGTAAATAACGAGAGAAAAAAAACAAGAGACATGTATTTTACGTGAAAAACTCTTTCGAGGAGATATTTATAATTAAGCTCATAGTGATATATACATGAAATACTCCGTGTAGAAGTAGAACTACGAAAAACTCATTCGAGGAGATATTTACTATATGAGGAGATATTTACAATCAAGTTCATAGTGATATATACATGAAATACTCCGGGTAGAAGTAGAACTATGAGGTGGAGTAGAAAATAAAATTCGTATTACACTTAAACTCAACAATCTCCACCTTTAGACGAATTCCTCCTATAGCCAAAATAAAACGTTGTCTCCTCGAAACAGATTAGCATAGACACCTTGTGCGCCAAACATCCATAGGACTACTGAACGATACCAACTATATCTGAGGAAAGCTCAGACCTAGCGGTGGAAACTGACTTTATCATCATATCAGTTGGATTATAATGAGTACTTATCTTGCTGACTTTAATGTCACCTTGAGCTATGACACCTTGAATGTAATGTTATTTGATGTCAATGTACTTCGTTCTCTCATGAAGCATGTGTGATCATTCGTAAGGCAAATAGCTCTTTAACTGTCGTATAAATTTGTAGTGCAAGACGTACTTCCACAAAGCTCAGTAAACAAACCTCTTATAGCCAAACGACTTCTTTGCAAGCTTCAGAAATAACCATATACTCGGCTTCTGTAGTGGACAAAGCAACAGTAGTTTGCAGACTTGCTTTCCAACTAACGACACATATCCTCCAACAGCGAACACATAACTAGTAAGAGATCTTATCTTATCCAAATCTTCAGTAAAATCTAAGTCCACATAACCAACTATTCTATCTTTAGTCTTCCCAAACTGTAAACAAGCATCAAATGTTCCCTACAAGTAGGGGTAAAAATGACTCGGATACTTGCCGACTAATCCAAGCTTATTCGGATTTGGCTAGCGCCAGCTTGGATAATCTTTGGCTAGCAACGGCTCAGAAACAAATACTGATACAGCCATAAGTACTACCAAAGCATTGGTTTGCATCCCTAAATTGCAAAATAATGCTAGAACTCAAATTGGTGCTGTTTTGCAACAAAAGGTAAAACAAAAGTTGTGATGGCCAAGAAGGTGGATGGGGAGGCTGGCCAACGAGAGGGAACATGCTCACGAGATAAAAACCCTAGCACATGCAAGCGGTCAAGAAAGACATGTGGTGACATGACAGCAAGGGTTGCATTGGTGTTAAAGGAAGCATCAAGTGCATGGAACAAGTTCGTGAATGAAACTAAGAGAAGGAAAGCCCACAGCACAAGGGAAACCGAGAGAGAGAGAGACTTGGCCATGCATGGGGAGGAAGTCGGGATCATGGCACGTGGGTTGGTTTAGTTTAGATCCAATTCGGACATCCAATTGGTGTTAAATATTTTATTCCAAAATTAGAGAGTCCTAGTGGTTTGCGTTTAGTCATTAAATCCGAAATTCCTTTTTGCTGATTTTTTATATTCTGAAAATAGGAGAGTTTGAATTGTATGTGTTTAGGATATTGAGTTGGTTTCGAATATTATTCATGTGTACTGTTCACACGTGGTAGATTCTGAAATAGGAGAGTTTGAGTTGTGTGCATTTAGGAGGTTGAGTTTGTTTCCCACACTATTCCTATATACTATTTATGCGATACTGTTCATCTGAGACTATTGTGCTTGCGTGGGTGGCTATATAAACCCCCCCATGGCCACACCTTGTAAGGTGGACAAGTTATGATTTAGATAACAAAAATCAGAAAAGTCGTTTTAGTGCATATCATGTGTTCTTGAGAGGAATTAAGAGGGGGGGCTAGAGAGAGAAGGAAGCAAGAGGAAGTTCTCATCTGGTGTTTCAGCTTGGGCGCAAAGCAAGGACACCTTGTTCTTGACTACAGCCAAGAAGATCCATCTGCTACTCTATCTTTGCAATTCAACCAAATCATATCGGTTTGTGAAGTTATTCTATGTTGTTTCTAATCCTCACGGTTTAGTACAGCTAGAGATTGGAGATTTTCTATCTAGGATTTAGGCACTATTCACCCACATTGTACTCTTCACGTATGTGGTTACTGTTCACCCGAAGTAAAGAGAAGGAGACGATGAGCTACTGATCTTCGAGTGTACCGTGAAAGATTGGGCCAACAATCGTGATTCATCTAATCAACTAGGTGGAATCCTTATCAAATATGACTAGTTTTTTTAATCGAAAATGAACACGAATATTGTATGACACTAGCCGACAGCTACGGCCACAGTGTCGGCTAACCGGCCCTAGACATAATTCGCCTAGCCGACCATCGGTTAAGAAGATGAAGTAGAGCAGGTTGAGGTCTACGCCAACGTAGAGGAAGAAGAGGAGGCCGAGGTCGCCGCCGGGGTCGCTGATAGAGAGGCAGAGCAGAGGGAGGAACCAGAGACGGAGAGGACGATAGCGCTGTTCTCGATGGTGGCTTAGCAGTGAAGCTCACCGAAGGAAAGGCGGGGAGAGGAAGCAGCGCTGTCAAGGTCGTCGTTGTTGGCCACAGTGGAGGAGGCAGAGGAAGAGTTAGGGACGGCTGCACTCGATGGAGTGGGCAGCGGCGGGTAGTGAACTGGTGACAGTGGTGACTTGTGTGTGGCGGAGATGGGTGACTTATCGACGAGATGGCCCGAGTCACCGGCGATCGAAGGTGGAGAAGGAGGGAGGTAGAAAGGGATCGGGAAAACAAAAGGAAGTCGAGCTCAATCCCTCCCAGTGGCGGCACTAGGGTTAATAGCCCAATCTGTTTTGCCAATTTTTTCATTTTGTCCCTCCAAGTTCTTAATAATTGCGAATAGTTCCTTCCCAATTGGAATTCTTCGGTTTGTGCCCCTAGAAGTTTCTGAACTCTTGCAAATCAACCCCCGCTACATTGGAATCTTCTTATTTGGCCCTTCAAATCTCCGTTTTCGTCACGGTAAGGCCCTATGTGTCTGTCTTTTTTTGCAAGAAGTTTAAGTCCGTCTTGACGCGTACAATTGTACGAAGATGTCTCGAAACACCACTTTTGACGTGAATGAACCTCGATTGTGCAAGGAGTTTAAGAAGTGTACATCAGAATGTAATACATGGCCGAGAGATACATGGCCTATTTATTTCTAAGTATTGCTTGCAAGTGCCTATGTGATGACTGATGAACTATCTCTAGTTATGTATCGTTATGAATCAAGGGGATTTGGTGATTTGCGTGGATTGGTTGCTGAAATTATGAAGAATTCATGAACATCGGGATCAAATAAAGTACTTATTTGTTTTCATTATTCTTAGGCAAACAATTTGAGGGAGTTTTCCTATTCTGAGAAATATTCGTGATTGTATTCGTTTTATTTTGTATTAACTTTGTACCTGTATTTGAAATTATTTGTATTCACATTCGTATCTGGGGGTATCCCGTATTCATTTCCTATCTGACAAAAAATATGAAAACAAATATGGTACAGGCATTATCTATCCGCATCCGAGCCATTTTCACCCCTACCTGTAAGTATCTGACAATTTGATGAGCTGCTTTCCGATGCTCTTCGCGAGTAGTATGTTTGTATCTAATAATAACACTTAATGATTTAGATAAATCAGGGTGAGAACATACCTGGCATACGTAATTGAACCAACTACACTGGCATATAGAACTCTAGACATGTACTCAACTTCACTATCTGACTATGGACATGACGCTGAAGAAGGTCTGAAACGTGCAGCTAATAGAGTATTCACCAATTTGGCCTTATCCATGTTGAAATGACGAACAAACTTTATCAATATATCCTTTCTAACTTAGGTTTAATTTCCCAAACCGTCTATGTCGAGTAATTTCTATACCAATAATCTTTCTTTGCTGCACCGAGATCCTTCATCTTAAATTCATTGCTCAATTGTGCCTTGAACTTTGAAATTTTTGCCTTATCTTTTGAAGCAATGAGCATATCATCAACATATATGAACAAATAAATAGATGAGTCATTAACAGTTTTCAAATAAATACAACTATCATAATCAGATCTTTTGAAATCCCGAGAGATCATAAATAATTCAAATCTCTTTTAACATTGTTTGGGTGATTGCTTTAGACCATAAAGAGATTTCTTCAACTTATAAGCATAATTTGCCTTTCCCAAAAAGGCAAAACTTTCCGGTTGCTCCATATAAATGTCTTCCTCCAATTTCCCATGTAAGAATGTAATTTTCACGTCTAATTGTTCAAGCTCATAATCATGCATAGACACTATGCTGAGTAAAGTATGAATGAAACTATGCTTCACAACTAGGGAAAAGACATATATGAAATCAATACCTAAAATTTGATTGTATCCTTTAGCAACAAGCTTTGTCTTGTACCTAACCACTTCGATTGGTGAAATATCTTATTTCTACTTAAAGATCTATTTGCAGCGAATAACCTTCTTATCAATTCTTGACTTGATCAGCTCCCAAGTGTCATTCTTCTCAAGAGATTGCATCTCATCATGCATGGCAGCCATCGATCTCTCTAAATTACCAAAAGAGATAGCCTCTGGATAAGTGGAAGTTTCTGCAGTACCTTCAATTTATTCTGCCATATTCAAAGCATAAACAACAACATCAACTTCTGCAATCGATCTTTTGGGAGCTTTAATATTCTTTTTAGGTCTGTTGGCAAGAATGGAACGTTGTGGAGGTTGAAAGACAACAAGAACATATTGTATGTTTTCCTTTTCGGCTTCTGCTGTATATCTTGAATCAATAACATGCTCCACTTACACGTTTGATTTCTGCAGCTTCTCAACGAGAACATCAATAGATGGTTTATCATGCAACATAGCAGATTCATCAAAAGTAACGCTTCTGCTAATGACCACCTTTCTAGTTTCAGGAGTTCACAATTTATATCCTTTCACACTAGGTTTATAACCAAGGAAAATACACTTAGCGGCTCTAGGCTCGAATTTACCATTGTTAACATGACCATAAACATGATAACCAAATATTCTTAAATTTGAATAATCTACTGGAGAACCAAACCATACCTCAATTGGAGTCTTCTTATCAATTGCTACGTTGGGTGGCCGATTGATCAAATAACATGCAGTGGACACGACTTCAGCCCAATAACTCCTAGAGAACCCAGAGTACGATAACATGCAACGTACATTCTCCATAATGGTTCTGTCCATGTGTTTGGCCAAACCATTTTGCTGAGGAGTGCCAGCTGGAACAGTGTAATGTCTCACAATGCCCTCTGATTTGCATAAAGCTTTAAATTCTCCAAAACAGAACTCCAAGTCATTATCAGTAAGTAGCTTCTTGACATGCTTGCCAATTTGCTTTCGAATCAAAATCTTCTACACCTTGAATGTCTTGAACACATCCGATTTGTGCTTCACGAAATATAGCCAAACTCTTCTTGAATAATCATCAATGATGGTCAACATGTAGTCAGCACCTCCAAGGGACAGAACGCGAGATTCTCCCCGTAAATCATAGTGAACATAATCCAATATGCCTTTTGTAGAGTGAATTACTATGCTGAACTTCAACCTCTTTTGCTTGAGGAAGACACAGTATTCAGAAAACTTTAACTTGTCAACGTTTTGACCATGAAGGAGTCCTCTTTTGCATAACTCCATCATGCCAATTTCACTCATATGCCCCAAATGCATATGCCAAATATTAGTAGCATTATAATCGAATGATTTATTTGAGACAACAGTAGCATTACACGAAATTATAGTACCTTGCAGATGATATAAGTTGACAGCTTTCATATCACATTTCATCATAACAAAAGAGCTTTTGGAGATCTTCAGAAGTCCACCTTCACCTAAATACTTGTACCATTTAGCACCAAGAGTGTTCGGCGAGATAAAATTTCTCTTCAAACCCGGAAAATGTCGAACATCCAACAAAGTTCTGATGGTATCATCCAACATCTTAATCTAGATAGAACCAATGCCTGCAATTTTTAATGGTGAATTTTCACCCATCAACACAGAACCACTTGGCATAGACTCATAATTCATGAACTAATTTTGGTTCGAACTCATGTGGAAAGTGCAGATCGTATCAAACATCCACTCATCACCGGTTTTAGAATTACCTGCAAAGATAACGAGAACATCTCCATCAGAATCTTGCTTAGTAACAATGGTGGCTTTAACGTCGTCCTCTTGTTGATCCTTCTTGAAATTAATATTCCTTTTCTCATTTTTCTTTACCCACCAGCACTCAGAATGTCGTGTCCATCTTTTCTTGCAATACTTGCATGACTTGTACCTGCCTCTGGATTTCGATATGCCTATGTAATATATGCTCAAGATTTTACCTCTTGAATCATCATTTGAACTCCTCTCCTGTTGTCTACCATGGACAATTAGGCCTTCTATATTTTTATTTGAACTTTCGTTCGAAACCATGATTTTTCATCTTTCTCCTTCGCATGTAGTGCTTCATAGACTTATTAAGTGTAAGAGTATCTCAGCTATATAGACTAGTATCTCTGAACGTAGAGTTGAACTAGGCAACAAGCATAAAAAAAAATAAGTCTCAAATCTTCATCATTATATTTTACCTCTATAAACTTGTCTTCCACCATCTTGTGCGAATAAAGCTTCTGCTTTAAATGCATCTTACTGGTTAGATCTTTGGTCATGCAAATCTGCTCCAGTTTCAACCATAATGCGGCGGTGGTCTTCTCCTTTAAAACATCCTGCGGAATAATGTTTGATAGATGAAGATGAATCCAAGATAGGGCCTTATGATCTTTTCTTTGCTTCTACTTAAGAGACCATGCAACAAGCATCTTATCGATCCCCAATAAAGCGTCATCCAAATCGAGTTGTGCAAGAACTTGCTAAAGACAACTCCGTATCTCGATCTAGCTGCGGAAGATCATACTTCATTGTGATCATGTGGATTTGTGTGTACCTAGCAATAAAATATGACTTCCTGGGTACACCTTCTATGTACGCAAAGCAATAGAGCTTTACGAGCTTCCTGGTACCCTTATTGTGTGTACGTAGTGATTTCTGCCGAAATTAATTCAAGAAGTGAAGCCAATCGATGGAATATATGTCTGCTCCTTTTCGGGTTAAGTGTTTTTTTTTCTCGATTGAATTTCATGTGCTCTGATACCACTTGCTGTAAATAATGCACAGAAAAATAGGAACGGAATAAACGTAATCTACATGGAAAACCCTTTCAGGGAATACCACGGATGCACGAAGGCAATTTCACTATACGAGGAGATGTTTACAATGAAACTCTCCCCCTTCTCTATGGACTAAATGGATATATTTATAGTGATATATTAAAGACTCTGTGTAGGAGTAAACTATGAGTTGGAGTAGAAAACTCAATTCGTATCACACTCAAACTCAATTCACATCACACTAACTCAACAGTTAGGTTGTTGTCTGGTGGCTTGCCACTTATCATACACCGGGAGCGACGAGCTGTGCACAGTGCACCGTGGAGTCTTTGGCTAAATTGGCACTTTTTTTGTTCATAAGAGCAAAAATTGCTTTTGCTCGTACGGAATTGCAAAAATAGCACCGCAACAGGCACCTATCGTGCTCCCTGTCCGTTGTAGGGCTGCCGCGGGCTGGGAGCATGGAAGGTGACCTGCCATGGAATGGGAGCGCGGTAGGAGACATTTGTAGCCTGTCTAGTCTGTCGTGGTGTTATTTTTATTATTTCAGTCGCGGGGCTACCAGTATATCACTATATCTATGTCACCATGCTGCCTGCTGAAGGCCTGAAGCCATCAACAGCAAAACGCATTACATTTCAAAGGTTGCGTTTCTAGCAACATGACAAGTGCACAAGTTAGATATTTCAGTCAGCGTGCAGCAAGGAACAACAGCAACCAAAAGATCTCCACAGCAACAGCGGCCACAGCCCATATATATGTGCAGTGACCATCACCCAGATTAGCAGATAAGAAAGATATTTCAGTCAAAAATGCAGCTGAAATGAGCAAGCACCACTAGCTGTTCTGTAGTCTTTTATCCTAGACTGCTCTTGGGCCGCGAGGTCCTCAAGCACAGTAGGCTAGCTCACTTCTTCTCCCCTCAGTGTTTGTAGTCGTTTGGTCTGAGCTCAGGGCCGATGTCTCTGACCCAGGAAGCCCCATAGATAGATAGAGCCTCGTCTTTCCAGGTGAGCTTAGGCCGCCGCTTCTTGACGTGCGGAGGGTCAGGCGGAGAAGATGGGAACGCCATCTCCTTGAGCTCGTATCTCACGTAATCGTACACCTTCCTGCAAACAACTCTAAACTTCATCCTGTTTGCTGCTACAGCTAACTAGGCTCGCCGCCTGCCCCCACCACAAGCTAGCTAGATATAACTGTATACTTCATACATGATCCATTCAACACATTGCCCACCAAAATGGAGCACTAGCTAGCAGTAGAAGGCAATGACAATGAGCACAATCCTGTCGCTAGCATGCATGCAGTGTCACCTCTCCACTCTCCGACTATAGTATATATACATTTTACCAATATTTTCCAGAATTAATTGCAGTCAACCTATAGTACTCCATATATATTAGTTGGAGTAAATGAATCCACAATCAAACGTAAACTGAGCACTACACCGCACTTGGAAAAATATTAGCAGATGAGCCGAGCGTCTAGCTAGCTTATTGCCAGTTGGTTACGACTTACGACAAGCATGGACTACCTGTGTACTTCATGAGTAGTACGTATAGTAGTGGCAGTAGTACGTATGAATATAATCCATCGTAGCTAGCGATTAATTACTCTGCAGCAGCAATTGACAAATGTTATAAAAGGCACGGCAAAATAGCATTAACAAAATAATGGGAGACGTGGAAAATCCTTGTGGGAAAAATTATGGACTCACGGAAGACGAAAATACCATAATGCAACATATCAAGACGATGAGTAAAACAGCAAATTCAGTTGTCCCACAAATGACAATGATATTTTTTAAACCTAAAAATCTCGAGACCTACGACCCTCTACCTTGGACCCCACATATACAGATTTTGCCGCAAAAACCCGTAGAAGACGACGGATCGTCGAAGAAATCGCTAACGATTGCTCATGGAACAAACCGGCACTGCAGCAGTCGTTGGGCATAGAACACAAGTTTGAGCGGAACGAAGGCGAGGCGAGTCAAAATCGCCGAGATAAGGCTGCTGAAGCTCTTGGTACAGTCGTTCTGTGCACGTAGCAAATCCCGGAAAACCTTCTGAAACTTGAGAAGCTTCCTCGTAGGTCTTGTGTGCGTGTAGCAATTGAAACCAAAATCGACTTTTATTGCGGAGGCCCGCTTTTCCTCCGAATTTACGCGTGCTCCGACGGCCGCTTCTGTCTCCGTTTTCCTACGTGCAACAGCTTTTGCAGGCAGGCGGCTAGACCAGCTCTGAATCCGAAACGAACTGCGAGATGAGTCTTCGACTCGGCTTCATATTCCAATCATCGGATTTAACGCTTGCACGCCAAGAGCCCGACTTGATTCCGAGCTGGCTCCTGATTTGGGAGTTTTTGGTGTACTTGCTATTGCTGATGTACGAATTCTCCACGTCAAGTGTAAAAATAGCACTGCAAAGCTATACACCCCCCCCCCATCATTTCATGTGTTTTTTTACGTTTCAAATGAAAGCCGTGATTTCCGGCACGCCCTGGATTGTTGCTACCCCCTCATACACGAAAAACCAGGCGTGTCGTCGGTGGGAGGGAATCCGATTCGCTTCGCGATCGACCTTCGCGCAACTATAAAACCCGGCGATGCACTCTCGTTCCTCCACACCAAAACTATTCCGCTCTGCATAGAGAGACAGAGAGGATCGAGCGAGCGAGAGGCAGCGCGATCGGCCGAAATTAGTTCTTGTTTCACTGACGATTTGATAGTGTTTAGATCAATGGTTAGCGGTGGTTTTAGTAGAGTTTGTTCGGCGTCAAGTAAAGATCTTCTAGAAGAGATAATTTTTCCGTATACATTATGTTTATTAGCTATATAATTAGTCTTAAATTATTTAGTCGTAATTAATTAGTAGTAAGTGAGTAGTAATAAAAATAGTTGGAGTACAATCCGTGTATCAGGAGCCACGGGGAAGTGACGCACCGTGACCGTCTCTATGTCAGTTCCAAGCAGAGTGCAAGTCGCGTCAGGAGTAACAACTTCGAGTCACACACAGACGGGACAGCCCGGTCCGCAAAGGTGACTTGCAATCAGAACCCGAAAAAGGAGGCCGGAAGCATCACTGTCAAACCCGGATTTTGAAAATTCAAATCCTCTGGGAAAACACTGTGCTATTCTCTGTATCAGTAGACAGCACTTACAGATACATCACTGAATCATTTTATACATGATGTAAACCGGGCCAAACAATAATTTAACACATCAGAGTTTACATAGACCGCATTGGGTTAAGTTTTACAATAAAAGCCGAACAGACCAAACTGATTACATTACATAAAAACAGCGGAAACTATAGCAGAAGCAAAAGAGGTAGAGCACACCTCTCCACAGGCAAGCGACTGGGGAAACCCGTATGTGTCCAATATTAACCAAAGGCTTGGATAATATTGGATGCACGCAAGCACTGACGGAGTCAGCTAGACTGAGGCGAGACCTAGACTAAAAGAACTAAACTACTCTTCGTCATTGCCTTATCCATCGACGTCTGGATCCTCATAGTATGCATAATCCCCATGATCAACATGAGCTGAAGGGTTTGGAGAAAGAGCAAGAATGAGCACAACTTCCATGCTCGCGAGCCAACACACACAAAATACAATAATATATATGCAAGGCTTAACAATGATGGCTTGGGTTCTTTTATTTGGTAAAACAATATTTTTCAATTATCAATATTTAGAAATTACTACCACTTAGCATTTTAACCAAATTGTATTTTGTTAAAGAGAATAATTGTGCAATATTTAATAAAAGTAGAGGTTACCTCCACCTTATGCTTATTTTTTTATTAGGGCTATGCCCACTTATTAACACCACTAAGTTCGACGACCCAAGAAAAATCCAAACCACGGGCTAAGTGAGCCCGACCTGATTTTCATCCCACCCACAAAGTTTTATAAATAGAACTAACTCAAGTAATTTGTCATGTCCACCTTTGACCGTAGGCATGGTTGTTTAAACAGTTTAGACTCTGCAGATGTTGTACACTCAACCCACAAGAGATAATCAACTCGTTGTTCCACATGATTCCTTGGTCATGTAGTTGAGGGATCATCACAGCAACCTTTCAAATTATCTCGCCCCTTCCGTCATCTCACCCATATGGGTTGTTCCCACTTGCGGTGGGCCCCATAAGTTGTGCGGGATATTCACCTCAGCAACTAGCGTAGTTGGACTACACCACAACGACTGGCAACTTCACCTTGCATCGGTGTCCCATTCAAGCTGGATATATCCAAAGCTTGCACTACCTTCTTACCCCTCCAGTGAGATGACTTTCAGGGTTCAATAAATTAACTAAGCCAAGTTGCACTTTGCAGACTTGTGGTTGCACATGTTTTACAGTGGGAGGTCGTGACAAGATTAAGTCCTTAATCCATCTGGGTGGTTCATACCATATACCAACCACTCTCGTGCTCCAACGGCACCTATCACCATACCATCTGCCCAGATGTGGTAGCAGCAATTTAGTAGGGGTTTTGGGGAACATAATACATTATCTCAACATTCCAATCATTTAAACACAATGACTATCCAAACCCACTTTCATGTTTAAAAGATGATGATTAGGGCATTTAATGCCTCAGTACTTAAGCAAGACTAGCATGTCGCTTAAGTACAACCTGTAGCTAGTATAGTTGCCATATAATTACTAGGGTGACAAGGATTAAGAGGTTCAAATTGACAAGGATGGTATAGTTATTATTTAATTACCAAGTAGACATGTAACTAACTTTAAAAGATTTGACATATATTTGCATAGAGAAATTAAGCATGCAATTTGGTATTTTAAAGGAATATAATTTGCATAAAATATAGGTTCAATATGATCAAAGTATTGACTCGCCTGGATTAAAGGTAAGAAAGTCTTGATAATCTTCTACTTGATCAAACTGGAGATCTCCCACGTCTCCGAATTTTACTCGGACGAATGTACCGAAAAAGATCAAACAAGCAAAGAGAACAAATAAATACACAAAAAATAATAAATGAACTCTAAATAGAACAAGACCACGGCCATTAGCAGGGTCTTGAACTTAGACAAATTTAGAAACAAAAAATCACTAAAATCAGAGTTATAACGGAGGAGAACGGAGCCTCTGAAGTTTTGGTTTCGAGTACTGCTCATCCGACTTCACGTGGTTGGAGGGAGGTTCGACTATCAAAAGGAGATTCGACTACACAACGTGGTCGAAAAGGGTTTGACTACACGAGTGGTCAAAAGGGATTCGGCTACACAAGTGGTCGGAAGGAGGTTCGACTACACAATGTGGCCGAAGGGGTTCGACTACACTAGTGGTCGGAAGGAGTTCGACTACACGAGTGGTCGGAAGGAGGTTCGACTACACAATGTGGTCGAAGGGGTTCGACTACACGAGTAGTCGGAAGGAGGGTTCAACAACACAACGTGGTCGAAAGGAGGTTTTGGCTATAGGACGTGGTCGAAAAGGGGTTTCGACTACAGGACGTGGTCGAAAGAAAGTTCGACTACGCAATGTGGTCGGAAGGAGGTTGGACTACGCGACGTGGTCAAAAGAAGTTCGACTACGCGACGTGGTCGGAAGGAACAAGAGGGGGGACAGGGCACGGAAAACTCACCAACACCGAGAGAGAGACCAGAGGAGGTCGGTGGAAGGCGAACGGTGGTGGGAAAGCTCGCGGTCGAAGGCGAAGGGGGGCGACAATGAAGGGGTTGGCCAGGACTGAAGGCGAAGAGGAGATACGGCGGCTCCTAAGAAACAAAACTGAAATTGAGCGAGGGAATTGCTTCAAGGATTGCTAGGACACAAAGCGACGCTAGAGAGAGGGGGGAACTCCCACTGGAGTGACGAGTTCCGCGGCGAGGGCGCGGCGTCCGGAAATGAGTGCGACGGTTTCTTCGGTTTTTCTAGGGTGGGACTTACCCGTGGAGGGGGAGGCGAAGTGAGGGGGCAAGGGGGAGGCTTGGGGCTTGAGGAGCCCTACTTATAGCCACAAGGAGGGAGGTGGGAAAGGGAGAGAGTCATTGAATGCGCGGGGGAGCTCGCGCGGTCCCGAGGGTGGCATGGAAGCTCTGGGTGGCGAGGATGGGGCGAGTGCGCTTGGCAATGACGACTTTCTTGTGAGCGGCGACAAGATCAAAGCGGGAGTCCGTCTGGCGACGAAGGCAAGCGCACGGGCGACGACTTGCGCGGGCGGGGCAAGTGGCGGCCAGAATCGGAGCTCAAGCGTCTTGGCGTCTGGAGGCGCAGGCAAGACGGCCGAGGAGCTTGGCGTGGCTATGATGCACAGGTGATGGAACCAGGTGAGAGGAGGGCGCCGGAGTCAAGGGGAGCAGGTGGATGGTTCGGTCGACGAGACGGGACGAGGCAGGGGAGGTCGTCGGAGTCAAGGTGACAGAAGGAGCAGGTGTGGCGTAAGCGCTCGTGCACGACGCAGTGCGCAAGGGGGCGTGGCTCGGCTAACACAAGCCGGCCAGGAGAGAAGAAGGGGCAGGGGAAGGCGCCGACCGAGTTGGGCCAGGGAGAAGAAAAGAAGCCAGGAGGGGAGCTGGGCCAAAGGGAAGATGGGCTGGGGGGAAGGTGGGCCGAATCTAGGAGGAGAGATGGGCTGAGCCTAGGAGGGGAAAGGGAAAATCAAAACCAAAATTCAGACCGATATTTGAATTTGAGTTTTGAAAAGAGGTTGAAGCCAGAGGATTTTTGCAAATACGCACTTAATTTGAATTAGTTTGAACTCCAAAACGGCAACGAAGAATTACTATTCATCGTCTGAAAACGAGATGTTACAATCATGTCGCCAGGAGCAAGCGTGAACCCAAGAAGCCTCACCCGAATTGAAGAGCATCAACCATCAAGACCGAAATCCACCGCATCAGCTACGTGCGCCCGAAGATGGCTACCAGGAAGCTTTCGCTGATTTTGCTTAGCATACACACAGGCTGTGCCAAGGAGGTTGCATATTTGGTACGTGCATAGAAAGAATCGTACCAGGAGATTTCAGCAGCCTCAACTCGGCGATTTTGACTCGCCTCAACTCCGTTCCGCGCCCCTACTTCGTCTTAGCACTGACCTGCGTTTTGCCTCGGCGACTACTCCAGTGTCGGATCGTTCCGTCAGCAATCACTAGTGATTTCTTCGTCGATCCGTCATCTTCTACGGGTTATTGCTGCAAGATCCGCACATGTGGGGTCTAAAGTGTAGGTTTGCAGGTCTCCAGATTTTGAGTTATTGAAAAAAAAATGATGCTAGTTGTGGGGACAACCGAATTTGGTGTTTTGTTTGGATATGTTGCAGTTTGGATCGTTTTTGAGCTAATCGTTGTGGAGGATTTGACAACATTAATTCTTGAGAATTTGATGACACCCTGATGGTAGCTAGCATGATACTCTCTAGAGTTTTGCTATTTGAAAGTGAAGATTTTGCTTCAATTTCAATTCGAGATAAAGGATTTAAGTACAAGAAGGATACTACAACATTTGTCTACTTATCATAGCTCAATATGAGGGGACATATCAGGTGCACAAGCACCATTTGGTGCACATATGAAAAACTTTTTGTTTGGGTATCAAATTAGCATAAAAATTCTGAAAAAATTCTAGATGTAATTTATGGTGTTTTGTTCCACCCTTTAAAATTTGAAGTTCAAACTCAAAGTATGTTAGAAGATACAAAAAGAGAAGTTTCTTGTGAATAGTAACATTTGCCTGTTTTTTTTTCAAAGACCATTTGATCTATCATCTGTCAGAATTTCTCTTTTTGTATCTTCTAACATACTTTGAGTTTGAACTTCAAATTTTAAAGGGTGGAACAAAACACCATAAATTACGTCTAGAATTTTTTTCAGAATTTTTTATGCTAATTTGATACCCAAACAAAAAGTTTTTCCATATGTGCACCAAATGAGCTTTGTGCACCTAATATGCAGCCTCAATATGAGGGGGTCTATTGCAGCTTCTACTCCATTGACGGCACATTGAGTTCCTTTCGTTCGGATAGTTTTACAGGAGCAGTTTTGACCATATCATGGATTTCAATTACCTTTGAAGTCAGCAGTTTGATGCGCGTGATGGCCACGCGTGCAAGTTGCTCTTTCAACGAGTATTGTTTGCCGAGTTTTTTGTTCCAAGTGGAGCATGTTAAATATCCATTAGATGAGTTCTTCTCTATATATCCAACGCCACAGATGATGTTTTGGCTTATGTCGTTTGGTGATTGAGCATTTGTTGAGGAGTTCAGTTGCACAAACTCAGACTTTGTTGGGGTTATGAATTATTAAAGACCCAGATTTGTTCGTCTGCTTTGTTGATAGCTGTGTGTTTTGACTTGTTGATGCTTTGCTCAATTTGGCTTCATGAGAAGCATTTGGAGAAGACTGTTCCGGTCTGCTCGCACAATTTGACTTCATAAGAAGCGTTTGAAGAGGATTGTTCCAGTCTTAATCGTTGATATTAGTCCTATGGGCTTTCAAGGTACAATGTCTATGGATGAAGACCTATTTGGAGGAGATTTGATATTTCAGCTACAAGAGCAAATTCGTCTCAAGGTGGAGATGGTTAAAGTATGATACGGATTCATCATCGTGTATCTGCTGGACGCAGCACACGCGTCGAGTGGCACCAGACGTGGCATCGAGTGGCGCAATCGACTGACTCGGTTTCCTTCTCTGTTAGGGACTCTTATTCTCTAGTCTATATATGTACGCTTATAGTCGCACGGTTGAGATACGCCGAAATTCCCTGTGCTTATAATTTCTTCCTACATAGTGAATTCCGTCTTGGTGCGTCTGTGATTTTTTCCGTGATGGTTATTCGCGTAAAATCTGTTTCCCGCTGTTTTTTTTTATTGTTCATGCCATATTTCCGTATGTTTTATGACAAAAAACAATTAACTATTCCGAGCACGTACATAATCTGTCAATATAACTACGGGTTCAAGACGGTCTTGTCGTACTCGCTGAACTGGTGTAATAATCTAGTAGCAGTAATTACCTAAACGTAATTTACTACACCCCTGTAAGAATTTTTTTGAAGGTTTGAATGAGGGGAAACCCTCTGTTGCATCTTTTTTTTAAAAAAAAAATACAGTGCACTGCAGATTGCAGAGCATGCAGCAAGCACTTGATCATGTCAACCTGTAGCTAGACCGTGCAAATAAGCAAGCCTCCGATTGGATACTTAGTGAGCAATTAACCTCGCCGTGCATGTTCAACGAGCACTACTCGTATTAGCTATTATATATTCTTTCCCGAGCAACCAAAAGTCTCCACATCGACATTGTTGATTTGTTTGCGATTGATTGATTGATCGCTCGATCGGATGACATCGATGATCTTTTCGCCAGCAGCAACCTGGAGTAGATCCCTAACATGTATACCCATCCAGGCTCGACCGAACAGAGAGTTTAGACTATCTTCATTTCTAGAAGAATTGCTATAGCGCAGGCAGGTGTGCTATGAACTGAATCGTTCCGGTTGCACGAGCTGATCGATCGAGCTCCTACACGCGCCATAATTTTCTCATTAGCCATATATACAGCGGGCTAGGCAATTAATGGAACTTGTCAAAAAGCCTAAACCAGATACAGATAGTATATATTATATATGTATGGCAAACCTTGGCCGTCACTAGCTGATGAACCGTACCAAAAAAATTTAGCTAGAGGTTATATAGTGATAACTAAATATCGAGATGTGTTAAGTCGAAATATTTTGTTATTCTATATGAGCAAATTAAGAACTATATAAAAGTTTTATCAACCATAGGGGACCAAGGCTCCCACTAGTCCTCTGTCTCCGTCCTTGCGTGTTTACATTGTAAGTTTTTTTTAAAAACCTTTTTTAATGAATGCATTGCAACTATTCTGCTCAAAGGCAGTTCAACCTTAGCTTGGTCATCGCCATCTTTGAACTTACTGTATCTGCAAGTTTTCTTCGGTGACAGACTGTTAAATCCAAACTTGTGAAATTAACCACCATTTAGTGAAACTTTTTGTTGAGCACTACTCCTACTCCTATATCAGACGATCCACGAGAAAGGTCAATCGGTGAACATAATTAATGTTGGATTTGACCAGTTAGGACTTAGCCGGCGTCGGCGGCGACTCTAACATAATGCAGCGTCATGTCGGTCAACTCTTTCTGGATGTGGAGAGTCCATTGAGTGAGCAAGAAATTAATTAGGTCGTTACTATATCATGGCGTAGCAGTGTGGTTAAGAGCATTTACAATGGATTTATGTCAGTCGTCTATAGTCGTTACCACGTAGGATTTTTACTGAAGTGGATGAAAGAGAATGAAGAAAGAGAAAGATGATGTCTACAATTCTGTAGTCGACTATATCACAAGAAACATAAAAAAACATTAAAAGATTGTATGTTCTATAAAGACAACTAAAAAGACAGCAATAGGATCATCCTGATCCTACTGTTTATTATAATATATTATAATACAGTAGCATCATTCTGATCCTACTTGTCTTTCTTCTTCAAAGAAAAAAAAACTTTTGGCTTACCAATGAAGTGCTATATATAGTGCCACTGGAACTGTGGTAGCTAGTGTGATATTAGAAAGATCAAAATCGTACTTGATATATGCTACTTTTTTTAGACAAGGGAAGAGAAAACTTCTCTTAGCATCTATATCCGAGAATACACACAGTCCAAAGTTTATTATAATAACTGTAATATTCTTAACCAGACGAAGCAATCGCCCCATAAACAATAATGAAGCGGCAAAACAAACGTTGACATAAACTAACGTCAAAACAAAAGCCGTAATGATAGTAAATAACCTTATGAAAATAAACAAAGACAAAGAAGTGCTTCAGACATCTCGAAGCCTGTTAAATAAGTTTCACTCATGCTTGTTGAAGATCTCCCGTATAATGACCTTCAATACTTTGCTCCCAGCTACCAAGGTCTCCCTCCTTTCTTAGCATTGCAAAGCTGACCAAAAGTAGATCCAATGGAAACACCTGAATATAACCTGCAGAGGATGATTAATGACTTTCTTATCAAAAACGACATCATTACGACATAACCAGATAAACCAGCAAAATGCAGCCGCCCCCATCAAAATATTTGCTTTTAAATCCAAAGTAAGACATACTAACCAGTTCCCAAAAATATTCCGAAAAGTATGAGGTCTGTTAAGATTGAAAGCAATTTGAACTATACGCCATGCAAAATGGGCAAAGCGACAATCAAAAAACAAATGTCTCCTTGTATAGTCTCCTTTTGATATATGCTACTGGTACTCTCGTTCATGTTTATTGCTAAGCACGCATAATTATGGTAGACACACACTCCAGAAACAAAAATGGTAGCGCTACTTAATCACTTACGGACCATGCATAGTAAATTAATCTTGATTGCCTTTGAGGCCACCCAGTGATAGATCAAGCTCATCCGAGCCATCTTCTTCTGCTTCAGTCAGAATCGAGCATGTCTGTTCATCTTTCAGAATGGACTCGAGCACCTGCCTGTCAGGAGCGGGAGTACTGCTACCAATAGTACCATGAGCTGCTGCTGCTGCTGCTTTCTGCCTAGCCGCCTCCATCTTCCTATCTTCCTCTCTCATCCTCTTTCCGTACGCATCGACGTCGAACCCGACCCGGTTCTTCCCTCCGTAAGCCTCCTCCATCGCGTCGACGTCGAAGCTGTCGGCCATGACCTTCTGGCTCTCGGCGTCGCCGGTGTAGACGAACTTGACCGACTCGAACATGGCGTCGTCCATGAACGGCTTGATGAGCTTCCAGAAGACCTGGAAGAGCCTGGGAGGGTTGTGGACGATGGCGAGGCCGAGTATATCGGGGTAGTAGTTCTGGAGGATATGGAGGCAGGCGCGCGAGTCCCTCACCGGGGTGCTCGACAGCGTCCAGCCATGGAAGTCGCTCAGCCACACCATCCGCTCCGGCCCGTCGTCCGCCTGCTGCATGCTCATCGTCACCTGCTCCAGGTGGTACACAAAGCACCTCAGCTGCTCCGACAACGACTTCGATCTCTGTCACGTACGCCATGAATGTTGAATCCATGCACAACAACATATACACACATGCATGTACACACCGAAAACAAAATTGCATTATCAGTTTGCATTAGTTTCATATGCGGATGCGGATGGATTGCAGAGTGCGATGTATGTTTTCAAGTGGAGTAGCTAGCCTAGCAGGCACCTGACTGCCGGGCTTGACCACGAGGACTTCCCTGCCTTGCTTGTCCGAGTAATTGGCCCTGTATATCTTCCCGGCCTCTGCTTCCTTCGCAACATCTTCCTGCCAGCCAACCAAAAGGAGATGCATGGAGTCACATGGACAGAAGAATGCATTACACAAGGGTACAAGACAGTGATAGTAGGCATATTGCAGTATGCAATTTCTGCGATCTCCGCTACTTCTGAATGATTTAATCAGCTGATATTTCGATCTTTTATCTTGAGTGGGAAATTGCAATAATTGCTCTATATATGTAGGATAGGACTTGATTACATATCCCAATTGAGTTAATTAAGTAGACGATCGATGTGTGGCATACCCAGCGAATCGCTTCAGGCTTGTAGTCCAGCCTCCACTTGATAGCTTCCTTCATCGCCTTGCTCGCTTTCCGCGAGTTCCAACTTTTCTGCCCAAGGAATCTGCGGATCGTCGCGTCGGTAACGAAGTACGGCATAGCTGCTGCTAAGGGGCCCAGGATCTCCCTGACCTCATTCACCTGTGGAGATTTCAAGTGAAAGCTGCAGTAAGCATCGATCTAGTGGCAGTAGAGCAGAGTACACAAAGGCGTTATATTTCAGGCATGACAAAAAATAAGATTACTAGTCAGATGCAAATGCAACACTGCGTTGTGTTCTTACGTACTTTGCCTTGCTGTTGTTCTGCGGAAAGGCCCTTTTCTGAAGAAGTGATGCTGCTCGATTTCTTCAGAGAAGACATTGAATTTCCTGCACAAAATTAGTTTCCTTCTGCGTGTCAGAACAAGTAGGAGTCACTAGGGCAAACGCCTGAATGCTGCTAGCATTGGGCTATTGCTTATCCATTCCATTGATATAGTAAACAAACATGCAGGAATACGTATGAATGATATATGATGATATGAAGGCGCTTGAGTAGAATGCATGGAGAGCTTGCAAATACAACAAATCTAGGAGCTCATTAGCGAAGTACAACGAATGGAGATGGCGATACCAGAAAGAATGCGAGGATGAGACGGCAGTTGATGGAGTAGGACGGTTCCTTATACTCAGGTTCTGAAGTGGCTGACTAACCACTCCACGCGACCAAATTAATTGGAGGTTGGCTTCATTTATACCCCATTCGACAAAAACTATGTAAGCTGACCGAAATTTAATTTCGTCTGTAACGTAAGCACGTTTAAATTTAATTTTGTCCAGATGCAGGTTTCAACGTGCTAGTGGTTGGCCAGCAGGGCGTAGTTAGGCCTCGAGCAGTTAGGGCAATGGCTCGAGACCTACAATCAAAATCTCGTAAAAAATCTTTTAAAAAACCATCAAAATATAAGTTCGGCTTAGGAACAGCTGCCAGACCCGAGGCTTGTGCCGTAGCTAGCTCCACCCCTGTTGGCTGGTGAGATTATACTTTAGTTTTCTTGACATCTCCGTGCATTTTCGGACAGATGCAGGTTCGCGATGATGATTCCAACCGTCAAACCAAAAGACAATGTTGCCCAAAGTGTCTCATCCAAACAGAACTTCAGAAATATAACATCTTTTTTTCGCCCCGAATCAAGTGCTCTTTGCTCTCCACTGCAGCAGACCTACAGTTCCTAGTTCCAACACAACAGTTAAGGGCACATGGTAACACACAAAATACTTCCGTCTGCGTACATGTAGAATGATATTCCAGATATCAAGTCAGGAAATGGGATCAGACTTGGGAGTATCATAGCCAGAAGCTGAATTCTTTTTTTGGGGGGGTCCAATAATTCAAACGCCTCTTATTAGATTACAAATTGGAGCAGAAAGTGCGCACAATTGGATAGACAGACAAACAAAAAGGCTAAAAGTTCATTTGGAACAGCGAAGTAGAACTGGCCGGCGCATTGAAGGCGTGGACAACTCCACAGGAACAGCAGCCGTTCCTTCACCTGCAGGCTGCAGAGAGAGTAAGGTTAAGCAGTTAGCAATTTCATAAACTGTAAGGCAGAATATGATAACATACCCCACGATTGAAAACCTAATATGATATGTCACGCATGCACAAGAAGTGGTTACAAATGTTACAAATCATATGACCAAGTGACCATCGTCAAGCACAGAGCACAAATACTGTTCAGCTTTTTTGTTTTTTGTTTTTTTTTTGCTATCCATGAACATAAAGTTTAGCAATTATAACCATTGGAGATCCTAGCAGGTTCAAACAATTACAAACAAAGGCTTAAAATTGCCACTACTAAAATTAACCATTGGAGCACAGGACAATGTTTAAACATTTACAAACAAAAGTTTAACATTGCCACAGCTAAAATTTTCTGTAACCACAAAAGACCAATGGTTTATCACGCAAGTGCTGTCAAATAACACCATAAAGACGTCCCATGGGCAACCGATTTGGTCCTCCACATGTCCTCAAGGACCTCAACAACCAAGTACACATTCATACAGTTTTAACAATTCAATTCTACTAAAGGTTCGTATATGAGATACTGATTAAAACCAAACAGAGTATCAAATACAGTCAGATACAGCTAATTTGTCCCAATGCAACATGCCAACTTTTTTTTGCCGTCCAGATGATCTTTTACTTGCTTGGCAACATAAAATCATTTCTTCAAGATAATATTGCATAATCCAACCAAACATTACTATGCATACACTAGCATATGCATACAATGGCCTGGAGAATATGATTATTTTATTATAGCACACAGCAGACCATAACAATGGTAAATATGGGGATCCTTTTTGGCATCACCACAACTTACTCAACAAAACAAACTCTTGGTTGAGAAATTGAACTTCTCTTGTATGCTCTTGTTTATGGGAAATAAAAAAAGTGGATCCACAAGCTCGGAGCAGATCTGCTTATCTGCAACTACATGACTAAGGTTTGGGCATCTTGGTGGGAGTGAACAATCTAGGGATGACAGCTTTGATAGTGATGCAGAGATTCTGCAGTTTTCGTCCTTTAATTGCATAGAGCAACATTAACACATGGCAAAAGTCTAATCCGTCGTTTTGTCAGAATTACAACGGCAGGGCGGGAGGTTAGCGTGACAGAATCTGCCCATTCAGTTGCAAGGCACAGACTGGTCTTGGTGAGGAAACCTGCTCGTTCCTCTCCATGGATCGATCGTACCTCAAAGCCGTTGCCCCATGAATCCATATTAACCAGACGAACCGCTAGGCAGGCAGAGATCAAGATGTTACAACATTTTCCAACTTAAACATCCTTCTTTCCCTTGTTTTCCTGCTCCTAATTCCCCCCAAATCACTCAGCCGTTTCCTCGCGATCGCCGCTACCCTACTGATTCGACGCATCATCAAGAAACCAACCAAGCATCGCATGCCGGCATCAAGCAGGAACGAAGAATAACAAAATGATGGGTTACGGGATGACTCTAATCTGCACCCTCCAGATCTACCACAGGCTGCACAAGAAGTAATAAACTACAGATCTATCTACGGATTCGGAATAGGGTTCACCTGCTCAGTGCTTCTTGTGCTCCTGGACGAACTTGGAGTTCTTGAGGTCCTCCTCGGTGAAGTTGGCGGTCATCTTGGTGATGAGGTAGCCGGTGATGGCGAATCCGGTGAGGAAGGGCCAGTTGCGGCTCCACTCCCTCCGGAAGAAGACCGGCCACGGATCGAAGGGCTTCATCTCCTCTCGATCTCCTCCTCCGGGTGTGGTTGGATATGGATGGATGGAATCCTCTGCTCTGCTTTTCTCCTCCCGGCGAGTTGCGGCGAAGCCTCAAGGGGGAGAGGAGTAGGGTAGGGGCTTGGGTCCGTCCGTCTCGGGGTGGGTGGGTGTCACATGGGCCGGGGCGTATGGACCGAGAGCTATAGGCCGTTGTTGGGCTTAGATGAGAGATTTTGGTGGATCTGAACATCAGATTTGGTTAGAGCTGCAGCGCAAGTTGGCACACGTGCGACTTGGGACCTTATTGGGCTCTGATGGATCCCTGGAAATCCAACACTAGCTCCACTCTAAGTTTTTTTTCTCCACTCAAAGTATATGTAAAAAAAAAACGCTCCACTCAAAGTAAAAAATCTTCCCGGCGGATACGGCATTTCACAACCCGGGATTACATCCAGGCCCTCTTCGTAATCCCTGGCTTCATTGTCGAGGAACCGTTGTTGACGAGTTTAATTCCGATCAATCACCTCGTAGATAGAAGTTAAATCATATAAAACAATGTAAGAATAAATAGTAAATTGAACACAGAGTTCTTCACTTTATTTCTTCTCAAAAGCACGTACAATGATTGAGGATCTTCTCATATATATAGTCTACAGGTGGATGAGGGATCCACCATAGGTTAGGTCTGCAAGGCCTAGGCCTAAGTTTTCTAACACTCCCCCTGGGCACTCATCCGATATGTTCATGTCTCATCAAAACTTCACAAAAATCCAGTGGAAAAAATTTGGAGAAAGAGTACATGAAACACGTTCTACTGTATTGCACGAATTGCCTCATTAAAAAAAACCTTAGCCGAGAAACTTCAAGGAAACACGTCAAGGAAAAAATAGTACAATCCACTCAATTTTATTTAATCTCCAGGATTTATTCTTTTGGTACTCGATCTTCATGATCAAGTTTCAATAATGAGTTCGAGAAGATTCTTTCCCTAAATTATGCATTACTTTAAGTCTCATCATTCCAATTCCACGTATGCACCTTTCAAAGCTCGATGTTAGAAGTGACTTAGTGAATAAATCCGCAAGATTTTCACATGACTTAGTATGCAGTACTTTAATTTCGTCCATCTTTTGTAATTCATGAGCATAGAAGAACTTGGCGTTGATATGTGTGGATATCATGGGGATATGTGTACGATCTTATGATGATGTTACAATTGGCAATGTCGTTAACGGTTTGTCGAAACACGCGTTTTCGTCGAAGTTTGGAATGTTTGTCAGCGAGTGCGGTCAAACCGCATTGGGGTATTGTCGATCGGCGTTGTGACGCGGTCGACCGCCATTCAATGGCGGTCGACCGATTTTTCTCGATCATCGCCAATCGGTGGCGATGAGTGTTGGGCTAGGTCAAGTTCATGGGTTTCATGGTATATGTGTTGCATGATGCATGTTTTGACTAATGTGGGTCAAGTCATGAAGAACTTGTTCCCAGAATCGATTTCTTTGTCTATTGTTGTGCAAGTTGCTTGGAGGTCAATGACGGTCAACGGTGAGGATGATCGGGACTACGCTTGGAGAGCTGAGGTCCAGAACGATCGGGGATACCGGGTGAGGTCAATAGAGTCAAGCACGGTGCAAGAGGGACAAAGGTGACTGAACGGGCAGTTCGATGCGACATTCCTTCACGCGGTCGACGGGTGATGACTTCATCACCTTTGGAGATGATACACAAGGGCGAATTGAAGGAACGAGATCAATAAAGGTGGATGACATATTCATCCTGAAGGACGTCGCCCTTGTGGACAAGCTAAGGTACAACTTGCTTTCTGTTTCGCAGCTTCTTGATGATGGCTACGAAACTCGTTTCAAGAAGAATGCATGTCGTGTGCCTGATTCTTTTGGTGAGCTTGTTTTTGGGATTTCTAGAGTTGGTAGAATCTTTGAAGCTGATTTTTCTGAATCTCTTGCTAGATCTCTCAAATGTTTAATTGCATCTTCTTCTGATATCTGGCTTTGGCACCGACGTTTGGGGCACATTGGTTTTGATCATCTGACACGAGTTAGCGGCCTTGATCTCATGAGAGGTTTGAATAAACTCAAAGCTGTTAAGGATGTTGTATGTGCGCCCTGTAGGCATGGCAAGCAAGTTGACACTTCACACCCTTCATTGACTATGGCCATAACTAATGGACCAGGATAGCTGCTTCACATGGATACTGTTGGTCCTGCTAAGGTTCAGTCAGTCAGTGGCAATTGGTATATCCTTGTCATAGTTGATGATTTTTCGAGATACTCTTAGGTGTTCTTTCTTACTTCGAAGGATGAGGCTTTTGATCACTATCATGATCTTGTTCTTCGTTTGGCTTCTGAACTTCCTAGTGCCTTGAGAGCGATCCGCAGTGACAATGGCACGGAGTTCAAGAGTGCTTCTTTTGCCTCTTTTTGTGCTGAGCGCAGTATTGAGCATCAGTTCTCTTCTCCACACGTCCCTCAACAAAATGACGTTGTGGAAAGGAAGAACAGAACCTTAGTTGAGATGGCTAAGATGATGCTAGATGAGTATAGCACACCGAGGAGGTTTTTGGCGGAAGCTATTGCTACAGCTTGCTATATTTCAAACCGTGTCTTCTTGAGACCGTCTTTGGGCAAGACTTCTTATGAGCTTCGATTTGGCAGAAAATCCTCTGTCTCTCACTTTCGAGTCTTTGAATCAAAGTGTTTTATTCTTAAGACAGGAAACCTAGATAAATTTGAATCAAGGACTTGTGATGGTTTATTTCTGGGTTATCCTGCTCATTCGAAGGGTTTTCAGGTTTTTAATGTTGAAACTAACATTGTCCAAGAGACATACAATGTTACTTTTGATGAGACTAGCCCTAGAGCTAGATCTGATGTTTCAGGTGACATACAGGTGACAGAGAGTATTTTTGTTGAAGAAGATGAGGATGATTTCGATATTGCTCCTTCACCTGCTGCAGATGTTCCTGTCCAAGCTCTAGAACCTGCTACGACTGCTTCACCTCCAATTGAGGCTCCTGCTGCATCTTCATCATCAGCAGTACCTACGGAGGTCGAGGAGACGCTATCTCCCCCAAGTGCTCCTTTGCACATTCAGAAGCAACACCCTCCGGATCAGATGATTGGTAATCTCCATGAGCGAGTCACTCGCTGCAGGTATCATGATCCGAGTCTTTTCTCTCACTCTGCATTTGTAGCTTTTTTTGACCCAAAGATATATCACATGCTTTGTCTGATGCTAGTTGAGTCAATGCCATGCATGAGGAGTTAGAGAATTTTGAAAGAAATAAAGTTTGGAACCTTGTAGGACCTCCTAGTGGTCATAATGTTATAGGAACCCGTTGGGTGTTCAAAAATAAACAAAATGAGGATGGTTCTGTGGTTAGAAACAAGGCTAGGTTGGTAGCTCAAGGCTTTAGCCAGGTTGAGGGGTTAGATTTTGATGAGACCTTCGCTCCTGTTGCTCGACTAGAAGCCATTCGCATCTTACTTGCATTTGCTGCATCTAAAGGTTTTAGGTTGCATCAAATGGATGTTAAGAGTACCTTTTTAAATGGTTTTATAAAGGAGGAAGTGTATGTTAGACAACCCCCTGGCTTTGAGAATCCCAAGCACCCTGATCGTGTTTTCAAGCTATCCAAAGCCTTGTATGGTTTTAAGCAAGCCCCTAGAGCCTGGTATGATAGACTTAAGACCTTCTTGCTTAAGAATGATTTTGAAATGGGAAAGGTAGATAAGACTATTTTCATTCTTAGGCATGGTAATGACTTCCTGCTTGTTCATATTTATGTTGATGATATTATCTTTGGTGGTTCCTCTAATGCTCTTGTTTTCAGTTTTTCTGAGACCATGTCCAGGGAATTTGAGATGAGTATGATAGGAGAACTCAGTTACTTTCTGGGGCTACAAATCAAGCAGTGCAAGGAAGGGATCCTCATCCATCAAACGAAGTACACCAAGGATGTGCTCAAGCGTTTTGAGATAGGTGACTGCAAGCCGATCGCCACTCCCATGGCGACTTCATCTGCTTTGGATCCAGATGAGGAAGGAGAAGTCGTGGATCAACGTGAGTACCGTAGCATGATCGGCTCTCTTCTGTACTTGACGGCCTCAAGACCGGACATCCACTTCGCTGTCTGCCTCTGTGCGAGGTTTCAAGCGTCTCCGAGGACTTCACATCGCCAAGCCGTTAAGCGCATCTTCATGTATTTACACTCTACCTCCAGTATGGCATTTGGTATTCCTGCTCTTCTTCGTTGTCCATTCGGGGGTTTTCTAATTCTGATTTTGTGGGCTGTCGGCTAGATAGGAAGAGTATCTCACGCACTTGTCATTTCTTAGGCACTTCTCTTGTCTCTTGGTCTTCTAGGAGTCTTACATTGCACAATCCATCAAGTTGAATATGTAGTCAGCTTTGTTGGTTGTTGTAGTCAGATTTTGTGGATGGTGTCCACTCTTAAGGATTTTAGTTTAAATTTTGCTAGTATTCCTCTTTTCTGTGATAACACTTCTGCTATTAACATTGCTAAGAACCCAGTGCAACACTCTAGGACCAAGCACATAGACATTCGCTATTACTTCCTTAGAGACCATGTTGAGAAGGGTGATATTGTGCTGCATTTTGTTGAGTCCGCGGCTCATTTGGCCGATATCCTCACCAAGCCTTTAGACCCCACAAGGTTTGCCACCTTGAGGAGTGGGTTAGGGGTAATTTATCCCTATGGGTTGGTTTGAGGGGGAGTTGGATCTTTTCTGATCTTTTCTTGTTCATTTGATCTTTTCTTGATCTTCTTTTGAACTTTTTGATCCTTTTTTTTATCTCTTTAGACTTTTTGAGCTTCTCTTGCATCTCATTGTATCATATTGCATTCATATCAAAAACACAAAAAGATGCATTGTAATATAAACTTTTCTGCTTATCTTTTAAAATTGATGGAGCTTTGCTTATTACCCTTTGGAGCTTTAGAATTTCAATTCTTGCTCAATGCCATGTCTAGTTGTTTGACTTGCTAGAATTATCATGCTTTCACATGTGTAGCTAAGTCTTTGCTGAATGAGCTAGAACTCTAAAAACAACTTGAACTATAACTGCAATTTGTGGATGTTTTAGCTAGTTGCGCAATTAGTGCTCTGTCGGTGTTTTAGAACCGAACTTACGTAAAGATTGTTTGATTCGGGGTCTCCTAGAATGAAATCACGCAGAGAGATTGACACGGGATTTTATACTGTGTTCAGCCTTCTCCGAGAGAATAATAACCCTACTCTGTGTGTGTATGGTATTGAGTGTATTCTCAACAATCGGGGAAAAACTCGGACTATTACAGATGATAGTGCTTGTATTTCGACGCTCTTCTTCCTCTCGATTGCCGCCTTTATATAGTACGTGAAGGAGCGGTAGCGGTTTCTCAGTGAAACGACGCCATCACATCCTCAGAACGGGCGCCGTTGGTAGTAATCACCGCGATAACTCCTCCACGTCGCCTATGACTATATACCGAGATAATGGAGCATTACGTGCTATTACTTGGCGAGTAACAACAGATGATGATTTGTTTGAATCCCTTAATCAATTGGGCCTACTTGTCTCAGAGGTTTAATTGATCATAAGGTGGTCATAGCTGATCTAGTCGTAGGAGAACCTGCGACTATAAGGTAGTCGTAGCAAGACTTACGACTATGGGGTAGTCGTAGCATAACTTATGACTATGGGGGTGGTCGAGAAGAACTTACGACCATCCAAAGAGGCTCTTCCTTATAACATTTAAGGGTATACTTAGGGACCATATGACGTCATATTTACTTGGTTAAGGAGTTATAGATAAAAGATAAAATGAGGATTATTATATCCTCGTCATCTAGCCCCCCCCAGCTTCAAGTGAAAGCAACTTACTTGGTTAAGGAGTTATAGTTGGTCTTACGACCACGAGAGGGTCGTAGAAAGATAGTCGAAGGAAAAACTCTTCGACATTAGTGTACTACTTTGACTAGAAGTTTGCTTGGTCAAGAAAATTGCTTACGGCTATCAAATAGTCGTAGAACATTTCTACGATCACGAGGTGGTCGTAGCATGGTGATCGGAAGACAAACCTTTCCGATTGACATTTCCTTTGGTTAAAAAGAATCTAACCAAGGAAGTAATTTCATTTGAGGTGTAAAAGCAAACCTGATTTTTCGAACAGACATCGCTAGGAATTTCAAACGACACCCGTTAGCCTGTCCGTTAGAGCGGTTCCCGAGACGGTGGCAACCTTTGGAATACCACGCCTCCGGCCCAAGGCACGCGGTTATAAATACTTACCGGGGGTAAGACTTAGGGTTCACACTTTTCCTCAAATCATCCCACTGTTCATCAAGTTCTTGTCTTTTCCGCCACCAACTCAATCAAGGATCTCCCCCTTCTGAGAGAAATGGCCGGGAGGGTCTCCGAGTGGGCCGAGTCGGAGATGGATACGGCGAAGATGCAAGCCCTTGTCAACGCTGGGAAGATTCCAGAGAGAGTTCTCGTGGAGTGGTTCCCGGCGAACAAGCAGCAATAGCCGTCGGGGGAGGATGGACAAATTCCCGTCTTCCAGGCGTACTGTGAGTGTGGTCTACGATTGCCTACTCACCCCTTTCTTACACTTATACTCAAGTATTTTGAGGTGGAATTGGTGAACCTTGGTCCCAATTCCATCACAATGCTTAGTGTATTTGTGTATCTCTGTGAGGCGTACCTGGGAATTCCAGCGGACCTTGAGCTCTTTCAGTATTTCTACGGAATGGCTCGACAAGCTGGAATAGCTGGAAGCTGTGGTCTGAAGCTCCATGACGGGAAGTCGAGGGAGTACATCCAGATGTTCACCAGGTCCTCGTTAAGGTCTGCGGCATGCATAGTCGCAGCAGAAACTGAAGTCGAAACAACTGAAGTCGAGGAGGATGAAGAACCTCTTATACGCAAGATCCGTAAGACCAAGGACATGACCACAGCAGTAGCCGAGACTGAAGCTGCTGCAGCTGAGGAGGCCGTGGAGGTTGAAGAACCTCTTAGGCGCAAAGCCCACAAGGCCAAGGTACCTTTTTATTATGACGAGAAAGCTTTCACAGTTTCTGCCACTTCTAGTTTTGTCAAGCAACTAGAAAAAGAGAACTGGAAGGAGTTTATGTCTTTTGTGAAGGACAACGCTGATCCAGTCCCTATTGTTGAGGGTAGCGCTGCTCTTGGAGTGGTCGAGACCGATCTCGGCCCTCCGGAAAGTCAGGAGACCAGAGAGATGGTCCCTGTTCAAGATCCACGACCAGACGTGGTCGTGGCCGAGCCTATTCCCCAACTTGAGCTACGACCAGACGTGGTCGTAGCAAAGAAGTCGAAGAACCCTTCCATCGGAAGATGGCTTCAAAGTTTCTAATCAAGTCCAGATGCGAGGTATGTGAAACAAAGCTAAAGTGTAAGAACATCATTTACCTTTTGTTTTTCACAATTTGACTTGCTATCCTTTTGTTTGTTTTAGCTCGACTTCTTGGCCCCCGAGGTGGCTTCTATCGAGAAGCCCATTTCCGCCTCTCGGCGATAGGAGAGGCGACAATGAGTGGTCGAAGGATCATCTTCGCCCGAGTGGTGGAAGAAATCGTGGCTCCCGAGGCGTTGTCACAACCGCCGGTTGTAGCCATGGCCGAGGTAGCGGCCTGGCTCGCCGAGGTGGCGGCTATAACCACTCGTAGCGGCTACAACCACGAAATAGCCGCCATGACCACTTTGGTGTGGTCGTGGGACAGCAGAGGCAATCGCGAAGTCTCGCCCAAGGTGGAGATGTACCGACCACCGTGCGGGAAGGAAATTGTTGCAGACCTCCTTCCCGGTACCCAAAGAGATCTTTGCAATTTCATAATCGGAAGATGAGGAATACTTCAACATTCGATTTCTTTGGCCCCGCCCATAGTAGGGTCTTCGCTTTAGATCTCGCCATCGAGTCCCTCATCCCAAAGACATTCCCAATAGAGGGACACTTTTTACAATGAGCGCCTTGAGAAGGTTTGGTGGGATCAGTCGATAAAGTAGACAAGTCAAGCATGCAGAGTGGTTTACTCGATATTTGCTCGATCAACTATGAGTGTAAGTATTTAAGAATACTTCTATATGTGATCTTCCTTGTTTCTTACTGTCTTTCCTTTTGCAGAAAGCTCTAGAGCAAATTGCCGTTGTCGGTGAATATCACCGACAACTTCTAGAGCTGCAACAGGAAAAAGAGGAACTCTGCAAACAGGCAGAGAGGTGGTAAGTCACTATTTTTCATAGTCGTTTTCGACTTGACTACTTATATAGTGCTTACTGGGGTTTGTCGTGGAAAAACTCACGACTAGGTACTAGTCGTAAAAGGCTTACGACGGATGCTTAGTTGTAGGAGAACTTACGACTAGATCCATAGTCGAGAAGAACATACGATCGATCAATGGTTGTAGGAGAGCTTACAACCAATTTAATAATGTTCATGTCCACTTTTAACCTTTACAAAGTTAAAAGCTTATTTAAAGACTCGCCGACTCGCCGATTATCAAAAAGAGGAGTCGAGAAAGCTATGTGAACAAGTAGAATTCTCTCGAGGAAGGTTAAAGAAGCTAACTCTGCAAGAATCGAAGAAATGCAGAAAAGATAAGCGATGAAGTGCTTTGGACTTAGGACCGCTTATATTGTTGATTTTACTTGATCGTCACTTCTTTTCAGAAAAAGAAAATGATACGAGACAGCTTCAGGACGAAGTTAAGGAAAAAACTGTGGTTATTCGCGAGCTTTTTCGTATATCCAAAGAGAAGGATCAAGAAATTGAGAGGCTGAGATCTCGCCGATCAGGTAAGCATTTCTTTTCCTGCAGTCCATTACGAGTTCCCTTCCTTTTCTAATTCTCGTTTCTTCTTTTAGAAATGGATCTTGAACTGGGAAGACTCGAAAATGAACTTAGGGATAAGACTTTGATCTATAACGAGACTGTCCCGCATTGCTAAGGCAAACACAGATGAAGTCAAGTTATGGAAGGAGCGGCATGCTGAGACCGTCGTTTCTCATAATGCGGAAATCGAGAAGTTAGATTCTCGTCTAGCAGGTAAGAAATTCTTTTACCTGTGACTATTTTATTCTCTCCTCTAGAAGTTTATTTACTCGTAGGTCTTATTCTTGTCGTAACAAGTGGTGAAAACAAACAACTGCGCGAGGCTTCGACTCGTACCCAACAGGTCATGGAGGCGATGAAGATTAATCTTCAAGATAATATCACGCTCCTGAACAATGTACTTGGTGAGCTACGTCTCGAGGAAAAGCTCCTCAAGATGATACGATAGTTTGCTCACGCAAGTACTATTGGGGAACAAGTCGACTTTACAAGAACCGTGACCACTCAAGGCCAATCAAACCGACTCCATCAAGGAGGCGGTCGAAAGTGCTATAAGTTATGCATTGGCAAAACTTAAAGCTCATGACCCCAGCCTTAATGTGCAACCAATCGAAGTCAACTTCGACTGCCCCGAAGCAGAAGCAAGTCGTCTTATTGAAGAAATGCAACCACTCGGTAAAAAAGTTTCGGAGGAAATGCGACTAGGCTCTCCTTCTTCAAAGTGATTTGTAAAAAACCTGTGAAAAACAAGCTTTTGTTGATGTATTATATAATGCATCTTTTTTTCCTGCAAATCATCTTGTCGAGTAGTTAGTAACTCAAAAGATAATTAACGAATGAAAAACAAAATGAAAGACTAAGAATTGAAGTCAAATTAATAACTTTATCCTAGCCCCCGACTATTTGTTTAGTTTGTTTAGACAAACTAAGTAAATAGTATTAAAAAGGGTTTCTGAAAACAGAGAGGTTTTATTAACTTGTAGTTTTTGGTCACGATTGTCATGCACCGGCCGAAAAAGTGGTAATGAATCGATACTAGGAAGTTCCTTCTAGTGGGCAGGACCACATGCAGAGAGGAAAGTCTTCGACTAGGTGATGTCACCATCTCCGACTAGATTAATTAAATCGAGAACAGTAACTTGAGTTAAACAAACATCCAGAGGACTTCAAAAAAATTCGTTCGCCCTTCTTTGGAGAACTCGATAAGTCTGTCCTGGTATCAAGAATAGGAAACTGAACGATGCTAGGAAGTTCCTTCTAGTGGGCAGCACCACGTGCAGAGAGGAGAGACTTCGACTAGATGTGTTTCTTCCTCCCACCCGTTTAGATTTAATCGAATACCCCAAAAGCAGTTGAATAAATTTAAGAAAGTGCACTTGACTTAGAATATTTTTCAAAAGAACTGAAGAAATAAACTAAGGTGAAAAGAGGAGGCTTTAAAAATATTTCGACTCAATAGAACCCGAGCACTTTGTGTTGGCAGTAAAAGTGAGTAACGAGTCAACACTAGGAAGCTCCTTCTAATGGGCAGGACCACATACAGAGAGGAGAGGCTTCGACTAGGTGATGTTACCTGTCTTTCGACCAGTATAAAGGAAACAGGGTATTTGGAATATAGTCGAAAGATTATGAAAGCACTACTCAAAAGTAAGACAATAGAGGTAGAGAGAACCTGAGTCTTTATTGTATGAATGATTGGTTACACATAAAACTTGTGTAATTGGTCGATGTTTCAAGAGTTCGAGAGAACCTGGCCGTCTTCCATTGCCAATCGTACCGACCCTGGACGAGTAACTTCGACCACTTTGTAAGGACCTTCCCACTTGGGAGAAAGTTTGTTCCGATTAGACTTGGATTGGCATAGCCTCAATACCAAGTCACCTACAGCAAGGCTGCGAGGTTGGACCTTACGATCGTAGTATCTGCGTAGGGCTTGTTGGTAGACTGCTGAACGAATTAAGGCCTGGTTTCTCCTGTTCTCAAGTAGATTAATATGATCTGCTCGAAGTTGTTCCTGGTTGAAGTCTTTGAAAGTTTCGACTCGTGTTGACCTTATCTTTAGTTAGGAAGAAGCATGGCTTGACTCAAGACTAGAAAAATGGTGTTTCACTGTAGCTCGACCGGTAGTCGCATTTAACCGCCCATAATACGGAGGGTAACTCTTGTACCCAAGCCCCGAGCGCTTGATGAGTTGGTCAAGACTCGAGTCTTAATTCCTCTCATTATTTGGCCGTTTGCACGCTCGATCGCCCCATTACTTTGGGGATGGGCCGCGTAGCATAACACGATTTGGTACCCAACTCATCGCCATAAAATTCACGAAATTTTGCGCTTGAAAATGCTTACCATTATCTGTAATTATTCGACTCGGTACTCCAAATCGAGTAATTACGCATCTCATCATAAACCGTTTTGCCGCTTCGTTGTTATCCGATCACGAGTTGGCTTCAATCCATTTTGTGAACGATCAATAGCCATAAAAGGAACTCAAACCTCCCGGAGCTTTGGGGAACGGTTCTAGGATATTGAGACCCTGTGTCGCAAAAGGCCAAGATAGATGTATTGTTTGTAATGCCCGAAATTTGGTTGGTGTATTTGCTCGGTATGAAACTCGCATTGACACACTTTTTAACCAACAATTTAGCATCATAAAAGGCATTCATACAAGAAAACCTTATCGAAAAGCCTTACCGACCACCGCTCAGAGGAAGCATGATTTCCACAGATGCCATCATGTATGTCGTGAAGGAGTGTTAATCCTTCGCTCTGCGGAATGCATCGCATGAGCACCCCTTGAGTACCTCGTTTATAGAGGACTCCTTCAACCAAAGTATACATTTTGGCTTTTCGGGATAAGCGATCTGCCTCGAGATCGTCTTCGGGTACAGAACCCTTCTGAAGATATTCATAGATGGGTGCCATCCATGTATCCTCGTATTCTAGAGAGGTTGTCTCAATAGGAGGTGTCTCTGGTTCGTCGACCAGAGACGGCTTCTGGAGTTGTTCCAAGAAGACTCCTTTTGGTACTTCAGATCGGGAAGAAGCTATTCGAGCAAGCTGGTCTGCGAGGAAATTATCCTTTCGAGGGATGAATTGTGCCTCGAAACCTAAAAAATGCTTTTCTAGCTTACGCACTTCCGATAAGTACCGAGACATTGTCGGGTTAGAGCACTCGTACTCTTTTCCGACTTGATTCACGACTAGTTGAGAGTCTCCTCTCACGAGTAGTCGGCGAATCGAGAGCGCTATTGCTTTCGTATGCCGCCTAGCAAACCTTCAGATTCTCGCCACGTTGTTGGTGGCACGAAAGTTTAATTATATGGCATACTTTAAGGTCTCTCGTTAGGAGATACCAGACCACCTGACCCCGAGCCACTTAAAATGGCGACCGTCAAAGTACATCGATCCTAATCGGTGCGTGGGAATCAGTCTTGGGGATCTGAGCAGTTCAGATTTGTCCATTCGGCGACAAAGTCGCCAAGATCTGGGATTTAACGGCCGTTCGACACGAAATGGATGTCGAACTCCCCAAGTTCGACCGACCATTTTGCCATGCGCCCCATTGCTTCCTATTATGGAGGATCGCTCCTAAGGGAAACTCAGGCAAGACAACTAGTTTGTGCTTTGAAAATAATGCCGCAGCCTCGAAGACATGAGGAGGGCATATAGAAGCTTTTGGACTGAGGGTAACGCTCCTTAGGCCCGTGTAAACTTCACTCACGTAGTAAAGCGGTCGTTATGCGTTTTCACGTTCTACGACCAAGATCGCTTTCTCGCTCGTGGCGTGGCGGCTAGGTAAATTAAGAGCGTTTCTCCGCGGCGAGAGATCGTAATAGGAGCACTCGTAAGGTACCTCTTGACATCCTCAAATGCAGTGTTTGCCTCTTTTAACCACTCAAAACCTTCGTGTTTCCTTAGAAGTTTAAAGAAAGGTAGTCCTTTTTCTCCCATCGTGCGATGAAACGACTTAAAGCCGCCATGCACCCAAAGTGAGTTTCTGAACTTCTTTCCTTGTGGTTGGAGGGCGCATTTGGAGAATGGCCTTGATCTTTTCGGGATTTGCTTCCATTCCTCGTATAGATACTAGGAATCCAAGAAATTTTCCTCAAGAGATTCCAACACACACTTCTCGAGATTGAGTTTTAGCGATGTTTTACGAGATTGTCGAATGTTTCTTGCAGTCAAGAATATGATTAAGTCTCTTGATGCTTTTAACAACTAGATCATCAACATAGGCTTCTAGATTTGGCCTAATTGAGATGAAAAAGTTGCTTGCATCAAGCGTTGAAAAAAAGCACCGCATTTTTTAGACCAAATGGCATTTTGACATAGCAAAATATACCAAATGGTGTAATAAATGCGATCTTTTCTTCATCGTCTAGACACATATTGATCTGGTGGTATCCGAATATGCATCTAAAAACTTAACATTTCACAACTGCAGTAGAATCAACTAACCGATCGTCGAGGTAAAGGAAAATCGTCTTTTGGACAAGCTTTATTAAGATCAATAAAAGTTCACGCACATACGCCATTTGCCGTTTGGCTTTCTAACCATTACAGATTAGCCAACCACTCGGGTGGTTAACCTCTTATAAAGCCCGCTTAAGTAGCTTATCCAATTCGATTTAATAGCATCTCGTCGATCAGGGCAAATCTCCGTAATTTTTGTTTTACGGTACTTTGTCGGTAGTAAAGCTAGCTCGTGCTCGATCACCTCCCCGGGACTCGGGCATGTCGGATGCTTGCCACGCTAAGACATCTCGTTAGCTCGGAGGAAGGCGATGAGGCGTCTTCCTATTTGGGGTCGGAAGTTTCCCCAATGCGAGCGATCTTCGAGGGCTCCCTGCCCGTGAGGAACCTCTTTGACCTTGTCGTTCGGCTTTGGTGCGTTTTTAGGCTTCCACTTGCTAGTCGAAGGTCGACTTTCTTCTCGAGTTGGTATTTGTCCAACCATCTCGAGGATCGACGATCATAGGTATGTGCCATCTTCTTGTCACAATGGATTGTGATTACTCCTTTGGGACACGCATCTTAATACATTGATATCCATAATGAGTAGCCATTAGGAATTTTGCCAAAGTTGGTCGTCCAAGTATGGCGTTATATCTCAGATCGAAATCGACCACATCAAAGGAGATTTTCTCTGTCCTGAAATTACTTGGTGAACCAAATGTTAAAGGAAGAGAAACTTGGCCAATTGGTTTAGCCGAAGATCCCGGTACGATTCCATGGAAAGAGTATCGTACCGGTCTTACCTTGGTCCTCGGTACTTGCATGTCATCCAGGGCACTCGTAAACAAAATGTTTAACGAGCTACCACCATCAACCAAAACTCGATTGACCCGACAATTGTTGATGGTGGGTTCGACCACGATTGATATCGACCTGGTCGAGTCGAAGGAGTCGGCCATCACCCTTCTCGAAAGAGATGGTGACTTCCGACCACTTCGGTAATTTATTGACGAGAGGAGGATCTATGGAGTTTACCTCACGTTCGGCAGCCTTAAGCTGTCGCTTTGATTCATATGCCGATGATCCCCCATAGATGTGCTCGACGGTGTGTTGCGGATCCTGGAACGGCATCTCCTCCTCGTCATCTAATGACTTATGACCACTCGTTTGCCCTACCTGCTCGAGAGTGGGAAGTGGTCCTTTGCCGTTGTAGTAGTCTTCAAGCTTTCGTTGGAAGACCGGCGATTCTTGAAGGTCATGTCCTTCCTTTTTATGGAAAGGACACCACCTAAGCTTATCATTTTTCCGATCGGGCGCTTACCTTTGCCTCGGTCGAGTGCGGCTTGGAGGCGTGGCTCTTTATCATTCACAGCCAAAACCTCCTTGGAACCGCCGGCTTGGAGTTTTGACCCTTCGCTTTGTTCTTGGACTTTTTGCTTTCTTATCTTTCTTCTTACTAATGTCACCGGCTCTCGAGAGGTATTGTCTTCTCGATCTATTGTGTTGTTCCACTCGATCGCCTCGAGGCGCTTGCATATCGATCACCATCTCAAAGAGTTCAATGATGTAGTAGGAGGATTCAAAGCAATGTCTTCGTTATCCTTCATCTGCGGACTCCTTGCTTGAAAGCCCCGATGACAGATGAATCGAAACTTCCGAATTGAGTTACGAACCCGATCAAGCGCTTGATGAATTGGCGCAAGGTCTCGTTGTCGCTCTGTCTCATCCGTGCAAGTCGTCCTCCTTCCCAGGCGATTGTAAGTGCCTTGGAAATTTGCCAAGAGAAGGTCGCAGAGGTGTTGCTAAGAGTAAATCGACTCGAGTGGTTGGTTCAAGAACCACGATCGAAAGCGAATCCTTTGAGCACGCTTGGAAGGTAATTTGCCATTACATGCTCTCCTCCCCGCCGCTTTCGGACAAATTGTAGTAGATTTGAAGGAATTGATGGGATTTTGGGAACCATCAAACTTCTCCATGTTCTTGGTCGAAAACGAGGTGGCCAAATGAGCGGCTCGGAGATTAAAGCGAGAATGCCCGACATCCAAGAATGACTTCTTGACGCCTCCTTTGCAGAAAGAAGGGTTGATATCATCGGTGGTCGTACTCGGCGATACCCAAAGAATAGGTTGACCGGACCTATGATAGATCTCGACCCCACGAGGGATATACTCGTAGTTCATCTCTTCCGCAGATTCCCATGTCGGAATGGTGAGCGATCACCTCGAGGGGTTTCTTGGTCATCATCGCTCGAAAGACATTTCTTCGAGTAGGAGATCGTCGACTTACTATTGCGTCGATTCCTCCGTGGTGATATGTTCGATCGACTGGTAGCCGAAGAAGTCGTATTGCTATGACTTCCTGAATGATATCGGCGAGGTGCTTCCAGCCTTGCCATCGTGTTCCGAAGCCTTTGTGCGATCTCTTCAACGAAGAGGTCGTAGCCTGGCGCTCGGGCTAGCTCTTGAGTTGGATTCTCGAGCAAGTCATTGATGTACTGGAGTTCTCGAGCTTCCTCTGATTGATATTGGATGCGCCTAGGTAAATTCTTCTGGGCTTCAATTTTCTTCCGTCGGATAGCCTAAGAGATTCCATGTCGGACTCTTGAGACTGCCTCAATGGAGTGCGAGAATGTCGAGGATTTCCTTCGCGTTCATGAAGGTGTTGGTCATGTCTGCCATCAGTGGTGTTCTTGCCACTGTCATGAGGGGGCGCAGTGTGTTATCTTCTGGGAGGGTCTCCAGTTCGGTCTCTAGGAGAGTGACCTTGATCTGAGGGAAGGACGAAGACCTCCGCTGATGATTCTCACTTGCGCCGAGGCCTCCCGCTTGAGGAGTCGTCGAGAGACACCATCGGCAACTTGGAGTAATCCCTCGGTAGGGAAGTCCGGGTTATAACCGTCTCCGTAAGCGTGCGTGATATGCGGAGAGATGACCGAATTTGTAGGAAAAGCATGCTTGATCCCGCCTCTCTGGCGCCATCCGAGAGAGAGAATCACCAGATCTTTGGTGAAGTCCTCGAATTGTGGCTTCAGAACTTGCCTCACCAAGTCGGACCGCCTTAGGGGACTCGGACACCGAGGTAAAACTCTCGTCGTGTTGTGAGTCCACGGGTGTAGTCTGGTCAAATTGACCCTTGTCCTTTGAGAGGGTAGACTCCTCTCTTGGACGTCTTGTTGTGGGGATATGGATCCTCCTCAACTCCATCACCGCATTGTCTCCTGGATCTGCGGGAAGATCACCGGAGGCAAGCGAGATCGTCGGATGAGTCATCACTTTCAGAATCGAAACCAAAGATCCATGTCGACGTCTGCAGACCGCCAAGTCGAACAGTTCTCCTCGCTCCATTCTCCTACCATGAGTGCATGAGATTTAGAAAACAGAGAGTATGTTGACAAGAGATTAGGAAGATCCCCACGGTCGGCGCCTAACCGGTGTTTTAGAACCGAACTTACGTAAAGATTGTTTGATTCGGGGTCTCCTAGAATGAAATCACGCAGAGAGATTGACACGGGATTTTTATACGGTTCAGCCTTCTCCGAGAGAATAATAACCCTACTCTGTGTGTGTATGGTATTGAGTGTATTACGAACAATCGGGAAAACTCGAGACTATTACAGATGATAGTGCTTGTATTTTCGACGCCCCTTCCTCTCGATTGCCGCCTTTATATAATACGTGAAGGAGCAGCAGTTTCTCAGTGAAGCGGCGCCTCATCACATCCTCAGAATGGCGCTCGCTGGTAGTAATCACCAACGATAACTCCTCCACGCCGCCTAATGACTATATACGAGAGATAATGGAGCATTACGTGTTATTACTTGGCAGAGTAACAGATGATGATGTTTGAATCCCTTAATCAATTGGGCCTACTTGTGCAGAGGTTTAATTGATCATAAGGTGGTCATAAATTGACCTAGTCGTAGGAGAACTCGCGATTATAAGGTAGTCGTAGCAAGACTTACGACTATGGGGTAGTCGTAGCATAACTTACGACTATGGGGGTGGTCGAGAAGAACTTACGACCATCCAGTAGGCTCTTCCCTTATAACATTTAAGGGGTATACTTAGGGACCATATGACGTCATATTTACTTGGTTAAGGAGTTATAGATAAAAGATAAAATGAGGATTATTATATCCTCGTCATGCTCCTTTTGTGATATTGGCCCTGTCAAAATTGCTTTGTTAGCTCTTGAATCTAAAATTGATCATTACTTGAGCTTCTTGTTCTTCTGAGAATCTAAAACTGCTCTTGTGAAAATAAAAAATCAATTTCAAGATTGTCTTAAGCTTAAATTATGCCAAACTATTATTACGAGACTGCATGTCATAGACATGAACTTGGAGATAGTTTGATGATCCAGACGATCTCATGGGGACTGCTTGTCAAAACTGACATGAATCTCAAGATTTGTCGCACTGGTAGAAGCTTAGGAAGAGTTTGTGGATGGCTCTTAGTCTAGGATCTTCTTCACTAAGATATATCTTTAATTAACTTCTGGTCGAAGCTTAGGAAGAGTTTGTGAATGGCTCCTAGTCCAGGATCTTCTTCACTAAGTTAGACCATTAGTGAACTTCAATATTCATTGCAAATGAAAAATTGTTAAAAAATGGGTGTCTAAGAAAATTGAGCAAAATGATTCATTTCAAGACCTGTTTGTCTCTTAATGTGGTCATTGTTAGCTTTTTTTTTATCTCACATTGATATTTTGACATGGCCATTATCATTTTAGGATCCATGTTGATGAACTTGCTAAATTTGAAGCTTTGCTTAAATTGATAAAATTCATTGCTTTACATTGAGCTTTCATGCTTAGCTTTGATATGTATGTCTTAACATGATCTTGCTAGTGTTTTCAAGCGTGATATGTTCTTGTGCAATATTATAAATGCTAGCTTGTTCTTTTGGGTAATCTCCAAAGCTTCTTGTAATAAAAAATGGAAAAATACAAAAAATGAAGCCACTCCATTGCATTTCATGCATGCTCCTTCTTATGTTTTTCCCCCATTCTGCATTTGTTATCTTTGGACGAGAGGAAAGCGTGATTCCTTGATGACTCCATTGTCAAAGGGGGAGAATATATTTCAAAGATGTATAAAGGAGAGAAGATATAAAAGTATTAAAAAGGGGGAGAAAATTGGAGAATTTGAAATTTTCTGAAATCTGAGGATCATGGTGAGGGGGAGTTTCTTATTTGCATTCTTATGATCTTATTGTCATTTCTAAACTTGAATTGCAATTCTTGTTTCCTCACAATGATCAAAGGTCATTTCGAACAATTGTTCTTTTATATGGATCTTAAGTGAGATTTTGACGCTTTTTTGGAAAATGAAGCTTTCTCGCTTTCTTTTGACTTATCTCACTTGCCTAGGCTATTCTGAAGCCAACTTGGTCATTTTCATTGCTTTCTCTTGCATTTGGACCAAGTTGTGCCTTTGTACGAAAACGTCGAGTTTTTTACTTTTTAAACCTCAAAATTTGCATTTATGGGAAATTGCCAATGTGTTCATCAAGGGGGAGATTGTGAATATCATGGGGATATGTGCACGATCTTAGGATGATGTTACAATTGGCAATGTCGTTAACGGTTTGTCAAAACACGCGTTTTCGTCGAAGTTTGGAATGCTGTCAGGCAGGTGTGGTCAAACCGGCATTGGGCGGTCGAGCCGGCGTTGTGATGATCTTGATCGGGTGCGATCGATAAAGCCATTCAATGGCGGTCTGACCGATTTCTTGATGATCATCGGCCAATCGGTGGCGATGAGTGTTGGGTTAGGTCAAGTTCATAGGTTTCATGGCATATGTGTTGCATGATGCATGTTTTGACTAACGTGGCTCAAGTTGTGAAGAACTTGTTCCCGGAATCGATTTCTTTGTCTATTATTGTGCAGGTTGCTTGGAGGTCAATGACAGTCAACGGCAAGGATGATCGGGACTAAGCTTGGAGAGCTGAGATCTAGAACGATAGGGGATGCCGGGTGAGGTCAATGGAGTCAAGCACGACGCAAGAGGGACAAAGGTGACCGAACGGGCAGTTCGGTGCGACGGATTGGATCACGCGGCGCGGGAGTCGGCGCAAGTGCAACAGTGGTTTCGGTGGGAGCCGGATGGGAGAGACTTGTCGACATGATGAGAGCCGTTGGATCAACCTACACGTGGCGAAGCATGGAGGTGCTTCACGAAGATGGGACTCGGTCTTTGTAAAAAGATCGAGAAGGGGTATTTTGGTAAATTTTACCAAATACCGCCTTGGTGACCTTTTGCCAACCCGCAGCGCAAGACGGCGCATGATGAAGCGGATTAAGTCAAGAGGACATGAAGACGGCACTTTAAAATGCGTGCGTGTGTGACTCGTTTGTGTTGGGCCTTAACGGGAGCCCATTAGGGTTAATGCTTCTAGAAAGTCTAAGCCTCCACTATAAATAGAGGGGGGAGGTGGCTGCATCCCCTTCAACCCTTTCATTATTGAAAACCCTAGTTTTGCTTTTGTGCTTAGGGAGAAGATAGTTGGAGGTTAGGGTTCTAGAGAGTTGGATTTGATTTCGTGTGCATGTATTGAGTCTTTGTCCTCCATTGATGGAGTGGCTGTAAACCAATACCATATCAAATCAATCCAAAGAAAGTTCTCTCAAAGATGAGTCTATTTGCTTTCGTTCTCTCTATTTGATGATTTGTGGTCTCTCTATTCCGCTATACTTGTAGATTGATCTTCATAGCTTTCATAGCTATTGGAGTGACATTGGTGTTGAATCCGATCTAATCGAAAAAAGTGAGAGTGCTCCTATTCACCCCCCTCTAGTCGCCTTTTCGGTCCAACAATATGCTTTGTGAGTTGAATCTTCACATAACTCATCTGCACTTGCGCAACACAAGCTGTATTATCTTCATAGATAATAGTGGAAGCTTGTGCGGTATTCAATCCACACGACTGCTGGATGTGGTGAATTATCCGCCGAAGCCAAGCACATTTTCGTGAGGCCTTGTACAGTGCTATGATTTCCGAGTGGTTCTTTGAAGTTGATACAAGACTTTGCTTAGACAATTTCCAGAAAATTGCAGTTCCACCACATAGGAATACATAGCTTATTTGCGACTTGGCTGTATGTAGGTCCGACAGGTACACAACATTGCTAATATAGCCAATCATAGTTATGTTTTTGTTCTTTCTGTAGAACAGACCAAGATCTTTGCTTCCTTGGAGGTATCGGAAGATGTCTTTTATTCCCTACCAATGCCTTTTGGTAGGTTCTGCACTATACATTGCTAATAGGTTTACGGCAAATGCAATGTCCGATCTAGTACAGTTTGCTAAATATATTAGTGCTCCTATTGCACTTAAGTACAGAATTCGGTCCTGTGACTTCCTCCTCTTCTCTAGGTGCAGACGATCCTTATCTTGCTGCAAAGATCTCCCGACCATTGGCACTTTCGAAGGGTATGCCTTTTTAAAGCCGAACATGTTCAACACCTTTTGAGTGTAAGTTGACTGATGCACTAATATCCCTTCAGGGACATGCTCAAGTTGCAAGCCTAAGCAATATTTGGTTTTATCCAAATCTTTTATTTCGAACTCCGACTACATGTAAGAGCTTGCTTTCTTAATATCTTCTACGGTTCCGATGATCTTCAGATCATCTACATACACTGAGATTATACAAAATCCGTCATGGGATCGTCGTATAAATACACAGGGACAATCTTCATTGTTCGTGTAGCCTTTCTTGCACAAAAAGTCGTTCAAGCAATTATACCACACCTGTCTGATTGCTTAAATTCGTACAGTGATTTTCTGAGTGGCACACTGTACATATTTCTATTTTGCTCTGCCAAGGTTCAGGACAGTGATACCTTCAGGTACCTTCATATAAATATCTGAATCCAAGTTTCTATAAAGGTATGCGGTACCATATCCATCAATTTTATTTCAAAATTTAAGTTTACTGCTGTTGAGATTAAATATCTAAAGGTAGTTCCGCCCATGACCGGGGAATAGGTTTCTTCATAATCAACTCCTGGACGTTAAGTGAAACCTTGCGCAACGAGTCTTTCTTTATATCTTACAACTTCATTATTTTTATTTCTCTTTCGAACAAATACCCACTTATGTCCTACAGGGTGCACATGGTAAGGCGTGCGGGTTACAGGCCCAAAACACATCTCTTTTATTCAAAGATAATAATTCGGTTGCTATTGCCTTCTTCCAATCTTTCCAATCTGATCTTTTCTTATATTTAGCGAGCGATGCAGGTTCTGGATCAAGATCGATGATTGTGGAAATTTTCTTCGCAAAATAAATATCGACATTGGCTGTTGTCCGATTCAATATTCTCTTGTGGTCACAAAGTGTATACCTATTTTTTATGGGGCGATTCTTCTAATGTTTTTACTTGCCCACCGCTACTTTCAATTACGGGGGCAAGTCCCTTCAGTTTTTTAGCTCCAATACGTGCGCACACATCCATGCTAGTATCTCCCTCCGTGGGAATGTTCAAATCCGGTATGCCTTTTCCTGAAGATTCCATATTGGTATCAGGTCTCAACTGGCTCCTCTTCTGGTTCTGGGGAACTTCAATGATCGGCTGTGTCAAGTCCTTCTTATCCTTTTTCACTAGGCATCCCCGGCTACTTGGGATTCGAGGGGCCAAAGTTCTCGTCCTTTTATTTTGAGGTCTCTGGACGGGATTAGGGATACCTTCAACTGTCTTCGGTATTTCAACCCTCTCCGGTGCATTGCGTGCAGGCACATGTGACTTGGTTATGCTCTTCAAATCACTAAAGTGGTTAGGCAGTTGATCCACTAATGCTTGCAAATAAATTATCTTATAGACTTCTCTATTTACTTCACTAGTGCGTGGGTCATGTATATGGATTCCTGTGGCTTGCCACGTTATTTTCCGACATTTTTCATCAAGGGATTAATTTCCTCTCCCTAATGACAAAAAACAATCATTATCAAATATGCTATCAGCGAAGCGGGCTGTATGCAAATCTCCAGTCATAGGGTCCAAATACCTTATTATAGATGTTGCATCATAACCAATGTATATCTCAGACTTTCGGAGAAGTCCCATTGTAGTTCGCTGTGGTGGTGGTATAGGTACATAAACCTTACAACCAAATCTGTGAAGATGAGAAATTTTCGGTGTTGACCCTTGCGCTAGTTGCATAGGTGAATGGATGTTATATGCGATGGTCTAAAATTGATGAGAATTGCTGCGTGCAGGATTGTATGTCCCTAATATGTAGTTGGTAAATTACAATTCTGCAAAAGTAGTCGGGCAATAAATTTAATTCTTTTAATTAATGCATCTGCTAGTCCATTCTGGGTGTGGACATGCGGTACGGAATGCCCAATGTTAATCCCCATTGTCATGCAATAATCATCAAATGTCTTTGAAGTAAATTTTCTTGCATTGTCCATTCTAATGGACTTCACATGATGATCAGGGAAATTATTTTTAATTTTAATTATCTGCGAGATTACCTTAGTAAAAGCGTGGTTTCTCGTAAATAATAAACATACGTGCGACCATTTCGAGAAAACATCGATGAGCACCATAAAATATCTAAATGGCCCTTAAAGGGCCTGTATAGGACCGCAAATGTCTCCCCAGATACGGTTCAGGAATGTAAGGATTTCATCCTTCACTTTTAGAGCAGAAAGTATAGTAATTAATTTTCCGATGGCACATACGAGGCACACAAAATCTTTCTGATTCGAATTTTTTTTACATTGATATTATGTCCATGTGAATTGTTAATTATATTTCTCATCATTGTAAGACCTGGGTGGCCTAATCTATTATGTTAGAGATAGAAAAATTCAGAGCTTCTAAATATGATTTCCAGGACAGTATAGGTTGCGGGTGCCTTAATATTAGTGTAGTATAGCCCAGTTTCATATGAAGGAAGTCGTTCTAATACCCTTTTTCCATTTTCTTCACGCTTTGTAATGAGCAAGTATTCCTTACCATACTCTTGTTCAGTCTCTACGTGGAAACCGTTAGCGCGAATATCCTTGAAACTTAGGAGAGTTCTAGCCGATTCTGGGTACAACAAGGCTTCTTCAATGACCAAAGTTGCACCCATTGGGAGTATAATTATGGCCCTTCCTTAGCCTATTATATAAGTATCGCTGCCCACGATTGTCGTAAGACTACCAACATTCTTGCCGATCGACTGAAAAAATTTCGTCTCTCTCAAGATAATATTCTTTGTGCCACTACCTGCTAAGCACACTCCCTCGATAGGGAGCCACACGCGTTCTGATACAAAGTATTTTATTAATGTGAGGTAGGAAGCAATCAACACGTAAATAAAATACTTCAAAATCAGAACACAACTTGCTATTATAAATACGAGAAAAATTAAGCTTTGTAGGACTCGTCATAAGAATTTAATGTTTTTGCTCTCCTAGAGCTTACAACCATTATTCAAAGAGTAAAATAATTCAACGTTCCATCACAACCACAAACTGCTAGTGATAAAAAGATCTAAGTGCAATGCGTGCACTAGATCGAATCAGCGAAGTACTTTGAAACTTCTTACTAAATTTGCTCCATGACGATCTTCTCCTCTTGGGCAACTACGGCAGCGGCCGCTGCGATGTCCAAAGGAGGGGTGATGGTGGCTACTATTGGGCTGTCCACATCCATGAGTACGACTAATGGCTGTGGATCCTCCGTGCCTGCAATGGCGAGGTGTGCCTCATGCTGTCCTTTGCCCTTCTTCTTAGACTGGAAAGCATCAATAGCGTACTGCGATTCATGGCAAATCCGTGACCAATGCCTTCATATGCCACATTTGTAGCATCTTTGGTCCTACTGGCCATAGGGCTTGTCATCGCGCTTCCTTTGTCTGCCCTTCTTGGCTTGATTTTGTGACCCATGATCTTACCCTTCTTGCCTCTTTCCTTTGTGTGAGGCTTCCTCACCTTGTAGCTACTAGCATTGGCTTTATGTCCAACATTGCTACTAGGCGGCTATGAGATGTAGTTCTTTCTCAGAATATCATCCTGAGCTTCCGCAACTTGTATTATGTCAATCAATTTGGCATACTCCTTTTAGCCATCTTGACGATAGTTGCGTGCGGATTGCACCGTATTTGGGTGAAAAGTAGAGAGAGTCTTCTCAATATTCTGCTTATCCGTGATTACCTTAGCACAAAGTTGAAGACTAGTACAAATTCTTTGCAAGACAGAATTGTACTCTCCCACGGTCTTGAAGTCAGCAAAACACAATTGGGTCCATTCCTGCTCTGCCCGAGGAAGAATGGTGTATTTCAGCTTCTCGAATCGTTTCTTTAGTACAGTCCATAAAGCTAGTGCATCATTCTCCATCATATACTCATTCTTGAGCGTTAGGCAGAGATGGTGTCTGAGGAAGTAAAGTTTCTGATCATTTTCCTCAGCAGGAGGATTGGCATCCTTTGATGTGCCAAACCCAATAGCAGCACGGAGCTTCTTGTCCCCAAGTACAATCTCAACGTCGGAGGCCCAAGACAAGTAATTCTGGCCATGCTGGGCCAGCTCTTCGAACTCCCGGTTCGTAATGCCAGTCATCTACATATTTATGCAAAGAGTTCATAAGATTACTACTGGTAATTTGCGTAAAAGGGTTGCAAATAATGGTACAAAAATTCTCATAATGTTTCCATATTTTTCTATGCATTTTTCATGATTTACTGTTATTTCCTGTGATTAAAAGTAATATAAACAATCACAGATAATCAAAACAGTAAATACAATATATAAATTGCATAGAAATAATAATAACAGAGTTAAACATGCTTCAAATGCTCAAAAACAATTCAAACAAATGAATTTCCGATGCCATTTTCTGCTGGAATATGAATTTTCGGTGAATTCTACATTTTGTAAGGGCCAAAGTGCCAATTTTCAGTTATGAGAAAATTTTCTGCGCTATTTCAGAAAACCCGAGGAACTTTTTGCAAATTTGGGATTCCCCCCCCCCTTTTTCTTTTCTTTTCCCGATTTTTATTTGGGTTGGGCCCATGCAGTCGATTCGCCCATGTGGTCGGGTTAAAGGGGTGAGGGTTCCCCGCCTGCTCACCAAGGTGCGAGGTGGGAGCTACATGAGGGCGACGCGTGGGAGGCAGTGGCGCTGGGCGAGGCGGCGATCTGGAGGTGTGGCGCGGCAATGGCTGGTCGGCAGAGAGCTGAGCGATCGCGGCCGGCGCGTGGCACGGGCGAGGCGCTGGTGGTCTGCAGGCCGTGCGGCGAAGCGGCGCAAGATTGGCCGGCGGCGACGTGGCCATGCAAAGCGGCGGTGCGAGCATGGTGCGTGGCGACCACGAGGCCGTGGCCGAACGTATGAGTGAGCTGCGTGGTTTTAGGGGCGGCGACACGCGACGCACTCGGTGGTGCGCGCATGACGGCACGCAGCGCGGCACGTCGCGCCCGTCGGCGATGGTCGAGCGGCAGAGCACGCAGCGTGCGGTGGTTAGCGCGCCATGCGAGGCCAAAGACGGTATGCCAGAGGTCGAGGGTCGGCGGCGCAGCACGACTTTAGGCGGCGTGGTGGCACGACCACATGCAAACGGCGTGGGACGCGGCCACGTGCGAGCGCCGACGCCGTTTTTCTTTTTCTATGTTCATGTCATCTACCATCTACAGTGCAATCGACATCTACTCATTCATGCAACCTACTGATCGGCTTGCCCAGCGACTTCAAGTCGGCTTACGGTAGATTAGAGCGGATTTACATCGTAGAAAATAATCTAGAAAGCCAAATTTTCGGAATTGAATGTGATCTAGAAAATACGATTCAATCTATGAGCATTTTGTTTCGACGATTACTTTTCGATCCGAGTAAATGAGGCCTAGAGGTAGACCGAAGTCGATCGTGCTGATAACGTGTTGAGGAATCGTTGCTAGCGAGCTTAAGTCCAATCGATCACTTCGTAGACGGAAGTCGAATCACACAGAACAATACAAAAACAAATAGTAGATTGAACACGGAAATATGGAGGGGACTTCTTTCTTCTCTTTATTTCTCTTCTCAAAAATATGTACAATAATTAGGAATCTTGTCCTATATATAGTATACAGGTGGATAAAAAGCCCACCATAAGCCAGACCTGTAAGACCTAGGACCAGGTTTCCTAATATTTTTCTACAATTTGTGGTATTGAAGGCAAAGAGGGAAAAACTGGAAAACAAAATGACCTAATTTCTCTGGGGAAACATTTCTTATATATCTCTTCGCTATTTTGTAACGATCACATGATTAATTTCAAGGCAATAGCTACCATTTTTCATAATACCCGAGAGATCATTAGCTACTGTAGCAAATTCCGCCGAGGAAAGAGGGGGGGAGTTGCTTCCGTTCCCGCCTCCGCCTGGAGGCCCTGGACGGACGAGCAGTGATGATGGAGTCAATGGCACGTGGGCCCGGGTGGCTTCTCGCGGCTCGCCAATCCGACGCTGACTCAGCCGCAGGCCCCACCTGCAATCCACAGATAGCTACGCCGCCGCCTCGCGCTTCCCATCGACCCTCGTATGTATACTTTGTTATAAGCGAGAGAGAGAGAGAGAAAAAGAGAGGAACGAAGCCAAAAGAGAAGCCGAGGAAGAGAGGAGAGGGAGGATCCGGAATCTCGCCGGCCGGAGCGGGCGGGTGATGCCGATGGCGAGATATTTGGGGGGAGGAGCAGGAGGGTTGGTGCTGGGCGGCGCCGCGGCGGCGGGGGGAGTGGAAGACGCGGTGGTGATGCAGCTGGCCACCAGCCAGGGGGAGGACAACATCATCACCGTCAACTGCCCCGACCAGGCGGGGCTCGGCTGCGACCTCTGCCGCACCATCCTCGAGTTCGGACTGCGCATCACTCGCGGCGGTGAGCATCGCCGAACAAACATACTCCTGTTTGTTGCTCTCCCGTTGGATTGCTGCTTCTTTTCTTAAGTTGGTTTTACGAAGCTTGTATTGCTTCGTTTCTCGCGAGTGCGAATTGCATAATTAGATTGGGGAAAAAAGCTTGCATTTTCCGGGATTGTGGATGGTTGTGTGCTTCTTTTTGGATGGCAAGTTTGACTTTTTCTCGCTGTGCCGTTTGCCGTGTTTCCTGAGGAAAAGATTTGATTTTTATCTGTTTTCCGTTCAAAGATCTCCGTCGATTAGGTATACAGCTCACGCCGGACTTGTTTTGGGTTCACCGTTATCTCTGCTCCTGTTTTTCTTCGTTTCTGGACAGGCTACTTTTTCCTTTTCCTATGCCAAATTGCCATCTAATCTAAGTTTCCTGTTCATATTACGGTGTGCTTCTGTGTAAAACAACACATGCCTCTTGCTACAATTCATCTCGTTGTTAGTTAACCATCCTCTTGCTACAGTTCATGTCGCTGTTAATCAATCATTAGTGCTACTGATCCAAAGAAAAACAACACTTGTTTAGTTGTACTACGGCGCCCTGTTTCACCTGGCTCTTCGTAACGGTACTTAGAACCCTTTATTGTAATAATCTAACATTCGAGTCTTCTGGGATTTTAGCAGACGTGTCCACGGACGGGCAATGGTGCTACGTGGTGTTCTGGGTCGTGCCCCGCTCGCCGTCGATCAACATCCAGTGGGGGAGCCTCAAGAACCGGCTCATGTCAATGTGCCCTTCGTCATACGCCATCCCTTTCTACCCTGACATCACCCAGCCAGGCCCCTCGCAGTTCTACCTCCTCAAGCTCTTCTCGGCCGACCGGAAGGGGCTGTTGCACGGTCAGAACATCTCTTTCTGCCTCTTGCGTTTTGAATGGCTGTGCCATTGAAGTAGTCCAAGTTGTGACATAATCATACCTTGTGATCCGCAGATGTGACGCATATACTATCGGAGCTAGAGCTTATAATCCACAGAGTGAAGGTGTCGACCACGCCTGACGGAAGAGTTGTGGACCTCTTCTTTATCACCGACGGCATGTAATAAGTTTGTCATGTTAAACTTAAGGTTTTCTGTGCATGTTGCCGAAGCTTATTCGAAATGTTCAATTGCTGCTTATTCCAGATGGTGTTAATTAGCTAGTTGCATGACGTGATAATTCTACTATGAGATATATATGACTGTTGACATTTCTATCTGAAGGGAACTGTTGCACACAAAGGAAAGGCAAAAAGAGACTTACTCGATGCTGATTGCTACCTTAGGTCCTTCCGTAAGCTGTGAAATTCTATTAGCGGAAGGGTTCCAGCAAGGATTCTCTTCTCTTCCACCGACAATCTCTGAGGAACTGTTCAGGTTGGAACTAGCTGACAGCGAGATTTGTTCAAGGTCTCTTTGTGCAGAGATGGAAAAGATGCAGAAGGCCGCCATCAACTTTGACAATTCCCTGAGCCCTGCACACACACTGCTCCAAATTATTTGTGTTGATCAGAAGGGGCTCATTTATGACATTTTGAGAACTCTAAAGGACTGCAGCATTCAGGTACTTGGAGATATATGCATGGTTTTTACATAGCTAATGATGTATCATGGCTTATTGAGTCTCAATAATACTCCCCATGCAACATTCAAACTTCGTGAAAACATAATACCGAGAGGACTGTAGATATTCTGAATATCTGAAGATACTGACAATCAAACAGTTAAATAAGCTTTCTGTCAGTAAGACCTTATAAAATAAAATAGAAAAAAGTCCAGTTTACTCCCTTGAACTATCAAAAAAGTCTGGTTTACCCCTGAACTACAAAACCGATTATTTAACCCTCCAAACTTGTCAAATCCGATCATTTAACCCCTTATAGCGGTTTGAATGGGTGGTTTTGCTGACGTGGAGATGTTCGGCCAACTCAGCATATGACGTGGCACACCCGGCCCGTTTTCTCCTCCTCTCCCTCTCTCTGATTTGTGGGCCCCGCCTTTGCTTCTTCCTCACCGGAGCATTTCCTGGCGAACGCTGCCCCTACGGCTCAACTGCGACGTGACCTCGTCGTCGGCCCCGTTGCTGGAGCACACCTCGTCCTCCTCGACCGTGTCGGAGAAGTTCTTAGCATGTTAGCGATCTTTGGGCACCCCCACGGCGGACGCCTCCTCACCACCTCGAGTCCGCCGCTGCACGAGACGGAGTGGCGACCAAGGAGGCTGAGTGGCGCGTCGGCCCGTCACCGGGCGAGCTCTTGGGAGAAGAAATTGCCGCCGACACCGCCGCCTTGTGCATTGCGGGGCTCCTCGGTCCGCCATCGCCTGCCGGAGGCCGCCAACCGTGACGACTGGTTCTTGGCGGCACGGGAGGAGCGTCAGTGCCCTACTTGATCCGGTGATCGTGAGACTCGCCGAGGCCCTCCGTGAACATCATCAAGCGACGCGCGCAGAGGAGGAGCAGAGATTTGGAGCGATCTGGCTATGGATTAGGGCTTCTCGATTGGGGAATTGGCGGATTGGCGGTTTGGGGTTTGGGAATTTGGGGGATTGGCGAGAGGGGGTAGTAGTAGAAGAGGAAGACTAGGATGAGGTAGCAGCGACCGGGCGTGAGGAGGGAGATCCGGCCATGAGGAGAGGGGCGTGAGGAGAGGGAGATCTGGATCCGCCATGAGGAGAGAGATCCAGGGGCGGTCACTAGGCGTGAGGAGGGAGATCCAGGGGCGGTCGTTAGGTGTGAGGAGGCGACTGAGCGTGAGGAAGGTGGCGGTAGGCGTGACTGCGTGAGGGCACTTCCTTGCCCTCCTTCCTCCGCGCAGATTGCCGACTTCTGTTGTGACCCCGCCACGCAGATCTCCTCGCCGCTGCCGACCTCCGCGCCATCGGCGTATCCGCCCGCAAGGCCTCCTACCTCCACGACCTCGCCACCAGGTTCGCCGTCGGGGACCTCTCTGAATCCTCCGTCGCCACGATGGACGAGGCCGCTCTCCTCACCGAGCTCATCAAGGTGAAGGAAGAAGAGGGAAGGGAGGCATCGCGGCGGGACAGCTTCGACTTCCGCCTCCGGGACGTCTGCGCTGCCCTGCCTCGCCTCTACTTCACCTCCATGCCCACCGTCAGGCCAGCTTCTTCGGAGTGGGGAGGAAGGTGGGAGGAGGCGCGCTGGGGATGCCGACGCGGCGGCGGAGCGGAGGGAGCGGCGTCGGCAGGAGCAAGCTCGGGAGAGAAGGTGGAAAATAAATAAAGAAAATAAAGAAAGCAAACGAGAGAGTGACGTGGATGTCCACGTGGCAAAAACCACTACCACAATAGCAAAACCGCCACTTGAAACCGGTCTGAGGGGTTAAATGACCGGATTTGACAAGTTTGGAGGGTTAAATAACCGGTTTTGTAGTTCAAGGGGGAAACCAGACTTTTCTGATAGTTCGAGGGAGTAAACCAGACTTTTTCCAATAAAATATATTGCCCTATTATCCCTTCTCTTTTATAGTGATAAAGATCATTCTCACCTCTTTACTGTTAAATCCTGATTATATGTCGCCTAGTCTTCAAAAGGCTACTATTTATGGCTTACAAAGAACAGTAGTTGCGTTCTTGCATCACAGTACTTATTACTTGTATACTTACAAAGAACAGCAGTTGCATACTTGCATCACAGTACTTATTACTTGTATATATAATTCAAATGGTTTGTGTATATTATATCTTGTACCATTATTTGGTACTCTATTTTAGGTAACTTATGGGCGGTTCTGGTCAGACAAGAAAGGTTTTCGGGAGGTGGATCTTTTTATCAAGCAGGCAGATGGCAAGAAGGTTATTGATCCTGATAAACAGGATGTTCTGCTGTCGCGCCTGAGGTCAGAGATGCTCCATCCTCTCAGGGTGATGATCGTCAGCCGTGGACCTGACACGGAACTCCTTGTTGCCAACCCTGTTGAGCTATCCGGGAAGGGGCGGCCACGTGTATTCTATGATGCTACTTTTGCTCTGGAAGCGCTTGGAATCTGCATTTTCTCTGTAAGAGTTGCACGCTAATTAGATAAGGTGCAAAATGAGTTCATAATGAAGTTAGTATTTACTTTTTCCCTTTTCCATTTCAGGCTGAAATCGGGAGACAGACAGTGTCGGAGCGTCAATGGGAGGTCTACCGATTCCTCCTGGATGACAGCAAAGAATTCCCCTTAGCAAACAGCCTGACTAATAGGAACCGTGTTGTCGATAGGGTAAGGAGAACACTGATGGGCTGTTTCAACTAAGACTCAGATTTCTATCTGCATGAATCCAAATCTTGAAGACGCCTGCTTCAGTCAGTATCCAATGTATCCGGTTAGTTACCAACCGACAGCTCAAATTACGGCTACTCCGGGGTGGGCAGTCTCGGCGATAAACTTGCTGGCCAAACTGGTCTCTCTAGTACGCAGCATCACTGCCTGCAATTGCTGAATTGCCAGCTTCTGTTCATGTCATTGAACAATGCTATGAGTTTGTGACCAATTTCTCAAGATCAGTGGAGATGGGAAAGTGCAGAAGCTTCTTCTGTGCTGCAGAATTTCATAGCTGGCTATCTGAGTAACAAAGGAATGGAGGGCATTGTTGGATTAATTTCTATAATGTGGACCTACACGAGATAACATACATATTGGCTATCTATTATCTTTGGTTGGCTCAAATATATAAAGTGATCAAATAAAGTATTTATTAAGAGCCGAGTATCTTTTAAGGATAAATATGGATTTGGATTTTAAATCTGTGTAAAGACCTATTTGGAATCTATATCTAATTATGGGACAGGATAGGATTCCATACCAAAGGCTATAAATAAGGGTCAGGTCCTCCCAGCAGGGTAACTCATGCTATACCATTTATCCCCATCAGTAGTTGGAGTTTGTGGCTTACCTCTTGCTGGGAAAGACCAAACCCTAGGTAGACAGAACAATTGTTCATCTACTACTTTAGATCAATTCTTCATCGGTAATGGCATTATCATCAGGTATGCTTCCGCGTTTACAGATTACATGGGTGTTGCAATTACTGCATATGCGATCCCGTTAGTTTTGATTATCAGGTTAAGATCAAGAATTAAATCTAACAATTGGTATCAGAGCTAGTATGGTAAGTTTTTGCGACCCGTCGTGATTTTCCGATCTGTTCGGCTGCACTTGCGTCGGGCGATTCCTTTTGCTCTTTTCGCATCTGGAGTTTTCTACTGCTGCGCTTAACCTCCCCGACCAGATCGGTTTTTCCATAGATCGGTTCTTGCCCATCTTTTTGTCGCGCGTCGCCTAACGGAGAGCTCGGCGTCTGCCGCAAGACTCTCTCGGCTACTGCGCTTCCATGAGCGCCAGCGCCGCCGGCACTTGCCCGCCTCGCGTGCGATGCTCTCCGCTTCGATCGCGGCTAGCATTGCGAGCCGCCAGCGCCACCGCGACCCGTCCGCCGCAGATCCGACTTACTGCGACGTCGTGCCCTTCGGCTCCATCGCCTCGGCTGCGCTGAAGCGTCCCTGTTCGGCCGCTTCGCGTCGCCGAAGCGCCAGATTCGCCCGCCGTCTTTCGCGCTTTGGATCTCCGCCACCTCCGCATGCGCCGTGCGCCCCCCTCCCACCTACGAGAGCACCGCCTTCGGCTTCCACTGTCTCCTCGTGCCGCTCGCCCGCCGACCTCTGCATTCGCCGGCGAAGGCTGTCGCTGTGTTCGCATCTGGGCCTCCAAGCGTCCTCAAGCTCCCGGCGCCATCTGGTTTTCGCCGAGCGCCATGTGCTCTGGTGTCCCGCTGCGCGCCGCCTCCCCGAGCGACCCGTTCGGATTACGCCGCCTCCGGATGCGCCAAGCGGCATCAAGCTTCCGCTGTCTTCGCTTGCGGCCGAGTGCCCTCTTGCAACCGCCCGCCTCCTTGCGCCGCCGCACAGGCATCAAATTGCGGCATAAAGTTTTGATTTGTGGCTAAGCTTTTTGTATCTACAGATTGTTCTTGCATCTATAGTTCATATGCCGGTTCTGGCTTGCTGTTTCTGATAGAATCAGTCAATTGCATATGGTTAAATCTTGCCTTTTGGTTATGTTTCTTGATCTGCTATGAGATGCATCTATGAGATTACAGATTCAGATATTTCAGTTAATCAAGTTTCCATCTGGTATAATCTGTCAAATATGATAATGTGAAAATTAATTATGCACTCTTATGAGTTATTCATGCATCATCAGATCATCTAAGTTCTGGTTAATTTGTTTCCTTATCGCTTATGGTATTATCGGTTGGGTCATTAGATTAGCCAGATATCTTTGCTTCGATATTATCAATCTTGAGCAAATCTGTTATGCATAAGTTGGTTATTATGCAAGACTGGTTATGTTATCTAATTAGCTATTCTGATTTATCTGAACATACTGTTGTGTTTGATCCTCTATTAGGCTGAGGTTTGATCCTCTATTAGGCTGAGGTTTAAACTTATAGTTTAAGATTAGTCTTGGCATATTAGTTTAATCAGTCAAATGTAATTTTGTGCAAATTAGACATGTTCTCTGATTAGCATTATTTCATATGATGCTTCTGAGAATTATGTTTTGCATTATGGTGATAAATTGTGTAATCTCAGGATATATCCTCTTTTCATGAATGATGGATTGATTCAAATTTGGCTAACTAGTGTTCTGTATAGGTTAATCGAAGCACTATGTTGCCAAAGTAACCTCTGTTATGTAGGTTAATTTATTCAGAACAACTAGACATTTTTTTTGTATGTATAATTCATGCATCTATTGATTGGCCCAAAGGAAAGTCAATATTTGGTCGAATTATATATGCAACTGTGGCAACAAATATGTAATAGTTATCAAGTTTCCATGTAAACAATAAGTCGGACCAAAGTAAGGCATATTGTTTGACAGGATTTACTATTAGTATTTGATTGCCACATCAAGGTTACCACTTGCAAGTTAATATTTCTGTCCAAAGACTAAATATTAATGGAGCGCTAGGTATCTTGCGTGATGGTATATACCAAATTTTGAATCAAGCTTTAAGTTTATCATTCATGTCTTTATGTGAGCATTTATTCTTTTATTTCAGCTACAAATCCTGCTTCCAATATTTCTGCTAGCATCAATTATATACTATGCTTACTGGTGCAAACTTTAAAGAATAGAAAGAGAACATTTTAATTATTCTTGGGGTAATGGATCTAGACCTTGCACTTCATAAAGAACAACCCGCTGCTCTTGTGGCTAATAGCTCCCTTGAGGAATAGAAGGAGTATGAGAAGTGAGATCGTTCAAATCGCATGAGTCTAATGATCATGAGGCGTGCTGTTCCGGAAGTTTTTCGGGATAGCATATCAGAACAGGCCACTACAGCTAAGGGTTTCCTTGATAGTCTTGAGCAAAAGTTTGCCAAAAAACGAAAAGACTGAAATAAGTAATTTTTTGGCAAAACTTATCTCAATAAAATATAATGGTAAATGAGACATAAGGGAGTACATTATGGAAATGTCTCATCTTGTTTCCAAATTAAAAGCACTCAAGTTAGAGCTATTCGAGGATTTGCTCATGCATTTAATTTTGATATCCCTCCATGCACACTTTACTCAGTTCAAGGTGAGCTATAACTGTAAAAAAGGACAATCGGTCCCTTAATGAGCGCATCCTCTATTGTGTGCAAAAGGAGGATAGATGGTAACAAGATAGAACAAAAGTGCTCATTTGGCTATAACCCCTGAAGTCAAAAATAACAAGAGGAAGAGCAAAGAAGCTGCAGGTGTGCCATCCATAATGAAGAAACAAGGGTCTGAATTGGCTTGTTTCTTTTGTAAGAAGGATGGTCACGTAAAGAAGTATTGTACCGAATTTCATTCTTGACGTGCAAAGAAAGGTACAATTTTTGATATGGTCAGCTCTGAGGTTAACTTAACTTCTGTACCTGAATACATCTGGTGGTTAGACTCCGGTGCAACATCTAACATCAGTGTGTCAATAAAGAGTTCCCTGAACTGCCGAAAGCCAAGTGATGCTGAAAGATTCATCTATGTGGGCGATGGCAAGAAGGTGGAAGTTAAGTGCTAATAGAGTTTCAGATGTCTTAGAACTGATACATACGAATATCTGCGGCCCATTCCATACGGCTTCCTGGAATGGCCAAAGGTATTTTATCACGTTCATAGACGACTTCTCGAGATATGGTTATATGTATCTTATTCATGAGAAGTCACAGTCCCTGGATGTGTTCAAAAACTTTAAGGCTGAGGTGGAAAACCAACTTGGCAAAAGAATTAAGGCCGTTCGATCTGACCGTGGTGGAGAATAATATGGCAAAAATGACGAATCAGGTGAACAACGTCTATGACCTTTTGCTAAATTCCTAGAGGAATGCGGGATCGTCCCTTAGTACACCATGCCGGGATCTCCTAGCATGAACGGTGTTGTTGAGAGGCGAAATATGACTCTTAAGGATATGGTGAGGAGTATGATTACTCATTCTACCTTACCAGAGTCTCTCTGGGGAGAAGCATTGAAAACTGTAGCTTATTTACTCAACAGAGTACCAACTAAGGCGACTAACAAAACCCTGTACGAAAAATGGATAGGCAAAAAGCCTAGCATCAGGCATGTACGTACGTGGGGATGTCTATCTAAGGCAAGGCCGTACAGGCCTAACGAAAGAAAATTGGACTCAAGAAATGTTAGTAGCTATTTTGTTGGATATTTTGAAAAATCAAGGAGTTACAAATTCTATGATCCCACTGCTAAGGCAATTTTTGAAACGGGAAATGCCCGGTTTTTTGAGGATGTTGAGTTTGAAGTGGGAGATATGGTTAGGACCATTTTTTTGAAGAAGCTTCTAAAGGGGATTTATTTCGTCTTCCTTTGGTTATTCCCAATAATGATCGGGATCAGGTTATTTTACCCGGTATTATTGAGGAAAATACAATTCAAAATAATGTTCATGAGGTTCCTCCACCAAATGATGTTCCTATAGAAGAATAAATTCATCAACCTCAAGAACCAGTGCCATTAAGGAGATCCACTAGAGAAAGAAGAAGTGCAATCTCTGATGATTACATTATCCTTCTTTAGGAGAATGAGGCTTGTAGTGAAATTTTGGGAGAAGATCCTATCAATCTCCAAAATACCCTACAAAGCCCAAATTCAGTTAATTGGATCAATGCCATGAATGAAGAGTTAAAATCCATGAAGGACAATGATGTTTGGGATCTTGTCCCATTGCCAGAAGGAAAGAAACACATTGGTTGCAAATGGACATTTAAGACCAAACGGGATTCGAAAGGCAATGTGGAAAGATATAAGGCTCGTCTTGTTGCTAAAGGATATATACTCAAAAGGAAGGCATAGACTATAAAGAGACTTTCTCTCCGGTTTCTTCAAAAGACTCTTTTAGGGTCATTATGGCACTTGTGGCATTTTTTTGATCTTGAGCTTCATCAGATGGATGTAAAAACAGCGTTTCTAAATGGGAACATTGATGAAACGATTTATATGGTGCAACCAGAAAACTTTGTGGTCGGTGACCCGAAGCAAATGGTATGCAAATTAAAGAAATCCATCTATGGGTTCAAACAGGCTTCCCGGCAATGGTACCACAAATTTCATGAGGTTATTATCTCTTTTGGTTTTGAGGTAAATACAGTTGAGGATTGTGTGTATCATAAATTTAGTGGGAATAAGTTCATATTTTTGGTTCTGTATGTTGATGACATATTGCTTGCTTGTAACGATATAGGCTTGTTGCATGAAACTAAAAAATTTCTCGCTAAAAATTTCGAGATGAAGGATCTTGGTGATGCTTCTTTTGTGTTAGGAATTCAAATATACCGAGATCGCTCTCAAGGTGTACTTGGATTATCACAAAAGAACTATATCAATAAGGTATTGCAAAGATTTGGCATGCAGAACTGTAAACCTTTAGATACCCTATGGCCAAGGTGAAAAATTTAGTCTTAGCCAATGTCCTAAGAATGATTTTGAGGCTAAGAAAATGCGAACATCCCTATTCATCTTTGATAGGGAGCTTGATGTATGCTCAAGTTTGCACTAGACCGGATATAGCATATATTGTTGGAATGCTAAGCGGTATTTAAGCAATCCAGATTGGATCATTGGGTCATGAGAAAAGCGGGTGTTGCGGTATTTGCAAAAGACGAAGGATTTCATGCTCACATATAGAAAGTCGGATTAGTTGGAGATCATTGGGTATTCTGATTCCGATTTAGCTAGTTGCTAAGATACTCGCAAATCCACTTCAGATTTCGTCGATCTACTTGGTGGAGGTGCGGTTTCTTGGAAAAAGCGCTAAGCAGTCACTCGTTGCCCCGTCCACAATGGCAGCTGAGTATGTTTCTTGCTATGAGGCTTCAAATCATGGGATTTGATTGCAGAACTTTGTCACAGAGCTGCGAATTTTGGATCAGGTCGACAGACTACTAAAGTTATATTGTGACAACAAGTCTGTAGTTACGTATTCTAATAACAACAGGAGCTTGTCAAAGTCTAAGCATATAGACATCAAGTTCCTAGTTGTGAAAGAAAGAATTCAGAGTGGTAAATTGTCAATTGAGCATATAGGTACAGACTCTATGATTGCGGATCCGTTCACTAAAGGCTTAACACCTAAAGTGTTCCACGAGCATGTTGCTCATATGGGTGTGGTTTCACTTATGGAATTCAGTTCAAGTGGGAGTTTGTAATTTTTCCTTATGCTCATGTGACAATATCAGTTTAGTATAAAGACCTTCAGTTATATTCTCTAGAGAAATAAAGTTTATGTTCTTTTACTCTGAATTTATATCATCTCATTTGGTTCTAAGAAGATGTTTTGATCTCATAAGGTATGAAGTTGGATCAGTTGGAAATAGGCATGTTATGATCACATCTCATGTAATTTCCATACTACACATCCATATTTGATCTATGTCATTCTTTTATGTTGACATATGTGACCATTGATGGGTTTAGTTACGCTTTAAAGTGACGAAGACCGCTTTGATCCTATGTTGATATAATTGATGGACCGGATTGGTTTAAAGATGCTCATGACATAGATAGCATTTTGGAGCTCATAAAGTTTTGATATGTATTTACTCATTTGGTCCAAGTGGGAGCTTGTTGAATTAATTTCCATAATGTGGACCTACATGAGATAACATACATATTGGCTATCTATTATCTTTGGTTGGCTCAAATATGTAAAGTGATCAAATAAAGTATTTATTAAGAGATGAGTATCTTTTAAGGATAAATATGAACTTGGATTTTAAATCTGTGTAGAGATCTATTTGGAATCTATCTATAATTATGGGACGGGATAGGATTTCATACCAAAAGCTATAAATAAGAGTCAGGTCCTCCTAGCAGGGTAACTCATGTCATACCACATATCCCCATCAGTAGTTGGGGTTTGTGGCTTACCTCTTGCTGGGAAAGACCAAATCCTAGGTAGATAGAACAATTGTTCATCTACTACTTCAGATTAATTCTTCATCGGCAATGGCATCATCATCAGGTATGCTTCCGTGTTAACAGATTACATGGGTGTTGCAATTACTGTATATGCGATCCTGTTAGTTTTGATTATCAGGTTAAGATCAAGAATTAAATCTAACAGGCATATCACAAAAGATATTGTTTGGAGCTGCATCCTCTGAGCAGTGTTGTAAATGGTCCCTGGGAATCGAGAAACGAACGTTAGCGCATTACCTTCTTCCTGCATTGTCCTGTTGCCAACACGCTGCTATGAAGAAAGAAAGAAAGAAAAGAACATGTTTGGTGGGAGGAGCAAATCGAAGCAGCAATTATTGTGCTTTATTTGGGTTAGGGGATTACTGGATGCTGACACAGATGCATCAGTTTGTTGTAAAATAGTGCAAAATGTGCTATCTGCCTCACCTGCCTTGCTTTCCTGCCTCCTTCCTACCTTCTTGTATGATTGCTACTTCCTCAAGAGATAAGCCTGTCCCTTGATGTAGGGTTTGTACTTTCTTGTAAGCATGCACGTTATTATGCAGAAAAGAACACTTCGTTTATGCAAAAGCATATGTACTAGGTTGTGAATGAACAAAGGAATGTCCTACTGACTACTGTGTCCCTACACAGTCGTACTTAGAACCAAACACTTGCATAGCAATTGGTTTAATCATCACTCACTGCATCCTCTCCGCATTTCCATGCTCCCTGTCCCATTGATTTTTGTTTGTCATAAAACACTCACATGTGGGTCCATATGCCAGTGAATAATATATCAGTCTTATACGAAACAGTAGCACTTCTGGTATTGTATGCCAGTAATAGTTTTTTTAGGGAAAAATAGTAGGAAAGGTATATGCCAGTAATAGCTGTAGCATTCTTGTTTGTGGCTAACCTGATAGTTTGAAGACAGAGATAGAGCAATTTTAGTCTCCATAAACTAGTTATAGCATAGTAAGAAAGATTAAGACAGCAGCAAATGCATTGCACGTTGAACATGAACCCACTCGTGGGTGAAGAAGCAGGATTCAGACCATGATGACTGATATGTAGTGTGGTCAAGATTCAGACCATGATGACTGATATGTAGTGTGGTGGAGAGAGTGACTTGTGCGGCTGATGGTTTTGAGACGGTGACATCTGAACCATGGATGAGCCATCATCGTTGTTTGCAAAGTGCAACTTGCAGAGCGTTAGTGTTGTCAGGCTAGCAGCGACTCGACGCGTATCTTTTCCGTATTATATCGCATCTTCATTTTGTTCTAAGTGAACCTGGCAATATGATTAGTGTCGTAAGCGTGCTTTGTGTGTCCAATAAATCATACTAATTTATGTGACCGGTACTATCCGTGGTTCCTAAAACTAGTTAGTAGTAAATAATTAGATGGATATATCAACTAATCAACTAAGTGCTCCCAAAATGTCTTGTGCTGGTTTCATTCATGAACGATATTTTTGTTCAGGATCAGAGATGAAATAATGGTGCTGCAATAATAGAGCGCTTGCAGTGAGTATGGACACTTCCCTAGCTTATCTATTGACCACGGGTGACTAATCACAATGATCATTATGACAACATGCTGTGATTAATTGTTGCCTTACTGGTTTCTAGCCAGGCCCAGTTTGGGCCTTTTGTAACCCACTTTAATGGGCTAGCAGGCCGTTCTTGTTGGGCCTTTCCGGCTGCATAATAGGCCGACCCGATGGCTGCTCTCAGGCAACTAAACTTAAGGGCCCATTTATAATCGGGCCTCGCTTGGGCCGCAAAATGGGCCCCAGATTGGATCGCGGGCAATATTTGCGATCCGGTTTGGGCTCCCGATAAAAAACGTCTGGGCTGGTCTTGTTGGGCCTTGTGGCTGTCGCCGCATCATTAGATTAGGAAGGTCCCATCCATTGGCCACGGTTCGTTAATCATTCCAGCCTCCACCGAATTAACCTTGAATTTGGTCGGTCGAGATGGGCCTGTGAAACTCGTGGTATTGGTACGTATCCTAAAGCCAATCTGTCGTGCCTTTTAAAAAAAAAAAAAAAAAAATCTTATCTCCACTCCATTCTACTACAGTTTGGCCGTCCTCCATGTGATGTCTTCAAATACATACCAGTTGATGCCATACGTACATCTACATGATGCATGTGGACGCGTGGCATGGATACATGTATAGCCTGGTGTGGTGTTCCTAGCCCGATGCATCAATATCTCATAAAAAAAAGGACGCATCTACACAGACACCATTCTTCTCCTGCCCTTTTTTTCAAAACCAATTCTTAAGAGACTCATGAACTTTATAACTTTAGATTACATACTTTTAATTACATCATTCGTATTTACTTTATATTTAGATCCACTCTTGTTAGTTAATCTTCCTATAGATTATATACTTAGTAATAAATTTGTTCCTTCAAAATCTTCGTAACCTTTAGTCTGGAACCCAAAACTCAAATTTTTTTCTATGAATTCTTTTATAGGCATCATTAAATCTAGAGCTATGTAGGTTATTAAACTATTTTCATTTATATCACCTTCTAAGAATCCTAATGCTGCTTTATTTACTGTGTCCCATCTTTTATCCAACAAAGTTATTAGGACTTTCGTTCCTTTTTTTTTCTCCTTGTCATACCTTTAATTCCTATAATATACATACCTTAATGTATATATTTATAACCTGAATATTTTAACTCGTTTTCAGTTTGTTTACTTACAATTCTTAATTCAACTGGTTGTGACAAAACACTTAATTCTACTTCTCTAGATATTCTATATAAACCGGTCTTGCTTTCAAACATACCCATATGATATATCGGCTGGGTTTTTTCTTTCTTTCTTTCTTAAAGTATCCTTTTGATATTTTTCTAGATGTTTTTCTAAATCTACGACTTCTTGCATATTATCAATATCTCCACTCTTACCCTTTATCTTATCCATTAAGGTTAAAGGTCTAGCATCTTTATCTACTAAGTAGAGTGTGTTATCTCTTCTACTGGAGCTTTTAGATATATCCATCTTTCTGAATTTATGGCTCTAGTGGATGTAACTATTCCCGATGAAACTAGCACTATCTCCTTACTTCTTTCTTCGGTATCGATTTTATTCGAGATCCGAACCAACAATTGAAGGGTAGTATTATTTTTTTCTTGTTTTTACTTTAGAATCTTCTTTAGGTGATTCGTAGTTTGAGAAGCCAACAGGATGCTCAAGATATTTCTCTGTTTCTTGTAATGCTTTATTGTATTCTAACATACAATTAAGAGATAACCAAAGTTTTGACTTCTTCAAACAAATGCTTAATTTTAAAATCTTCTTGATCTAAATCTTCTTGATCTTCTAAAGGTCTTATAACTTCTTTTTTAGCAGAACTATTATTCGATAAAGAATCTAGTCTCTTGTATATTGAAGCAACTTTTTCTTTAATATAATCACTGTTTTGAACACTTTTATTTTGTTGTACCTTACTTTCTTCTAATATTTGCAAAACTAAATTTATATTGTTATTTATTAGGAAATATTGCTCAGTTAACTGATTATGTTCTTTATGCAATTTTTCTAACTTTAATTCCAAGTCATCCTGTCTTTTGCCCCAAGTTATATAAAAATTATATAATAAATCAACAAACAAGTTTAATTGGCTATGCGAAGTATGCCAACTATGCTCTTCGGAAGGGTTTATTCTGCACTTTATATTGATATTATCCTTTGTAGTGATAATTTCCAGAAGTAACTTCTAGGTTTAAATATTTTAACTTTTCAATGATGACAAACCTCACTCTCTCTCTCTCTCACACACACGTATATATATATATATGTATGTATGTATGTATGTATGTATGTATGTATGTATGTATGTATGTCCGAGGAGACCATCCATTTTATCGATAGTATAAATCAAATCGGTCATTGATTTGTTAAGGGTATAATAGATTTTTCTTTGTATTCATAATTTGTTGTGATGGTATTATGGACTTTTCCAACTAGGGTTGAAAATATTACTCTTGTGGCATGTGATCTTCACACAGGCAATTACAATTCTATCATTTTCGAGATTATACTACTTATACTACCAAGTGTATACTAAATCGTATCTGAACCACTAGATAAAAAAAATAGATGGTCTATATTAAACTAAGTGTACCGTAAAAAACATCTTATTTGATTCCATTGTGCTGAGCTAGCCTTTTGCTTTACTACTACGTACTTTCCCATCCCCTTTTGCTCTTGTACATCAACCTCCATCGATCTCTCGTGCTAGCTAGTAGCTAGATAAAGCTCAACGCCACACACGCGCATCAAGTGAGTATACTACAGAATGCAAGCTCAGCTCAACCGGTTAGAAAAGGCTACTTCAAATAGTTATAATTACTAGCTAGTGTCTTTTTAGATAGTACAATGGAACATATATACAAGCAGCTAGCTAGAGGCTATAGTAAATTCCAAATGGAACACGCGTGTACGCGTTAAAAAAAAACTCGCTTGAGACTTGTTTGGATCCGATTCGACTTAATTTCTTCGGATTGATTCGGAATATAAACTAAAATCTTTTTCAATTCGAAGAGATTAGTAATAATTCCTCCTAATCCAAACAAGTCCTTAGTAGGATGTTTCAAAATTGCTCCGATTACACTCCTTTTTGGTTCAAAATTGAAACAAGTTGGTTGCAAGTAAAACAAGGTCACACTTAGACTCGATCTAGCTCGGCTTGTTAGCTCTATAAATAAGATAATATCAATTAAATCAAAATAAGTCCATTTCGAGCTAAAGCTCGATATAACTGGCTCTGGCTCGATAGCCGTGCAAGCTAGTGCGTAGCAGTTTTGTTTCTTGTGCTCGACTTTATTGTAACAACAGGGATCGTGTACTGCTTTCTCCTTACTACTCCCACCGTTGCAGAATACTTGCCTCCTTGACTTTGTTGAGTCAAACTATGTAATCTTTGGTTAATAATATTTTCTAAAATTTTAGATTGGTCGTATTAAAATGATACTATTAGATTTTTTGTAAGAGATACTTCCATAAAATTTTATAAATGCATCGGTACAAAATCAAGAGTCCTAGTTTGATCGCGAAAAGTTAAAAAGTGTCGAGTATAAAACATAGACTTTTTCCTTTAAAAAAAGTAACAAGGCCCGATTGTCGAAGATATGTGTAGGATTCCTACGAGGATCGTGCTACTGAGTTGGAAGCAGACATCCATACCTGGATGGTGATCTAACCGTTGGAACTAGGGGGCGGCTATTTTCGATGAGGAAAAATTCTCTACATGCTACCGAAAGTTGTCCCGATCACTTCCACGTCACTAGAAAAAGTTCTATCTCCTACGTACCACCGAGTTTTTCCTTTGTACCCATTCATATCATTTCTGTCACATTCTCTGTCAACTGACACGCGAAAAGACTCTTTTACCCTTCGTCTTTCCACTCTATTTCTCTTCTTTTTTTGATGCTGGAACCGATGTACAACAGACTGGGAAGTCGAAGATGGCCGAAGCAAGGGTGTGACGGCCACGACAGATCTAAAAAAGGGGAGGCCGACGTTGATGGTTCCGGCGGCGAATCTTAGGTGTCCAACTAGTTCATCAACGCGAGGGTGAGGCTGTGGAAGTCGATGGGTGGAGGAGATGTACCTATAGGAGACCAAGACTAGGACGCCGACAGTGATGAGGGGAAGTTCGATGGGAGCAAGAGCAACAACATCGCCGACGTCAATGATGTCGACCCTCCCAAGTCCGACTGCAATGCCATGTCCAAAGCGGCGGCGTGTGTGGAAGGGACGGAGAACGGCTCCAAGGACACTATCATCCATGCTTCCCTGCTCAAGCTCGCCGGAGACCACCAGGCGTAGGCCGGCTTCTACGATGATGATGATGACAGTAGCGATGCAGCGCTGCAGCACAAGCCCAAAAAGGCGAGGGCCGATGAGTAGCCGACGTTCCACGTGTACGATGTGGCCACGCTGCATGCGCAGGCAGCGGCCGCTACAAGGTGCAACAAGGAGAGTCACCAGGAGATGCTCATGAAGATCATGGAGGGCGGCGGCGGCGCCACCGCGGTGCGCGGGTGTTGGTGATATGCCCTAGAGGCAATCATAGAGATGATTGTATCACGTATATGTTTATGAGTTATTGAATAAATGTTATTCTATTCCTTGAATGAATCATTGGTTATGAAGATTAACAAGTATGTGACATGTTGGTGAAACTTTTTTAACTTACATGATGTCGTTCTAAATAAATCCCTGGTCGGATATCACTGGTCGGAACACTAGTGACTCTATCAACCAGCACATGTATTGATTGATGACCATGTTTCACCGGTCGTGGATATAGGGACATCGAATCAATAATGTGAACACATGTTAGAGAACATGGGGTTGGATTGACCCACCTTGAGACACTGTTGAGATTATTATGATTCTATGTGTCGTCAGTTGGTCTCAAGCAATGATGATGTATAATCCTTAGACCTGAGATCAGCATGGTTTCCTACATGCGTAAGAGTACACTTTGGGGTTGCCAAACACTACTCCGTAACTGGGTAGTTATAAAGATAGCTTTCAGGTATGCTGTGAAACATGCGGAGGAATGTGACTGATCGGATATAGGATTTGCCCCTCCTAACATAACATGAGAGATATCTCTAGACCACTCGATGTGGTCGGATAAAGAAAGTGCATGCCCATGCCACTAGTGGTCGAAGTGTTCGACCACGGGAAGTTTTTCGACACTCGATCGAGAAAGTATTGAACAGTCCATGGATGACACAACATCCCACCTAGAGTTCAATCAGATATCGTGAGGCAAAGGGAGAATACACTACTACAAAAAGGCTAATATTGGACGCCTCATCACAGACGGTTGACCAAAACCGCTCAGATATATGCAATCACGACGGTTTTGGTTTAGAGACCGCGTATTGTTATCGGTCGCGCTAAAAGCTGCTCGTGAAGAGGTAATATCACAGATGGTTCATAGCTAAAACCGTCTGTGACTTATCACAGACGATTATTGTTAATAACTATCTGTGATAATTCTATATATCACAGACGGTTTTCAATAAAGAACCGTTTGTGAAACATCACAGATGATTCTTAACAATAATCGTATGTGATATTATTGCATATCACAGACGGTTTTTTTGTTATAACCATCTGCGATAATATCGCTACAGCTCCCAGTTGAAGCCCGATGAGTTTCTTCATCGCCGATGCGTCTCAATTCGTCGCATCAATGCCGCTTCAGCTCCCCGATGCATCTCTTCCTCTCATGCTCCAAATTTATTCCTTGTTTTATAAAAAGGATCATCCGCCATCGAAGATAATCATCCCCACTTATACAAAAAAAAACAGAAATAGCTGCCTCTTCTGTTTCATTGTCGCCGGCATTGATGGCCTACCTAGTCAGATCTTGTCTGAGCACCTCTCTTGTCAGACGTTGAACTGCTTTGTGGAAGAACACTATTTCAACAAAGTGTCTTCCTCCTCCGTCTCGAGAATTTGCGGAGCAGTGACGCCACCTTCCGCCGCCTTGACATCCTCCTCCGCCGTGTCTTCCGGTGATCTCTCACTTTCGGCGAAGTTACCGTGTCATCGATGTGGTCCTTCAAAACGACATTGCACGCTCTCCGGGAGGCTTGCCGTCACTTGGATCACAGAATCGAGGCGGCGAAGCGACGAGTCGACAGAGCCCCTCAAGCAAGGGAAGAGAGCCTATGGGCTCAATTCTTCTTAGTTCAACATCGAGGGTCTTTGGAGACACTTGAACAAGCGCCACGTGGTGGACGATTTCAGCTTCGCTCGATCACGAACCGCCCGCCTCGACGCCACTGAAGTATTGAAGACGAAGATAGCAACCTACCTCCGTCACTAGAAAAACTTTGTTTATTTATAGGTTTCTACTTTTTTAATCTTTTTG